>JAHRHZ010000271.1:7286938-7299850 GCA_024137785.1 Ginglymostoma cirratum
TGACTCCGTCAATTTCCCTATCACAGATTTTAGGAAAACTGGTCTGTAGTTCCTTGCTTTTCCTCTTTTGCATTTCTTAAAAAGTCGAGTGACATACGCAATTTTCCTGTCCAGTAGGATGACTGCACTATCTAGGGAACTCTGAAAGGTTGTGGTTGGGATACCTATAATGTGCTTTCACACCCCCAGATGGAAACCATCAGGACCTGGGGATTTATCACTCTTTGATTCCATTAATTTCCTCATTTAAAGTTTTGAGAAGATTTGTAGCTTGGGTTGTGGATGAGGTCGTAGACTTGCTCGATGAGCCGGTGTGTTTGGTTGCAGGCTTCCGTCACCCTGCTAGGTAATATCGTCAGTGCACCTCCAGTGAAGCATTGGTGTTCTGTCCCGCTTGTTATTTATATGTTTTGGTTTGCTGGGGTGGTTGGCATCACGTCCGGTTCTGTTTCTCAGTGGTTTGTACACAGGGTCTAATTCGATGTGTTTGTTAATGAAGTTCCAGTTGGAGTACCAGGCCTCTAGGAATTCCCTGGCGTTTGGCTTGTGCTATTATGGATGTGTTGTCCCAGTCGAATTCATGTTCCTCAATGTCCGTGTGTAGTGAGACCTGTGAGAATTGGTGGTGTCTCTTAGAGGTTAGTTGATGTTCATGTACCAATATTATCAGTTTTCTTCCAGTCTGGCCTATTGTGTTTCTCACAGCCCTTGTATAGTATTTTCTATATTACACAGGTTTTGCTGGTTTTAGGTATGGACTCCTTTACATTTGTCAGTAGCTATTGTGGGATAGTAGTTGGTTTGTGGGCTCCTCTGATACCTCGGGGTCTGAGTATTTTTGTGATCGTCTTCGAAATGGCCTTGATTAGTGAGTCTAGTCGTGCTGTGTCTTCCGGTTGTGGTCTGTCTTGGGGGTAATGGTGGATTGTGCTTTTCAGGTATCTATTCCTTTTGAATATTCTGTATAGGTGCTCCTGTTCTGCTTTGCACAGTTCCAGGTTGCTGCAATGTGCTGTGGCTTGTTTAAATAGTGTCCTGATGCAGCTCTGTTTGTGAGCGTTGCGGTGGTTGCTAGTGTAATCGAGTAACTGGTCCGTATGCGTGGTCTTTCTATATACACTAGTCTGGAGTTCCCTGTTGTTTTTGCGTCCTATCATTATGTCCAGCAACAATTGTTGTTCTCTTCTTCTTTCATGAATTTTTTCCCGGTGAGGATGTTGTTTATGTGTCGGTGGGATTCTTCTAGTTTTGTGTATTTGGTAGTCATGACGATGTCATGTACATATTGGCCCTAAAGTTTGGGTTGTAAAGCAGGGAACGCTGTCGATTCTAACCTTTGCATTACTGTTTCTGCAATCAGTCCTGACACTGGGGATCTCATTGGTGTTCTGTTGATTTGTTTGTATATGCCATCGTTGAAGGTGAAGTGGGTTGTGAGACACAGATCTAGTAGTTTCATGGTGGTGTCCTTATTGATGTTGTTGGTGTCCTGGTGTACCTGCTTACATGACTCATCCAGTCGTGTGGCAATTGTCTCTTTGGCTATATCGATGTTTATGGATGTAAATAGTGCTGTTACGTCGAAGGATATCATCATCTCGTCCTCTTCTATCCTGGCATCCTTAATAATGTTGAGGAATTCTTGGGATGAGTGGGTGGAGTGAGTAGTGTTGTCCACTAAGTATTTCAATTTCTGTTGTAGTTCTTTGGCAAGACTATATGTTGGCTTGCCTGGCAGTGAGACAATGGGTCTGAGGGGCATCCCCGGTTTGTATACCTTGGGGAGTCCACAGAATCTGGGTGTGTTGGATCCCTCTGGCTTCATTTTTTGGTAGTCTGTCTTGCTGATGTCTCCTGAGCTGTATAAGGCCTGGTATTTCAACTGGAACTCCGTCAACAAGTACATTGAATTAGACCCGGTGTACAGACCACTGAAAAACAGAACCTGAAGTAATACCAACCATCCCAGCAAACCGAGGCATATAAATAACAAGTGGGACAGAACACCAATGCTTCAATGGAGGTGCACAGACAATGTTACCTAGCAAGGTGAGAAAATGTTTGCAACCCAACACACGGCTTGGTGAGCACGTCTACAACCTCAGTTTCCTCATTGCTGATGCTTTACTTATGGTAATTTTATTCAGTCCCACTTCCCAATCCATTATTAATTTCCTCAGGACTTCTAGCAAGCTATCCTCCTTTTCTACTGTAAATACTGACACCAAGTAGTTATTCAACATGTTTAACCTGACAGTATTTCTAATTTTCGTGGGCTAACATTGCTCATGAATACCCATGTTCCCTTTGTGTATCTATAAAATTTCTTTTTATTGATCTTAATGTCTCTGGCATAATCCCTTTTAGTAACTATTTAAAGCTGCTTTGTAGCTCTTTGCTGGTCTTTGTATCTTTGTCATTCAGCAGGATCTGTGCTTGAAGGAAGGCAAGAGGGATAGGAGAGTAAATGGGGAGAAATGACAAGAAAAGATACAGAATATTATAATACAAAGCGAATAGTAAAAAATCAGCTCAGGCAAGCAGTAGAAAGTCGGACCAAGAGCAAGATGTTTGCATGGATGAAAACAATTTAACCACAAAACCTCAGAAGAAGAAAACATTGCAGTTTTGAGAAGTGCTGAGGTCTTGAAGCAAATGCAGTTACTCGTGTGGTGTCACCTGCCATAAAGAGATCAAGGTCTAGATCACAGATGCTTCAAACCATGTAAGAAGTGCAGAACAAAAATTCTGAGAAAATTATAACAGTTTGTAAGAACTATGTGGTTTACGAAATCCTGCAGACACATCATAAAATACCACAACTTGTTTTTGCAAGAAGTGGAGTTACTTTTTAACCAATGTTGCATGGAACAATTTTGATGTGGAAATGTTAAATATGTTGACCTTTAGCAGGCAGGGTGTCTTGGAGAGATAATAGGTACTGCAGGTGCTGGAGAATCTGAGATAACAAGGTGGCTTGGCTCTGCAGTCCCTCCCAAGCTGTGTTGGTACAAGCTCAATTGAAGAAGATTCTATTGTGACCTACTCAGAGTGCGAGCTCTTTCGTGAAGGCTACTGACAGGAATAGACTCCCTCCAACATTTGCATTTTTTTGTAAGCCTTTTCTTTTAGTTTTATCTCGTCCCTTATCTGTTTCTTTTTTGCAGTGGGTATTTTCCCTCACAGGGGATATAAACTGTTTTTTGTAAAAAACAGAGTTAATGTTTCAGGTCCGGTGATCCTTCCTCAGAATGGTCACCAGACCTGAAACGGTATCTCTGTTTTTTCCTTCACAGATGCTGCCAGACCTGCTGAGCTTTTCCAGCAACTTTGTTTTTGTTCCTGATTTACAGCATCTGCAGTTCTTTCGGCTTTTAAACTGGTTTTGTATTGTGTTAAATGTTTCGCTAAACATCCTCCACTGTCCTTCAGTTGTTTAACCCATTCGCAGATTCTCCCAATTTACTGTGGACAGTCTCTGTCTCATCGCATTAAACTCAGCGTTACCTAAATCTAAAACTCAAGAAGTTGATTCATGCTTTTAACATTCAAATGTTAATCCATACATTGGATTCAATCATGTTATGATTACTATTTGATAAATGTTCACTCACAATTAGGTTACTAATTAAACCTGGCTCACTACTCATTACTAAACCTAACAATGCTTGTTCCCCTGTTGCATCCAGAATATAATAATTGTGGATATTTCAACAAGATTTCCTGAAATAGTGTTGTGGGATTGTGCCCAATAATGACCTAGATCGGTGAGTGGTGAAAATAGCCTCTGTACTGAGCACCTGCAGTAGCACAGGCCGAGGCAGTAATGGAATCCAAACTGCAGTTTTACAGTAGCCTCTTTATACACAGTTCTTACATACATTAAAATTTTAACACTATGGTGTTACAAAGTTGTATCTATTGTACACAACTGTTTGTGTAACTTCTGTCCTGGGGAAGCAGGAGATGGTTTAAACATTTGGCTGTTACTCCTATGGGATTGGAATGTGTGTCTGGTCTGAGCTTGCATAATTAAGAGGCGTTCGTCCTTTTGTCTTTAAAGTTAGCAGCATTAGTAAAAATGCTACATTTATATGATCTAAATAAGTGAGAACTTGTACATGTACTAAATAGAAGTACGGAGGATATTAATCTGATCACCCGCAGCCAGGTTGTGAGATTTCATTTACTATTGCTGGTTTTGACAGTTCTTACACATTCATTCATGCAGCTTCACAGAAGCACTGATTTGATAGTAAATTTTTTAAAGGTGTAGCTGCCCTATTTAATATGCATTTAAAAAGTACTTACCAATGGAGGAAACTGTTTGATGTTATGCAACCTATTCAGGTCGGGAGAGATGGTTGCCAAAGGCTAATTCATATAATTTTGTTCCTGATTTACAGCATCCGCAGTTCTTTTGGTTTTTTTCTAATTCATACTATAATCTTTCTATAATTTCGAGTGAGTAGTAGAGACATGATGGTGGGGATGGCATTGTTCTGAGTAGATTACAGTATTAACATTTATTCAGGGGTAGCCTTTGATACAAGGACAGTCCAAACACAGCTTGCAGCATAGTGTCGATAAGAACTGAAAGGTGTAAAGAAGCAGTAATGGGTTAGAAGGGATGTTTGATTTAATTAAATATGGTTTTCTGACTGAGTGAACGGAAATGTGGGATCATAGACATTGTGCGCTTGTGAGTGAGTTAGTAAACAATTGTAAATAAATGAATGGAAACATGGTATTGTAAACATAGAGTGCTTCTGAATGAGTTGGCAAAGAGAACCATAATACAATATCTCAGTGTCTTTAGGAAAATCAACTGTGACTATGACAGTGGAAGTGTTAGTTCATTTTTTTCACAAGGTATGGAAGAAATCCCCCCAGGAACTCGGGCAAGGTTAGCTGCAGCAGTTTGGTGCCAATGTGTGTGATTCCTGTTTTACGATCGTGCCTTGAGCATTGCATGTCGTGTTATATTTTTTAACAGAATGGCGACGCCGATTGAAGAGATTATAAAATCGGTTGACTCCAACATAGTTGTGGGAATCGAGATCACAAACAGCAGCAAACACTTTGATCTAACTGCAGCAGCGTGAGTACAGCGAGATCGGTTAATCCTGCACTGAAGCAGAGTTTGAGCCTGCTTCCTGAGTTGAATGTGTTATTCACTAAGTTACGGCTGCCCAGATCCCCCACTCCCTCCACACATCCGCACAGCCTCCCTGTTTGACATATAAGGTATAAGCAATAATACGTGGTAATATATTTTGCAAGTTTTAGCCCACGTTCACCTGTGACCCACTTTCTGACTTTCCTCAGAGATTCGGTATTTGAAAGTGTATCTCCAAAACCTTTCTTATTCCTGTTCTTATCCAAATATCTTTTTAACGGGTACAATCACAACATTTAAAAGACGTTTGGATAAGTGCGTGAATAGGAAAGGTCTGGAGGGATATGGGCCAAGAGCAGGCGGGTGGGACTAGTTTAGTTTGGGATTATGTTCAGTATGGACTGGTTGGACCGAAAGGCCTGTTTCCGTGCTATATGACTCTGGATCACCCAGCTCCTGGGTCGGTTGTTTTTGGTGAGTACCAGTTCTCACAGTTTGGGCAATGCCTGCTCTATACGGTGTGTAATTGTAGGGGATAAATTCAGTGAATTTGTGTGTATGAGCATTTTTGGATTTACAGAAGATCAACAGGACTTTGTGGGAAGTTAGGAAGGAAATTGCGAGGCCCTTTGCATAAATTCTTGTATCATCTATAACTATGCGTGGGGTGCCGGCAGACTGGAAAGTGGCTAATGTTTTGCCTCGTTTAGGAAGGGTTGCAAGGTGAGGAGCGTGGGAACTATAGACCTGTAAGTCTGACTTCAGTGGTGGGTAAGTTGTTGGAAGTGATTCAAAAAGACTGGCTTTATGTGCACTTGGAGAGGCACGGAAAGATTACAGGTAGCATGGTTTGTACGAGAGAAATCGTGTCTTTCAAACTTGGTTGAGTTTTTTGGGGAAGTAACTAAAAAGATTGATGAGGGCATTGGACACTATCTATTTGGATTTCAGTAAAGCTTTCGACAAGGTTCAGCATGGTAGACTAATTAGTAAAGTTAGGTCACGTGGTATTCAGGGTGAGCTTGCCAATTGGTTACATAATTGGCTTATCAGCAGTCGACAGAGTATTGGTGGAGATTTGCTTTTTGTACTGGAGGCCTGTGACCAGTCATGTTCCACAGGGATCGGTTCTGGGTCCGCTTTTGGTTGGTTGTTATTTATATAAATGATTTAGATGAGAATATTGAAGGCATAGTTAGTAAGTTTGCAGACACCAAAATTGGTGGCATAGCAGAAGGTTTTCTAAGATTACAGAGGGATCTTGATCAAATGGGCCAGTGGGCTGAGAAATGGCAGATGGAGTTCAATCGGGATAAATCCGTGGGTATTGCATTTTGGTACAACAAACTAGGGTAGGGATTATGCAATAAATGGTAGGGCCTTGGGTAGTGTAAAAGAACAGAGGGACCAAGGGTGCAGTTATATAATTCTTTGAAGTTTGCATCACGTATAGACAGGGCGGTTAGAAAGGCATTTGACACACTTGCCTTCATTGCTCAGTCCTTTGAGTATAGGAGCTGGGAGGTCATTGTTGAGGTTGTACAGGACGTTGGTGAGGCCCCTTCTGGAATACTGTGTCTACTTCCGGTCGCCCAGATATAGGAAGAATATTATTGAGCTGGAGAGGGTTCAGAGGGGATTTACCAGAATGTTACCAGGTATGGAAGGTTTGAGTTATAAAGAAAGGCTGGGACTTTTTTCACTGGAGTGAAAAGTTGAAAGGCGACCTGATAGAAGCTTATAAAGTAATGAGAAGTATAGACACAGTAAATGGTAGTTGTCTTTTCCCTGAAGTGGGGAATTTCAAGACTAGGAGGTGAGAGGAGAGGGATTTAAAAAAGACATGAGGCAATTATTTTATACAGAGGGTGGTTCACGTGTGGAATGAACTTCCTGAGGAAGTGGTGGATGTGGGTACAATTACAATGTTTAAAATACATTTGGATAAGTACATGAATAGGAAAGGTTTGGAGAGATATGGGCCAAGAGCAGGCAGGTGGGACAAGTCTAGTTTGGGATTATGTTGGGCATGGACTGGTTGGACAGAAAAGTCTGTTTCCCTGTTCAATGACTGTAAATATAACTGATCTGAATATTCTTCTGAGAACAGTTCAGAAACTTTTCTCCCTCTCTGGCCTTTACACTGTTACTACGTTAACCTGTATTAGAATAATTAAAGTCCTGAGGTGAGATTTGAATATATATCCTACTTATTCATAGAACCCCTACAGTGTGGAAACAGGCCATTTGGCCCAACAAGTCCACAACACCTCTCTGAAAAGCATCCCACCTAGACCCATTCCCCTATGCCTGCATTTCCCATGTCTAAGCCACCTAACCTAAACATCCCTGGACACTATGGGCAATTTAGCATAGCCAATCCACCAAGCCTGCACATCTTTGGACTGTGGAGGAAACCCACACAGACACAGGGAGAACATGCAAACTCCACACAGACAGTCACCCGAAGCTGGAATTGAACCCAGGTCCCTGGCGCTGTGAGGCAGCAGTGCTAACCACTGAGCCACCATGCTGCCCAAAGGGCCTCATGGAATAGCACGACAATTAAACTAATTGTGCTCTTGCCCTTTATTCACACATGCACAATTGCCAATAAGAACAAGCAGAGCTGAGATTCTGCCTATTATTATCTTCTCAGCAGCTACACTTTCACTAACTGCTGCATTGGATTGGAAACTTTGAGTCATAAAGTTATAACAGCACAGAAGGAGATTATTCAGCCCATCATGTCTATGTCAGTAATGGACCATCAGTCCATTCTAATCCCATCTTCCAGCACTGTCTGAAGCTTTGTACACTATGGTATCAAGTGCTCATCTAAAAACTTCTTAAATGTTGTGGGGGTTCCTGCCTCTTCCATCTTTTTAGGCAGTGAGTTCCAGATAACCACCGCTGTCTGGGTGAATGTTTTTTTCCCAAATCCCCTTTAATCCTCTAGCTCCTTGCCTTGAAACTATGTCCCCTGGTTATTAACTCCTCCCTGCTAAGGGAAATGATTCTTTCTATGTAGCCTATCTGGCCTCATTACATTACAAAAATGCACGTTACAAAGCTGCAAAATGGAATTTTTATCATCTTTTAAAACTGAGCTGTGATATTTATACATATGCAACATCCCATCTTACAGGACATATGCTGAATATGGCGTTGTACAAAGTCCACCACCACCAACTGTAGCGAAGGAGAAGAAAGGAACATGTGTGTTCATCAAGACCCCATTCTCACTCTATGGCAGTGCTGGAGTCCTCAGCTACTCCTTTGGTGACCAGCAATTCTCCCTTCTCTTTTCCAACCCTTTTGACTGCATCAAGTATGACAGTGAATTTGCTCTGCACATTCCTGACACAAAAACAATGACTGATGGAAATTTGTACAATAAGATGTATACACAACTGCATGAATCGAGTTCGTTCACCAAAACTGCAATTGGGAGAGGGAATACAGCACTGCAACTCCACAAAGATGGAATGGAGATTTCAGGCACAATGTCAAATGTGCATCACAAAGCTATAATTAAATTGGAGGTTCGAGATCATTTCTCTTCACCATACAAGCCTAATAATTAAAATTCTCTTTGGTGGGGAAGTATCTCAAAATTCCATCACTTATTTAATGGAATTTCTTAATTGTCTTATTTTCTAGTGCAGTGAAATCCATACCAAAATTGACCAGTAATCTCAGGACAATAATGCCTTTTTGTATAGAATGACAGAGTAGGAATTTGCTTCGTACCCTATTTTTGTGAGGATTTTGTCCATTCATAATAAAACTATTATTTTGTTTCTAACATTGACTTACTTCTTTCTAAAAGTCACTGTTAGAACATGATAAACTTTACCTATCTCCTGTTGTAACGCTCATCAGTCTGACTTGGAAACTATATTGTTCCTTCACTGTCACTTTATCAAAATCCTACAACACGCTTCCCAACAGCACTGTGTGTGTCGCTCTAGCCCAAAGACTGCAGTGCTTTAAAAAGGCAGTTCGCCACAACCACCTCCTCCTTTAGGGCAATTAGGGATCGATAATAACTGCAGACCTGACCAGTGACACACACATCACATTCAAAGAAAACTTTCCTCATTGCCTCAAATGTATAACCTGCAATAGAGGTTTTCTTTTCTTCTATAATTTAACGGCTTTTGTAATCTCAGCCTCGCATAATATAACCATGCTCATTGAAAGTAACCATGGATGTAATTGTGACTTTGGGCAATGTTGTACTAACAAATTAAAAGTGAACCACTTGTGCTACCTGCTCTGCATTAGCAATTGCACAGTTGCTGTCACTCAACTGACATGTTAATTAGATCATAAAGGAGGGCAGGAGCCAAACTTGAGTAATGTTCCAATCAGAGACAGAATGTGATAAAGCTGGCCACTAAGACTGTGAGTAAGACACGTGACACTGGTCATTTTCTAACTTTGCATTTTCTACAGGGACCTTTGCCAACTTGAACCGTGCATTTGAAACATGGGTTCATGTTGTACACAGTTTCCTGACCAGAAGGACTCCTTAATTTCCAATAAACAATTCATGCTGGTTAAACCTCCCCTCTGGACTGCACTCAATAGGTAAGGCAGTGTTGATCAGGGGTCTCATATTAATAGCAACTTGTGAGACACCACCTCCAGCATGTCATACGTGAGCATAAGCTGCGGTATCGGGACTTCAATGTTATTCTGAGCTAAATATGTATTTTATGTATTATTAAGGTGTGTAGCAGCTTAAAATGGGACATTCTAGAAGTTAAACACTGACTTTGTCGAATCTGGTGAACTTTAATGATCATTGGATTGTGAATTACATAAATGAATGAAAAAATGTGGAATTGAAATCTTGAGGACTTCACCTTTTCAATAATCTAATGAATGGTTTCATTTTTTTTTCAATGGAAAAACATCTAAACCCTGTTTGGATAAATAACTTTTCCTCTGCCTGTCTGTTCTTTTCAGTTGAGATGACAAAAGAAATTAGCTGCATTTAGCTTCACTTAAATCGGTGCCTGATAGTTATATACATTTACCATTCATTTTTTACTCGTTACACAGTTAAAATCTTATGTAGTAGAAAATTTGTAATGAATTTTTGCTTATATAACTCAATCTTTGAGTATCATCAAATCATTGAATCACTGTATTTTTGTAAAAAAGGAAATTTGGATGTCAGGAACAAAAAAAGCTATGATTAACCTAAAGAAGGACTTAAGGAAAGGTAAATGTACTGGGTTAGACCTATTAAATGGAGTCTTGAATATTTATACTGGTTTTAAAGAAACATCTTAACCTTGTAGTACTAACCTTGTTTTACTTTTGGCTCTGACGTACTTACAATATTTTAGTTTGCAATTTTTACAATAAGAACATTTGTGATTGGTGTTGCAAGTTTTTATGATTAATAATGAGACATTAAATGCTGGTTACTATTGTGTTCATATTGTTGTTTTTCTGACTTGTTACCGTATCCCTGGAACGGTTCTCCTTGGAAAAGTGAAGATTAGAGATTTGATGGAGGTATTCAACATCATGATAGATGAAGAAAAATTGTTCTCATTGGTAGCACAATCGAGAATCAGAGAATATCACTTTAGGGCAGACAGCCAAAGAAGCAACAGTGATATGAGGAAAATATTTATGCAGTGAGTAGTTTTGATCTGCAATACACTACCTGAGAGCATTTAAAGTGGGAGATTTACCAGATTTTGCGCACACAATTTTTATCTCAAAAATATATTTTATTCATAAAAAAACTTTTTTTTAATATATATATATATATATATACACACACATACATTGATGCAGTTGCATATCAAGTAAACACAAAACATTGGAGTTTGACTATACACGAAAACAAAGACCTCTGTTACACATACGATACTAATATTTACACATATTTGATACACTGGGAGGGTATGATAACTGAACGGACCCCCATTTAACTTCAGCAGGAAGACCTCAGACAGTGGTCTTTCCCCACTGTGCCTTGGCAGCAGCTGCCCCAAGCTTTACTGCATCCCTCAGCACGTAGTCCTGGACCTTGGAATGTGTCAGTCTGCAACACTCGGTCGGGGTCTGCTCCTTGTTCTGGAAAACCAACGGGGTTCGGGGAGACCAAAGAGCATCTTCGATCAAGTTGATGGTCTTCCAGGTGCAGTTGATGTTGGTCTCAGTGTGTCCCCCAGGGAAAAGACTATAGAGCACAGTGTCCCGCATCACAGAGCTGCAACAAAAACTATTGCACCTTTTGCCAGACCTCCATTGCAAAGGCATGTTCCAGAAGGAGATGTGTGACAGTCTGATTGCCCCCACCCGGCAGCCACTTCAAGGGTGGTACAGGCTGACCAGGCATACATGAAAGATCTCACAGGTAGTGCCCTTCTCACCCACTCAAATCCTCTTACAGACTTCTCCAGACTCTCTTGTAATCTCACCAGTTTCTTTAAGCCACATGCAGGGGAGTATGCTCTTCAGTCAGCCTGAGGCACAATCTCCCAGACTCTATTTCAGAGGGGTTACGTTTCTTTATTATTGTAGCTGATAACATTGATCAGACAGACCCAATAACCAACGGGTCTCTTTTGGCAGCTGTCCAGTTGCTTTGTTTGTGCACCAAATGCATGATCGCTGGCCAATCCTGTTGTGAATTCACTTGGTTAGAGTACACTGACTGGTTGCAGCTATGCCGTATATACCTTAGGTATTTACTGACATCACCAGTTTTAACTGGCCTGTCGTCCCCAGTCTCTTGGGGATCAGCTCAACACTGCTCCGATAAACCAGACAAAACAAGTTTTAAATAAGGGTCACCAGTCCTGACTCTGATTTCTATCCACAGATGCTGCCATCTGATGTGTTTTCCCAGCAATTTCTCTTGTGGGTCCAAATCACTGTATTTCCTGCCTGTTCATGTATGTGTCTAATTGCTACCATATCTACTTCTAGCCCCTCGCCTGGCTGTGTGTTGCAGGCACCTCCAACCTTCTGCATGAAAATTTGTCTTGCACATCTCCTTTACACTTTCCTCCCTCACTTTAAAACCTATGCCCCCAACTAATTTAACATTTCCATCCTGTGAAAAATACTCCTACTATCCACCTGCCTCTTGTAATTTTGTATACTTCTTTCAGGTTGCCCCTCAGCCTCCAAAACTCTTAGCAAAATTTATTGAACAGGGAAGCCTTTCATATGTGGTGGTCTAAAGAATAGCTGCCTTTGAATATTTGATCAGCCCCTCCCTGTCTATATCCATAGGTGAGATTGGTGCACATGCATGGAATGTTATTCAGCTACAGGAGCAGCACAAAATCAGGAGCCTGTGGAACTGTAGATGTTCCACTATCTTGACAGAGTGACTTAAGATAATGTTGCCACACACAGCGCCATTTTAGTTATAAGGTACCTAGCTACAAAAACTTAGGTACAAAGTAGTAAAAGAGAGAAACAAAGGTAAAAAGTTAAGCATTACAGACCTTCATAGAATAAGTAGAAAAATAAAGAAAGAGGGTAATAGTTAACATTAAAGTCCATCTTAACATAAACTATAAAAACAAAGGAATGAGGTTAAAGTTTGACAGTCTTTCTTGAGTGCTTGGTCTCTCTGGGGCCCAATCTCCTGCACTAAGCTCGCTCTCTGGGAGACAGCTGCCTGTTATTGACACAGCTACTGCAGATACCAGGGACAGAAGTCACCGCTTGCTTTGCCTGTGTTGGGTTGATGTTAGAATTACATGTGTAACATTTCTTGAAAACCCATAAAGGCCACACAAACATTA
>JAHRHZ010000271.1:7300397-7315163 GCA_024137785.1 Ginglymostoma cirratum
GAGGAGGAGAAGGGCCTTGGGGAATAGCATGGGGAAGAGGGGGAGAAGGGCTTTGGGAGGGGAGACAGCATGGAGGAGAGGAGGAGAAGGGCCTTGGGGGATAGCATGGGGGAGAGACAGAGAAAGGCCTTGGTGGAGGGGCAGACAGCATGGGGGAGGGGGAGAGGGAGAGAAGGGCCTTGGTGCTGTGGGTATAGAATGGGGGAGAGCAGCAGAAGGTCCTTAGTGGGGGCGGAGACAGCATGGGGGTGAGGGGCTGAAGGGTCTTGGGGGGTACAGCATGGGGGAGAGGGGCCAAAGGGCCTGGGGGGGGGGGGAACAGTGTGGAGAAGAGTGGCAGCAGGCCCTTGGTGGCGGGGAGACAGCATGGGGGAGAGGAGAAGGGCCTTGGTGGGAGGCAGACAGCATGGGGGAAGAGGGGCCGAAAGGCCTTGGTCGGGGACAGCATGGGGGAGAGGGGGAGAAAGGCCTTGGTGGGGTGGCATGCTGACAGCATTGGTGAGGTGGGAGATTGGTCTTAACTGGGGTGGGGGCTTGGAGGGAGTACAGGGATGAGGATTGGGGTGTGGGGTAACGGATGAGCAGGGATTGGGTAGGGTAGGCGTAAGCGGGGTGGAGTTGAGTTGTGTGGGGGTGGGGTTGGAATATGAGAGGAGTCTGGGGTAGGGGGGGGCGCAATGTGCACTGGGAGAGGGATTTGGAGGGGGTGAGGGTGGACAGAGATGAGGTTGGAGGTTTGGGGCAGCTCAGGTGGGGTGTGTAAGGTGAGGGGTGGGGTAAGGGTAAGGGTGAGTGATTGGCAGAGGTATGGGATGGTGATCAGGAAAGTGTTCAGGGTCGGGGGCCAGAGTGGGATTGTTTGTTGTGATTTGGAGCAAGGAGTTCAGTGAGCTACTTCATCCATAACGCGATGGGAAATTCCTTATCGGCATCTGTTTATTGCTCAGAGAGAAACTAAGGCCAAGATCCAACAGAAACAACCAAAATCTATTAAAGTTTGTTAGGAGAGACAAGTTGTTTCGAAAGAAATCTCCCAGGGGTGGACCTGAAATGCTGAGAATTTGACAACAAGACCTGCTAGCAGCCACCGAAACTATCATTGTGCAAGCTCATATGTGGGGGTGGAGAGCGAGAGAGTCAGATTTCTGTTAGACTGAGATCGTGTTAAATGTAAGATACTCCCACTGAAACAAGTCTCAACTAGTGGGAAGAAGATGTGCAGTTGATGATTTGTGAAATCTGTTTAATCTTTATCACAAAAGCGCAGAAAATATGTTCTTGTTCTTTCATACGATATGGGTGGCACTGGCTAGGCTAGCATTTCTTACAAATTCCTCACTGCTGTTGAACTGTGTAGCTTGCTAGGCCATTCCAGAGAGCAGTTACGAGTTGAGCATGTTTCTGTGAGTCTGGAGTCACAAGTAGGCCGGACTAGGTAAGGATGACAGATTTCCATCCTGACATGAATGAACCAGATGGGTTTTTTTTTACAGCAGTTGACAGTTTTGTGGTCACAGTTAGTTCAGCTCATCTTACATTTAGATAGAGAGCTGTACGAACTGCTAAAATGGGATTTGAACCACTGACTGTGGCGCAATTGCTTCGGCCTTTGGACTACTAGTGTAGTGGTATTACTGCTATGTGCCTCTGATTCTTTAATATGAATTGTTATGTTTCAGTCCCGTTTCCTCACTCTCTCACTTTGGTCTGGGCTAACCCAGTGGAGTGCAGCCTGCATGCAGTCAACATGGCTGCCTTTAGAGCTGAGGGAGTGCACTTTGGCAGGTCTTTAAATCATGGAGGAATTCTGTCAGCCCAGCCTTGATATCTCGAGATAGGCAATTTCTAACAGGAGTAACCGTGTGACGGTCTGGGGTGGGGGCTCTGGCTGAGCTTTCTTTCTCCTAGTGAGGATATAATTGTGAGGCTGGTGGTCTCATCTAGCTCAGTGCAGATTAGACCTCAAGTCTGGGCCACCCCTGGCAGTGTATCTGTTGGCGGTGCCAATCTGATGGTGTATTGATACAGAAACTCTCAGTACTGATGTGGAGTCTGACTCCTACCTGAGAAATAACTTGAGCACAGCTTGTCTGCAGATGAGGTGAGAAGATGGGAGGTGGAGTTTGAAACCAAAATGTTCTGAGAAACCACAGAGATGGTATCAAATAGAAGTCTTGGTGCAACTGAATACTTGACTCTCGCCATTCTTTGCCCAGTGAGCTGTCCTGAAAGAGGCAGAAAACTAGTTAAAGGAATAATTTCTCTCTGATGAACCTCATCTGAAATTGGTTTGGCCCCAGCTGGAGTGTTGGCCCTGATATTTCTGATGGCCAGTTATTGGAGCAGTGCAGAGTGGGGTTGTTCGTTGGGACCATGCAGAATCTCTGCAGCTGATTCCTTGACAATTGAACATTCCAATGAATCTCCCCACCCATCAAATTGCATCTGGACCTCTCCAAGAAAGTCCTCAGTCAGAAACTGCGCAGGGTTCTGACTCAGTTAGCCATAGTAGTGACGCAGGGAAGGTAAGATCAAAAACCTACTCTTAATCCTGGGTAGCTATTCAACTGAAACCCTACCCACCCCCAGCCTTCCTCTCACCCATCCCACAGCTACACCTTGCCCCAAACTACTCAGATCCCTGTATCCCTGACAAGCAGCTGCTGGTCAGAAACCCCTCTGACCAAATCCAATTCCACCCCCT
The DNA here is from genome assembly GCA_024137785.1 of Ginglymostoma cirratum. Taxonomy (NCBI): domain Eukaryota; kingdom Metazoa; phylum Chordata; class Chondrichthyes; order Orectolobiformes; family Ginglymostomatidae; genus Ginglymostoma; species Ginglymostoma cirratum. Next base: position 7,303,102 of record JAHRHZ010000271.1, read on the forward strand.
CCTGTGGGACCTCCCGACCTGATGGTCTCGACATTCCTTACCCCTGAACAGACCTAAGCCTGACGTTCTGCCTATTCTCGGGCCAGCAACCCATCCCTGCTGCCCCTCTTCCCAGTCACAACCAGTGCTAGCCCCACATGTTGGACAAGACACATCCCCCCCCTCCCCAATCCCCCTGTGCTGAACCCCCAGATCTGACACCCTCCCCACCCAAACGCTAAACCACTTTAAATTCTCATCCAATTTCCTTACATGCTAACAATCTGGCATGCTTAACCCTGCACTTAGCCTACATGCTTACCCTTTCCCCGGAGTTGTCAGAGTGGTTGGCTGTGCTGCTAGATATTAAATCACAAACTCTAACACATTGACTGCTGCAAAAGGAAAATGGTTTCTACTAAGATTTTATCCAGTGCTGGATTCTGGATTCTTCATGGATTTTTGTCAGGAGGCTCCAGTCCAGGAATCTCCAGTGCAGAATTTGTCTAAAGGTAAATGGATCATTTTCAATCTGATCAGGGTTGGGGTTACTATTTTTCTGACTGATTGATTGAAATACTGGGTCGGTGTATTCACCTTTGTGCACCACACCTTAGGAAGGATAAGGAGGCAATAGGAGGGTACAGGAAAGAGCCTCGAAAATGTTTCCAGTTCTGAGGGCCTTCAATCTCAGGGATAGTTTGGAGAAGTCGGTGTTCTCCCGGAGTACTGAAGGTGGAGAGGAGATTCGCTCGAGGTGTACATGAGGAGTTTGGACAGCGTGGAGGGGGAGACACTGTTCCCGCTGGGAAAGGGTTGAGCCAGAGGACACCAGTGATTCACAAAGGTGTCAGAAGTAATATGAAAGGCTTTTTGAATGAAGTGATCTGAAAGGGTAGTGGAGGCAGATTCAGCCTGTTTTTCAAGAGGGGAACACAATTGTAGAATGAAGGGGTGAGGGCAGGCAGTGGGATGAGGGAAATGATTGTTAACGGAGAGACAGCACAGACTCAATAAGTCAAATGGCCTACTGTTGTTGTAACCATCCTGTGAAATCTATCATTCCTGTTAGGGTGTCAATAAAGTCTGGTATATACACAGTTACCCACTTCTGCATTCGAGTTCAGTTAAAAGTAAGGTTCGTTGCAGTTACTGTAATCTAACTCAATCTCGCCCAGGAGTCCAGGAGTACAGATTATCTCGGCTGTCCCCATTATCCTTGGTACCTGGAATCTTTTCTCTCCAGTCTCGGTGGTAGCCTGCATTCTTTTATAGACCTGGAACCAAAAGACCTTTTGCTATTTGTTTTATTCAGAGTTTGGAATTTTACGATGCCTCGCAGACACCTGTCACTGACTTTGAGCAATCAGTCGGAAGTGTTTGATCTGAAATATTGCGAGTAAGTACACATGCTGAAGACAGGGCTTGCGTTTTTGTGGCACCCTTCATGTATTTAGAACTTCATGAAATGCCTCACGACACAGGCATTTTTTGAATTGTAGTTGCCATATTTGAGAAATGGGGTTTACCCAGCTGTTTGCAGCTAAGGTCACAAAAGCAGAAATGAGATAAAAATTCAGGATAAATAGCTTCATTTTCTACCCATTGCATCTTTTGTGGCTGCGCGAGAGATTCATTTGAAGCACAGCTCCTGCTCAGCATTGCACTAAGTGGCAGCTTTGATGATGGAGCGTGTTTGAAGCCATGAGCTCTTGCCTGGGATTACAGTGTTAGCACTGAGCTAAAGCTAACACCTGATGGTCACTGGTGAGACACTCAACTGGGGAAAGCATCTCACCCATGCCCGATCTTAATCCTGCCTTTACATAATTCTCAGTAGACAGCTGATTTGCCTCATTGCACCATTTTAAATGTACTGAGGTCAATACTGAGCTGTTCCAATTGTTAATTGCTGAGACAGCAAATTCAGTCAGTACCAGGGATTGAACTTAGTACCTTCATGGTTAGATGACTCTGTAGTATGCTTGGCAGTGCTTTTAACCTCTGAGCCATGGGATGCAGTGAGTGACCCAACAACCTTTATTAAACTACCAGGATCAACAATAATATGCCGAGTCTCGACAGATAATTTTTATTCTCTTTGCAGTTTATACATGAAGGAAGGTGCACCAGAAGATCCATTGATAAAGCCACAGGACTTGCCTTGTGGAAAAGATGCAACCCTGGAGTTCTCCAATTCCCCAAATCCCAACCTGGGCATCACTGGAATCTTGACTTACCGTTATGGGGAAACGGACTCTGGCTTTGCCATTTCTTTCCTTGTTCCTGTTTATCACCAGGACGTTCCTGAACTCCCGATCTTTTGTGTGCAGTTCCTGCCTACCCTTACGAAGCCAAGTTTAAACCCAGATATTTTCAAGCATCCAAACGCCGACCTTTACTCAGATATGATCCGGCATCCGATCCATTCTGCCGGTGGGAATGGTTTCCGTGTTACAGGCAGCTCCATGACACCTATTCCCGACAGCAGGCTCACAGTGACTATTACCGATGCCTGATTGACAGACTGCACCCCACCCCCCCATGAAGTCCCATGGCCCAAGTAGCTATACTATTTAAACCTTACTCCAGCCGTATGTAACTGGGGATGCTGTATGTCCAGCGTTAGGTAGGATAAAGAAGGAACAGGAGGGGGATTAAGCCTTGAATTTGATTTTGTTTTCGGTGCTGATGGGATTGATAGACATGATTTAATTAATTTTGCTATAAACACAGATAAAGCAAGTGCATTTTTCCGAAAAAAAGAGGTTTGATGCTTGATTTCTGTTTAAAGTGGTCCAAAATGCAACTGAGACAGGCTGGCTATACACAGAGGAGCTTTAAATATGATTTTTTTTCAGCTTGGTTTCTGTTCAGTGTGAAATTCTGTCACAGGCACCATCTACAGGTCCATTGTAGTAAGCCTTTGTACGCCAACTGCTGGGCCAGTTACCTTCCTATCCCCATTCAAATCCTTACCAATCATAGGTTCATAATCCTGGAGTCAGTAATTAGTCATAGAACCAAATCTGGGGTAGAATGCTGGACTGGTCCTCAACTATGAGGGAATTAGGAAGTAAAACCTGAATATTCGTCACTGGTGCAGTAATTTGCATATATTTATTTTAGGCTCAATTTATGCATTGTCTTTTGGAGGGAAGTGATTGAGTAGCTGTACCAGCCGTTACTTTCTACCAAAATATTAAATGTTTTGACTCAGTTGCAATGAGTTATTTCTTTCACGTGAAGAATGAGTGAACAGTGATGTTCATGTGGGTGCAGTTAACATTGAGGGAGGATGTGACCTTTGGTCTTTGGGAAGTAATGGTACATTCATTTATCTCCTTCCTTGGGGAGGTAACCTGCATAGTTTCTGACTTGAGGCATCGCTTGCGACTTCACTCGGACAAAGTGGTTGACGGGTCATTCTTCCCCTGCTGCCAGGCAAGAAACGTGGACATTTTTAGAGACATTGGCTGAAGCTGAAACTAGATGCCAGGTCTCTTTGGATACTCCTTGAATCAGGAACCCTCTTGGAAATGCTGGGTGCGGTAATCTTCTTATAAAGTAGGGCGAACACAATGAGGACCGTCCTCATTGAGCTGCTGAAAGTATGAATTCACACGAGATAGAATTTGAATTAACATTCCATTGTAGAGATGTATGGACTAAGATTGCTGTGTCCAAGGCTGGACGCGGCCATGGATGAGGAGGTAGTGAGGAGACTTTTCAGACAACTTGTGCTGTTGATAACAAAAAAAATTGTACATTTTTAACAACATTCTATAATTAATACCACTGAAGCATGTAGTAAAGTTATTTTTTATTTATTAAAATTGTATTTGAATCAAATTGGTGAATTCTGGATAACCTGCTGCAAAACTGCATTGCCTGATTGTTGACTTTCTTTTGTAGAGAAGGTGGATTATATTAAACGGAGTAAAGTTATTCTGATTATTTAAGATTCCAACTTTTTTTCAGTGTGACACTTTTATTTCACATCAGATTATGATGGGATGTTTCTGAAATCCCACCAGCCAGGAACTGAGTCCTAAGGTGTCGTTTACTCCAGTGTTTCATTTTTTAAAAAAATTCATTCATGGGGCGTGGGAGTTGCTGACTGACCAGTATTTATTGCCCGTCCCAAGTTGCCCTTGAGAAGGTGCAGGTACTAAGCATCAGTGGGGAGGGTGTGGTGCCAATCATGCGGGCTGCTTTGTCCTGGATGGTGCCAAGCTTCTTGAGTGTTGTTGGGGCTGCACTTATCCAGGCAAGTGGGGAGTATTCCATCACACTCCTGACTTGTGCCTTGTAGATGGTGGACAGGCTTTGGGGAGTCAGGAAGTGAGTTACGCACCAGAGCATTTCTAGCCTCGGACCTGCTGTTGTAGCCACTGTGTTTATGTGGTGAATCTAATTGAGTTTCTGGTCAATGGTAACTCTCTCCCCCCACCCCCACCCCCCAAAGGATGTTGATAGTGGGGGCTTCAGTGACCGTAACACCATTGAATGTCAAAAGGTGGTTGCTAAATTATTTCTGAGTGGAGATGATCATTGCCTGGCATTTGTGTGACTTGAACGCCACTTGCCACTTGTCAGCCCAAGTCTGGATATTGTCCAGACCTTGTTGCATTTGAACATGGACTGCTTCAGTATCTGAGGAGTCACAAATGGGGCTGAACATTGTACAATCTTCGGCGAACATCCTCACTTCTGACCTTAAGATGGAAGGAGGTTCATTGATGATGCAACTGAAGATGGTTGTGCCGAGGACACAGCTGTGAGGAACTGTTGCAGAGATGTCCTGGAGTTGAGATGGCTGACCTCCAACAACCACAACCGTCTTCCCATCTTCCAGTTCTGAGGAAGGGTCACCTGACCTGAAACGTTAACTCTGATTTCTTTTGAGAGATGCTGCCGAACCTGCTGAGCTTTTCCAGCAATTTCTTTTTGTATCTTCCTGTCTGCCTGTTATGATTCCAACCGGTGGAGAGTTTGCTCCCTGATACCCATTGATTCCAGTTTTGCCAGGGCTTCTTGATGCCACACTCGATCGAGTGCAGCCTTGATGTCAAAGTCTGTCATTCTCACCTCACTCTGGAATTCAGCTCTTTTGAGCATGTTTGAATCAAGGTTGTAATGAGGTCAGGAGCTGAGTGGCCCTGGTGGAACCCAAGTTGAATATCAGCGAACAGGCAATTGTTGAGCAGCAGCTGCTTGATGGCACCGTTGGTGACATGGATGGGGTAGTAATTGGCCGGGTTGGATTTGTCTTGCTTTTCGCGTACAAGACACTCCTGGGCAATCTTCCACATTGCCGGGTAGATACCGGTGTTATGACCGTACTGGAACAGCTTGGCTAGGGGAGTTACAAGTTCTGAAGCACAAGTCTTCAGTACTATTGTGGAATATAGTCAGGGCCCATAGCCTTTGCAGTATCCAGTGTCTCCAACCGTTTCTTGAAATCACGTGGAGTGAATCGAATTGGCTGAGGACTAGTACCTGTAATGCTGGGGACCACTGGAGGAGGCCGAGATGGATCATCCACTCGGCACTTCTGGCTGAAGATTGCTGCAAATACTTCAGCCTTATCTTTTGCACTGATGTGCTGGGCTCTTCCATCATTGAGGGTGGGGTATTTGTGGAGCTTCCTCATCCAGGGAGTTGTTTAATTGTCCACCACCATTCACGACTGGATGTGGCAGGACTGCAGAGCTCATATCTGATCCGTTCATTGTGGGATTGCTTAGCTCTGTCTATCACTTGCTGCTTCTGCTGCTTGGTAACTTCACCAGGTCGATACCTCATCTTCTGGTGTGCCTGATGTTGCTCCTTACATGCCCCCCCTGCACTCTCCATTGAACTAGGGTTGACCCCTTGGCCTGATGGTAATGGTTGAGTGGGGGATATGCCAGGCCATGAGGTTACAGATTATGCTGGAGTACAATTCTGCTGCTGTTGATGGCCCACAGCGTCTCATGGAAACCCAGTCTTGAGTTGCTGGAACAAAAATAAAGTTGCTGGGAGTGAAGGAAAAGTGGGCCAGGGTGTCTCAGAGGGAACGGTCCTGGGGGAAGACTGATAAGGCAGGGGAGGCGAATATGTGTTTGGTGGTGGCATCTTGCTGGAGGTGAGATGCCAATTACCCACTCACTCACCTCCCTGCTTCATCCAGCACTCTCCCAATCGCTCATCAATCCACTCACTAAGGTACAGTAGTTTATTAAAATGCTTGGACATTTTAAAAACTTAATGTACGTGGCATCTACTGGCTTCCCTTCCATTGTCCCTACCAGGCTTACTGAACTAACCCTGGTGATGCTGCATTGCCCTTTTCTGCTTCAGCCAGGTTTGGAAGATCCCAGGAAAGCTGGAACCAACTTTGTGGATAGTGGGAGAACTCCTGTTGTTTCTGGTGGAGATCTCAGCCAATGAGAGTGATGTCCTGGAACTTTCAAATGCAGCTTTAAAACCAGTCACCAATTCTAAAGAGGCACGTACCTTGCTATTCCTAAATTTTTCTACTTGAATTCAGAAGCGAAAGAGGAATTGCATCACGTTTTCTTCCTCCATATCTGATGCCTGTTTCCTTTGTAAATAGCACTTGTAAACTCTCAGTTCCGATTCTCAGCTGTATGAATGTTGCAGAAAATAACCTTGTTGCGCACTCGCATTTTACAGACCATGCTAACTAAAGAAAGTTCTGAGGACGGGTCACCGGACCTGAAACATTAACCCTGATTTTCTCTTCACAGACGCTGCCAGACCTGCTGAGCTTTGCGAGCAACTCTGGTTTTGTTCCTAGCTAAAGGAAGGGTTGTTCATACTGTTCTGCTCATCTTGTCCTTTACCTAGTTTTATTTTGGCTTCATCTGTTCTACTTGTTGACAAGTTTTTACTTTTCTGTTCTTGGTTTGCTGTCTACGTTTTGGTCAGGAGGTGGGGCAGTGAGTTTGAAGTGACTGGTTTTTATTTGACTGAGCCTTCATCATTTAGCTGGCTCAGCTTTTACAAATCAAGCCAGCGTTAGGTTGAACCCACAATTCAGAAAGCCCAGCAAACCAATTAGGGCTTGACATAGTTTAATTTTATTGCTGACATTTTTGTTCAAACCTCAGCAGGAGCACCTGTTATCAAATCGAGTCTGAGCACATATTTGCCTGGCTTGGAACTGTATAAACACAGTCAGGATGGTGGAATCACTGTGATACTAGGTCAACAGACACAGTGCTGGGTTGACTTTTTATTGAAGAAACAGTTGGCATGTTGACAGAGGTGTGCCATTAATTGACACCAAGCCCTATTAAGGGCAGCAGAATGAGACATGAAGCTGGCTATATTTAATTGCGAGTAACTGAAAGGGTGTTTCATTGTGGCGATGCCTTCACTAAGTTATTAAACAGTAGAAAGCACATCTTGAAGGGAAAGTTGCTTGTGTGTGGTCTGATTTTGTTTTCCTCGTGGGCCTTATTCCCAATTGTGACGCACAACTACATAAGGAACATTGTTGGCAAACCAAAGCTTAGTTGGACAGTCCCCAACCTCTCAGAGGGAAGTTTGTGAGTTCAAGATCCACGTCAGTGATTTGAGCATGTAAACCAGGATGAGATCCAGTTGTACAGTGCAGCTGCGGAAGTGCTGTCTTTGGGTTGAGACCCTGTTGAATGAAATGAGAAAGCCCCACACGACGTTTTCTGAAGAAGAGGAAAGGAGTTTTCCAAACTTGGGGTGACTGGGGAGCTGGGGGACAGGGTGAGTGAGGGTTTCAGCGACTGCTATGGTGTGTAGTTAGTGAATGAGTGAGTTTCAGACTGTGACTGAAGAATGAGGATGAATAGGTGAGTGAGTAGCTGGAGTTCTTTAGGTCATGCTCACAGTTTGTCCATTCCTCCTCCAGCACACCCACAACCCCACCCCTCACACCTCTGGCACAAACTATCCACAAAGCTGGCAGGAGAAGAGGACTTCCCAGGCTGTAAGTCAAACCCCTTTGAACCTCTAAGAAGGGAGGGGAGAGATACAAAGGAGGGCCAGAGGGTTAATTCTTTTCACAGAGAGGATGGTGAGCGTCTGAAATGGGCTGCCAGAGGTAATAGTGGAAGTGAGTATGATTTCATCATTTAAGAAACATTTTGACAGGTACATGGATGGGATAGGTATGGAGGGATATGGACCAAATGCATGCAAATGAGACTAGTTTAATTGTTAAAACTGGTCAGCATAGGCAGGTTGGGCCGAAGGGCCTGCTTCCATACTGTAGATCTCTATGACTCCTCTGACCAGTAATAGTCTTTCATTGAACAAAGTAACATTTATACCAGACACATGTTAATCAGTGACTATCTCCAACCAGAATGAATCTAAGCACCTTAATATTCTTGCCGCTTAGCACTCAATGACATTACCATCACTGAAATCCCCCACTTTCAATACCAAAGGTATTACTAATGACCAGAAACTGAACTGGACTAACCATATAAATACTGTGGCTACAAGAGCAGATGAGAGGCTAGAATCAGGAAACCACTAACTTACCATCTGATTCATCAAAGCCTGTGCACTGTGTTCAAGGTACAAGTCAGGAGTGTGATGGAATGCTCCCTAATTGCCTGGAAGGGTGCAGTTCTAACAATACTCAAGAAGCTTAACACGTAAAACAGCTCACTTGATTGGAACTCCATATACCACCTTTGATATCCGCTCCCACGCCGCTGACATTTAGTAGCATCAGACTGCCATCGACAAAATGTTCTGCAGAAATTCACCGAAATTCACCTAAATTCCCTAGACAGCACATTCCAAAAAACACTTCCATCTGGAAGGACAAGTGCAACAGATATATGGGAACGTCACCACCTGCAAGTTCTCCTCCAAGTCACCCACCACCGTTATTTGGAAATATATCACTGGCTATGCAGTGTTCCTGGGTTAAAATCCTGGAATTCCCTAACTCTATTGTGAGTGTACCTGCACCTAATGGACTGCAGTAATTTAAGAATGTAGCTCACCACTGCCTTCTCAAGGGCGTTTAGGAATGGGAGATGGCCCAACCAGCGAAGCCCACACCCCCCGAAAAAATATAAAGAAGAATTATCTGGTCATTTATTGCTGTTTGTGGCCCATGCATTGATTGCCATCTTTCTAACATTACTAATGTGACTACTTTTCAGAAATGTGTTTCCCAGGCAGCAAGGCACTTTGGCACATCTTTAGGTTATGAAAGGTGTTGCAAGTTCTTCCCTCCTTTGACATTCAATAAGTTCTGGGCTAGCATCAGAAAGTAAATCAGGAAAGCTTGCAGATTGTCATAACAATATGAAGTGGATCACAACTATTCATCAGCGAATGAAAATTGTAACCGCTGTTAAACCTGAACTAATATAAACCTCCTCCCTAACCCATTTGACATTGCTGCCTCTCAGTGTTCTCAAAATCGTTAGGGATGGGAACTAAAATCTATATCCACCTCCCAAAATGTGTAGCTCTTGTTGAATTGAGTGAATCGAAGCCAACAAGCTCCACTCTCTCAGACTTAAACCTCTCAAAGGCCAGTTACTGGAGTGAGTAGCTACACAAGGTTTAGAAGCTTATGTCTAAGTTGTTGATAAGTTTCTCTTGCATTGTATGCATCAATATTCAAGTGACCAGTTTATATGGAGGCACTGTGTAATTAAACAATCAGCAAATCCTTGAGGAATACATCCTTTTACCTCCAATTATATCCCTTTCTCCAAATCTACAATCATACACTTGTTCTTTCTGGTGGCACGGTGGCCCAGTGGTTAGCACTGCTGCCCCACGGCCCTGGGTTCAATTCCAGCCTTTGGTGACTGCCTGTGTGGTGTTTGCATGTTTTCTCCCTACAGTCCAAACCTGTGCAGGTTAGGTGGATTGGCCACACCAGATTGCCCACAGTGTCCAGGGATTTGCAGTGTTGGTGGATTAGCTATGGGAAATGTGGGGTTACAGGGATAGGATAAAAGGTTAGGGCTGGGTGGGATGCTGTTTGGAGGGTTAGTGTGGACCTGACAGACTAAATGGCTGGCTGTAGGGGTTCTCTGATTCTATGTTCAGCTAGATCCCTCTTAACTATCACTCATCCTGAATGAACACTGACATAGGAGAATTGAGAGCAGCACTGCCAAACACAAACTTGTCATCACCTGCTACTCTCACAGTCTGCTTGTGACAGACATTACTGAATACTCATTGAGAGCAGGCAGCCTGGCTGATCACAGACCAGAGTAATGAGATAAGTTGTGGATACTGGCATTTGTGTATAGTGTCTTTCACAAAGGCATTAAAAACTGATCATTAAAGAAAAAGTCAAGGTATTAAGTGAGGGAGTCACAGTTTTAAGGAAAGTTTTCATGGAATTGGCATGTGGAGGGATTTAGGAAATTATTACAATGCACGTGAATTAAATGATGGCAGTCAGCAATGGCATTACAGGACAAGGGACTGCCCAAAGGCTGGAGTCAGGGAAGCGGAGGTATTGATGAAGGAAGCTATGTTTCCTGTGGTGTACTTAGACTCTCAGTATAGGGGCAGCAGCAATGTGGATACAGAATTGGCCAAGGGATTGGAAACTGAGTAATCAAATATTTTTCATGCTGGAGGAAAGATTGTTCTGAGTTCACCAGAGGTCAATATTGGGATCCTTACAATTCCTGAAAATTATCCCTGACCTAGGCTCTGGTCTACAAGGCACAACTTCATGCTTGGTGGATGATATGAAACTTGGCAGCTTTGTGCACGTTGTGGAGAAAGTGTAGAACATCAAAAGGATGTTGACAGTTCAGTGGGATGGGCAGAGTGGTATCAAGAAGTTCAGTGCAGAGAAACGTGAAGTGATTCATAATGGTAGGAAGAACATAGAGAAAGAAACGATATCAAATAAAGGGGACGATTCTAAAGGGGATGCAGGAGCAGAAAGACCAAGGTGTGTACGTCTATTTGTCATTGAAGATTGGCAGGACAAGTTGAAAATGCAGTTACAGCATCCCTTTATTAATAGCAGCATAGAGAGCAAGAGCCAGGAGGTTCTGTCGAACTTGCTTAAAACATTGCTGCTGCCTCATGGAGTATCATGTCCAGTTCTGGATGCCATACTTTAGGAAGGGTGAGGAATTATTGGAGAAGGTGCAGGAAAGGTTTACAAGAATAGTTCCAGGGATAAGGAACTGTCTTTTACTAATTTAAATATATTTAAATATCATACTAATGATTTCTCTGTGTGTTGTGACTTTAAGTTGAATGGAGAGTTCTCCTTCTGTGTACTAAATACCCCATGAGCTAACTGATCTTCTATACAGAAGGTCTTGTTACTATGTAAATATAAATTCATTAATGTCCTTCAGGGAAGGAAATCTGCCATCTTTACCCTGGTCTGGTAACTCCAGGTCCACAGAATTCTAGATGACACTTAAAAGCCTCTGAAATGGCCTGACAAATCACCCAGTTGTACCAAAAAAGTCTAAAGAGTGAAGTGAAACTGGTCAGACCACTCTGGTCTAGCCACTCAAACCACCAATGGTAAACCCAGGCGTATTGATCCTGCAAAGTCTGCCTTACGAATATCTGGGGGATCTTGCTAAAATTGGGAGAGCTGTCTCACAGACCAGTCAAGCGATAGCCTGACATAGTCATCCTCACAGAATCATTCCTTACAGATAATGTTCCAGATGCCACCATCACCATCCCTGGATATATCCTGTTCTACCGGCATGACAGTGGGAATACTGTTGGAAAGGAAGGTTCCCTGTGAGTCCTCCAGAGTGACTCCAGGTCTATGAAGTTTCATGGTATCAGGTAAATTAGTGCAAAGATTGCACCTACTGCCTTCCAACAAAGCCCTTCCCCACCATCTCCCTCGCCTGATGAATCATGTTGATTGAACTTAGAGGAACCACTGAGGGTGGCAAGGGCATAGAATCTGCTCTGGGCAGGGGATTTCAATGTCCATCACCGAGATGCTGGGAATTTAGCAATCCTACTAACTGAGCTAACAAGGTGTGGAGCTGGACGAACACAGCAGGCCAAGCAGCATCATAGGAGCAGGAAAGCTTGACTAGGCCCGAAAC
>JAHRHZ010000271.1:7320163-7414881 GCA_024137785.1 Ginglymostoma cirratum
CGAAACGTCAAGTTTTCCTGCTCCTATGATGCTGCTTGACCTGCTGTGTTCATCCAGCCCCATGCTTGTTATCTCGGATTCTCCAGCATCTGCAGTACCTTTTATCTCTGATAAAATGTGGCACAGAGTCAGTTGTCTTCTAACAATGTACCAGGAGATATAAAAGTTAGTATTTATACTCTCTATGTATAGGGACATGACAGTCATATATTAAAACAAACCTTCTGACTGATACTCCTGCTGGCTAAATGGGTCCCTCAGAAATACCCTTCATATTTCTGTCTCTTTTTATCTATTGTCTTTATCTTTCTTCTGCCTATATTGAATAGTGTGGTATGTGAATTTCAGTTCTGGTGTAATGCTAAATGTGTAGGCTATACATTTCCAAAGGCTGATGGATTGTATCAAGCAGTGTAGTCCTTTGGCTGTTTGCAAACTACTAACTGAACTGAGCCAGCCTGTGCTTGCAAATCTCTGAACGCAATGTCCAACATTAACAGTGATTCCATGGTTGGATAACATTTGCTAAATTATCTTGAGTGTGCTAAGAATTACGTCGACAATTGATTTAAGATTGTCAGATAGACATGCAAAGTGGCACATTTATGTTCTCCACAAACCTTCTCTCATACTCTATTTTCCACGTCTTAGTCTATTCCTTTGTCCTATTCTGAAATCTAATCTACTCCCACTCCTCAGGACTGCTGCTGTGTTTGGCCTATTTATATGGCCCTTCCTTAAATTTAATACTGTGGCTAAATTTCCTCTTTAGCCACGGTTGGGCCACCTTTCCTGTTTAGTTTTTGCGTCAGGCAGGAATGAAAATTTGATGCAATTCCTCTGTGCACTCTTTAAATGTTTGCCATTGCCTATTATCCCTTAAAATAGTGTTCCCCAATTTATTGTAACCAGCTTGTGCCTGACACCATCATCATTTCCTTTATTTAGATTCAGGACGCTGGCTTCAGAATGAATTATGCCACACCCCATCTTATTGAGGAGTCCAATCATATTGTTGTCACTAGGTGCAGACTTGGATGAACACAGCAGGCCAAGCAGCATCATAGGAGCAGGAAAGCTTGACGTTTCGGGCCTAGACCCTTCATCAGAAATGGGGGTGGGGAAGACGGTTCTGTCCATCCTCCCTGGACTGACCTATCTCCTCCCTAACTCCCCACCTACACTCACCTTTACTGGCTCCATCCCTGCCTCTTTGACTTGTCTGCCTCCTCTCCACCTCTCTCCTCCTGTATCCATCTTCTATCCGCCTCCCCCTCTCTCCCTATTTATTTCAGAAACCTCTTCCCCTCCCCTATTTCTGAAGAAGGGTCTAGACCTGAAACGTCAGCCTTCCCGTTCCGCCAATGCTGCTTGGCCTGTCGTGTTCATCCAGCTCCACACCGTGTTATCACCTTCTTCTGTTTGTCTGTCCTTCCTAAAAACTGAATGACTTCTAACTGCAGGGTAAACCCTTGTGGTTGTAAAAGAGAAATGCCACCTTCTGTTGCAAGACTCTTTAACAAGAGGCCAGTGCCAAGGCTGTGGGTAGTCCATGCTTATGAGAGCTTGTGCCATCAGTTGGACCAAGTCAATAACCGACATAAGAACATTGCACTTTAGCAGATGGCAGAACACTGTACTGTTGTAATCCCTCCTCATCTCTGGAGGAAGGTACAGGGAAAAGTGCAGGGAAATTCCTTTTTGATTTTAAACAGGGGAAGATTTCTTCAAATTGCCACATTAACATTGAAAGCTAAAAGCCTGTCTGGCTGCATTCCAAACACAAAAGAGCCAGACGTCTCCATGAGACAACTTTCAGTTTTGAGCTTACACTTTAGGTAAACTGCTAGTAGCCAAGATTTTAAGATGTACTAGTTGTTGTGAAATGAATGGGTCCATCTTATTGTTGGAATAGCATGGGAGGCAATGACCTACTGGTATCATTGCTGGACTGTTAATCCAGACACCCAGGTAATGTTCCAGGGACCTGGGCTGAAATCCCACCACAGCAGCTGAAGGCATTTGAATTCAATAAGCAAAAAACAATCTGGAATCAAAAATCTAATGATGACCATGAATCCATTTTTGATTGTCAGAAAACCTATGTGGCTCACTCATGCCCTTTGAGGAGGGAAGCTGCCATCCTTACCTGGTCTGGCCTGTATGTGACTCCTGACCCACAATAACGTGGTTAACTCTTATTTTCTCTTTGGGTGATTAGAGAAGGGCAATAAATGCTGGCCAAGCTGGTGATGTCCTCATCCTGTGAATAAGCTTTTTTACAAAATGGAGTGTAGAATTGAGGCTTTGTCGGACAATGGCCATATTGTTCATGTGCAAATGTTCTTTCTTACCAGGATTGAGAGTGGAGATTAAGTATACAAGAAATTTCTTGGGGATCCCATACCAGGAACCGTCATGGTGATGTCTGGCTTCTGTCCAGTACAATGGAGGCCATTAATGGTTTAAGCCATGGGTACCTGCTCCTGACCCTCCGCTGGGAGCCTCTGTAACACTGATTGCCAGTGTTCCCTATACAATGAAGTGGCACAGCAATAGTAAGGCTGAAGAAACAGTCATGGTCTTACCAATGAATAAAACTGGGTTAATAAAAACCCATTTTGATCTATAGTTACATGTCCTTGAGGTACAGACCTGAATTTAATTAGCCCCATTGATAACAGCTTCAGATTGGCTGTACGAGCTGATATTAATGGGATTCTGAAGGCACATTTTATCAGGCCTTGCAGACTTACTGAAAGTTAACCATTTCCATGGACAGGCTGGAATGAAGGGTGCTCTCCAATGGATGGAATGCATTTGGATTCAGTGAAAGCAGTCAGTATGATGCCACATCTGAGGTTTTATGAGAGATTAAGTCTCATGAGACTAATTGGCAATTAGCTTTAAGACTAAATTGTTAGTAGAATTGGGAGGGGAGGCATAACTATGTGGGAGGGCTCATGATAAATGGACTGTGTCCTGACTGGGGTGGGGACACTGACCAGTGGCAATCTGCAGGGGACTGTTCGCATTCCATAAGTTAGTTTGTCTAATATTAACAAATTTACCGATAAGACCAACCTATGTGGCTGGAACAGTGGGAGGTATGCCGTGTTCATTGAAACTTGGGCAAATTAAGTAAAAAGCCTAAGAAGCGACAGATTAAAATTAACGTGGAAAACATGTGGTAAAACACATTGGTCCAGAAACTTGAAAAGTAGGTGCGATCGAAAAAAATTCAGCAGCAAGTAGCAATCGCCGACCAATATACAATTCTACATCAATATGTCATGAGTTGTGCTGGTCAAAAAAAATGTTGGTTCCTAGTAATTGATGCCAAATAATGTTATGATTCAGCAAAGTAGAATGGTCACTGTGGAAGTCCTTTTTCTGAAGAAGGACTATGTATTTTGGAGAAAGAATAGACAGTTTTTCTGTTAATGTCACAATTCCTTACCTGAGGGACACTCTCCCGTGCACAACACATTTTTCTTTTATTTGTTCCTGGGATGTGGGCATCACTGGTTGGATCCACATTTATTGCCTATTTCTAGTTGCCCCTTGAGAAGGTGGCGGTGAGCTGCTTTCTTGAACTGCTGCAATACATTTGGAATAGCGACACACACAGTGCTGTTAGAGAAGGAGATCTAGGATTTTGTCCCAGCGACAGTGAAAAGTCGGTGATATCCATTCCAAGTAGAATGTCAGAAGCTTAGAGGGGAATTAGCAGGTGGTGGTGTGCCCATGTATCCATTGATAGTACGGTGTGGAGCTGGATGAACACAGCAGGCCAAGCAGCATCATACCTGCTTGGCCTGCTGTGTTCATACAGCTCCACACCTTGTTATCTCAGATCCCCCAGCATCTGCAGTTCCTATTATATCTATTGATAGTGATTGCTGGTTGGGATAAGGCTGTCAAAAGAATAGCTCCACCAAGCAGTGAAGGGATGTCGAAAGCTATCATTACTATTTATATGAGAGCCCTGTTAAGCTGTAAACCTTTGCTAATCATGGCCTCCCTACGTACAGGCTGATCATTGTGTCTTTGAACTTGATTGACTGCTAACTCTTTGGAGCACATTGAGGCTGAGTTGGTCAAACTCTCATCCCTGAGTCACATGCTCAGGGTTGAAGCCCCACTCCAGGGCTTGAGTACAAAGATTAGGACTGTCACTCCAGTGCTGCACTGTTAGGGCAGCCATCTTTCAGATGAGCTGTTAAAGGAAGGTGCCTTCTATTCGCATAGTAGATGTAAAAGATTCCATGGCACTAATTCAAGAAAAGCGGGGGAGTTAATCTAAGAGTCCTGGCCAGTATTTATCCCTCAATCAATATCACTAACGTAGGTCAGTAACACATTGATGTTTATGGGGGTTTGATGTATACAAGATGGCTGACACATGTTCTATGTTACACCAATGGTTACATTGTTGTAAGAGCCTGTGAGATGTTTGGTGCGCAAGATTTTCTTTCTATTTTGAATATGCAGCAGATTTCCCCTTTATCTTCTCATGAGCTTCAGTTGAATTTTAGTTTTAGGCATTTAAGCCACAGTGTCATGGAGTCATATGACATGGAAACAGACCCTTCATTCTGACCAGTTCACACCGGCCATATTCCAGTCTAAACTAGTCCCACTTGCCTGTGCTTGGCTCATATCCCTCCAAACATTTCCTATCCATGTATTTATCCAAATGTCTTTTAAAAATTGTAACTGCCTTGAAATCCCCCACTGTAGGGTAAAGACACCCGCCATTCACCATATCTATGCACTTCATGATGTCATAAACCTCTATCAGGTCACCCCTCAATCTTCTATGCTCCAGTGAAAAAAGTGCCAGCATATCCAGCCTATCTTTATAACTCAAACCCTTCATTCCTAGCAACATCCTGGTAAATCTTTGCTGAACCCTCTCCCGCTTAATATTTATTCCAAGATGATAGCGGAGTAGGGCTCCTGAGCCCAAGCTCATCTGCTCTGACTGTTTTTCTTTCTTCTTTTCTCACTTTTTTCTTTCTTCTTTTCTCACTTTTTTCTTTTTCTTAGTTGTTTTTTCTGCGGGCGAGAGATCGAGCACAACGCAGGAGAGAAATTGGGCCCAGCGCGGGGAAAGCCCAATGTCGAGCGATTGCAGACCCATGGCTAAAGAAGGAGTGAAATTTGGAACATTTAAATTTATCTCTTATTTACTACTTTATATTCCAAAGGACTGAAATGTTGAACTTTTAATTTATTTCTTTTTTTTTTACTTTTTAACCTAAGATTTTGTATCTAGGTACCTTGTGCCTAAGATGGTGTTCTGAATGGCGACATTGTAAACTTTTCACTGTACTCCTGTAACCCTGTACTTGAGTACACATGACAATAAAACCTGATTCTAAATTCTAATAACCTTCCTATAACAGGGCCTTTGCAGTGTATTGGAAATCACCTTACCCCTGAGCAAACAATGAAGGAATTACAAAAGACAGGTTTCGTCAGACGTCTCACACATTCTGACACCTTGGGAAAAAAGATACTTTGAGCAAGGTACTTTCACTGTCTCAACTTTTATTGTTTTCTATATATCTGTGACATTGATATCTTGCTGTGTATTTTTAGTTCCTTGAATTGAATATACTTGTAAACAAGTTTGACGTTAGTTGGAGATAATAGGAGATAATAGGTACTGCAGACGCTGGAGAATCCGAGATAACAAGGTGTGGAGCTGGATGAACACAGCAGGCCAAGCAGCATCATAGGAGCAGGAAAGCTTGACGTTTCGGGCCTAGACCCTTCATCAGATTTCTGCTTTCCTGCTCCTATGATGCTGCTTGGCCTGCTGTGTTCATCCAGCTCGACACCTTGTTATCTCTGACATTAGTTGGAGGTTGAATGCAACATCTGGTATTTACAACTCGCAGAGCAGAAAAGTCAGGCATCCCATGTGGACTGTGTCAGGACTGAAATCTTACTCCCAGGCTATGGGGTTGCTTCCAGGGAGAATGGCTATGGAAACTGACTTTCTGTTGAAGGCACGAATAAATAATGTTGGGGAGGAAATGGAGTTGTAACAGCATCAAAGCTGACTTGTCATGATCCAAAACTCACTCAAGGCAGATCCGTTGTGACAAACTCATAGAAGGGTTTTTCATGGCCTGGTGTGCCTCTTCAGCCCCACTTTGATCACTATTGTAGACCCTATGTCACTGCAGCCACCATGTACACTGTGGTAGCAATGTGTACCATCTGCAAGATGCATGACAACAACTTGCCATGGCTTTTCAACAACACCTCTGAAATCATGGAGGAGATCATGGACAGCGGAAAGATGAGTTTATATCCATCCAGTACTGCACCATCCCATCTTGAATGTTCTCTTACAACTGTAAAAACCTGGAACTCCCTTCCTAATAAATTTTACCTTGACCACATGAACTGAGGTGGTTGAAGAAGGTGGCTCACCAACGCCATCTCATGGACCTTTCGGGAAGGACAACAACAGTAACATCCCCATCCTGTAAAGGAGTGACCACATACATTCTACTTTATCGAGAATGATCAAAATCAAAATTGTTATGTCTAATTCCATATTTTTCATAACATTTGGCCCTCAATTTCCATTCTTGGCATTTGACCCATCTTGGCAGCACTTTGTCAGATGGGTACCAAAATAGGCAGTTTTGTTTCTTAGGATAATGTGTAATCATCAGGAGAAGGACAAATTCAGTTCATGTACTTCTCTACCTTATCTCATCCAGTTACCACGGGCACAGGTGTGAGTTATGGTCTCAAAGGCTAAAGCATGTTTCTAAAAAAACATGTCAAAATTAGCATTGGGTTATACACTGGGGATTTCTTTTTTAACAACATTTATGATGGTGTGGGTCCCTTGGCAGAATTTCCATCACTGCTGGAGCAATGTCGTGTCTTCAAGGTTGGGTCAAACTCCTTATTTGTGGTAGGTAGGTTGGTATCATTGGCATTGCCTGCTGGCAGCTCCCAATTTGTCTGTTCGAGAAGGTGACGAGTGAGGGAGGTGTAATTGAGTTGATTTCTAAGATAGACACTCGACTATCTCTTGAACCAACGCACATTCCATAGTTGTCGTCGATATGACAGAATGTGAGGAGTGCTGACAGAAGCGGGGACTGAGAAGGAGTCTCCTTTTCCAACAACACTCAAGATCTAGTCCTCCTGGGCACTCTTGACCAGCTTGCCTGATACTACCTTCTGTAAATTTCAGGTGACCCAAAACTCTGTAGTCCATGCCATAACTCACACCAATTTTCATTCTCCCATCGTCCTTTTTGCTCAATGCCCTACTTTGGCTCCAGTCAAACAATATCTTGGGCTTTGAATTGTTATCTGTGCATATGTAAATCACTTCCATGGTCTCGCTCCTTCTGACTTCTGTAATCTCCAGCAACCTCGGGACTCTCAGTGTGATCTGCACTCCAATTCTGGTCTTTCCAATTTTAATTGCTACGCCATTAGTTGCTGCCTCAGCCTCTGGCTCTCCACACCTCTTTGCCTCTCTACCTTGCTTTTCTCCTTTAAGACACTTCTTAAACCTGCCTCATTGTCTAAGCTTTTAGTCCTAACAAATCCTTAATGTTGCTGGTTTATAATGATCCTGTGAATTGACTTGGGAAGTTTCATTATGTTAAAGGCACCACATAAACAGAGGTTGTTATTAGCTGCATGTTGTCAGTATATCCTCTCCAGTCGAGCTCACACCTCTGCATTAATCTGGAAACAAACACCTCCTCAGGTGTCGGCACAGCTGCCTCCTGCCAACAGAATTCTGAATATGAAAATAATAAGCTTACTGTCTGATAAGCAAACCTCAGTGCAACTAGGGGCGGTAGCTACCTCCCAGGAGTAATTCCATACTACCCACACAGAATGATTCCCTGTCACACAGGTTTGTTGCAGGAAAGTAGCCTTTACTTTTTGCGAAATCACTTCAACCATTTCTGTTCAGGAGTGGCGCAATTAATAAGAACTGGCCGTAGACCAGTGTTTAAGTGTACCCAACAGTGGAGATGCCATGACACAGCGATGTGAGATTGGTACACAAGTCTGTGCTAATCCAGGAATTCAGCAATTTCCACATCACCCGAATAATTTCTGTCCACAAGATAAATATTACCATTTCAATGAAGCCAAGGTATCCATTTCAGTTGGTGGCACGTTAGCTCAAGGTGTGGCATTCACCCCGGGCATTTACAAACCATTTCAAACACCTTCACATCTTACCCACTGAAACAGCCTACACCATCATTCCTTCCCAGGGTTTTGACAGGATGTGGAAGAAGGCTTCTGAATCAAAGACTTTCCCTTCAGCTGTCAGGAAAACCATAAGTGGTACTCAGCTGAGAATGTTCCTTCTGAAAAACAGTGGCCATGATATTGAAGAATCAACAAAATTCCAGCGAGTGCAGGGATGTGACAGTCCTATTGAATGTAATTTATCAATTGTTGGAGAGATCTCCCATCCAGTAATAAGAGTAATGGTGGCTTGCCCAGGAGGTCAAACCAATAGCAGGAAGCACCAGCCAGAGGTGGTATGGATTTGGCCATGGTGACCAGAAATGAAGAAGTTTCAATATTATGGTGAGGAAAGAGAGAAAAGATCACTGAGGGAGAGAGAGGAGATTACTGAAGGAGACAGAGGAGATTGCTGAGGGAGAGAGAGGACATCAATGTGGGAGAGAGGTCATCATTGAGGGAGAGAGAGGACATCAGTGAGGGAGAGAGAGGACATCACTGAGGGAGAGAGAGGACATCACTGAGGGAGAGAGAGGACATCACTGAGGGAGAGAAGACATCAGTGAGGGGGAGAGAGGAGATTTCTGAGGGAGAGAGAAGACATCAATGTGGGAGAGAGGTCATTATTGAGGGAGAGAGAGGACATCACTGTGGGAGAGAGGACATCACTGTGGGAGAGAAAGGACATCACTGAGGGAGAGAGAGGACATCACTGTGGGAAAGAAGACATCACTGAGGAAGAGAGACAACATCAGTGAGGGAGAGAGAAGAGATCACTGAGGGAGAGAGAAGGGAGTTATCACTGACAGAGAGAGAGAGGACATCACTAAGGGAGAGAGAGGAGTTTGTTACTGAAAGAGAGGGAGGGAGGATGTTGCTGACGGAGAGAGAGGGGTTTGTCACTTAGTGAGAGAGGGTTGACATTACTGAGGGACAGGATACCCAGCACCTCATCCAATCCTTCATCCAAACAATTTTAAACATTTGGAGTGAATGAGTTTTCTCCTCCATCTCTGGGTCCTTGCCTGTACCTGCTTTGTGGATAAAGACAAATGCGAAAAGTTGGTTAGCACCTCCACATGTTAATCCCCTTTTTGGTCACTAATTGGCCGTCTTGTTTGCTATTGATGGAGTTGTAAAAGACTTTGGAGATTGCTACTTTAGAGGTCCTGCTTGCTAGTTAACTACCAGTTTCCCTAAATTCCATTGCAGGGCGACGACCCCTTTCTATCTTTGTCATTAATGCCAATGTGAACTGTGACCTCTTCCCCACAGGAACGTCCTGCAACGGCTCTGCTTGAGAGTGTCGGTTTGTTTTCACTTATTTCGCTTCTGTTTGTATTATAACTACAGAATAGTTATGTGTAAAGATTCTGTGGGATACTTGTGGAGGCAATGGTGTCATGGTAAGTTCACTAGGGCTAGAAATGCAGAGGGCCAGGTTAATGCGCTGGGGACTACGGGTTCAAATTCCTGCGTAGAATTGGTGGAGTTTACACTGAGCCAGGAGGCCTGGGATGACATCCCACCGACTCCAGAACAGATTGAATAAAATAATCTAGGCAGTGGAATTGAGGGCCTCTTGTGGTACTGACCTACCTCTGATAGATTCAAGGCCTACTTGCTCCAGAATATGAATAGAGCTGATGTTTTATGGATCTCTTCATTTTCCCTTTGCGGGAAGCAAGACTCATCACATCATCTGTTTCTCCCCTACATTTGCAACATTCTGGAGCTGCATAGTCTTAAGAATTTCTTCTTGATGTCTGCCAATGTGTACAGTCTGATGCTGCTATCGAAAGCTGATTTCTGGATGCTGTGGGGAGTAACTGTGGGAAGGGGATGTATCCCACTTAAGAAAGAAAAGACTTGCATTCTTGAAGGAAGAATGGAAACAGTTTGCTGCCAGTAAAGTAGTTTTCGAAGCATAGACATGGTTTTAATTTAGGAAACACTGCAGCCAATTTGCATACAGCAAGATCCCACAAACAGTGTGATATTGAGCAGATAACTTGTTCAAGAAAACACTGGGAGTAAATCAAGATTATCTACTAAAGTCACTGGGATGGAACGTGAACTCAGAAAATACTTTCAACTGATCCAATTGTCAGTACAGAAAATCAGGTGCGCGTACATATTATTCCTGACATGCACTCTCTCAAATATTGCTCACAATCGGAGATACGATTTGCAGAATCACCCCCTAAATGATGATGTTTCCTGATCACTGCTTTACAATTTACCTTATACCACTTCTTCTGTCTTTTAACCTTTGTGGTACTTTATAATAGGAGTCCTGCTCCTTTGTGCCAGGTTTCCAAACAAAAACGCAACTTTCCAAACACATTAAGCTTTGTGTGGTGAAATGCAGTGGAAATGCTTGATGAGTAACCAGCCAGTAATTGGGAGGAGAATACTTCATCGAATGATACAATACTGGTATCAAAATATAGCAACATGTAATCTCACAGCCTGGCATATGCTTCATTAAGCTGGGAGAACAACACTGGTTTAATGAAGGGAGTAGGAGGGCATGCAGCACCACATATACGTAAAAATAAAGTGAAGCTACAGCAGAGGACTGCATGCTTCAGAGACAGGGAGACAGCATGGAATAAACTGAGCCAAGCATTCCCAAAAACAATGGATCAGATGTGAGCTCTGCAAATGTGCCACATCCAGGAAGAGGAGGCTCCACAAATATCCACATTCATGAAGACAGGGAACCCAGCAGATCAATGCAAAAGACAAAGTGGAACTACTTGCAACCATCTTCAGCCAGATCATCTCATGTCACTGGAGGCACTGGATACTGCAAAGGTTGTGGGCCCTGACAACATTCTGGCAATAGCACTGAAGACTTGTGCTCCAGAACTTCCCGCTCCCCTAGCCAAGCTGTTCCAGTACAGTTACAACACTGGTATCTGCCCGGCGATGTGGAAAATTGCTCCAAGTATGTCCTGTACACAAAAAGCAGGACAAATCAAATGCAGAAAATTATTGTCTCATCAGCTTACTCTTGATCATCAGTGAAGTGATGGAGGGGGCCATCAATAGTGCTATCAAGCAGTACTTGCAAAGGAATAACCTGTACTGATGCTCAGTTTGGGTTTCATCACAGCCAATCAATTCCTGACCTCATTACAGCCTTAATCCGAACATGGACAAAAGAGCTAATTCCATAGGTGAGGTGAGAGTGACAGCCCTTGACATCAAGGCCGTAGTTGACTGAATGTGGCATCAAGGAACCTGAGCAAAACTGGCATAATGGGAATCAAGGAGCAAATTCTCTGCTGGTTGGAGTCTTGCCTGGCACATAGGAAGTCATCTCAGCTCCACAGCTTTCTCTGCAGGAGTTCCTCAGGACAGTGTCCTAGGCCCAACCATCTTCAGCTGCTTCATCAATGACCTTCCCTCCATCATAAGGTCAGAAGTGGGGATGTTCGCTGATGATTGCACAATGTTCAGCATCATTCATAACTGCCAAGATACTGAAGCAGTTTTTATCCAAATGCAGCAAAATCTGGACAATATCCAGCTGCTAAGTGGCAATTAACATTCATGTCACTCAAACGCCAGGCAGCATTTATCTTCCACAAGAGAAAGTCTAACCATCCCCAGACCCCTGATATTCAACGATATTACCATCACTGAATCCTCCATTATCAACATCTTACTATTGACCAGAAACTGAACTGTAGTAATAGACTACACTGTACACTGTATAATACACTGTATAAATACAGTGACCACATTTGGCAAGAGGCTAGGAATTCTGTAAACTATCTCCTGTCCCCCCATCGACTGCCCACTGCCTCCTCTACATACAAGGCACAAGTCAGGAGTGTCATGGAATACTTCCCACTTCTTTGGATGGGTGCAGCCCCAATAACACTCATCACCATCCAGGCTTGTTGGGCACCACATTCATCATTTTCAATTGCATTCCCTTCACCACCAACACACAATAGCTCAACTGCCTGCCAATAGATGTGAGAAAAATCAGGAATTTGATTTAGCCATCAGTGGGTAAGCCACTTGATGAATTTTAACTGTTTACCACCCTGTTTCCATTGCATAGTTAAGAGGATATGAAAGATGTTATATAAATGCAAACTCTTCATCAGTTTGACAGTATTGTCAATACTAAGGAGGATAGATGGTCTGGCTTCTCTCAAATTGATCATAACCATCCTGCTTTTGCTATCACTAATCTGATGGCCAAGACTTTTAGCCCAGAAACACAGCTAATGTTCTGGAAACCCAAGTTTGAATCCTGCCCTGGCAGATGGCGGAGTTTGAATTCAATTTTTAAAAATCTGGAATTAAGAATCTATTGATGACCATGAAACCCTTGTCGATCGTCAGAAAAACTCATCTGGTTTATTGATTTCCTTCAGGGAGGGAAATCTGCCACCCTGACCCGGTCTGGTCTCCATGTGACTCCAGACTCACAGCAATATGGTTGACTCTCAGCTGATCTAACAAGATACTCAGTTCAAGGGCAGCTAGGGATGGGCAATAAATGCTGACCAGCCAGTCCCACAAGTGAGTAAAAGAAAATATTTCCTCTCTCATGGCTGTAGACAGAGTGAAGCTGTTTACTGTTGTAAGCTTGATTGGTTGGATGTGAAAAACAGAAATTTTCAAACTAACATTGGCCCATCTGACATGGCTTTGTTCTGCCAGGTTTTTCAGTAAGGAAATAAGACAATAAGACCTTCCCTCCAGAGCTTTGATATGCTGGAACTACAGCTTTAACATCCTTTTTACTTCTTCGGGCTTCTCCTTGTAACACTATGACCTCATATTCTCTCCTACACAGTCCTATCTTAGCATGGTCCAATATTGGGTGACAACAGGTCTCCAAATGAACCAAAATGAGCTTGTACAATCTTTAGTGTCATTGCGTCTGCTATATCCTGTATTGCCATCATTTTTTCTATCTTCAGAAGTAGACAGACAATATAGGGATGCTACCAAGAAGACATTTCTCTCTGTCCTCCTCCTGAAGGTAATCTGAGGGTTTTACTGTTAGTTTGTTTCCTTATTTGGTAACCTTAGCCATGCCCTCGGATGTGTTTATACAATCACATTCCATACTGTCATGAATTTATACATAACAATTATAAAATATTTACTAAAAACATAAAAACTATGCTGTGCAAAGTGAAGGACACTCAGGTCCTTTCAGACGTAATTAAAGAAATAAGGGTTTGACCGCAAATATCCCTTCTTGGAGATAGTTTCCTCTGGTTTTTAAATGTAGGACCCAGTATAGATACAAGGTAAAGGTTTCCTTTGGTTCCAATGTTGTAGGACAGTCTTAGATATATGTTTCTTCTGGTCACTATGTGTCAGGTCCATCAATCCAAGAGGAGAATTAAAGATAAGGGCTGCAAGCGATCTTTAGCGATTGGAGGCTCCATCTGGGACTTCCCTGAACTGAAATGGTCAGATGTTCCCCTAAGGTTTGCAGGGGCTTTGAATTCCACAGAAAGAGGAGACAGCTGCCAACTTTCTTATATTTGTGATATTTGAAAACCAAATTGAATTCTTCTGGTTTCACTTCTGGCCCTCAGTCTGGTTGGCGTTCAGATTTTCCAGTGTGAAGTGTTTAAAGAGGAAGTCTTAGAATTCACTTGGAGATAGTTGGCGGGTGCTTTGACATTAGTCCTTTGAGCAGAGGTGCTGTAATAGCTATGGGCTATGAAACCTATAAACTTCGAATTTAAAAATTCTAACAGGACTAGGCAAGCTAATCCATTGTCGATTGTCAGGAAAATCCCATCTGGTTCACTAATGTCCTTTAGGGAAGGAAACTGCCATCCTCACCTGGTCTGGCCTACATATGACTCCAGACCCACAGCAAAGTGGTTGACTCATAGTGCCCTCTGGGCTATTAGGGATGGGAAATAAATGCCGGCCTAGTCAGTGATGCCCTGATCCTGTGAATAAATAAATAAAACACAGGACAGATGTTCCCAATCAGCCCAAAACCAGGGGGCAACAGTTTAAAGTTAAGGGGTAGCCAATTAGAACTGAGATGAGCAGAAATTTCTTCATCCAGAGAGTGGTAAACCCATGGAATTCTCTGCCTTAGGAAGCCGTTGAGGCCATAATATGGAATGTTTTCAAGATTGAGAAAACTAAAGTTCTTAGTTCTAAAGGGATCAAGAGATATGAGGAGAAAATGGGAGCTGGGTACTAGGTTGGATGAACAGCCATGATCATACTGAATGGTGAGGCTGACTCGAGGAGTTGGACAGCCTACTCCTGTTCCTATTTTCTATGTTTCTATAAACTGACTTCATTGGATAGGCTGATAGATGGCATTGCTAAGAGCAGTGAGAGACGGCATGGCCATCCTCTCTGTTATGATGGTGCCTGTCCACCCACAGATCGGCAAACACAGTAATGTCGAGAATGACAGTGAAGGATAAGAATGTGAAGCCATTGCTACCTACCCAAAGCCCAGCTACTATGCAGGAGCTACAGCCAGATCCGGTGTCCCTACACCAGCAGGTAGGCAGCAGCGTCCATGGTCCCTGGAATATGTGTTGCAGAGCTACTGCAATCCCAGGCACTCTGGGAATAGAACCATTTCACGACCTCCTGCGATAGGGATTGTGCCGGAGAGAGTTGAGAACAATGGTAGGAGCATGCAGCAAGTTGATGGACAGGGCAGTTTGTAAAACTGTTCAATAATGAAGCTTTAAATAAAGAAAAAACACACACATTTCACAATCTGAGAGCCAGAACACTTGAAAGTCAAATGGGCAATCTTGAAGTGTAGACACTTTTGTCACGTGGGGAAATGTGGCAACAAATTTGTGCAGAGGAAGATCCCACAGCCTTCAATTGGATAAATGATTAGGTGATTTATTTGAGAGATTAATATAGGGAAGGAGATTGGAGGGTAATCCCAAACTTTCCATTGAACATGCCCAGCTGCGAGGGGAGACAAGATCTTGAACTGAAGTTATCTTGGCAAAGTGAAAAAATGCCCAGGGATATTGGAAACGGAGCAATTTTATACAGAGCAGAGGTCAACATATGAAGTGAGGTCCCAGGGGAGGGATGATGATAAATTTAAACAAAGTCAGGTGAAAAATAGGTACAAAGAACATGAGCTAAACATTAACCGGCCTTCTGGAATCCTTGAGGATGCACCCCATCACTTTTCAGACGCTTCTTTTGACTTCATTCCACTATAATACTGGTATGACTGTATGAGATAAATGTTCAGAGTTCACAAACTGTGCATATTATGGAATTGTAGGCATGAGGAATATAATTGTCATTCTATTAAGAATCGAGAGGCATAAGTTAATCGGACATTGGCAGTTTATGGCTTAGTGATGAACGTGGCTCCAAGCCAATAGTGTAAACTCCAAAAAAAAATCATCTCACACGAAGCTCACAGTAGATACTGTTGGGAGAAAACCTAAGCCTCCTGGCACTGCATGAGAGTGAGTAGATGAATGAGGAAAAATTTGAGTTTGCTCAGGGAATTTGGGCATCCTTTGCAAAGCTGAAATTCAATGGTTTGCTCTTAAAAAAGTCATGGCAATGTGTCAGCCTGATGTGTCAGTGTATATGGACATACTGTCACAATGCTGTCAGCAATTGAGTGCAAGGATTTGGACCGAGTGACGATGAAACTTGATTCAATCGAGAACTGTTGAGGACGGCATTAGACCTGACTAGGCCTTGAGTGTATCCCTTAGACTTGGTCTATTAGTGACTACCAGTTCTATCATTGAACTGAAAGCAAATTAAATAGAGCGGACAAAAGTATGGCAAAGAAGAAAGGCTTAACAGGGAACAGGTTGCTAGTAGAGAAGCTGATTTACATGAGAATAAGTCTGTGCTTTGTAAACGTCACTAAATGTGAACAAATGCACTGAGATAAATGTAGAGTTTAAGTACTCTGGGCAAGTCTGTACTTGTTAACTAGAAACGGGTCAGGAGGGAGCATTGGGAGTAGTAATTCATCTCTCCTCAAATGAAAAGTGCACACGTCGTACAGAGTGTCATAGGGTGTATTACTATTTTGTACAAAACAAAGAGAACTTGAAGCATTTGGAGTGTTTGTTTAGTTTTGGTCTCCACATCAAGAAGGCCTGCTTCATGGGGTGGGACAGAGGGACAGTACCAGGACCAGCACTTGATGATATAATACTTTGGTTGTAATCGAGATGTGCATGGTTAGGAGCATAGTCTTAACCAGCAAGTTCAGAGGGATGAGCTCATTCATTTCTATGTCACATTCCTCCACCAGACCCAACAACGTTTGAGTTTAAAAAGAGGATTGATATTGCCAGTTTTAAATATATTAGACCGAATGGAGCTCAGGATCAGAAACAAGTCAGCCAAGTTCCTTTAGCAATAAGTAAAGAACTACTCTTTTTAGCAAAACCAAATTTATTCACACACGTATGTAAATATTATTAAGAATAATTTTATACTATGTAAACATAATTGACTATCTTTATTGAAAACTGAAGTTACACAGACTCAACTTTCAGGTCTGAGGTAAAATATAAAATTCTACAGAGTGTTGTCATTAAAGAAATTTGGCGAAGTAACAGTTAAATTCATTAAGAAGAATTGTTCCCAGAAAGTCCAAATGTTGGTTTGTACCACAAGTCACTTTGTGCACAAGCCGTTGACTTGGAGATATCAGGATCAGTTGTGGCTCACTTAAACTATTTTTCTGGAGACAGTGGTATCGATTTCAAGGTCTTATAAAAAGCCTCTCTGATTGCCCATGTTCGAATCTATCAGCTTTATTTGCCTCCTGTCATGTGACCTCTTTCTGAAAGCATTGTAGACTCAGTAACTCGAGCTAAGCAACATGTTCTTTCCAAGTGCAACGATTTTCCACGCTGCAGTCAGTTTTCTTAGCTTTACAAAGTGTTCTTTTCAAAATGTCCAAGATATATATATATGTCCAAGTCAAAGAAACTATAGGTAAATATTTTGGATTATACATCTTCATAACGTTAAAAACAGGAGCAGATAATTCAGCCTCTCAATCCATCCCACTACTTGATTGAGACCATGGCTCGTCTGATTCTGAACTCAAACCACCCGATTCATCCTAAACACTTGACTAACATAAATCCATCGACACAGATTTAAAACGTCTAATTATTAGTGGGGCGTGATTGAGGTTTCTAAAATGATGGGGGGAGTAGATGCAGAAACAGGCCAACGCTAACCAATCCATATCAACGCTTACCCTCAATGTGAGAAAAATAACGCCAAACAATTTCTTTCCAACTTTCTTCCACTTTCCCTTCAAATCTAGGACCTTTATCCATCAAAGTGATCAAATATTGTCCCAGTAAAGTATTTAGACAAGGATGATAAGGATGATGGGATATTCATAAACAACGTGTTGTACTAAGAACTAGGAATAATTTCCTTTAACAGAGTCATGGTGCTGGGTTTAGTCATCACGATGAAGATTTCAGCTGACTATCTGAAAGCCAGGGTTAGCTGCTCTCTGCTGTCAGCAAGACCCAGAGGCACATCTTGTCAGTGGCAAAAAAATGAATTGGCTCCTCTTTGGTCCAAAGTTTACCTGAATAGATAGAAATCCAAACAGTCCCCACACCTCAACCTTCTCTTGGGGCTCACCAGAAGGTCTTCTCATGCTGTCCCTCAGCTGCTGGTAAAATGCCATCACCGGTGGGAAGAGACCCTTCGTTGACCACTCAATTGGTTCAAGTAGAATCCGAGCAGGAGGATGGACTTCCAGCCTTGTGGCCATTGGCAATCTGGGATGGTGGTGGAAAGGTGATGAGTACTTCAGTCAGCCTGCTCCCCACACCACCACCCCCCGCCTCATTACAGGCACAACACCCGCCCCCCTTCTATTTCATAAGTCTTGTCCTATGGCCCACCATATCCACTCCCACTCACCTCCCACCACACCCACCAGGGAGTCCTCAGTGGGACTCTAAAACCATCACTCTCTCAATAGCTTTAATGACGTAGTGAGTGTGGGGTCACTTGCCAAGTTGCTGAGAATAGATCTATTCATTTACAGAACTGGAGTAGTCAATTAGGTTTGATGTCTAGAATTTTCCTCATTCCCTCAGGGAGACAGTACAACAGTCCTCAAAGTTTCCGGAAAGTTTTTCATTCCTTCCAGGGAGGCAGCATTATTGGAACTAATGGTGAGGACATGATCCTGGAGGCCCATATGTAAAGTTTTATCATCTATAGTGAGGCAGCTGGAATTGACTTATAATCTTATCCTGCCTTCATTTTGCAATGCCGGTGTTCTAAAGATATAGAAAGGAATGTTACGTTATCCATTCGGACTGTTGAATGTGCATAGCCCTTTGGAGAGAGATGGCTGTGGGATGGGGAAGGGAGGAGTTCTGAATTGCTGAAACATTGCCAGTTTACTCTTAGCAGAAATGACTACAGTGAAAAAAGGGGAAAAAGTACCAATCTAGGATAAACCTTTCTAAAATGTAAAAGTTACATAATAAGCTATTACATGCGAGAGGTGAACAGAATGAAGTACATTCTTCAGAAGATTAGTCATTGTTAGATCTGACATGGTTTCCCAGAAAGGAGGGTGGACTGTTTCTTTCTCGTAAGCCTTGTAAACTGGTTTGGCGACTCTGCCTTACCTGAAGCATGTTATTACTAAATTCCATTTTTTATTTAAAAAAGCTACAAGATACCTTATCGATATGGAAACTAAGATATTTGCAATAAGAATGCACCTCACAATGCTTTCCAAAGTATGACATTTTGACTTAATCAGCAAAGTTGGTGGCTTCTGTATGAGTTTAGAGACCATTTCAATTGTGGCCTACACATTCCTTCTCCTTCTGACATGTTTTAAATGCCGATTTCAAACACGCTTGTTCCTCCAGTTGGTATTTATATTCTGGAATTAAGCCAATACCACAAACAATGTATTGATGACAGCTCTCATTATTTTCTTCATACCAGAGAGCAGAACATATTTTTGTAAACTGTTGTCAAAAAAGGCGAATTATTTAGTGCCACCAAGAGTGTCATGTGCAGTTGTACAAATCACAGAAGTAGCTTTGAGGAAAAGTTTGATGAATTTGCAGAGAATGTGGATAAAATGCCCCAAGCTTTTGGGTTTGTTTATTTGACGAACTGAATATTCTTGTTCTGTGTTGTGGGATGGGCTGCAGGACAGGGTCGGCTAATGGTGAATTCAGATAGACTGTGGGGCACAGGGGGAGTGTGAGGCCAAAGAGGGTTCAGGTGCATAAACCCGTTCAATCCAATGATATTGTTTTTCATTCATTCAGGGGATGTGAGCATCACCAGTTAGGTCAGCATTTATTGCTCTTTCCTAATTGCTCTGAAGGGCAGTTAAGCGCCAACCGAGTGAGAGGTACATGAGTCCTTGCAAGTCTTAGCTCATCAGCTCTACAAAGGTATAAGTACATCCATGTTGTTAAATGCTAAGTAAACCCTTAAAGAATAAAAGTCTATTGCCCCTTGGTACCAGAGGTAAGCACATTCCTGGATATATCCTGATCCATAGGCAGGACAGACCCAGCAGACATAGCAACACAGTGGTTACCTGGTGGTTACCATTACCACCCTCCATCCTCCATGTTGAACTACACTTTGACAAAGTACTGAGGGTGGCAAGGGCACAAAGTGTACTCAGGGTGGGGGATTTCAATGTCCAACACTAAGAGTGGCTTGGCAGTAGTACCATTGACTGAGCTAGTTGTGACCTAAAGGACATAGCTGCCAGACTGAGTCTGCAGCAGGTGGTGAGGGAACCAACAAGAGGGAAAAACATGCTTGACCTCATCCTTGCTAACCTGCCAGCTGCAGATCCAACAGTCCACGACAGTATTGGTAAGAGTGTCCACCTCACTGTCCTTGTGGAGATAAAGATTTGCCTTCACATTGAGAGTATCCTCCATTGTGTTGTGTGGCACTTTCACTGTGCTAAATGGGACAGACTTTGAACAGATCTAGCAGCACAAGACTGGGCAGCAATGAGACACTGTGGGCCATCAACAACAGCAGAATTGTACTCCAACACAATCTATAACGTCATGGCAGGGTATATCCCCAACTCAACCATTATCCACCTGGAGGGTGCAGGAGAGCATGCCAGTAGCAGCACCAGGCACACCTAAAAATGAAGTGTCAACCTGGTAAAGCCACTAAACAGGACTACTTGCATGCCAAACATCATAAGCAGCAAGTGATTGACAGAGCTAAACAAGCTGACAACCAACAGATCAGATCTAAGTTCTGAAGTCCTGCCACATCCAGTCATGAATAGTGGTGGACAATTAATCAACTCATTGGAGGAGGAAGCTCCACAAATATCCCCATCCTCAATGATGGAAGAGCCCAGCACACCAGTGCAAAAGATAAGGGTAAAGCATTTGCAGCAATCTTCAGCCAGAAGTACCAAGTGGATGATCCATCCTGGCCTCCTCCAGTGGTCTCAAGCTTTACAACTGTCAGTCTTGAGCCAAATCAATTCACTCCATGTGATTTCAAGAAATGGTTGGAGACACTGGATACTGCAAAGTTTATGGGCCCTGAAAACATTCTGGCAATAATACTGAAGGCTCGTGCTCCAGAATTTACTGCTGGCATCTACCCAACAATGTGGAAAATTGTCCAAGTAACATTCACGTCACACAAAAGGCCACACAAAAATCTCTCCCAATTACAACCCCATCAGTCTACTTTCAGTCATCAGTAAAGCAGTACATGCTGAGCAATAACTTGCTCAGTGATAACCGGCTCAGTGACCCCCAGTTTGGGTTCCGCCAGGGCCACTCAGCCCCTGATCTCATTACAGCCTTGGTTCAAACGCGAACAAAGGAGCTGAATTCCAGAGGTGAGGTGAGGGTGACAGACCTTGATATCAAGGCTGCATTCGACCGAGTGTGGCATCAAGGAACCCTAGCAAAATTGGAATCAATGGGTATCGGGGTTAAACTCTTTGCTGGTTTGTGTCATACCTGGTACATAGTAAGATGGTTGTGGTTGTTGGAGGTCAGTCACCTCAGCTCCAGGACGTCTCTGCAGGAGTTCCTCAGGGTAGTGTCAAAGGCCCAAATATCTTTAACTACTTCATCAATGACCTTTCCTCCATCATAAGGTCAGAAGTGGGGACGTTTGCCGATGACTGCACAATGTTCAGCACCATTCGCAACTCCTCAGATACTGAAGCAGTCCGTGTTCACATGCAACAAGATCTGGACAATATCAAGGTTTGGGCTGACAAGTGGCAAGTAACATTTGTGCCACACAAATGCCAGGCCATGACCATCACCAAAAAACAGACAATCTAAGCATCGTCCCTTGACATTCAATGGTGTTACCATCACTGAATTCGCACTATCAACATCTTTGGGTTTACGAATTGACCAGAAACTCGACTGGACTAGCCACGTAAACACAAGGGCTACAAAAGCAGATGAGAGGCTGGGAATACTGCGGTGAGTAACTCACCTCCTGACTCCCTAAATCCTGTCCATCATTTACAAAGCACACTCAGGAGTGTGATGGAATATGCCCCACTTGCCTGGATGAGTGCTGTTCCAACAACATTCAAGAACCTTGACATCATCCAAGACAAAGCAGGCTGCTTGATGGGAACCACATCCACAAGCATCCACTCCCTCCACCACTGACACTCAGTAGCAGCAGTGTGTACTATCTACAAGTTACACTGCAAAAATTCACTAAAGATCCTCAGACAGCACCTTCCAAACCAACAACCCCTTCTATTGAAAAGGACAAAGGCAGCAAATACCTGGGAACACCACCATCCGTAAGTTCCCATCCAAGCCACTCACCATCCTGACTTGGAAATATATCGCCGTTCCTTCACTATTATTGAATCAAAATCTTGGAATTCGCTTCCTAATGGCATTTTGAGTCAACCCACAGCAGGAGGACTGCAGTGGTTCAAGAAGACAGCTCACCACCACCTTCTCAAGGGCAACTAGAGTGGTACAGTGGCTCAGTGGTTAGCACTGTTCCTCACAGTATAAGGGACCTGGGTTCAATTCCAACTTTGGGTGACTGTCTGGGTGGATGTTCTCACTGCGCATGTTCTCACTGTGTTTGTGAAGGCTTCTGTTGGGTGCTCTGGTTTCCTCTCACAGTCCAAAGATACGCTGGTTAGGTGGATAGGCCATGAGAAATGTGGGGTTACACAGATTAGGTGCTGTCCTGGATGTGGGTTAGATGCTGATCAGAGGGTTACCGCAGACTTGATGGGCTAAATGGCCTCTTTCCACACTGTAGAGTTTCCACGAACTTAGAACACGCAATAAATGCTGGCCAGCCAGTTACGCCCATGTCCCTCGAGTGAATTTTTAAAAAGTGATCATTGGTGGACTAAACTAGACTTACTGTTGGAATTATCTTCCAAACACAAGTAAAAATATAAAGCATTGTAATGATCTCTCATTCTAAGTCAATGACACAGCCCATGGGCCCTGTTTGTTCTATTGGGAATGGGATTAATTTCAACCATGTTCAAAAAAGCATGGTGTAGATCGTTAAGTCATAACTGAGTGCTGTTGATATCATTTGTTTTCATTTCAGTTCAATATCTCATTGTTTCACTGAGGAACTACCTGCGTTTTAATGCAGATACAGTGAAGAATGTGGATAATAGTATTGCTAGACTTGATCTAAGTCAACTCATAAAAGATGGTGACATTGGCTTATTATGTAAAATGTAATCCTTTACATTTGTTACTACAATATTTTCATTTACATTTCATATTGGTTAAGCAACCGTCTAACCTATACCTATTTCAACAGTCAGTCATGGGCTGGAGCTAACACATGCCCATTGGCACCAAAACCAATTTATTACGCAATGTGAATAGATTCAGAATGAAGGCTTGAAGTGGAGCTTGCTACAATACTGCCCTGAATTCCACTGAGCTTTGTATGACTTCCATCAATTAAAACATTGATACTCATCTAAATAGAAAATTAAGGCGACACACCTAAACACTGGAACCAGTATCTACATTACCCTACATTGAAGAGAGTTAATCACACAAGACTTTAAAAGATGAATGGGAGGTGAGTTTAGACAGATTTAATTGGAAAAAATGTGTCATGGCAAAGTAATGACCTAATACAGGCTGAAGAATAATATGTGTGCCCACATGTAGTGGTGCCTCGAGCTCCTGAGAGATACTCTTAATCTCTGTCCGCCTTCCAACACAGAGGCTGGAGTCACAAAGATAGTGATGAAATTAAATGGGGTCAAGCTGCCTCCTGCAGCTGACTGGGCTCCTGCCAATATTCCTGAGAGACTAAATAAAAGCCGAAAGAACGGCGGATGCTGTAAATCAGAAACAAAAGCAAACATTGTTGGAAAAGCTCAGCAGGTCTTGCAGCATCTGTGAAGAGAAATCAGAGGTAACGTTTCAGGTTTGGTGACCCTTCCTCAGAACCTCTGATTTTTCTTCACGGATGCTGCAGGACCTGCTGATCTTTTCCAGCAATTTCTGTTATTATTCGTACAGACTGTTAGCAGGACAGCTGGTTGCAGGTCCTGAGGCTAGTCCTTTCAGGGGGAGGGCAGTTGAAAATTTCAGTCCCTGTCCCTTGCTCCTGTATCTTGAGGCCCCACAGAACACTTGCAAACTGTTTCATCCTGTCATGATGCTGCTCTTCTGTTGCTGCCACTCTTGTTAAAATGCTGAGTCTGTGACTATTGTAAGTGCAGACTTAAATTAAGGACATTTGGGGAGACAAGGAGAATTCTGGAGTTGTTAGGGACTGGGTAATGGCCCATGATGCAAGTCCTGTTTGTCTCGCAAAGTAACCACTTTCTTTATCTGCATAGGCTTTGTATGAGTGCTACGTCCCACTCACTGCTTGCTCATGTAATAACCCCATCTCACTCAGATTCATCAGAGATACAGCAAATGCAATGCCACAGTGATGCCACCCGAAGGCTACAGGAACAGCAAATCATATTCAGCCTGGGAACCCTGCAGCCCAATGGCATCAATGTGGATTTCACAAGCTTCAAAATCTCCCCTCCCCCAACCGCATCCCAAAACCAGCCCAGCTCATCTCCACCTCCCTAACCTGTTTTTCCTCTCACCTCAAGCCACACCCCCATCTCCTATCTACTAACATCATCCCGCCCCCTTGACCTGTCCATCCTCCCTGGACTGACCTATCTCCTCCCTACCCCCCTACCTACACTCACCTTTACTGGCTCCATCCCCGCCTCTTCGACTTGTCTGTCTCCTCTCCACCGATCCTCTCCTCTATCCATCCTCTATCCACCTCCCCCCTCTCTCCCTATTTATTTCAGAACCCTCTTCCCCTCCCCCATTTCTGATGAAGGGTTTAGGCCTGAAACGTCAAGTTTTCCTGCTCCTGTGATGCTGCTTGACCTGCTGTGTTCATCCAGCCCCATGCTTGTTATCTTACTCAGATTCATATTCACTCAGAGCCACGAAGCTGCTGTCATCCAATTAACAGCTACATTAGCCGGGTGAATTCAATCAGGCTGTGCTGCACACATCATTAATTTTGACAGGGATAGCAACGAAAGGTATTAAAAGTCAGCCAACGCAAATATCGAAACCCAAAATTAGACATTTGGTATCTGAATCACACAGCCATTGATTGCTCAGTACGGGACAGGAAATCAGGAATTCAGTTAGCTCAGTTTCCATGACCACAACTTGCAGCATACCAACACTAAATTTCAGCACCACCTCAAGAATGGATGTTTCCTGCAGTGCTCCCCACCCTGAGCAATCTAAGCAACTAAATCATGGGATAGTCATAGGGCAGAAAAGGCCATTCAGCCCACCGAATCTGCACCAACAATAAATAGCACTAAAGGTGCTCTAACCCCAATTTGCCCCATATCCCTGAATGTTTGATATTTCAAGAGCTTATCCAAATATTTTTTAAAGGTTGTAAGGTTTCTAGCCCCAGCACCTTCCCAGGCAGTGCATTCCACATTCCCACCACCCGCTGAGTGAAAAGATTTTTGCTTCAAATCCCTTCTAAATGTCCTGCCCCTTGCCCTAAAACTGTGCCCCTTCATGATTGATCCCTCAACCAAGGGAAAAATCTGCTCTCTATTCATCCTGTTCATATCCCTCATTATCTTATACACTTCAGTTACGTCCTCCCTTAGTCTTCTCTGCTTAAACAAATACAATCCAAGCCTACCTAATCTCTCCTTATAGCTCAATTTCTCCATCCCAGGCAACACCCTGGTGAACTCCCTCTGGTACTATTACACTCTTTCTATAGTGAGGGTGACCAAAACTGCACACAGTACTCCAGCTATGGTCTAACCAACGCTCTGCACACCTCCAAAATTACCTCCTTGCTCTGAGAGTCCATGCTATGACTGATGAAAAAAAATGTCCCATATGCCTCTTTAACTATCCTCTTCATGTACTCTGCTGATTTCAGAGATCTGTGAATAAATATGCCAAGATCCCTCTGTCCCTCAGAACTACCCAGTGTCTTGCCATTCATTAAAATAATCCCTCCTTTCGTTTCTTCTTCCAAATTGTATCACCTCGCACTTGTCAGGGTTAAATACCATCTGCTACTGCTCTGCCCATCTGACCAGCCCATCTATATCTTCCTGTAATTTACAGCCATCGTCTTCACGATTAACCACCCTACCAACTTGGTGTCATCTGCAAATTTGCTTAAGATTACCCCTATATTTTCATTTATATCATTTATGAATCTAACAAACTGTAAGGGACTCAATACTAATCTTTGTTTTATACTTCA
Organism: Ginglymostoma cirratum; assembly: GCA_024137785.1. NCBI lineage: Eukaryota > Metazoa > Chordata > Chondrichthyes > Orectolobiformes > Ginglymostomatidae > Ginglymostoma > Ginglymostoma cirratum. Next base: position 7,346,231 of record JAHRHZ010000271.1, read on the forward strand.
GCCACATGCCCCTGCCGCTGAGCAGCTGGCCCCCAGTGCATCCTGAAGATCTGAAATAGTGGGTAATTGGCGCAGGATAAATTATCGTGGGTATGACCGGAATAGCGGAAATTCACAGAGGTACATTTCATGGTGTGATCGCATATGCACCAACTGTGAGATAGCCTTTGCGGTTCCCGTACCTTTCCCTGTTAGCATCAGGAAGGGTACCTCCTTCTCATCTCTTGTCCCGGTCATTTTGCTGGCCATGGAGTCATGCATTAATTGTCAAGTGCCTCCTAAATAGCCCCAGCAGTGGATCCGTTTTGCCTTGTTATTCTCGTAGTTTCAGGACGAAGGAAAAGTTGGTATCTTGGCATCGTGTCAGCCTGTACAATGCCAGGGTATCTCACAACCAATGTAAGTGCATGCCCAGAAGAAATGAACTTGGATGCACTATTCTGACACAGTCATGCTGTATGGGGCAGTGTAAGGAAGCAACCAGCTGTCCATCAATCAGGTGAAAACTTGCAAAAGGACCCTGCAACACAAACAGAAGTGTCAGTACATAACAACTTCCCACCATAAAGCCTCAGTGTTGGGTGTTGAAAACTAGGGCCATAACTTGAAGATACTTAAGGATTTCGGAAGAAATGTCTTCACTCAGAGTATGGCAGTCACATCCCACTCACCACCACATAGAATAGTTGAGGTTAAGTGTAATGTAGGAATTTTAACAGCCACATTGCACGCAGTCAAATCCCGCAATAAGATAAAGAATGTTTAAAGCAGTTATGTAATTTATAAGGCAGCCCATAGCGACAGCAGTCACTGGAAACGCGGTGGCTTTCCTGTCACTCATGTAGGTAGGCTATAGATAGAGACATAGAACCATATAGCATGCAAACAGACCCTTTGGTCCAACCCAGTCTGCGCTGACCATATTCCTAAACTAAACAAGTCCCAGATAACAAGGTGTAGAGCTGGATGAACACAGCAGGCCAAGCAGCATCAGAGGAGCAGGAAAGCTGACGTTTCGGGCCTAGACCCTTCATCAGATAAGGTTTCTGATGAAGGGTCTAGGCCCAAAATATCAGCTTTCCTGCTCCTCTGATGCTGCTTGGCCTGCTGTGTTCATCCAGCTCTACACCTTGTTATCTCAGATTCTTTAGCATCTGCAGTTCCTACTATCTCCTAAACAAGTCCCACTTGCCTGTGCTTGGCCCATATCCATCCAAATGTCTTTTAACCAAAATAAATCAAAATAAAAATCTTATACTACTGAAATGTAATAGCTATAAGAAATCTAGAAGCAAGCTTGCAATCTCAGGGGCAGCTGCAAGACCCAATGCTGCTCTCAGTCCACCACATTTTCTGATGAGAAACATATTATGTGACATAATTCTATCATTGCTATCCTGTTGTAAAACGCCCACCTACATTTGGGTATCAGTCGTACACCTGAGAGCACATCCATTGGGTGCCATTGGGTCAGTCCGAAAACAGCCACACATCTACCCCTCAGTCTTCGGCCCTGGCACATCCACTTACCAGGGGAACAATCCTAGAAATATTGACCAGTTATAAATTTATTCTTTATGGTGTCCAATTTGGTCAGCTTTGACTTGAATTTAAATGTTTCAGAAATGTAGGGCTCAAAATCTACAGATCTAAAATCCGAGTGACAGGACAAGTTGCCATTTGAGTATGTGGGCTTAGGGAAAGGTCATCTCGCAATAATACCAACACTAGTCTTCCCTTCTGAAAAATATTGTAAGCATTGCCACTGATTCCAAACTTTTTGTTGACTGACTTTAGAAACAAGAATGATCCTTCCCATTGACACCCATGTCTTATTGCCCAATGATGTGTTACTTTATTTTAAATGACTAAATGCACTTGGAATTGCTTTGGAATCCGTGCATCGCCTACAAATTCTGATCTTCATAATCACGTTCAAGACATAACATACAGGGGTTGCCCTGAATTGCCCTGATGACTAATGTTACAATCCCAGCTGATTTTACCACAGGATAGATCAGATCACAGACTGAAATCTGAGTTGATAGATTTTTTGTTTTAATTAATGAGGTGGGCTCTTACTGAAACACAAGCACACAATACTGCAGATTTGGTTTTTAAAATAAAACAGAATGTTATTACATGAAAGAAATTAAAAAAACAAACAAGTTATTTACATATAACACAATTTAAAAGGCTTCAAAATACACAACAAAATAGAATCCCATGTATTCCCCATGGCAAAGCTTTACAGAATTCAAATACCAGAGAATTCCCTTCTTGAGCACGTCTATAGGTTTGACTTATCTGTTTCTTTCAAGTTAGTTCTGAGGAAGAGTCACCGGACCCGAAAGGTTAACTCTGTTTTCTCCTTCACAGATGCTGCCAGACCTGCTGAGCTTTTCCAGCAACTTTGTTTTTGTTCCTGATTTAGAGCATCCGCAGTTCTTTCAGTTTTTATTTGTGTGTTTACAGGATGTTTACTGTATTAGAACAGTTAATTAGCAATAGTTACTGGATCTATTATTCTGTTAAGTTTTCTAATAGAGTTACAGCAAAGCCAATTCTTTTCATTATCTTTTCTTTTGTTGTATATTAATGATGGAAGGTGAGTAAAGTGTGTTTTGCTTTAAATCCGGTAGTTTAACCAATCAAATTGCATCTGGAACACAACATCTTACATTTACCTCTAAAATAAGAAAAGGTTAGGGTCTAGGTTACCTTCTTGATATATTTTGAGGAGGTTTGGTCTGGTCCATAACACTTGGACCTAGGTGTGATGCCCCTACGATGGAGAGGCTATCTGAATCTTGCCAGCTGTATAACAAGTGGGTACTTGCTCAAGCTTGTGCCACTGCGGCTGCTATTCCATTTGTGTCACAGCAGCTGGGAAGTCAGCCTGTGGCAGTCAGATGGAGTAGAGGTCTGAAACATTTTGATGTTGGACATTGCCGGTGAGTGGTAAGGAGAAAGTGGGTGTCTCAATGCACCTCCCCAGTCGTTGAAGAGGTGAGACATTGGGCAGTTACTACATTGCATCCAATGGTACATCAAGTCAGAGGGCAGTATAAAAGGGGAACCAGTCCTGGCTGGCGTTGAGAAGTGGCCCACAGCACTCATGTGGAAATGAAAAGATCGTTTCTCTGTGTAGTTGTACCTGGACCCAGCTGTCCTTGCTTCTCCCCTCCATCATTCACCCTGTGGTTATTGAACCAACTTCAAAGGACAGGCTTGTGCTTGAGCTATCTAGATTAGGAAGTAGTCTTTAAACTAACACATTAGCAAAATAAGTTACGAGTGAACTGCATGTTGTTTGAGCAACAGCTCCAATTACTAGAACTCTGAGACCGTGCACCACAATTGGGTCAATGACAGTTCAGGTCATCACAAAGCCTGGTGCTGTTCCAGTAACAGCAATCTGAGCATCAATTAAACAGTGTAGTGAAGGTGCAGCCTCCTTGTAAATACCTCTGAGGCTCTATTAGTTGTCACGCATCATCTCAGTTAATGACTACGCTTCTACTTTATTAAACTGAGAAAGTGACACCATACGTTATTAACATTCCAGCTTGACAACTCATCAGTAAGACAACTTCATGTTAATAACACAAATGGTGCCTGGACAATTAAGGAGCTTTCATTTACTACTGTATGGCTGGATTTTATTAACTGTATTAGGGACCTTCCACATATTATTGCCAGTAAAGGTGTATAATGACTTTCAATTACTGATCTCGTTACCTTTTTATTTTATTCAATTTGTTATTGGGTGGCATGCCAAATAAAATTCAAACTAAAAAAGCCTGATGTAATTTCTCCCCATCTGTTGCCTCTCCTCTCCTGAAGGGGCTGTCTCAAGTAGAAGTACAGGGGCTGGCATGGACCTGATTTACATGATTATCTCCATGATTGAAGATTGACAAGCTGTTTGACTATGGCATCCTGTATTTACTCAGTACATATAGAGGATGAACAGATCCTTGGATTAATTTGTACTTTGTACTGTGGGGCTGCTGCCCAGCGAACTAACTCCAAACTGAACAAGGAATGAATGGACAGAAATTTATACAAATTGCACCCATTTTCCAGGTAACATTTGACACAATAATGCCAGTTTTACCCATGGACAGCCTGTTCCAAAAATCCTATGTTTGCTAAGAACAGGAATTTGTTCAGATAAAGGCTTGGCAGGTCTTACAAATGTCTAGCTGCCTGGCCTGCTTGGCCTGCTGTGTTCTTCCAGTTCCATACTGTGTTATGTCATTTAACCAGAGTTTCTTTAGTGTCTGTCAAGTCCTGCCACCATTATGAGACAGGCGCATGGCTCTGTTACACTACAGATAAGGGTATCCACATTGATTAAGGAGATGGTCTTAATAAACTTGAGTTATCAAAGGTTCTGCTTCCTATGTATGATCTGACTTGTTCAGTCGTCACTCTGTTGACTCACATTGTCGCTTGTTTTAACAATCTTTCAGTTTTAAAATTCTCATGCTTGTTTTGAAATCCTTCCGTGACCTCGCTCTTCCCTATCCCTGGTATTTGCTCCTACCAGATTCGGAGATGCAAGAGTTTCTCTTTTTAGCCTTTTGTGCATCCTCCATTTTGATTGCTTCATGATTGGTGACCTTAAACCTTTCCATCTGTCTATCTTGTTACCCTCTTTCAAGACACTCATTAAAACCTTTTTAGCCACTTTCGGTCATCTAGTTGAATGTCACCTCATGTGTCTCGGAGTCAAATTTTATCTGATCCAACAATGATGGAGTCCTTTAGCACACTTTACTGCATTAAGGGCACCGCATGAATACAAGTTGTCATTACCCCTGCAGCTTAGGACTTCATTTGTTTAATTTGTTTTTCAATGATCTTTTCTTTATCCAGTGACAGAACTGCGGATGCTGTAAATCAGAAACATAAACACAAACTGTGGGAAAAAGTCAGCAAGCCTGGCAGCACCTGTTGAGAGTAATCACAATTAACTTTCCAGGTACAGTGATCCTTCCTCTGAACCCCCAACCTGAGGAAAGGTCATTTGATGCAAAACGTTAACTTTGATTTCTCTCCACAGATGCTGACAGACATTGCCTGCTTCTAGATGAGGCGATTTGTTATATAGCCAAAGAATGCATGGAGGTGGCTGGGGTATTGTATAGTCTAGTTTCTCTTTCAGAGTCTTCCAGCTGTTTCATTATTTTTGTAATTCTCAGAAGGAATAGTACATATTTTCTGGAATTTCTTCTTGAAATGTGACCTTCATTGGAAATGTAATTATTTGCTTCCATCTCTAATGGCCCCTGAGAAATTATTGGTGAGCTGCCCATTACATTCCATCGTGAAGCAGAGAGTGGGGATAAAAGGGTCTTTCTCAGAATGGCAGCCGGTGATAAGTGGGTGTTCCACAAGCGTCAGTGTTGGGACCACAACATTTCACTTTATACATTAATGTCTGGATGAAGGAACTGTGGGCATTCTGGCTAAGTTTGCAGACGATACAAAGATAGGTGGAGGGACAGGTAGTATTAAAGATGCGGGGAGGCTGCAGAAGGATTTGAACAGGTTAGGAGAGTGAGCAAAGAAGTGGCAGATGGAGTACAACGTGGGAAAGTGTGAGGTCATGCACTTTGGTAAGAAGAATAAAAGCATGGACTATTTTCTAAATGGGGAGAAAATTCAGAAGTCTGAATTACAAAGAGACTTGGGAGTCCTAGTCCAGGATTCTCTCAAGGTAAACTTGCAAGTTGCGTCATTAGTTAGGAAGGCAAAGGCAATGTTAACATTTATTTTGAGAGGACTTGAACATAAAAGTAGGGATGTACTATTGAGGCTTTATAAGGCTGTGGTCAGGCCACATTTGGAGTACTGTGTGCAGTTTTGGGCCCCATATCTCAGGAAAGATGTACTGGACCTGGAGCAGGTTCAGAGGAGGTTCACGAGAATGGTCCCAGGAATGAAAATCTTAACATATGAGGAACGTTTGAGGACTCTGGGACTATACTCATTGGAGTTTAGAAGGATGAGGGGGTATCTAATTGAAACTTTCAGAATACTGAATGGCCTGGACAAAGTGGATGTTGGGAAGATGTTTCCGTTGGTAGGAGAGACTAGGACCCGAAGGCACAGCCTTAGAGTAAAGGGAAGAGCTTTTAGAACGGAGATAAGGAGAAATGTCTTCAGCTAGAGAATTGTGAATCTATGGAATTCACTGCCACACAAGGCTGTGGAGGCCAGGTCATTGAGTATATTTAACACTGAGACAGCTAGGTTCTTGATTATCAAGGGGAACAAGGGTTATGGGGAGAAAGCGGGAGAATGGGGTTGAGGAACTTATCAGCCATGGTTGAATGGTGGAGCAGATTCGATGTGCCGAATGGCCTAAATTCTGCTCCTATGTCTTATGGTCTGATTGTCTAATGGTGATGGTACTCCCACAGTACTTTTAAAGAGAAGCGTTTTAACCCAGGGACAATGCAGGAATAGCATATGTTTCCAAGTTGGGATTGTAAAAAAAGCAATACACTTTTTGACTTTTCTTTAGGATTTTGGACCAAAAGAGTCTTTAAACTAAGGAAACTGAGCAAGTTTTGAAATATGGAACTCGCTGGGATTTGTACTCACACTGCTGCTCTGTTCAAGCTGTGGGAGAGGACTGCAGAGTCATCAGTACCATGGGTGTGCACTTGGGACAGCTTTACCCAGAAACAGCTTGTTGATTGGTTTCTCTATGGCTCTTCAATTCTGAAAAAGTGTCACATCAGACTCGAAACGTTAATTCCCTTTCTCTCTCCACCAATACTACCAGACCTGCTGAGTTTCTCCACCCCTTTCTGTTTTTATTTCAGATCTCCAATACCTGCAGCGCTTTGAACTTTGTTTTAATTTTCTGATCGTCAGCATCTGAGGGGTCCACTTCTCTCGGTTTGGAACAGAGAGTGTCGAGTTTATATAATCAGGGGATAGAATATGTTGGAGGAAGGGGCAATATATGATATAAACTTTTCAAAATTAATTAGGTTAACAGTTCATTGGAAAGCAGCTGACAAAGAGTTACATTGGGATTTATAAAATATTACTTTATTAATATTCCTGACTGAAAAGCCCAATGTTGTTTAGCTCTTTTTCACATGACCAAAAGCATGTTTCACCATATATGCAATGCTTGTAAACATAAAATCATATAATCTTTGGCACATTAATTATTTGCCTTACGTCTCGAGTTTGCTTTAATTCACTTGCACCCTGTAATTTACCAGAAGTCACACAACACCAATTAATAGTCCACTAGATTTATTTGAAAACGCAAGCTTTCAGAGCCTGATGGACTATAACCTGGTGTTGTGTGATTTCTGACCTTGTCTACCCCCAGTCCAACACCAGCACCTCCATATCATGACTGTCATTTACAGATAGGGTCACCAGGTTACATGTTATCTTAATATTTCACACCACAGCATCATTCTATCCTAAACCTTCTTCCTGGCACTTGATCGTGTTTGAGTTACACATCCTTCTTAGCTGTTACTTGTAAAAAAAAAGTCAATGCCACCGTTCGAATAAAAGAATTCTACCAAAAGCAAAGCCAAAATGTCAACCAAAACAATATCACAGAAATTAACACTTAAAGGTGTCAACATCACATGAAACTGCAGGAATTAAAGTAAACCACAGAGAAGCTTGACAGATAAGAGCAATATAATGTGAACCAGTTCTATTTGGCAATGAAGAACAATCAACTTCTTTATCCACTGTTGAGAGCGAATATTTGGCAACTTCACAAAGATCCATTGCCAGCTACTTATGATAATAAATTCACTAGAATTTTATTTGTGGTTATATTGCTATTTTTTAAAAAAAGTGTGAATTTCCCATTTCCAGGTCAACATGACCAAAGACACAACGTATTGAGTCAGTAAATCATCCAAATACTTTGAACTTGGTCAAGAGATTTCTCTGATTGAGTTAAGGTGAACTTGATGTGATCAAGAGTATTATTTTGAACACAAGGTGTTACTTATCGAGATAACAAGCATGGGGCTGGATGAACACAGCAGGTCAAGCAGCGTCATAGGAGCAGGAAAACTTGACGTTTCGGGCCTAAACCCTTCAACAGAAACAGAAAGTGTTACTTATCGAGCTTTATTATTCATTCATGGGATGGGAGTGTCTCTGGCCCATCTTTAATTACCCTTGAGGAGGTGACGGTGAACAGCTTTCTTGAAACATCAAAGTCCATATTGTGTATTCGAATTTCTAGCAATTTGATGTGACAGAATGGGCTCCTAAACAACTTCAGAGAGCAGTTTAGAGTCAGTGACACTGTTGTTGGCCCGGAGTCATATATAAGGCCACACCTGGAAAGGATGCCAAAAAGCTTCAATGAAGTCACACAGTTTCATAATCATTCTTCCTGAGGGCTCTTGTTTATTCCACATTCCATAAGACCATAAGACCATAAGACATAGGAGTGGAAGTAAGGCCACTCCTATGTCTTATGGTCTTATGGAATGTGGAATAAACAAGAGCCCTCAGGAAGAATGATTATGAAACTGTGTGACATTCATGACCCTTGCAGAATTATTTGACCTCAATCAATGGGCAAGATGACCACAATGCTTGGTTTCAACTTGCTTGACCTGGGAGAGTACAGCAATCAATTATGACATCCCTCCTCTTGCCGTTTGGCAATGGGCTATGTTGAGTTTTTTATAATTCATTTGTGGGATGTGGGTGTTGCAGTCCACCTGCTGTGGGTTGATCCACAATGCCATGAGGGAGGCAATTCCAGGAATTTGACCAAGTGACAGTGAAGGAATGGTGATATATTTCCAAGTCAGGATGGTGAATGTTTTGGAAGGGAATTTGAAGGTGGTGGTGTTTCTCTGTATCTCCTGCTCTTGTCCTTCTACATGGATGTGATAGTGAGTTTGGAAGGAGTTGTCTGGGAATCTTTCATGAATTTCTGCAGTACATCTTGTAGATGGTGTGCATTAGGTGATTAGGTGACAATACCATTTAAGCCAATCGTGATGTCCCCACCAGAGTAATAAAACTGAATACAATCACTGCCTCAGCTCACACATTAAGAAAGGCCCATTTGAACCATGGAATGATGAGTCACCCCCTTAAGAGCAGGAAAATATATTGGGTTGGAGAAAGAAAAACCTTGAAAGCATTTTAGAAATAATATAAACACGAGGATATCGACGTTGTGCATTATTAACACATAGAGTCATCGAACTGTACAGCACAGAAACAGACCCGTCAGTCCGACTCATGCATGCTGACCAGATATCCTAAATAAATCTAGTCCCATTTGTCAGCATTTGGCTCATTTGCCTTTAAACTCTTCCTATTCATACACTCATCCAGATGCCTTTTGAATGTTGTAATTGTACCAGTCACTTCCCCTGGCACACCATTCTACACACGCACCACCCTCTGAGTGAAAAAGTTGCCCCTTAGGTCCCTTTCTAATCTTTCCCCTCTCATCTTAAACATATGCCCTCTAGTTTTGGACTGCACTAAGCTGGGGAAAAGACTTTGCCTACTCATCTTATCCATGCTCCTCATGATTTTACAAACCTCTATAAGGTCACCCCTGAGCCTTCAACGCTGTAGGGAAAACAGACCCAGCCTATTCACCTTCTCCTTATAGCTCAAACCCTGCAACCCTGGCAACATTCTTGTAAATCTTCTTTGAATCCTTTCAAGTTCTACAAAACCCTTCCTATAGCAGGGAGACTAGAACTGCATGCAGTATTCCAAAAGTTGCCTAACCAATGTGCTGTACAGCCGCTACATGACCTCCCGACTCCTACACTTAATGTGCTGATCTGTCTGAAAGAAACATAAACACATTCTAATGTAAATCATTGGTTAGGCCTCAGCTGGAGTAATGTACACAATCTAGATATCACACTTTAGTAAAAATATGCAGACATTGGAGAAGGTCCAGAAATAAATGATTAAAATGACAAAGCAATGAAGGGTAATTTGTATGGACAGGCTGTGATTGTTTTCCTCCTTTGAACAGAGGGGGATTTAAGACAGCTCTTCAAAAACGTATACATTTAATAAAGCTGCTGCATTCTTAACAGACCATAGTGCTGCTCTCTCATTTGAGAGAGATGAGTGGTGGTGGTTGAACCTGAGGGTCACATACCTAAGGTGAGGGGAGGTGTTGAGAAACAGAGTCCTTCATGGTAATCTCAGCCAGTGTGGGAATTGAACCCACACTGTTGGCATCACTTATTGGCTGTCCAGCCAACTATGGTTAAGGATCAGGGACTCCATCATACAGAGAGTCATAGAGTCATACAACATGGAAACAGACCCTTCTCTTCAACTTGTCCATGCTGACCAGGTTTCCTAAACCAAACTAGTTCCTTTTGCCAGCATTTGGCCCATAACCCTCGAAACCTTGTACCTGTCGAAATATTTTTTAAATACTGTAATTGTACCCACCTCTTGAGCTGATTGCATAGTAAAAGGCCTTGCCAGCAGGAAGAAAAGATGATAAATGGAAAATAGAGGTGCCAAATGATTAATGAAACATCGTAGAGACCCCATCTCACATTATTTACTGAGGACTCAAAAAAGGGCACCTGCAATATTGCAATAATGCTAGTACCAAGCTATATGATTAAATGATAATTGGGAAGGCTAATGCACCCAGTTAGTCTACAAGTCTCCCAGCAATGGACTCAATGATTTCTGGGACAGGAGTTTGTACTTTAACTTTCCTGCTGCTGTTGCTGCTATGGGGTCCCACACCACAGCAGCCTTTGCAAGGTGACATAATCTCTGTTGCCATTTTAGGGAATCAGAGTGTGACCAGAAATGGGATTAGCAAATTGCTGGGATTTTGTAGAAGACAAGGGAAGAGGGAACAACTTCGGGAGAATTGTGGAGTTCAGGCGGCAAGGATGAGATGTTTGAGTCTTCAGAGGAAGGCATGAAACTAGAAGTTTAGGTCAAGGTGGGAGACTGAGAAATAGGATCCAGGGAATGAAAGGTCAGATAAGGAAGAGATGGATATAGGGTTAATGAGTTGGAGATAAAGTGGGGAAAGAATGGGAAACTGGGGAATGGGAGTGGACATGGGAGCCAAAGTTTCCTGGATTAACAGTGAAAAAAATGATTGTTGCTGAGGTATGAGTGAGAAAAAAGGGAGTGTAGACTGAGGATCCATGGGTCATGTTGATACCTGATCCAAAAGCATGTGCAAACTATAAAGCGTCCATACTTTTGCTTCTGTATTCTTCCATATAATGTGGTTGGCACTGGCATGGTGAGGATTTATTCACCGTCACTAAGTACTTTTGCTCATCGATACTTTCTTTTGAACAGAGGGGCTTTATACGTCCATTTCAGATGGTAGTTAAGAGTCAGCCATGTTGCTGTGGGCCTGGAATCACATGGAGGCCAGTCAAAAGTAAGGACAGCAAGCTTCCCTGAAGGACATGAATGAACCAGATGGTTTTTTACAAAAACCAATGACGGTGACCATTACTGAGATAGACTTTCAATGTGAGATTTTATGAATTGAATTGAATTTAAATTCCATCAGCTACCCAGCATAGGATTTACATAGATAGAATCCCCACAGTGCAGAAACAGGCCATTCAGCCCAACAAGTCCACACTGACCTGCTAAAGAGCATCCCACCCAGACCCAGCCACATAACCCTGCACCTCACTTACATGTCCCTGAACACTACGGGCAATTTAAGCATGCCCAACCCACCTAACCTATAGGACTTTGGACTGTGGGAGGAAACCAGAGCACCCAGCAGAAACAGGGAGAATATGCAAACTCCACACAGACAAGTCACCTGAGGTTGGAATGGAACCTATATCGCTGGCACTGTGAGGCAGCTGTGCTAACCACTGAGCCACCGTGCCACCTGTTTGAAGTCAGGTTTTCAGAGCATTATGCTAAGCCTATGAATTACCAGTTTAACAACATTGCCTCACCTTTGTCAGGTAAATACAATGTAGCACAGACGTCAAGTTTTTGAACATATTGTGATCTATCTTCTAAAAATATGTCTAACCATAATTGATAACCATTGCATAAATCAGATAAAGAGAGGTGTTGGGGATTTCTTGGAAATTGTTCCTACTCCACCATTTAAACTTGATTTGATTTATTATTGCCACATACACCTAGGTACAGTGAAAAGATTTGGTTTGTGCGCAGTACACGTAGATCATACTATCCAAAGTGCATTAGGGTAATAGAACAGAGCGAGGAATACAATGCCATGGCTACAGAAAAAGTGCACAGAGTGCAAGAGCAATGTTAAATTTAAAATTTGAGAAGTCCATTCAGAAGGCTAATAACAGCGGGGAAGAAGCTGTTCGTGAATCTATTTGTACTTATATTCAAACTTTTATATCTTCTGCCCGACAGGAGAGGGTGGAAGAGAGTATGACTAGGGTAGGATGGGTCTTTGATTATCTTGGTTAAATTTAAATCTTAGTGCCTCAGCAGCAATAAAACAGGAACTGCACTTGCACACTTAGGCCAGTTTCCAATGCACTTTTGACACATTTAAATACAAGCCGGAGCAGTTCCCAGGAAATTCCTACTCTATTTAGTAGGAAGATGAGAAAAAGTGGAAGAAAACCTGTATGTCCTAGGAGCAGGAAAAAGTGCTTGTGATTACATCGTTTGTTGAAAGTTAGCATTCAATGTGAAGCTTTTGCCGAGAATTCTAATTTAATTGCTGGTTATCTTCTCATCTGTCACTAAATTTAAGAAAAAAGTCTAATCTTTCGGAGGTCGGTCTGGAATTAACAATTTGTGCTTTTTTCATCTTGCCTTCGAAAGAATCATTTGCTACATTGTACCAACAAGAAATTGACACACTTAAGTTTAATTGGTTTCAACCAGCTAGTCTTGCCAATACATTATCTCATGAAAGACATACATGGGAAAGCAAGCCAGCATGTAACACCCATCCTTAGTTACCCAGGAGAAAGTGGTGGTGGGCTGTCATCTTAAACTGCTGCAGTCCAATTGGTATAGGTAGACCCACTATGCCATCAGGAAGGGGGCAGTGTGGAACATCAGAAGGACATAGATAAGTTGGTGGTGTGGTCAGACAGGTGGCAGACCAAGCATAGAAATGTGAAGTCATAAATTTTGATTGAAAGAACAAGGTTAGACAATATAAAATAAAGGGCATCAATTTAAAGGGGACATACGTGCACAATACACAATAACTGAGAAGATATTAAGTTTAGAGGAATTGAGAGAAGAGAGATAAAGACGTGAGCTTGGTTTATTTGTAATCAAGAGAAATTTGAAAGTTTCAACTTATTTCATTGGAGAAAATGAGGGCAGTCACAAGCCAGGTCTTTAAAATACAGAGACATCCAATGGTTGTAAGCAGACCTTTTGATTTGACAGTCAACACAATGGAGGGAATGAGATTGCATTAAGAAGCTGTAATGCGAGGATTGTGGAAGTCCACTCCTCCTTTCTCTATAGTGCAACAAGCAGACTTCAGGGAAAAACGCAGTTGATGCTGTGACAAGCCATTGAGGAAGAAGCTGGATTATTATGGGAAGATGTCCTAGTGGTATCATTGCTCGAATATTAATCCAGAGACCCAGGTCTGTTCTCGGGACCTGGGATCGCATCCCACCACAACAGCTGAGGGAATTTGAATTCAATTATAAAAAAAAATCTGGAATTAAGAATCTACTGATGACCATGGAATCATTGTCGATTGTCAGATAAAACCCAGCTGGTTCACTAATGTCCTTCAGGGACACCCTCACCTGGTCTGGCCTACATGTGACTCCAGACCCACAACAATGTGGTTGACTCTCAACTGCCCTCTGAAATGGCCTAGCAAACCATTCAGATCTACCAATCATTGCAAAGTCTCAAAGAAATGAAACTGGATGGATCACCTGGGGTCAAGCTAGGCACCAGAAAAGACAACAGCAGGAACAGCCCTATTTACCCTGCAAAGTCCTCCTTACTAACATCTGGGAGCTAGTAACAAAAATTGGGAGAGCTGTCTCACAGACTAATCAAGTAACAACCTGACACAGTCATACTCTCAGAATCATACCTTACAGAAAATGTCCTAGACACCACCATCACCATCCCTGGATATGTCCTGTCTCACCGGCAGGACAGACCCAGCAGAGGGGGTGGCACTGTGATATACAGTCGGGGTGGGGGTGGGTGTTGCCCTGGGAATTCTCAACATTGACTCCGGAGCCCAGGAAATCTCATGGCTTCAGGTTAAACATGGGCAAGGAAACCTCCTGCTGATTATCACAAACGTCATCCTCCTTCAGCTGATGAATCGGTACTCTTCCATGTTGAGCAACACTTAGAGGAAGCACTGAGGGTGGCAAGGGTACAAAATGTACTCTGGGTGGGGGATTTCAATGCCCACCACCAAGAGTGTCTTGGCAGCAGTACTACTGATCGAGCTGGCCGGGTCCTAATGGGCATAGCTGCTAGACTGGGTCTGCAGCAAGTGGCGAGGGAACCAATAGGAGGGATAAACATACTTGACCTTATCCTTACCAATCTGCCAGATACAGATGCATCTGTCCATGACAGTATTGGTAAGAGTGACCATTGCACAGTCCTTGTGGAGATAAAGATTTGCTTTCACATTGAGAATACCCTCCATCGTGTTGTGTGGCACTATCACCGTGCTAAATGGGACAGACTTGGATTAGGTCCAGCAACTCAAGACCGGGCTTCCATGAGGTACTGTGGGCCATCAACAGCAGCAGAATTGTACTCCAGCATAATCTGTAACCTCATGGCCCGGCGTATCCCCCACTCAACCATTACCATCAAGCCAGGGGATCACCCTGGTTCAATGGAGAGTGCAGAAGGGCAGGCTAGGAACGGCATCAGGTATACCTGAAGATTCGGTGTCAGCCTGGTGAAGCTACCAAACTGGGAGATAGCAAGAACTGTGGATGCTGGAGTCAGAGTCAATACAGTGAGGAGCTGGAGGAACACAGCAAGCCAGGCAGCATCAGAGGAGCAGGAAAGTCAACAAGGGGTGTAAACCCTCAGCTACACATTGTATTGACTCTGACTCCAGCATCTGAGTTCTTATTATGTCCGAGTGACTGAAAGCCCCACTGCGAAGCCTCTTCCAAGGATTCCCACCTTGAAGAAGTTGTCCACCTCCCTCTGAAGGGATCTCAGTGGATCTCTGTCCCACTGCAACCCACTGGTAATCTCCTCCAACCTTCGACCACATACCGAAACAAACTCATTACCTACACACCTTTACTGGCTCCATCCCCACCTCTTCAACTTGTCTGCCTCCTCTCCACCTATCCTCTCCTCTATCCATCCTCTATCCGCCTCCCCCTCTCTCCCTATTTATTTCAGAACCCTCTTCCCCTCCCCCATTTCTGATGAAGGGTCTAGGCCCGAAACGTCAAGTTTTCCTGCTCCTATGATGCTGCTTGACCTGCTGTGTTCATCCAGCCCCATGCTTGTTATCTCGGATTCTCCAGCATCTGCAGTACCTTTTATCTCTCATTACTACAGAACGTCTCCGTCCTCAGTACCTGCCTACACAGCCAACTCATACCCCATGGACTCCCAACAACGTCTAGAGCATCCTAATTTGGACCAAACCATGACAACTGTTATCTACAGTACACCCAGAGCCTCCAGAAACGGTTTTCTCTGTGGATCCTCAGCTCCAAGCTCACAGCCATGCGCTGGCATCTTTCCTCACTACAATTAGCCCTGGCCTAGCTCAGACCCTCTCTTTCCCAGACCTGCAGAGGACCTGTACTATTTTTCATTCTGTGCAGGATCCACACCTCCAACCAACACCTTTTCTCCGCTGAGTCCTGATGAAGGGTGTAAACCTGAAACATTGACTTTCCTGCTCCTCTGATGCTGCCTGACCTGCTGTGTTCCTCCAGCGCCAAGCTGTGTTGAAGCTACCAAACAGGACTACTTGCATGCCAAACAGCATAAGCAGCAAGTGATAGACAGAGCTAAGTGCTCCCATAACTAACAGATCAGATCTAAGTTCTGCAATCCTGCCACATCCAGTCATGAATCGTGGTGGATGATTGAACAATTTATTGAAGGAGGCACCACAAATATCCTGATCCTTAACGATGGAAGAGCCAAACACATCAGTGCAAAAGATGAGGCTGAAGCTTTCATAGCAATCCTCAGCCAGAGGTGCCGAATGGATGATCCATCTTGGCCTCCTCCAGTGGTCCCCAGCATCACAAATACCAGTCCTCAGCCAATTCGATTCACTCCATGTGATATCAAGAAACTGTTGGAAGAACTGAATACTGCAAAGGCTATGGGCCCTGACTATATACCGCAATAGCACTGAAGACTTGTGCTCCAGAACTTGCCACTCCCCTAGCCAAGCTGTTCCAGTACAGTTACAACACTGGTATCTACCGGACAATGTGGAAAATTGCCCAAGTATGTCCTGCGTACCAAAAGCAGGACAAATCCAACCCTGCCAATTACCGTCCCATCAGTCTACTCTTGATCATCAGTAAAGTGATGGAAGCTGTCACTAACAGTGCTATCAAGCAGCACCTGCTCAGAATTAACCTGCTCAGTGACGCCCAGTTTGGGTTCCGCCAGGGCCACTCAGCTCCTGACCTCATTATAGCCTTGGTTCAAACATGGACAAAAGAGCTGAATTCCAGAGGTGAGATGAGAGCGACAGCCCTTGACATCAAGGCTGCATTCGACCGAGTGTGGCATCAAAGAGCCCTAGTAAAAGTGGAATCAATGGGAATCCGGGAGCAAACTCTCCTGTGGTTAGAATCATACCTGGCACATAGGAAGATGGTTGTGATTGTTGGAGGTCGATCATCTCAGCTCCAGGACGTTTCTGCAGGAGTTCCTCAGGATAGTGTCCTCGGCCCAACCATCTTCAGCTGCTTCATCAATTACCTTCGCTCTATCACAAGGTCAGAAGAGGAGATGGTCCCTGATGATTGCACAATGTTCAGCACCATTCCTGACTTCTCAGATAAATGCAATAATATCTGGACAATATCCAGGCTTGGGCTGACAAGTGGTAAGTAACACTGGTGCCACACAAATGCCAGGCTACGACCATCACCAATAAGAGACAATCTAACCACCGCCACCCCCGACATTCAATGGTGTTACTATCACTGAATCACCGACTATCAACATCCTGGCGGTTATAATTGACCATAAACTCAACTGGACTCACCACATAAACACAATGGCTACAAGAGCAGGTCAGAGGCTAGGAATACTGCAGCAAGTAACACACCTCCTGACTCACCAAAGTCTGTCCATTAGCTACAAGACAGAAGTGTGGAGTGTGATGGAATACTCCCCACTTGCCTGGACGAGTGCAGCCCCAACAACACTCAAGAAACTTGAAATCATCCAGGACAAAGCAGTCCGCTTGATTGGCACCACATCCACAAGTATTTGCTCCCTCCACAAACAACGCTCAGTAGCAGCAGTGTGTACTACCTACAAGATGCACTGCAGAAATTCACCAAAGATCCTCAGACAGCACCTTCCAAACACACAACCACTTACATCTAGAAGGACAAGGATTGCACATACATGTAAACACCACCAGTTCGAGTTCCCCTCCAAGTCACTCACCATCTTGACTTGGAAATTTATCACCATTCCTTCACTGTTGCTGGGTCAAAATCCTAGAATTCCCTCCCTAAGGGTATTGTGGGTCAACCCACAGCAGGTGGACTGCACGCAGTTCAAGAAGGCAACTCACCACCTTCTTCTCAAGGGCAACTAGGAACAGGCAATAAATGCTGCCCAGACAGTGATACGCACATCCCACAAATGAATAATATTTTTTAAAAATTAAGGACCAAATGACCCTGTAGAGGTGGTGTGTGTATGGAGTGAGCTGCCAGAGGAAGTGGTGGAGGCTGGTAAAATTATGACATTAAAAGATATCTGGATGGGTATATGATTAGAAAGGATTTTGAACAATATGGTCTAAAGATGTGCAGGTTATATGGATTGGTCATGCTAATTTGCCCATACAATCCAGGGATGTATTGACTAGTAGATTAGCCATCAGAAATGCAGAGACAGGGTAGGGGTTGGGTCGGTGTGTGATGGTCTTCGGTGGGTCAATATGGACTTGAAGGGCTGAATATCCTGCTTCCACGCTGAGGGGTTTCTATAATTCTATGATTCTAAATGGGCCTAGATTAATTTAGGATTTCTGGCTGACATGGACAAGTGGGATTGAAGAGTTTGTTCCCATGCTGTGCAACACTGTGACGCTTTTTGGGAGCATTTGAGAGTTATCAATGAAAACTGAGCTCCAGCTAGTTTGAAACTATATGATTCTCATCACAAATCAAATGGGAGTGTAATTTCCAAATGAAATGTGGAAAAGTCACAATAGTGGAACATTGTTCCTGAAGGAATAATGAAGACAGGCTTAAACTGAACACTGCTTTCATCTTGAAGTAAAGGTTTTCGATTATAGTTTCTCAAACTGTTGGATAAAGGCCGCATTAAATTGTGTTGTTTGAAAAGGCATGGAACACAGCCAATGGAACCACCCAGAAATGGTAGGAATTTGCTCAGTATGACTTGCTTCAGTCTTGTATTGATTAATGACTTTTTCATCATTGAAGTAATTGTAGTTCACAAAATGTACCAGTGTTTAGTACAAAGAACATTGCAGCCCAGACATTCCACGCCTTTTCCTGTGTCGCCAGAGGTAAGGTGGCCATGGGTTTTGTTGTATGCAATGCTTCAGCCCATCTGATATTCTAGCATGAGGGCATTTGTATAATAAACAAAAGTGCCCGCTCTGTTCAGCGATACATGCTCCATGGATGACTGGAGTCTCCCACTGACGGGAGGAGAGAAAGTCTTGCATTTATATAGCACATTTCATAACTTTATCACATCCCAATTCATATCACGTATGCTACCTGAACAGCAATTAATCACCGTGAGGTTCAATGCTGTGCTGCCCACGTGTGGTTTTTCGTTTTAATCTGAGGTACTTGCTGGCTTTGTTGCATGTAGTGTGAGGTAAAACCCCCAACAACACCTCTATATATGACATTAGATTGGAGATGAATGGGCAGAACCAGACCCTCAAGCACTGAAGAACCAGATCAGTCTAAATTCCTTATTCGAAATCCACAATTTCATTATTTCTGCAGAATCACGGAATTGTTACAGTGCAGAAGGAGGCCATTGGGTCCATCATGTCTACACTGGCTCCTTGACAAGCATTATGACTTAGTGCCATTCCGTTGCCTTTTCCCCATAGCATTTGCGCATTGTTTCTTTTTAAGTAATCAGCCAATGCCCTCTTGAATGCCTCAATTGAACCTGCCTCTATTACCCTTCCAGGCAGCGCATTCCAGACATGAACCACTCATTCATGAAAATACATTTCCTCATATCACATTTGCTATGTTCATAAATCACATTGAACCTGTACCCATGTCTTCTCAATCTTTTTAAAGCAGAATGGTTTCTCCCTAGGCACTCTTTATCGAGACCTTAAGATTTTGTAAACTTCTATCAGATCTTCACCTTGTTGTCTTCAAGGAGAACAGTCCTGACCTCTCCAATCTATCCTCAGAACCGAGGTTTCTCATCTCTAGAACCATCTCTTCGGCACTCTCTCCAGAGCATTCATATCCTCTAGACTGGCAACCAGAACTCTCTGCAATACTCCAACTGAGGCCTAACAATGCCTTGTAATAACCCCCTCTCTCTCCCTTACTCAATGCTTGTATTGTTTGAAGCCCAGGATACAGTATGCTTCATTAACTGCACTCTCCATCTGTTCTGCTACCTTCTATGACTTTTGCACGCACACACCCAAGTGCCCCTGCTCCTGCACCCCCGAAGGATTGCACCCACAATTTTGTACAGTCTCTCCATGTTCTTCGTACCAAAACGCATCACCTCACACTTCTCTGCGCTGAACCTCATCAGTCACCTATCCATCAACTCGACCAACATGTCCACATTCTTTTGGAGTTCCAAACTGTCTTCCTCACAGTTTACAATTCTTTGAAGTTTTGTATCACCCACAAGCTTTGAAATTTTCCCCTGCACGCCAAAATCTACATCAGCAACATATCAAGAAAACCAAGGAACTTAATACTGTACATTGCAGGGGCTCCACTACAACTTTCTTCAAGCCTGAAAAATATCCATTAACCACTGTTCCATTTCCTGTTGCTTAGCTAATTTTTCATCCATGTGGCTACTGCCCTTTTTATTTCATGAGATATAATTTTTCTCACAGATCTGTTGTGTGGCATGGTATTGAATGCCTGTTGAAAGTCCATTTAGATCATATCAACAACATTGTCCTCCTTAACCCTTTCTGCTACCTCTTTGAAAGACTCCAGCAAATTAGTCATAGAATCCCTACAGTGGTGAGACAGGCCATTCAGCCCATCGAGTCCACACCGACCCTCCAAAGAGCATCCCATACTGACCACATCCCTAATCTGTGACCCTGCATTTCCCTTGGCTAACCCACCTAACCTGCTTTTCTGGACACAATGGGTAATTTAGCACAGCCAATCCACCTAACCTGCACATCTTTAGACTGTGGGAGAAAACCGGAGCACTTGGAGGAAACCGACAGGGAGAATGAGCAAACTCCACAGAGACCGTCACCTGAGGTAGGAACCAGACCCGGGTCCCTGGCGCCATGAGGCAGCAGTGCTAACCACTGAGTCACCCACAATTTAACTTGAACTATCAACTAATCAGTGACAAATTGTAGTCAAACATGATTTCTGGCTCTTCCTAAACAACACACCTTTTTTGATGTGACTGTTAATTATATTCTGAATAATTGTTTTCAGAAGCTTTCCCACCATTGAAGTTAAACTAATTGCCGTGTAATTGCAGTAAAAACTAGGAATATTTGCCCCTCTCCACCCTTAATATTATCATTGTCCTAGCCTACATTTTGGTAGTTAAAGTCCCTGGTTATAACCCTCTTTACATCGGAATCTCTGTTTAATTTCCCTGCAGATTTCATTACTTTCTTCTTTACTCTACCTTCCAATATTGATTGTCTATTCTCAACATTAGTGGTATCAGATTCTCCGAGTACTTTGTGCAACCTGGCATTCCTTTCTAATATTCTGTCTTGGTTTAAAGCCCTTACAACCGCACTGACAAAACACCCACAAAGTACTCAGTCCCAGCTCTTTTCAGGTGCAATCCCTCTCGCTTAGACAAGTAACATCTCTCCCAGAGCCAGTCCCAGTGTCACAGGAATCTAAAGCCCTCCCTCCTGCACCCAACTATTTCAGAACAGAACGGATGCGCTCAGTTCATTATAAACCTCAAGAAATTTAACTGATTCGGTTGAAGAACGGTCCTCCAACCTATTTGCTTTCCAAATCAAATGCCCTGTTCTGTTCCAAATGCACTCCTGTCTGGAGGGGAATTGAAGTTGGTCCCATTGTGTAGAGTTCAAACACTCAACATTGTATTCAGGACTGAGAGTGTTACCAAGTGAACAAAGCTGATACCTTAATGAGTACTGAATCCAAGCCTGCAGCATCATTGTGAAGGCACCAGACTAGTTAGACTCTGTAATTAAAGCTACAATCCTCTTCTTTACTTTTATTCAGCCTTGGGGTGTAGGTGTCACTAATGAGGCCTGTTTATGACCCAATAAAAACTGAAAGAACTGCAGATGCTATAAATCAGGAACAAAAACAGAAGTCGCTGGTGAAGCTCAGCAGGTCTGGCAGCATCTGTGAACAGAAAATCAGAGTTAACGTTTCGAGTCCGGTCACCCTACCTCAGCTCTTTAACTGGTGAAACGTTAACTCTGATTTTTTCCTTCACAGATACTGCCAGACCTGCTGAGCTTTTCCAGCAACTTCTGTTTTGGTTCCTGTTTATGACCCATCTCTAGCTTCCCTTAAAACTGTCTTAAACTGCTGCTGTCCATATGGGAAGGTACTCCCACGCTACTATTATTTCGGATTCTGCCCCAGTCAACATAAGGAATGGAGGTTTATTTCCAAGTTAGGATAGTGGATGGCTCAGAGGGTCAATTTTGTAGCTAACAAATATCCCATTCTCCAGCTTCCCCTGTCTTTGCAGGTGAGGGTCACACATTTTTGAGGTTTGGCAATGTCACACTGATCTCTGACAGGGAATGTTGCATCAATGCAAAACCACTTTTATCAGGAATCTGATTACCAGTTCACATGCAAGGGTGTTTACTTTCAAATAACTAGGTAGCTAGAGAGCTTGGAAGATGATATATAAAACCCTTTAAGCAGTTGGAGCTGAGGCAAGGTGTAGTTTAACATATCTCCCACATTTAACACACCCCTCCCCTGTGGTGCTGTTACTAGGAAACCTGTTCACCTGCCTCATTCAGTTGTTACCAAGTTGCTGCACCAACATTTTCTTGTTCTATGGATTAGGATTAGCATTTGGTTTCATGAAGCAATCTCTCTAGAAAAAGCCAGCCTAAATAGACAGCCCCAAGGCACCATGACAACCAAGTGGCTTCTTTTTACAATACGGATTTTGCAGCAGTTTTGTGCCAATTTCTCGAAAAAGCAGGGATGTACTTCTGAGGATCTATAAGGCTCTGGTCAGACCACATTTGGATTACTGCATGTAATTTTGAGTCCCATATCTCAGGAAAGATGTATTGGCCCGGTAGTGGGTTCAGAGGAGGTTCACGAGAATGGTTCCAGGAATGAAAAACTTAAGATATGAGGAACGTTTGTGGACTCTGGGTCTATATGCGATGGAGTTTAGAGGGATGGGGGGGATCTAATTGTAAACGTACAGAATACTGAATGGCCTGGACAGAGTGGGTGTTGGGAAGTTGTCTCCATTGGTAGGAGAGACTAGGACGTGAAGACACAGACTTAGAGTAAAGGGAAGACCTTTTAGAACAGAAATAAGGAGAAACTCCTTTATCCAGATAGTGGTGAATCTATGGAATTCACTGCCACACAAGGCTGTGGAGGCCAGATCATTGAGAATATTAAGATGGAAATAGATAGATTCTTGATTGTCAAGGGGATTGAGGGTTACGGGGAGAAAGCAGGAGAATGGGGTTGAGAAACCTATCAGCCATGATTGAATGGCAGAGCAGACTCTATGGGTTGAATGACCTAACTGCTGCTCCTGTGTCTTACGGTCTTATGAAAGCCTTCCTCTACAGACTTGCTGTAGTCCGTATCAAAATAATCAGGTCCACAAGAATCAGTTGAATGTTCTACTATCAGAATTATATTAAAGACTTTATAATTAAGTCTCAAATCTGTTCTTAGTGAACACAGGAATATTCTTTTCAAATTAGGAAGAGCTTATTGGGTAGGGGTAACGGGTAGCAAACTTGATGGAACTTACAAGTTATAAAAAATGATTCATTTGGTGGGAATCAGATAAAGGCTTGTGCTCAGCACCATTATGTGACCTAATTCTTATTGACACAAATATTGATCTACTTTTGGAAGAAAGGAGATTTGATTTTATTTATAAGAAGAATTTAAAGGGCATTTATGAAAAAAAAGTGCTTGACAAACCACTTAAATTTTTATGAGGAAGTTCTGAGGAAGGGTCACCGGACCCGAAATGTTAACTCTGTTTTTTCCTTCACAGATGCTGCCAGACCTGCTGAGCTTTTCCAGCAACTTCTGTTTTTGTTCCTGATTTACAGCATCCGCAGTTCTTTTCGTTTTTATTTGTGTTGTTTTGCGGGAGGGAAAGAATCAACAGGGACTTATGTCACATTATCACAACGGCATTGATTACAATTGGCGCTGTGACCTGCTTTATTCAAATTAATTTATACAAATTTATCCCTCGCTACCTGGGAGCAAGTTCAGCTGGAACAAGTAGCATTGTTCCTGTGTTCTTCTCTTGTGAAGGAGACAGGGGAACAGTTTGTTATGGACAAGATCAGACCCCCTCAAAATATTTTCAGAAGGTAGCCTAGACGTTAACGTTTTCTTACTTTTAAAGGCAAAAGTGAAATGCCTGTTCCAGATGCAATGTTATTGGTCAAACTACTCGACATTAGCAAAACACAAGTTTATTTGAACACTATAGTTAAAATACAACCAAAGAAAGAGGAATTTAGAGTAACTTAACTCTATTGGAAACTTAACAAAATAATAGATACAGTAACTATCAGTAGTTAAGTGTTTTAATATAATAACATCCCATGAACACACATCTTGGCAGAAAGGAAAATTCAGACACACATTCTCACATGCAGTTCTCCAACCCAGGAGGAAAAGATATCATGAGAAAATTCTGAGAGAGTAGTAGCCAGCAGACATTCACTGAAGCTTCCAACTCTATTGAGACCCTGATAGCTTCTCATGTTACTGAGAAACCAAAACTCAGGAATCCTAATCTATGAGAGTTGGCCACACCCATTTAGGCTGCATTAAAAAATACCCAAGGCCTCCCAAGCTGTTTACTCAAGTGGTCATCAGTAGCCAGCTCTTGACCTCTCATTCAATCTCTCTCTTAAAAGAAACTAGGACAAGATTACCTCTTTAAGGTTAAGTTACACGTTCAGTATAATATTTATATAATACTCACAGTTGGATCCAGATTTAAATGTACTATGGTCTGGGTTTCCTGGGGTCAGGACAATGGAGATGGAAGCAGCCAGGTTCAAGCAAGTGAATGCTTTTAATAGCACAGCTTATGAACCAAGAGGAGCAGGAATATTCCACTAGGCTTCTCAAGGAAAGCACCTGAAGGGACCTGCTGACCACCCCCCACATCAAATGCATTCAGTTGTAGCGACACAGCTCCAAATCTTGCCCCCACTTTCAATTCTTGGAACAACACCCTATTTTGTCTGTGCAAGATTTGCCATCCACCTCAAACACCTCAGCGAAAAAGTGCATAAAGCATAACCATAAGTTCTAGCTTTTAATTTATTAGAACATCACCTTTCCAAGATTCTGATCACTCAAAGGGACATTATGCCCATAAAGCAATTTGAGATGTTCTTTAATGTCATATAAGGTGCTCTTTAAATATAGGTTTTCTTTATTGCCTTGCCAACATCTATTATACAATTGTTTGCTGATACCAAGCATCATCTGTCCATTTCATTTGTCCTTTGATGTCAAAGCAGACAGCGACAATGTTATTTAACTTATTTGTGGTGAGTTTTTTTGATGATGGATGAGATGTATTTTTTAGTCTGAATAAAGATCTGCACATTGTATACTGGATCCCAGCCTGGAACAATGTTGTTGTTACAGCCACCAGACATCACACGGAGTTTCCTTGCCCGTCACCTTTTCAATTACTGACCCTTCTTAATGGACTGAGATATCTTTTTGAGTCTGTTCCAAAATCTTCCTGAATTTTGGGCTGCCCAATATGATGCACTGACTATCCTCTTTTCCTTGAATTTCATTTTGCAATTTTTCTCTCTGGGTAGTCATGTGCTTCCCACACAAGATGGGTTTGAAAAATTAGATCCACTGCTCATTGGAAATAGGTATAAGTCTCGTGAAAATGGCAGGCAATGGTTGACTATCCTGTTATTCTTTGGCCCCTCCTGTGAAGTTCTCTCAAACCTATTGCCTGGATAACAGACCAGAGTCCAAATTCAGAAGAACTATTGTATGTGTTCAATGGATTACCACAGGTATTTCTCAACTAAACTGTACACTCTTTGAGCATCAGCTGAGTATCACTGGAAACCTTGGCCAAAGAAGATCCTAGAAGTACATGCGTTGATTTTAGTGGAATACATCATGAAATCTTTTCGTTATTCACATTTTCAAGGATTACGGCAACTGCAAATTTTGAAATTGTTCCCTGTAAATCCGAATCCAGATCCATCAAAAAGTTCAGGGATCCTTAAACTGCCTTCTGGGGGCACCACATGATACTAGCCCACTGTCTGAAAACTGGTTCATTATGTTTTCTGTCTTGTAGCCAGTTTTATTCACATAATGCCCCTTTGTATGTGCCCGTGTGATCTTTCGTTTTGCTCACAAGTCTATAATGTTTTACTTTCCTGAATGAAAATCTACACTTTTTTTCATTTCGTTTCCTTTTTTTATATCCAGAAGAGCTCTTACACACAACTAGAAATGTTTCTTCCATCACCAAATCACCCATGGAATTGTTTTCACTTATAAACCCCAAAAATAAATGAAAATCTAGATAAAGAAAAGCAACTGAATGACTCTCATCAATTCCCTCCACTATTTCATCAAACAACTCGATCAAGTTTGTTGACCAGGTTTGAATTTAACAAATCTGTGTTGACCTTCATTAAATAAACCAATGTTTTACCAAGTCTCCGTTAATTTTCTCCTGGACTTATAGAGTCATAGAATTATATAGCATGGAAACGGACCCTTTGGTCCAACTTGCCCATGCTGACCAGATATCCCAAATAAATGTAGTCCCATTTGCCAGAATTTATCCTATATCCCTCCAAACCCTTCCTAGTCATATACCCATCCAGATGCCTTTTTAATGTTGTAATTGTACCAGCCTCCATCACTTCATCAGGCAGTTCATTCCATACGCACGCCACCTTCTGCATGAAAATGTGGCCACTTAGGTCCCTTTTAAAACTTACCCCTCTCACATTAAACATATGCCCTCTAGTTTTGGATGCCCCTACCATAGAGAATAGACCTTGACTATTTATCCTATCCATGCCCCTCATGATCTTATAACCTTCTATAGGTCACCCCTCAGTCTCCAACTCTCCAGGGAAAATAGCCCCAGCCTATTCAGCCTGTCCCTGCTGCTCAAACCATCCTCTCCTGGCAACATCCTCGTAAATCTTTTCTGAACCCTTATAAGTGACACAACATCTTTCCCATTGTAGGGAGACCAGAACTGCACACAGTGTACAAGCACAGTACAGCCACAACATGACCTCCTAACTGTGAGACTCAAATCACTGACCAATAAAGGGAAGCATGCCAAACATCTTCTTCACTATCATGTCTACCTGAGACTCCACCTTGAAGGAACTATGAACCAGCACTCCAAGGGCTCTTTGTTTGGGAATACTCCCCAGGACCTCACCATCAATTCCTGCCCTGATTTACCTTTCCAAAATGCAGCACCGCACATTTATCTAGATTTAACTCCATATGTCATTGATTCTAAACGTTTCCCACCAGTGGACATTAAGATGACTGCCTGCAGTTGTCAGGTTTATGCTTCACTTCATTCATGAATTGTGGGTGTAATGTTAACAATCTTTAAGGCCAGTGGCCTTTCACTTTATCTATTAAAGTTTGGACGATCATAATCAGAGACCACCCCTCAAAATAGATCTGACAGCCTGCTAGAATTACTGGGCGATTAATCGATGCCAGCCAGCTGGTGACAATTATGTCCAAATGGCCTTTACTTGGACCTGTGCCCAAGGCTCCTGGCCAATAAACTAGAAGATATGAATGCAATTAGCACATAATTCCTTCAACTGCACCTTCCTAACTGGCAAACTCTACTATCTAAAAAGATAAGGGCAATGATACAGTTTCATGGGAACACATCACATACAAGTTCCCTCCAAGCCACACACCATCCTGACTTGGAACATTAGGAGGCATAGTCGTCATGTCACTGGACTGATCATGGAAACAGCAGCAAAAAATCTAACACTGTTGGCCTGTCAAGTCTTTGCTAGTATCTGGGGTCTTGCGCCAAAAGTGAGAGAGCAATCTCATAGACTGGTCTAGCAATAGTCCATTAGATTCATACCTTACAGACAATGCTCCAGACACCACTATTACCATCCCTGTCCCAGCAGAGATGAATCACGGTGTTATAAATTTGGGAAGGAATCCTCATCATTGACCCCACACCCCATGAAGTCCCATGATATCTTGTCAAACATTGTCAAGGAGACGTCTTGTTGATTACCATCTACAGTGCACCCCTACTCGGCAGATGAATCAGTGCTCATCCTTGTTGGGCACCACTTGGAATAAGCGCTGAGGATGGCAAGGACTTCAGCAACTAGAGGGCAAAACAGAGCTGACTTCATTCTCACCAACTTACCCTGTTGCCTTGCCAACTTACCCTGTTGCAGGTCCATCTGCCTGTTACAATATTGGCTGGAGTGTAGAGAAAAATCCCATCTTCGCATTTATGACACTCATCGCTGTATTGAGTGACAATAGGTTGAATGTGATCAATTTTAAACAGATTTAGCAACTCAAACTGGGCACTATGGGCCATCAGCACTGGGAGGAGTGTATTCGACTGCGATCTGTGATCTCATTGCCTAGTATATTCCTGCCTGTACCATTACCATCAGCTGCTGGTTTAACCTTGGTTAAATGAAACATGCAGGAGGCCACAACAGGAACAGCAACTGCCATACCTGATAATGAGATGACAACCTGGTGAAGCTACAACTCTATGTGCCAAACTTCAGAAGCTGCACACAATCGACAGTTATGTGATCCCATAACAACAAATCATACCTGAATTGTGCAGTTCTATGTCCAGCCTTGGATGATGGTGGACAATGAAACAACCAGAACAGCAGGCTACACATAATCCCGACTTGAGCTGATAAGTGGCAAGTAGCATTTGCTTCACGTGAGCAGGCAATGACCACCTCGAACAATAGAGAATCTAACTCACTCTTTGACGTTCTATTGTATTACCATCACTGAATCCCCACTATCTAAACATAAGAGTCCATGGTTTTAGGGGCACGGTACTGGCATGGATAGAGGATTGGCTGAATGGCAGAAGGCAGAGAGTGGGAATAAAGGGGTTGTTTTCAAGATGGTAGCTGGTAAATAGTGTGTTCTGCAAGGGTCCATGTTGGACCACAACTATTCACATTATACAGTAACGATCTGGATGAAAGAACTAAGGACATTGCTGCTAAGTTTGCAGATGACACAAAGATAGATGGAGGGGCAAGTAGTGTTGAGGACATTGGGAGGCTGCAGAAAGATTTGGACAGGGTGGGAGAGTGGACAAAGAAGCAGCAGATGGAATACAATGCGGAAAAATGTGATGTGTAACATTTTGGTAGGAAAAATAGAGGAGTAGACTATTTTCTACATGGGGAAAGACTTCAGAAGTTTGAAGCACAAGGGGACTTGGGAGTCCTAGCTCAGGATGCTCTTAAGGTTAACATGCAGGTTCATTTGGCAGTTAGGAAGGTGAATGCAATGTTAGTATTCATTTTGAGAGGGCTAGATTACAAGAGTACAGATGTACTGCTGAAGCTGTATAAGGCTCTGGTCTGACCGCATTTGGAATATTGTTAGCAGTTTTGGGCCCTGTATCTAAAGAAGGATGTGCTGGTGATGGAGGGTATCCAGAGGAAGTTTACAAGAATGATCCTGGGGATAGACGACTTGTCCTATGAGAAGTAGTTGAGGACTTTAGAATTTGTACACTATAGAATTTAGAAGGATGAGGGTGATCTCATTGAAACTTACAGAATACTGAGAGGCATGGATTGAGTGGATGTGGAGAAGATCTTTCCACAAGAAGGAGAGACTTGAACCCTAAGGCACAATCTCTGATTGAAGGGACAACCCTTTAGAACTGAGATGAGGAGGAATTTCTTCAGCCGGCATGTGGTGAATCTGTGGAGCTCAATACTGCAGAAGTCTTTGAAGGACAAATCATGGAGTGTATTTAAGATTGAGATAGATAGGCTCTTGATTAGTAGGACGAATCAAGAGTTATGGGGAGAAGGCAGGAGAATAGGATTGAGAAACATATCAGCCATGATTGAATGGTGGAGCAGACTCGATGGCTCAAATGGCCTGATTCTGGCTCTATGTCTTAGGAATTATGGTCTTTCAACACCATTGACCAGAAACTGAACTTAACCAGCCATATAAATACTGTAACACAAGAGCACAACAAAGGTTAGGAATTCTGAGTTGAGTCGCTCACCTCTTTTCTTCCCAAAACTTGTCCACCATCTACAGGGCACAAAGTGGGAGTATGATGGAATTCTCTCCATTTTCCTGAAGAAATACAGCTCCAGAAACACTCAAGGAGCTTGCTACTATACAGAACAAAGCAGTCCACTTGATTAGCTTCCCAGCCACCACTTTCAATCTTCACTCCCTCCACCAGCAACACACTGTACCATCCACAAGATTCACAACAGCAGCTCACAAAAGCCCCTTTAACAGCACCTGCCATACCTTTAGAAAGACCAGGGCAGGAGAAGAGTGGAAGTTGCATCACCTGCAAATCCCCCTCCAAGTCACTCACCATCCTGACTTCAAAATATATTGCTGTCCCTTTACAGTTGCTGGGTCAACATCATGAAATTCCCTCCCTAACAGCATTTATCTACACCTCAAAGGCTGCAGCTGTTTAAGAAGTCAGCCCAACGTTATTTTCTAAATTAGGAATGGGCAATAAATGCTGGACAAGCCAGTGACACCTGTTTCCCATGAATGGATAGAAAGAAGAACAACAGGGAAGGGAGAAAAACAGAGCTTTATACAAAAAGGCCTCTATTAAAAAAATGCCCATATCATTCAGCTCATTGCTCTACAGCCAGCAGACATGAGGTTAGAGAAATAGCAGAGGTATTGCCCTGGTAATATTTAGAAGCTAATAAAAAAACAAAAGCCCCTAAATGAATACAAAGTGTCTTTGGGAAGGTCAGAAATGGTAACAACATCCAAATAAAAGCTCAAAAGCTGGTCATTATCTTTTTTAGGATGTGTTTTGTCAGGCTATAGAATTCTTACCCAAGAATAGACTCACTCTGTACAGTGTGTTGTTGGGTGTGGATCATCCTGTAATAATCTAACACCAATGGTGGATAGAGTCCTGCTTATGAAGGGCCCCCTTCAATTCATTTCCAGGAGATAAGGGCATTGTCTACTGTAACATAACTCCTACAAAACCACAATAGCTCCTACTGTCTGCCCAAAAGAGAAAAGCTCTGGTAGATAGGCGGGCAGATTAGATTCAAGTAGAGTGATAGAGGCCTTGAAAGCTGCTGTCAAAACCAGTCAGGAGTTTATTCACTACAGTGAAGGTTTGTTCCACTGTCACCTGAGCTGTGAGCTGAGTATTGTAATCCAGCAATTATCTGGACAGCATCATGTATTTCATACAGGCGACACAAAGACGCTTTAACTCTATGACTGCTGACTTAAAGATCTTGAACAAATGTTTTCAACTGAAATGTCCATTTTCTAATTCTAAAAGCCGACTGATCTTTTCTCCTCCCTCCCATCCCTTCCCTCTCGAAGCCATTGGCCCTTGCTCAAGTACAGCCATTAGATCCTCCTCAACACTTCAGGCACTTACTTTCTCTGAGCAATTACCCAATCATTTTAATGCTTGGAGCCAGTGGTTGAGGTTCCCCTCTTGTAACATCGAGGAAACCCTCCTAACTACACCAGCATAGACACTATTAGCAGACTTCTGTTTAAGACTGTTAGCTGACAGCTATGTCACCATAGTCAAGAGCGTTGAGACCAGGAGTTGGGACGCCTTGCTACCTCTTTACAGGACATTGGTAAGGCCACATTTTGCGTGCAATTCTGGTCACCCTGCAACAGGAAGGATGTTAATTAACTGGAAAGGATGCACAAAGGATCTACAAGGATGTTACCAAGACTGGGAGGTTTGAGTTATAAGGACAGGCCTGATAGGTTGGGGCCATTTTCCCTGGAGAATTGGAGGCTGAGGGGTGACCTTGTAGACGTTTATAAAACCATGAGGGGCGTGGATGGGGTGAATGGCCAAGGTCTTTTTCCCAGGGTAGGCAAGTCCCCAACTAGAGGGCATAGGTTTAAAGTGAGAGGGGCAAGATTTAAAAGGGACCTGAAGGGCAACTTTTTCACACAGACGATGGCGTGTATATGGAATGAACTGCCAGAGGAAGCGGTAGAGGTGGGTGCAAGTATAACATTTAACAGACATTTGGGCAGTAACATGGATAAGAAAGGTTTAGAGGGAGCGAATTACTGCAGATGCTGGCGTCTGTACTGAAAATAGCAAATGCTGGAGATCACAGAGCGGATGGCAGCATCCATGAGAGACAGCAAGCTAATGTTTCAGGTCTAGATGACTCTTCATCAGAATTAAAGTGTGGAGAAGACATCATTTATGCTATGGTTGGCTGGGGGTGGGGGTAATGTGGCAGTGGTGCAGTGTAGAACACTAGTGGATAAAAGATGTTGGGAGACTACAAGGTTAGAGGTAGCGGGGGGAATCTTGTGTATTGTATTTGCTGCACCCAATGTGGCCTACCGTACATTGGAGAATGCAAACACATGCTGGGTGACTGCTTTGCAGAACACATGTGGTCCATGCACAAGCATGACCCCAATTTTCCAGTAGCCAGTAATTTTAACACAGGGTCCTGCTCACATGCCCATTTTTCTGTCCTCGGCATGCTGCACTGTTCCTGTGAATCAAAGCGCAAACTAGGGGAACAACATCTTATCTTCAGACTGGGCATCTTACAGCTTCTGGACTTAATATTGACTTCAACGCCTTTAAATTGTGAACCAACTCCCATTTCTCCCCTTTCTGTTAGCTTTACTTTCTCACTTTTTCTGTCACCGTGTCCTCTCTCCCCTCCCCCCGCATCGGTGGGACTGTTAGTTCTTTCAAGTCTGGCAGTTAGACACACCACAGTTCTGCCATTCTCACATTCCTATCACTTAATCTAATCTATCAACATCCTTCCTCAACCCGCACTCTACACCACACAACTACCAAACACAGCCCTCCAACTATAGCATAAATGCTGTCCTCTTCCACACTTCACTTCAGCTCTAGATAAGACTCAAAATGTTAGCTTGCTCTCTCTCCACGGATGCTGTCTGACTCGCTGTGATCTCCAAGGTTAGGGGGGATATACGCCAAACACCTAGTTCAGTTTCGGAAACCCGTTTTCTTTTAAAGGCAAAGTTAATGTGTGCCAGTGTTTTTAGTGATTTGTGTATCTTGTGATGATGCTGTCACTTTAAGAGATTATTTTGGCTTGGCTTTTTTGAAGAGATATTGTATGGCAGAGGCACTGAGCTGTCTATTGAAGGACTCTTGAGGAAATTGCTTGGGAGGCCTTGGGATTTTTTTAACCGGCCTGAATGGGTGTGGCCATCTTTCAGGGATCCAGATTTTGGTTTCTCAGTAACATCAGAAGCTATTAGGATCTCAAAAGAGTTGGAAGCTTCAGTGAACGTTTCCTGGCTGCTACTCTGTCTGAATTTTCTCCTGATGTATCTTTTTCCCTCCTGGATTGGAGAACTGCATGGAGAATCCGAGATAACAAGCATGGGGCTGGATGAACACAGCAGGTCAAGCAGCATCATAGGACCTGCTCCTATGATGCTGCTTGACCTGCTGTGTTCATCCAGCCCCATGCTTGTTATCTCGGATTCTCCAGCATCTGCAGTACCTTTTATCTGTGAGAATCTGTGTCTGAATTTTCCTTTCTGCCAAGGCGTGTGTGTATGGGATGTCAATATTTGAGACCAGTTTAATAATAATAATTATTGTATCAATTATGCCATTAAGTTTCCAATCTGTTATTCCAAATTCCTTTCTCTTTGGTTCTGTTTTAACTACAGTGTTTAAATAAATTGTGTTTTGCTTAATGTCGAGGAGTTTGACCAGTCGCATTGCATCTGAGACACTTTATGTTTGCCTTTAAAATAAGAAAATGTTAGGGTCTTACCGACCTTCTTAAAATATTTTTGAGGTGGTCTGATCTAGTCCATAATAATCGGTATGCTCGACTGCCTCCATTGTTTTATTGCATTTAGACACTCCTTTTCCAAGCAGAAAGTGGATTAAGCTTACTCTTTGCAAAAATTAACACCTCTGACCTGTGTATTTTCAAGATCATTGCCATGTTCAGAGTGCCAGTTTACTAAGTCTCCCAGTATTGAGCAAACTAGGGAGGGATGTGTAACAATAACAGAAACAATTTGTCACTCAAAAGTCATGATGACACCCATTGCTCTGAATAATGTGAGCACTGACTATGCTCTCTTTATTGTTATTTTGTGCTCATTGGAAGGTGAACAGGTGCACCTTATGTGATTGTGTACTGAGGGAAAATGATACGTTTGAAACAGAGTTACATAATGTAGAGAAAATATGCATAGTACTTATAAACTGTGTTGGGTTTCAGGAGCAGACAAAAAAACACAATTGTATCACAGAACATTCTGCTGTCCTGTGTCGTTTATCCCACAGGGAACGTCCGCAATGTTCCAATAAGGCCCCATTTATACTTCCAGACCCCAAGAGAAATAAGGGATTGCATCATATCTCAAAGGGTCCAGGAAACCATCTTGAAGACAACTCACATCTCACCCTGGTGATTGTGTGTGTCACAAACAATTAATCAGGGAGTGGAGAGCATACTGTCTGGATGACAACTACAGCATGGTTCCAATACTATCCAGAGCCAACACTACCAGAGCAAAAAGCTCCAAAACCCCAAGTGATTCTGATTGATTTAAGATTTGAATTTAGGGTCAATTCAGTTATGCCAGTTGGACTGTGAGGAGCTTTAAGTTGAAGGAGGATGTATTTAATGGATTGATAGTCATATGTTGAATTAGGCAGCAAAAGACTTTCCGATTCTACAAGGGTTTTGTTGTATTTCTACACATTTGCATGATGGACAGTTTCCATATTTCCTGGCACTTTCACTGTCCAGAAGCCAACTCTACACTGGTGAAGAACCCAGTTTTATTTACCTTAATAACCCATCATCAATTAAACTAAACATCCCATTAACAAATGACAATCACCTCCCACCAGGGCAGAAGAGGACAACTCTTTTTTTCAAATCAGCCTGTTCAGACGTTGTTATAACATATATCTGAAGCAAGTGGCACTTGAACCAGACCTTCTGGCCCTGAGATGCAGCCCTGAGCCAGCATTGCACCACAAGAGCCCTCAAGAACCCAGCTGCTTTTATTAAAAATTAAACCATTACCAAATCACCCATGCCAGTAATTGAACAGTTACCAATCTACAAGGAGACAGTAAGGACTACAGATGCTGGAAGCTAGAGTCAGTAAATGTGGAGCTGGAAAAGCACAGCTGGTCAGACAATATCCAAGGAGCAGGAAAGTCAATGTTTCAGGCGGAAGTAGTCATGCAAAGACGAGAACACACCACCCTCCCCGGCATTCAACCGAAACTGCGGACCTGGAAATCTTTCCTATTCATGAACTTATTGAAATGTCTTTCAAATGTTGTAACTGTACCTGCATCCACCATTTCCTCTACACGTTCATTCCACACATGAACCACTGTGTAAAAAAAAGTTGCCACTCATATTCTTCTTAAATCTTTCTCCTCTCACCTTAAAAATATGCTCCCTAGTTTTTACCCTTGTCATTTAACTTATTTATGCCCCTCATGATTTTATAAACCTCAATAAAGTCACCCCTCCTACATTCCAATGAAAAAGAATCCCAGTCTATCTAGCCGGTCCTTATAATTCAAACCCTCCATTCCCAGCAACGTCCTGGTAAATCTTCAATGAGTCCTGAGATGGGTGACCCCATTGGTGTACCATTGATCTGTTTGTATACTTGTCCATTAGAGACAAGTGTGTGGTGAGGCACAGGTCTAGTAGTTTAAGTATGTTGTCATTACTAGGAGAAGCAGCAACACAGACCAGCAGCTCCATCAGCAATGACACCTATACAAAACCCTCGCTGTAAACGCCTTAAAACAGACAACAACAGAAGGACTCAGTTCGCCCTAACACACTGGCCACACTGCCCTACATCAAGAACATATTGGAACTGCTAACAAGACTCCGAAGAACACTAGGAATCATGGTGACCCACAAGCCCACAGCCACTCTATGACAAACACTCACAAGGATTAAAGACCCCATTCCCACAACATGCAGAACCAACATGGTTTACAAAATACCATGCAATAATAGCCACAAGCAGTACACCAGACAAACCGGAAGGAAACTAGCCATCAGAATACATGCACATCAACTAGCAGCAAAATGCCACGATGAGCTCTCTTTAATATCGGTACACTCAGACAATGAAGGCCATCAATTTAACTGGGACAAGGTAACTAAAGTAGCCCAAGCCAAACACAGATATGCACGGGAATTCCCGGAGGCATGGTTCTCCACCCATAATGCAATCAACAAACATATAGAATTGGACCCCCTATACAAACCCATACAGATCAAAACCGAAATGACATTACTCACCATAACGTACCAAACAGTATAAATTCCAAGCAGAGTAGAATAACATCGCTTCATTGGAGGTTCCGTTACTGATGTCACCTAGCGTGGTGATGAAACATCTGAACGAGAACAAGCCAGCTCGGTAAGCAAGTCAACAACTTCACCCACAACCCGAGCAGGACTTTGCCAAAACTTCATACTCCTAGTAAATCATTCATGTGAGAGGATCTCATTGGGGCGGACAAAATTCCTAAAGGGCTAGAAAGGGCTATGGCGTCTAGAACCAGGGGACCTAGTCTCAGTATAAAAACAAGACATTTAGGACTGAGATGAGGAGGAATGTCTTCACTCAGAGGATGCTGAATATTTGGAATTCTCTATTCTTCAGAGCTGCTGAAGATCAATCATTGAGCATTTCCAAGCCAGAGATTGAAACATTTCTAGTTACGAATAACATCAAGTGATGCAAGGCTGGTATGGGAATATGGTGTTGAGATAGATGATTAGCCATATCTAGAATGGCAGAACAGGTTCAAGGGGCTGAATGGCCAATACAAACTATAATAGTCCTATATCTCCAATGCCATCCTGACATAGAATTATTTTGTCCTTCCTTCGCGGTTGTAGGTTCAAGTTCCTGGACAACCTTCCTTAACAGTACTGTGGGTGACCCCCACCTCAAACCACCCTCACCTCCACCCCTTCCAGCTACCCTCACCCACCATAGACAACAACAGATGACTCACTGCCACCGTCTCTGGAAATTATGGGTGGGCAGTAAATAAATGGCGTCACCAGCAATGTCCACATCTCCTAAATGAATAAAGAAAACTAAAGATTATCCATTGGCTATTCCTGACCTTTCGCTTGGAATATAAAAGTAACCTTCAAAATGGTAAAAATTGGTTTCTGTTTCAAAGTGGGCTTTTGGACTTTAACTCACATTTTATCACTGGCCCACTGAAAAAAATAATAAATCCAATTGCGTGCACCAATGTGAGACAATGCATATTTAATTGGAACAGCTTTGAACACAAACCCCAAGAAGTCGGCACTAAAGTTGAAACATTAACTCTGTTTCTCTCTCCGCAAAAGCTGCTTGACCTGCTGAGTATTTCTAGCATTTTCTATTTCTATTTCAGATTTATGGCATTCGCAGAATTCTGCTTTTCTCAGATTAAAAAGGCCATTATTAACTAGTAATCTGATAAGGGTCGACCGCAGATCTACTAGCAAACTTGTTTCTTAGATTAAGAGGTTGTTTAAGACTTTTCGTGCTGGTTATTGTGTAATGGAATTCTGCCCTTGCTTGTATTTTAATCCCAGAACATGGCATGTCAGGTTTTGACAGGCTGATAGCAGCCAGTTTTGCTACATTAGCTGCTGAATATTTATCTTCAACAGCACCGCAGTGAAACAAAATGTAAAAAATTTCAAGAATTATTATATAAGAAGTGACCTATGAACAGTGAGATAACAAGGTGTAGAGCTGGATGAACACAGCAGGCCAAGCAGCATCAGAGGAGCAGGAAAGCTGACGTTTCGGTCTCCTCCTCTATCCATCTTCTTTCCGCCTCCCCCTCTCTCCCTATTTATTTCAGAACCACCTTCCCCTCCCCCATTTCTGAAGAAGGGTCTAAGCCCGAAACGTCAGCTTTCCTGCTCCTCTGTGGTCAACTGTAAGTCATGAAGCAGGCAATTTGAGCCACATCTGAGCCCCCAACAAGAAAGAGACACGGGGATTTGTTTAGGAATAAATAGTGGTCAACACTACCATATTTTGTCAAAAAAGCATCTGGGAATCTGTGGTATTCACCTGAGAGGGCAGCTTTGGTTTTTTTTATCTAAATGAAACCACCTTCAACACTGACCCTTAACCCCTTAGAACTACATTGTAATGTTAGTCTGTGTACGAGTCCCTCGATTGTGTTATTAACCCATGACCTCTTGGCATAGAGGTCTACCAACTGAACCAGAGTCATAGAGCCATGCAGTACGGAAATGGGCCCAGAGGTCAATCTCTAACTCCATAAATCTTAATTTCTCTGATTTTGTGCATCACTTTATCACCTGTGGAAATCTTTGAAGTTTCACTTGTTTTTGTTTGGAATTGTACTAACACATTGGTCACTTTCTTCCTGGCCAACACTGCGCTGGCAATATACTTTGAGGAGAACGTCATCATTTAACTGCAAGGCAACTGTTCGTGTTGCATCTTTCAGGTAGGATTTTGTGCAAGAAATGTTTTGACTGATTGATGTTGTCACATGTACCGAAATACAGTGAAGAGCTTTCTTTACAAGCGATACAGGCAGATCACAGCAAGCAAAGGATGTACAGATCAAGAAGACTTAGAGGCGTACAGTTTACATTGCAGGTTGCATTATTTGAGGATAGAGTCCATTCAACAGTCTGATAATGGCCAGGAAGAACCGTTTCCTGAACCTCCTCGTGAGTGTGTTCAGGCTTCTGTATCGTCTGCCTGATGGAAGAGGTTGTAAGAGATCATTACCGGGGTGTGATGTATCTCTGATGATGGTGGCAGCCATTCCGCAGCAGCAGGCTGTGTGAATGGAGTCCATGGATGGAATGTTGGCTTCTGTGATGGTCTGGGCTGTGCACACCACCTTCTGTAGTTTCTTACGGTCCTGGGCAGAGCAGTTGCCGTACCAGGCCGTTATGCACCCGGACAGTATGCCTTCAATGGTGCATCTGTAGAAGTTGATGAGGTACCTTATGCACATGCCAAATTTCCTGAGCTGCCTG
Source organism: Ginglymostoma cirratum (assembly GCA_024137785.1). Lineage (NCBI taxonomy): Eukaryota > Metazoa > Chordata > Chondrichthyes > Orectolobiformes > Ginglymostomatidae > Ginglymostoma > Ginglymostoma cirratum. Next base: position 7,385,208 of record JAHRHZ010000271.1, read on the forward strand.
AGGAAGAAGAGGCGTTGTTGTGCCTTCTTGATTGTCGCATCTAAGTGGGAAGTCCAGGACAGGTCATCAGTTGTCGTCACTCTGAGGAACTTGATGCTCTTCGCTCTCTCCAATCTCATTTCCATTGATGTAGATGGGGGTGTGCTCTCCTCCTTTCTTTCTGAAGTCAATGATCAGTTCTTTAGTTTTGCCGACGTTGAGAGACAGGTTGTTTTCATTGCACCATGTCACCCACCCCTCTATCTCCCTTCTGTAATTTGACTCATCATGGTTATATATCTATCCCACTGCGGTGATGTCGTCAGTGAACTTGTAGATGGTGTTCATTTGGAATTTGGCCACACAGCTGTAGGTGTACAGGGAGTACAGTAGGGGGCTGAGGGTGCATCTTTGGGGGGCTCCAGTGTTGAGTGTTATTGTGGAGGAGGTGCAGTTACCTATCCTCACTGATTGCGGTCTGTGGGTCAGAAAGCTGAGGATCCAGTTGCAGAGGGCGGAGCCAAGACCGAGGTCACACAGTTTAGAGATCAGTCTGGAGGGGCTTGAGGACCCTGGATCATCCTTGTGATGAAGTCATGGAGCTGCACATCACTGAGTATAAATAAGCACAAAGTGGGTGGATTAAGAGGGAATGTTGAGAGTACAAGGTTGTAAACACACAAAAATTGTTTAGTCCTTACCTAATGTCACTACTAGGCAGAGCCTTGTCAATCTATGATTATCATTTATCACGGTATTTAGCATTAATGTATAATTAATAGTGTTCCTTTGAAGTTTAAGTTTTAAGACTTGGGCTGACTCCAACCAGAAATCATCCAAATGTTTCATGGAGGGGGTTTCTCTGTGAGGCCTAGCAAGTTTTCTCATGACTTTGCCCCAAAACCTGCCTCATTAAGAAAATGGCCCTGTCTCAAAGTCTTAAGGGAGTAGTCCTCAGTCAAGCCACTTCAGGCAGGAGGCTCCAGTATAGTAAGTCAAAGCCATTGTCCAATTTCAGTATAGGAACTTGAGAATGGTCAATCAGCTGCTCGGGGCAGTCAGAGTCAGGGCATCTTGCCCTTATGCTGCCATTACATCAAATGCTAGTCCCATTCTCCTGCCCACCACAGCTGGGCATACTCACCACTGCTGGGACATCCCAGATACCTGCTGCTAGTACCGTAATTAGAACCACTGTGTACCCAGTCAACTGCCGGCAGCCTGAAGCTGCCTTGTATGGATCATACCATCTGCTCTGGGCGTGGCAGATAAGAGGCAGACAGGGACCTGGAGGTCCTAGCGTAAGGGAAGGTGCACAGGAAGGGTGTTTATTTCTCCAGGAGTGACAGAGGAGATCACAGCATTGGAAATGGCCAGCCTTGTTCCAGGTTGCAACCCGGGACAATGTGATCTCAACCCGCTGGAGGAACACACAGCAGTGTAGGAATAAAGTCAATGACATTCCCCACACCACATGGGAAGGGGCCACCACCTTCTCTCTGATACCTCACACTCACTCTATCTCTGCTACTGTACTAACCTCCCAAGAGGGTCTACCAACCTCATTGATGCGTGCAATATCTTCCCCCAATTTTTTTGGACCCAGCCCAGCCCCTCAGAACACTAGCTTTGTATGGGCTCAGTATCTCCCAAACTCCCCCTCACTGCCTTTCACCCACCTGCACTCGCACAAACAGCTGTGTTCACCATTTTCATCTCAGTCAATCCATCCCTTTATCTCATTGTGGGAAGTATTGGCTCATTCAGGGTAGAAAGAGTTAAGGCAGGTGGTGAAGTGCCTGACATCTGGCTTCTCACCCCATACAAGGACAGAACCCTGACTCTGACTGTCCCGAGCAGCTGATTGACCATTCTCAAGTTCCTATACTGAAATGGACAATGGCTTTGACTTCCCACATTGGAGCCTCCTGCCTGAAGTGTGTTCCTCTTGACTAGAATAAGGACTACTCCCCTTAGACTTCGAGATAGGGCCATTTTCTTGAAGACAATGCCATGCAACTTGCACATGGTGAGGGGTGTGATGTTGACTTAGCGCAGTGCCATACTACAATATGCCCATTTTCCTAACTGATCACTGCTGACAACCATGACCAATTACCTGGCCAAACAGCAAGACAGAAGTACTGTGAGTCTTAGTTCTGGCTGAGGGGACAAAGTGTGAAAAAGGGCAAGGCAAGAAGAGAAACTGAGGGTATCCAGGAATGCGCAGAAAGGATGAGCACTAAAATAGCCAGCAGAAGTATGCAACCTGGTCCAATCTGTTAGCTGGGCCCTGCATGCTAACTGTCAGTGAACTCTAAAATGTAGCTTTGAAAAGCAGGACCAGACTGTAAATGGGTCAGAGATGTGCCATAATGATGCTATGAGAGTGGTATAAGTCCAATGCTAAGGTCCATGGACTTGGGGTTATGAGTGGTCACTGCCCTTGGAGCTTGCCCTGAGATGTTAGTGCCTGGTGTCTAAGTTGGAGGCCCAGAGGGGCAAACGCCAAACTGGAGTCACCAAATAAATGCTCTGACCTTGATGTCAGGAATTTTCACCATCTAGTTTCTGTCTGGTAGGTGAGAAATTGGGAAACAACTTGTTAATGAGGCAAAATTAAGTAATAATGAGGGTGACACGAATGGTAACCCATGCAAATAGTTCACTCCCTGCTTTCTAGTGAGAATGTCATCTCATCATTCAATCCTTAGTTGGAAAATGGGACTTCATGATCTTAGTGCCAAGATGGTCCAGTTGGCCATCTCATCCAATTTTCCCAACTATCTTGCCAGGACCTAGTTCAGGAGTAGAGAAGATTTCACCCCTTGACTTTGTCTTCTCCTCAACCAAACTGACCTGAGCCCAAGCTCATATTGTGGCATCAAGCATCAAGATAAAACAACAAGCCGACAACATCTTTATCTTCTTCAAACAAGGACTGACTCTTCTCAAAAGCGACAGCTTGACTTTCAGGAACAGTATCACTTGAATGCAAAGGGAAAGCAAAGTCTAAAGTTTCAGACCCCTGTTAAATGAGCAACTTATGTGCTCCTCTGTAGTTATACTCTAACACCGAAAGCTACTATCTACAACACCTTCTGGTGGCTGGCCAATGGCTTCTTTGGTGCCTTCTATTGCCACTGCTTCCAGCTTCTAATGAGAAATGATAGGCTTTCTAATCCTTCTGCAATGCAAGGACTGAAGGGTCTCTGATGTCATCTAAAACAATTCAAGCAGCTTCACTAAACTATGAATCATAATGATTAGGAATTATGCACAAGATCTCCACAATCTTTTTTCCATTGTAGCAAATATAGTATGTATCTGACCTTATACTCTGTTTATTGCTCTTCCCAATCCTTAAAATGTAATGGAGGATTTCTAGCCTCAAACATGTGAGCATCCAAAAGGGTTGACACATACTCCTGTATCCAGTTTAAAACTAGCCTCTGTGCCATTTACTTTAACCTCTTTTTACCAAAACTCATCATGTGGTTTTATACCCTCATGGAAGTTTAATTCTTGTTTTGGATCCATCACATCCTGCTGGAAGAACTCATCCAGCTTGACTATGTCCCCTGTTGCTGGTAATCCTGCAAACTATTGTGGTGTCTGTTTAATATTCTGTACTGCAATTGCAGCTTTACACCAGTCTCTCTCTCTCTCTCTCACTCTTCGCATTCATGACTCTCGTCTAAACTGACAGGCCATGTTCCTGCCACTGGATTTTCTTTGTTGCTTGGACAATGCACTTTTCGTTCGTGCATTTTCCACCTGCATACTTTTTAACTACATATTTCTTCTCCATCTCTGTCAGTATCATGGTAAATGGTCAGTGTCAAAACTTCCCTGATTGATTTCTTCTTGTTGCTAACCATATACTCCACCCTAGGCTTTGACTTGGACTTTCTTCAGCTTCAGGCTTCCCCAGTCCGTGGTTCAGTGCCTAGGTATAGAGCTACAGAATCATATAGCATGGAAACAGATCGTTTTGTCCAACTCATCTGTGCTGTCCAGACAGAACAATCTGACCTAGTCTCATTTGCCAGCAATTAGATTAGATTTAGATTTAGGTTCCTTTGTCACATATACTCAAATACAGAAGGACAGGAGCACAGTGAATAGTGTATAATTTTGCCATGCTTCGCACCATCTTCGGTATCAAAGTATTTAGGTACAAAAAAACTGAGGTACAAAGTAGTAAGAGAAACGAGAGTTAAAACATTAAGCATTACTTTAATAGAATAGTAGAAAAATAAATAGGTTATGGTTTACATTAAAGTCTTTTGTCGTTTAACCTAGGTAAATAAAGCAATAAGTTAAACGTTCAACAGTCTTTGATGAGTTCTCCGCTTATCTTGCTCTGCTGTCAGTTCTCAACGTTGCTGTGGCAAATAGCATCACTGTCGCTGCAATTGCCACCTCTCCGATCTCCCCCAGTGCCTCAGGAACATGCCAATGCAGGATCCACTCACACGCCAAGCCGAGATGCTGCCATGAGCCGCTGAGAACCTGACTGACATACCACTGAGATACCAGGCCAGAACCCATCAGGAGTCAATAAGAAACCAGGCCCAGGACTTGCCATGAGCTGCGAGGAGACCAGGCTGAGAGACATTGAGAGACCAGGCAAATACCCATCATGGCCCGTCATGAGACCAAGCTCAGGACCTGCTACGAGACACCAGGAGACCGAGTGGGGACCCACTGAGAGACCAAGCGGGGAAAAGAACATAAAGAAACAGAGGGAGTAGTGGAGCTCCAATTGGAGCATCCTACTCTGCTGCCATGTTGACCAGAAGCCCAGTCCCATTTTCCTTTAAACCCTTCCTACTCATATACCCACCCAGATGCTTTTTAAATTTTGTCATCGTTCCAGCCTCCGCCACTTTCTCTGGCATCTCGTTCCATGCACACACCACCCTCTGTTTGAAAACTTTACCCCTCAGGTCCTTTTAAAATCTTTCTCCCCCCCTCACCTTAAACTTATGCCCTCTAGTTTTGGGGCTCACTACCCTGGGAAAAGACCTCTGCTATTCACTCTACCAATGCCCCTCATGATTTTATAAACCTCTATAAGGTCACCCCTCAGCCTCTGATGCTCGAGGGAAAATAGCCTCAGCCTATCCATATAAATCAAACCCTCCAGCCCTGGCAACATCCTGGTAAATCATTTATGCACCTTCTCAAGTTTAATGACATCCTTCCTATAAGAGGGCAACCAGAATTGTACACAGTGTTCCAAGAGTGGCCTCATTAATATCATAGTGTCATAGAGTCATACAGCACGGAAACAGACCCTTTGGTCCAACCAGTCCATGCCGACCATGATCCCAAATTAAACTTGACCCGCTTGCCCGAGTTTAGCCCATATCCATTCAAACTTTTCTTATTCCTGTACTTATCCAAATGTCTCCAAATTTTGTGTCTGTACCTGCAGCCACTGCTTCCTCGGCAAGCTCATTCCACACACAAACCATTGTCTGTGTAAAAAATGTTGCCCCTCATTGTCCTTTTTAAAATGGGGGAGTTCAAAACTAGAAACTAGGTTTAAGGTGAGAGGGGAAAACTTAAAAGGGACACCAGGCGCAACCTTTTCACGCAAGGAATGAGTTGCTGGGGGAGGTAGTGGAGGCTGGTACAATTACAACATTTGAAAGGCATCTGGATAAGTACGTGAATAGGAAGGGCTTGGAGGGATATGAACCAAATGGAGGCAAATGAGACTAGATCAATTCAGGATATCTCATCGGCATGGGTCAGTTGGGCCGAAGGGTCTGTTTCCACTTTGTACAATTCTATGACTCTAAACCTCTCTCCTCTCAGTTTAAAAATATGCTCCTAGTTTTGAAATCCCCCACCTTAGAGAAAAGACACCTGCCATTCACTTTATCTATACCACTCATGGTTTTACAAACCTCTGTAAGGTCACCCCTCAACCTCCTTCTCTCCAGTGAAAGAAATCCCAGCCTATTCAGCCTCTCCCCATAACTGAAACCCTCCATTCCCTGTAACATTCCATAAATCTTTTCTTGAATCCACTCCAGCTTTACATTAGAGATAGTAGGAACTGCAGATGCTGGAGAATCTGAGATAACCAGGTGTAGAGCTGGATGAACACAGCAGGCCGAGCAGCATCAGAGGAGCAGGAAGGCTGACGTTTCAGGCCTAGACCCTTCTTCAGAAATGGGGGAGGGGAAGGGGGTTCTGAAATAAATAGGGAGAGAGGGAGAGGCGGATGGAAGATGGATAAAAAAGAAGATAGATGGAGAGGAGACAGACAGGTCAAAGAGGTGGGTGTGGAGCCAGTAAAGGTGAGTGCAGGTGGGGAGTTAGGGAGGGGACAGGTCAGTCCAGGGAGGACAGACAGGTCAAGGGGGCAGGATGAGGCTAGTAGCTAGGAGATGGGGCTGGGGCTTGATGTGGGAGGAAGCGATAGGTGGGAGGAAGGACAGGTTAGGGAGGCGGGGACCCCCACTCCCATCTCCTACGTACTAGCCTCATCCTGCCCCCTTGACCTGTCCGTCCTCCCTGGACTGACCTATCCCCTCCGTAACTCCCCACCTACACTCACCTTAACTGACTCCACCCCCGCCTCTTTGACCGGTGTGTCTCCTCTCCACCTATCTTCTCCTCTATCCATCTTCTATCCGCCTCCCCCTCTCTCCCTATTTATTTCAGAATCCCCTTACCCTCCCCCATTTCTGAAGAAGGGTCTAGGCCCGAAACATCAGCCTTCCTGCTCCTCTGATGCTGCTTGGCCTGCTGTGTTCATCCAGCTCTACACCTTGTTATCCCAGTTTTACATTATCCTTCCTGTAATAGCACAACCAGAACGGGACACAGTGTTCCAGAAAAGGCCTCACCGTCGTCCTGTGCAACCTCAACATGACGTCCCAACTCCTGCAATCAAAGGTCTGAGCAATAAAGACGCGTGTTAACTGTCTTCTTAACCATCCTGCTTACATGTCCCGCAAACTTCAAAGAATTATGCACCTGATGCCCTAGGTCTCTCTGTCCTACAACTTAGCCCAGTGCCCTACTTTTAATTGTAGAAGCCCTGCCCTTGTTTGTTTTACCAAAATGCAATCTCTCTCTTTTATCCAAATTAAAATCCATCTGCCACTCCTCAGCCCATTAAACCAGTTGATCAAGATCTCTTTGCAATCTTAGATAACCATCTTCACTGTCCACGATATCACCAATTTTGGTGTCATCCACAAACTGACCATGCCTCCTATATTCACATCTAAACCATTTATATAAATAACAACCAAACTCCACTGGTCACAGGCCTCTTGTCCAAAAACTAATCTACTGCCACTACTGGCTATCTCCTGCTTTTAAGCCAATTTTGTACCCAATTGGCAAGCTTACCCCAAATCCCATGTGATCTAACTTTACTGATTAGTCTACCATCTGGAACCTTGTCAAAGGCTTTCCTAAAGTCTGAGTAAACAATGTCTACTCCTCTGCCCTCATCATTCTTCTTGGTTAGTTCCTCAGACAACTCAAACAAGTTTGTGAGACATGATTTCCCTTGCACAAAACTATGCTGACTACGCTTAGTGTAAAAGTACAGGGATAGCTCTGGAAGGTAAAAAACACCTTTGTGGGTCATGGCCTGATGTCCCACCAGTGGGCTCACACATATAGCAGAGGTCCATATACTTCCAGTCCCTCGACATACTGCCCATCAGTTCTACGTCAGCTCACCTTGCACAGTCAGTGGCCAGGGCTTCCAACCTGTGCAATCTCTATTCCTCACTGCAGCCACATCATCTGCTTCATTGGTGGAGGGCCATTCCTAGAAATAGCAAGGACTTGGTTCAACTGGGATACCCACAGAATTGCACAGCCTTCTCAACATGTGACACGGACGTTATACAAGTGTGACACTGATGCGTGACAGACGCATCTTGAAATGTTTAGGTACTCGCATGTAGCCCAGATAGAAGCAATTCAGCCAGCACTCCCCTCAGAACAGTCAGTAAGATATGTCCATTGAATTCTCTTCTCTCTCCCCAAACCAGGGTGAAGTTTTAACTTTCCACTTCTGATAGGATAATTAAGTAGGAAAACATCAATTGATTTTTTAATTCTTTCTTTGGATATGGGCATCATATTGCTGAACCATAATTGCCAAGAGGGCAGTTAAGTGTCAACCACATTGCTGTGGGTCTGGAGTCACTTGTAGTCCAGACCAGAAAAGGATGGCAGATTTCCTTCCTGAAAGGGCATTAGTGAACCAGATGGGCTTTTGGAGCAAGAAACAATGGTTTCATGATCATCATTAGGCTCCTAATTCTATTTGTTTTTAATTGGATTCAAATTCCACCATCTGCTGTGGCAGGATTTGAACCTAGGTCCCCAGAACATTCCCAGGTTTCAGAATTAATTGCCTGGCGATTATACCACTAGGCCATCACGTCCCCATTTTCTAGACAGTTTTGTGAGATCATGTCGTCTGCAGGAGCATTGCCCAATGATAATACACATCAGCAGTGGTTCAAGAAGGCAGCTCACCATCACCTTCTCAAGGACAACTGGGGATGGACAATAAATGCTGGCCCAAACAATGATGCCCAAATTAAATGAGTGAACCAAAACAACTCAAATGTGTGTGGCATAAGGTTGTTCCAGTATAACAATGTGGACTTTCCAGATTATCATTCCTGTGGTAAATGATTGGAATGTCAATTATCCAATTCAACATACAGATCTCTGATTTTCTCCTTGCATACATGGAATGAACGAGAAAATAAAAATCCACCTGCAGGTATAGCACACCCCTTAAAAATGCACGTTCACAAAGTAAAAGTAAAGGCATAAAGCAGTCACCTCCTCAATATTGGCACATTGCCTCCATCGTGTCTATTGTTTGTCTAAAGCACTGACCCATAGCCTTGGATTATAAATCCTTGGGCCAAGCAGCTCAGTATTACCTTCAGTTGAAAATTATCATATTTATACTCAAAACATTTCTTGGCGTGATTCCTCCCTATGTCAGTGACCTTGTCCACCTCCACCACCCTCCATGATTTCCACTGTCATAGAGTCATCGAGTCATACAGCATGGAAACAGACCCTTGGATCAACTCGTCTGCGCCACCCAGATATCCCAATCTGACCTACTCCCATTGCCAGCATTTGGCTCATATCCTTCCAAACCCTTCCTATTTATATACCCATTCAGATGCCTTCTAAATACTGTAATTGTACCCACTTCCACTACTTCCTCTGGCAGCTTATTCTGTTCACGCACCCACCGCCTGGGTGAAAAAAGTTACCCCTCAGGTCCTTTTTAAATTTTTCCCTCTCACCTTAAATCTGTGCCCCCTAGTTTTGGGCCCCCCCACTCTAGGAAAAGGACTTTGGCTATTCACTATATCTATGCCGTGATGATTCTGTTAAACTCTATAAAGTTACCCCTCAGCCTCTGATGCTCCTCGGAAAAAAAGCCCCAGCCTACTCAGCGTCTCCCTATACCTCAAATCCTCCATTCCGGGCAATACCCTTGTAAATCTTTTCTATACCCCCTTAAGTTTAACAACATCCTTCTTATAGAAGTGCAGACAGAATTGTACATAGTGTTCCGAAACTGGCCTCACCAACGTCCTGTACAGCAACAACGCGACCTTCAATTCTGGCCTTTTACATCTCCAGTTTTCATCTTTCTGCCATTGGTAGCTGTACCTTCAGCTGCCTCAGCCCTAATTTTTGTACTTCCCTTTCTAAAATCTCGACCACTCCATCTCTCTCTCTCTCTCACACTTCTTTAAAGTGCTCCTTAAAACCGACCTTTATTGACCAAGGTTTTATCATCTGGCCTCCCATCATTTGGCTGTGTGTCACATTTCCCCTGATAGCCCTCCTGTGAAACTCCATTGGATGTTTTCTCAACACAAATTATCGTTTTTCTTTCTAAAAACAATAATAAAATTTAAACAAGCATATTATATGATGGCTCAAATTTGATTTAGCGTAATCTGCAATAAAGTTCAATTCCTTTCAATAGAATGCATTGAACGTTGAGGTGTCTCATTCCCATTACAGATTAGGTTTACAACATTTATTTCATGTCAAACATACAGCTGTTATTTTTGGTTCTCTCAGATCTGTTTAAATTGATGCCACAGGTATTATAATCGCTGAGTTATCATTGAGATTTCCTTTCAAAGTTAATCAAACTGAACTGTCTAGCTAGTGATCATTCCTCCCTGTTAGTCAATAGCTTCAGCAAATTTGACACTATGCTGGGCACCTGGGTTAATATGTTTTCACCTGCCAGGGCTCAGCAACAACAAAGAGACTGAAAACTCTTACCCCCTTGCCAGTTTTTGAAAGGTTTCTGTGGACTACATTTCTCATTTGGTGGAAAAGGCTTCAAAAATTCAGAACACCGACAACTGTGGATGATAAGGCAAAAAGATGTTTCCTAAATATTCCAAAGCTCTTGACTGCTTTGAAGTATGAGTTTGTTATAGCAGATGGCTAGAAAATGGGAGTGTAGAACATAACATGCTGTATCAGTAACGTGTATAAATAAATGTCCCCACCCCCGACCGTATCCCAAGACCAGCCAACCCCCATCCCCACCTCCTTGACCTGTCTGTCTTCTCTGCCACCTATCCACCCCTCCCCCCTCACTGACCAACCCCCATCCCAACTTCCTACCGACACTCACCTTTACTAGTTTCATCCCTGCCTCCTTCACCTGTCCGTCTTTCCTCCCACCTATCTGCTCCATTATCCACCTTCTATCACTGCCCCCCACCTCTCTATTTATTTCAGAGCCCCCTTCCCCTCCCCCATTTCTGAAGAAGCGTCCAGACCCGAAACATCAGCTTTTCTGCTCTTCTGATGCTGCCTGGCCTGCTGTGTTCATCCAGCTCCACACTTAGTTATCTCAGGCTCCAGCATCGGCAGTTCCTACTGTCTCTGAGAAAATGCCAGTTGTTTGGCAAAGCCAAATCTGCAGAGTAATGTAAAAGAAACAATTCAGAATGCAATCCTTCAGTGGAAGTTGAAAGTTACTTTACAGCTGCAACGAAAATCAGGAAGGAGGAAAAGTATGCGAAAGTAAAACTCTGTGGAAGCAAACACAGAGAGATTGCTGGAGAAACTCAGCAGATGTGGCAATACCTGTAGTAGGAGAAACAGAGTTAACGTTCTGAGTCTAGTATGACTCTTTCTCAGAACTGAAAATGAATAAATAAATTAGAATTACATGCAAATCAAAGCGCAGCAGAGAAAGACTGTAGAATAGGATTTTTTCTGCACCCTGTAAACAGTAGCAACGTTTACTTATCCGGGGCAATGAGTTTTGCATAAAGCGTGTCTAGTTTGTGTGTCTTTTTGCTGATTCTGTCAGGTATATGTTGGATGGTCCATCTTGGATCCTGCTGTGCTGAGAGAACTATGTGCAATTTTGCAGTAGTTCAACTCATTTGAAAAATTATTATAACTTCACAAGGAGTAATCAATCTCCCAAAGAAACGAGAATCTGGCCTGCAACTCAACGTTTTAAATGTTGAGACTTGAAGAGAAATAACTTGTGCATCTATGATCATTCCTCTTTTTTCCACTGGGTCAAAATCCTAAAATTCCTTGCCAAAATAATGGATTGAAGGTTCCTCACCAGCACCTGCTCAAGGTCAGGGAGGGGCTTGGACAATAGATATTAACTTTACTGGCAATGTTCACATCCCAAATTTAAACAAACAAAAAACTTCAAATGGGGAAAATTGGCTCTGATTTTTAAGATCAGCAAGATAATCAGGAGTGTAAATATCTTTGCTAGGGATGCACCCTCATTGACAGAAGGAAGCACTAATTGCACTGGATCCCTTCACAATGCCCTTAGGGAGCGAATTGCAGGATTTTGATCCAGCAACAGTGAAGGAATGGCATATATTTCAGGATGGTTAGTGGGTTGAAGGGGAATTTTCTGGATGTGCTGTTTTCCATGTATCTGCTGCCCTCATCCTTCTAGATAGTAATGCGCAAGGGCTTGTTTTGAGTGTTTTATCCTACAATGTGTGAATTATGCATTTTTAAAGTAGACTTAAATATTCTTGGAGCGCAGATAGATTTAGAGAACTATCAAGCTTTCAAGGATTTTAAACCCGGCCCCCCCAGACTTTTGATATTAAAATAAACGCTTACCTATGTCTGAAAGAGCCTGAAATTTTTCAAAATATCTTCTAGCAATTTCAATAGCAATTGACATATCCTGAAGCAATATCATTCAAACACTAGCAGTCCTTGATTGAATTCCACAACGATATCAGTACCACAGCAGGAGACTGAAAATTCATTGCTGATTTACAGCTTAAAGAATATCAATGTTTGTTATTATAGGATTTAGGCAATTATGCACTTGAGGGGATTTAACACATTGAATAAGCTTTCTTCAATGGAATTGTGTTTTTATATCATGAAGCCATAATAGATATTTCCAACTTTATCTTACTTCATCTCAACATGGCTCCTGATATCTGCCCATGATGGGTACAGGATGCGTTGTTATGGTGAAAGGACAAAGATTAGTGGATGGGCAGCCCGAGTTAATACTCAGGTGGCAAAAGTATTATATGGAGCCATGGGTGGGTGGAGGACATGGATTGTCATGACTTGGCATGGATGGGCGATGGAATGAGTGGGTCGGTGGGGACCATGGGAGAATAAGGGTGAAGACTAGAGGGCTTAGTGTTTAAGAAAATAACTGGGATGAAGTCCCAGAGAATCAAGGCTGGACTTCAAACCAGTCTGCCATATTGCACTCAGCAGTCTCCTCTGGCTGCCCCCAAACTTGAATGGGTGCTGTGTCTGAGTCCATTCTACACTGTGACAAACTGAATAAGATACTGCAATCATAGAATTCCTACAGTGTGGAACCAGGCCATTCAGTCCATTATGTCCACACCAACCCTCTGAAAAGCATCTCACCCAGATCCAACCCCATACCCTATTACCCTCCTTGCCTGCACATCCTTGGATAGACACATTGACAATTTAGCATTGCCAATACACCTAACCCATATATCTTTGGGCTGTGGGAGGAAACCTGAGCACCCGGAGGGTACCCACACAGACCCAGGTCGAATGTGCAAACTGCACACAGTCGCCTGGGGTGGAATTGAACCCTGGTCCCTGCTGCTGTGAGGTAGCAAGGATAACCCCTGAGCCAACTTGCCACCCCAATGCTAGGGAGCTTTTCCTGAGATTTCCGCATTATATGCACCTGCCTCGGGAGTGAAGCCCAAAAATTATGAGCAGGCACCTTGGCCAGCATTGGATCACAGGCAAACCAGATCAGTCAGGGTGCACACTGAAACTGATTGCAGCAGTTCGTCTGGGATTATCAAAGTTATTCAATTCCTCTATAAAGGAAATCCAGCATGGGCAATACATACTGACCGAGCCAATGGTGCTTATATCCCATGAATGAATGAAAGTAACTCATACTCTGTGTGGGTTAGTGCTCCTCCACGCTCTGGATTAATTAAGACACCTTCATTTAGAAAGACTAAATGCTGGAAGTGAGTGCACTGTGGAAGCTTAGCAGTGTAGAGTCTCAGTGGATCTGAATTCAAATCCAAATCCAATTCTCACTCTATGAAGTGAAACTATCCTTTTTGTAAATTTACTCTCTTCTGCATTAAAACAGAGACCGTTCTCAAACAAGAGATAACGAGGTGTAGAGCTGAATGAACACAGCAGGCCAAGAAGCATCAGAGGAGCAGGAAAGCTGATGTTTCGGGCGTAGGCCCTTCTTCAGAAATTCTCAATGTAGCTTTCCTCTGACTGCTGCTCCTGACAGCTCAACTAGGTGGCACCCTTGGCAGCCAAGGTTATAGTGAAGCAAACATAGTTAGCAGCCACAACTGAGCTCAATACATTGGTCAGGGTAAGGATGGGAAGGAAAAGGGATTGGGCAAGAAGGAAGAAAGTATAGGAAGGAGGAATGAATAATGAAGATAGGTCACAGAGTCCCTACAGTGCAGCAACAGGCCATTCAGTCCACATAGAATCTCCAGAAAAGATAGGCAGAACCAAACTTGTGACAATGACTGATATCTTTCCAAACACAACAGTGAGTTTGTAGTGGGGAGTAGGAAGGATAATGCTGATTCTGAGAGGTGACACATGAGGACAGCAGAAAGCATGCCAATCAGATTAAACTATCTATGGCGTGATTCTGCAGGTAAACCTTGTAGTCAGGTTCTGCCTTTTCATGTGGGGTCAGTATCTGATCTGCTATCAAGAGGAAGATGTAAGCACCATTAATGACAGGGTGATTCTGGAGTTGGTTTTGACCCAGGGTGGAGAAATGGGGCGTTTAATACAGTAATAGACTGGCACTTCAAATGTGAATAAAAACTGGAAGCACCAAAGGGCTTGCCAGCTGAGATTTCGCCACGGCAGCTAACGCCACAGAGTCTGCTGGATTGTGGTGCTTTTCACTGTATCATTCTAGATCTATGAGAGAATAAAGAAGTAACTCACAAATACCGCACTGAGAAAAAGGCCCTTTGGTCCTTCGCAAGTGCTCCAGTCAAAAACAAGTGCCTAACTATTCATCCTGCCGACTAAGTAGTTTCTGGGTCACCGTGCCACTCGGGGAGGGGTGGGGGGACAAGATATTCCCTGGGATATTCCAGGAGAAGGGAATTAGGAGCTGGCCAACTATGGAGCTGATAGGCCCCTGACAAATCAGAGGGCTAGAAACTCTGGAGCCACTGGAAATGCCATCCCCGGGAACAACCGGAGAACATGTCAGGATTAAGAGGAGCATCATATATATATATTTAAAATGGGTCAAGCAGACAGACCCCAGCGAATGGAGATGGAAACTATCCCGGTGTGACCCCTGTCTCTGAATCACCCCTCAGGGATATAGTCACCATGAAGTTTGTGGCCTCGCCACGTGGCTGGGTGAACCCCTCTGCCTGTGGTCAAACATCTTGGAAGTTCATCCTCAGTGGGGCCTTTAGCTTTTCGAACTGGATGCCTGCTTCCTTCCAGTGGTCAGCAGACCCACAGCCATTCCCATATTTGGGAAACTTCCCCAGCTACGGGATCATATCCTGAAGTTTGCAGTCCTCTGCCTATTCTCATTAGTGGTCCCAATATGCTGGCACCAGTAAAAATCCACCCATTATACCATGACATATTCAAGTCCTGCCCATTGCAGAGGTACGTAACAATATCTCTGAACAGGTTGATTATAAATATATCTAAATCAATCCAAGTTCAAATGACAAAGCTTCGGTCTGAATTTGATTGTGGGACCTTAGCTATTGGGATCCACTTCAGGGCTTTTGGAAACACACAGACTTTTCAAGGGGGTCATTGCTGACCCATTCCTCTTGTACCCAAACTACTAATAGCAAATATATTCATCCATTTCAAAATAGTTGATCAAAAGCTAAAGAGATTTTCTTTAGATATATAAAAGGTAAGAGAGGGTCAAGAGTGAACATTGGACCATTGGGAAATGGGACTAGAGATGTAGTAATGAGGAACAAAGAAATGGCAGAGGATCCGAATATGTACTTTAAAATCAGTTTTAACAGTGGAAAACACCAGCAGCATTCCAGAATCTCAAGACAGTCATGGAGGCAGCAGTGAGAGTAGTGGCCATCACTGAGGAGAAGGTGTTGTGGAAACTGAAAGGTCTGAAGGTGGATGAATCCCCAGGACCGGATAAACTACACCACAGAGTTCTGAAGGAGATAGCTGAGGAGATTGTGGAGGCATTGTTGCTTATCTTTCAGGAATCAACGGAGTCAAGGAAGATCCCAGAAGAATGGAAAATGGTGAATGTAACACCCTGTTTAAGAAGGAAAGGAGACAGAAGAAAGGAAACGATGGGCCAGTTAGCCTGACCTTAGCCGTTGGTAAGATTTTAGAATATATTATTAAGGATGAGGTTGTGGAGTACTGGAAGTGCATGGTAAAATTAGGCTGAGTCAGCATAGCTTCATTAATTGAGGTCATATCTGACAAATCTGTTCGAATTGTTTGAGGAGGTAAGAAGCAAGTTAGACAAAGGAGAGCCAGTCTATGTGATCTGTTTGGTTTTCCAGAAGGCTTTTGACAAGGTGTTGCACAGGAGGCTGCTAAATAAGATAATAGCCCATATAGGGGCAAGGTACTGGCATGCATTGAGGATTGGTTGATTGGCAGAAGGCAGAGAGTCGAGATAAAGGGGTCTTTTTCAGGATGGCAGCGTTGACTACTTGACGTCATCAAGGGTCGGTGTCAGGACTAAAACTATTCACGTTAAACGAAGGAGCTAAGGGCATTGCTATTAAGTTTGCAGATGACACAAAGATAGGTGGAGGGACAGGTCATTTTGAGGAAACAGGGAGGCTACAGAAGAGCACTGAGGTGCACTGACCTCTACATCGCCGAGGCCAGGCGCCAACTCTCTGACACCTCCTCCTTTTGGCCCCTTGATCATGACCACACCCCCGACAGCCAAACCATCATCTCTCAAACCAACCACAACCTCATCACCTCAGGGGACCTCCCACCCACAGCCTCCAACCTCATCGTTCCCCAACCCCGCACTGCTCGTTTCTATCTCCTTCCCAAAGTCCACAAACCTCACTGCCCTGGTCGACTCAATGTCTCCGCCTGCTCCTGCCCCACCGAACTTGTCTCCACCTACCTCGACTCCATTTTCTTCCTCTTGGTACAGAAACTCCCGACCTACGTCCGTGACACCACGCACACCCTCCACCTCCTCCAAAATTTCCAATTCCCCAGTCCCCAACACCGCATCTTTACCAATGACATCCAGTCCGTATACACCTGTATTCCCCATGCAGATGGCCTAAAGGCCCTCCGCTTCTTCTTGTCCCGCAGGCCTGACCAGCCCCCCTTCACTGATGCCCTCATCTGCTTAGCCGAACTAGTCCTCACCATCAACAACTTCTCTTTCAATTCCTCCCATTTCCTACAGACAAAGGGGGTGGCCATGGGTACCCGCATGGGCGCAAGCTATGCCTGCCTCTTTGTAGGTTACGTGGAACAATCTCTCTTCAGTAGCTACACTGGCCCTAAACCCCACCACTTCCTCCGTTACATTGATGACTGTGTCGGCGGCGCCTCGTGCTCCCACAGGGGGCTCGAACAGTTCATCCACTTCACCAACACCTTCCACCCCAATCTTAAGTTCACCAGGACCATCTCTGATACCTCTCTCTCCTTCCTGGACCTCTCCGTTTTCATCTCTGGCAGCCACCTGTAAACCGATATCCATTTCAAGCCCACCGACTCCCACAGCTACCTAGAATACACCTCCTCCCACCCATCTTCCTGCAAAAATGCCATCCCCTATTCCCAATTCCTTCGCCTCCACTGCATCTGCTACCAAGATGAGGCATTCCACATCTCAGATGTCCTCATTTTTCAAGGACCGCAACTTCACCCCCTCAGTGGTCGAGAACACCCTTGGCCATGTCTCCCGCATATCCCGCAACTCATCCCTCGCACCCCCTCCCCACAATAACAACCAAAACAGAATCCCCCTCGTCCTCACATACCACCCCACCAACCTCCGGATCCAACACATCATCCTCCGACACTTCTGCCATCTGCAATCCAACCCCACCACCAAGGACATTTTTCCCTCCCCACCCTTGTCTGCTTTCCGGAGTGGCCACTCTCTCCGTGACTCCCTTGTCCGCTCCACAGTCCCCTCCAGCCCCACCTCACTCGGCACTTTTCCCTGCAACTGCAGGAAGTGCTACACCTGCCCCCACACCTCCTCCCTCACCCCAATCCCAGGCCCCAAGAAGACTTTCCACATCAAGCAGATGTTCACCTGCACATCTGCTAATGTGGTATACTGCATCCGCTGTTCCCGTTGTGGCCTCCTCTACATCGGGGAAATCAAGCGGAGGCTTGGGGACCACTTTGCAGAACACTTATGCTCGGTTCGCACTTAACAACTGCACCTCCCAGTCGCAAACCATTTCAACTCCCCCTCCCATTCCTCAGACGACATGTCCATCCTGGGCCTCCTGCAATGCCACAGTGATGCCACCTGAAAGCTGCAGGAACAGCAAATCATATTCAGCCTGGGAACCCTGCAGCCCAATGGTATCAATGTGGACTTCACAAGCTTCAAAATCTCCCCTCCCCCTACCGCATCCCAAAACCAGCTCAGCTCGTCCCCGCATCCCTAATCTGTCCTTCCTCCCACCTATCCCCTCCTCCCACCTCAAGCCCCACCCCTATCTCCTACCTACTAACCTCATCCCGCCCCCTTGACCTGTCCATCCTCCCTGGACTGACCTATCTCCTCCCTAACTCCCCACCTACACTCACCTTTACTGCCTCCATCCCTGCTTCTTTGACCTGCCTGTCTCCTCTCCACCTATCTTCTCCTTTATCCATCTTCTATCCGCCTCCCCCTCTCTCCCTAATTATTTCAGATACCCCTTCCCCTCCCCCATTTCTGAAGAAGGGTCTAGGCCCGAAACGTCAGCCTTCCTGCTGCTCTGATGCTGCTTGGCCTACTGTGTTCATCCAGCTCTACATCTTGTTATCTCAGGCTGCAGAAGGACTTGGACAGGCTAGGAGAGTGGGCAACCAAGTGGCAGATGGTATATAATGTAGGAAAGTATGAAGTTATGCGCTTTGTTAGGGAGAATAGAGGCATAGACTATGTTCTATATGGGAAAAGACTTCTGAAATCTGAAGGACTTGGGCATCCTAGTTTAGGATTCTCTGAAGTTTTACATACAGGCTCAGTTGGCAGTTAGAAATGCAAATGCAATATTGGTATTCGTTTGAAAAGACCTAGAATACAAGAGCAAAGATGTACTGCTGAGTCTGTATGAGGCTCTGGTCAGACCATACTTGGGATATTGTAAGCAGACTTGGGCCCCATATTTAAGAAAAGATGTACTGGCATTGGAGGGGTTTCAGAAGTGGTTTACATGAATGATTCTGGGGATGAAGGACTTGTCATACAAGGACACTGTGTCGCAACTCAATGGAGTTTAGAAGGATGAGGAGAGATCTAATTGAAACTTATAGAATTCTGAGAAGCCTGGATAGAGTGGACATGGGGGAGATGTTTCCAATAATAGGTCACAGCCTCGGGATGAAGGGACAACCCTTTCAAATTGAGTTGAGGAGGGATTTCTTCAACCAGGAGCAGGTTAATCTGTGGAACTGCTTGTCGCAAAAGGCTGCGGAGCCCAAGTCTTTCAGTTTATTTAAGACAGAGATAGATAGCTTCTTAATTAGTGAAGGGATCAAGGGTTATGGGGAGAAGGCAGGAGAACCGGGTTGAGAAATATATTAGTCGTCTTCAAATGGCAGAGCAGGCTTGATGGGCCAAATAGCCTGATTCTGCTCCTATATCTTATGGCTTTATCATTTGTTCACAATTTCTCTTGATGAGTGAATACTTCTAGTCCAATTGTGGATGGTAAGGTGGCTCAGTGGTTAGTGCTACTGCCTCACAGCACCAGCAACCCAGGATTGATTCCAGTCTCGGGTGACTGTCTATCTGGAGTTTGCACGTTTTCCTCGTGTCTGCGTGGGTTTCCTAGAGGTTCCGGCTCAAGACCCAGCTCAGGAATGTCATGGTCCCTGAGGTGTGCCACAACAGCTCTTAACAGGTTGATGAGAAAACATTGCCTTATTGATAACTTCCAGGCTTTGTCAACAAATGTCCCATTCTGGCTAGTTGACAAAGAGATAAGTTATCTACTCAGTTAAAAACGAAGACTAAGGATAAATATTCCGGGGCTGGTGGGTGCTGTGTATGTGTATGGAGAGTGCATTGGAATTCAGTAATCAATTGGTAATAATAGATCATAGAATTCCTAGAGTGTAGATAGAGGCCATTTGGTCAATCAAGTCTGCACCAACGCTCCAAAGAGCATCCCACCCAGACCCACATCATCGCTGTAACCCTGCATTTCCCATAGCTAATCAACCTAGCCTGCGCATCCCTGGACACTATAGACAATTTCCCATGGCCAATGTACCTAATCTGCACACCTTTGGGCTGTGGGGGGAAACCGGAGCACGAGGAGGAAATCTGCACACATAAGGGGAGAATGTGGGATCTTGTCTACCTGAGGCCAATGGGTAAGTGTGCCAGCAGAGGGATACCATCTTTAACTCTGGAATGTCCTTCTTAATCCATTTTATCTCTCTCTTTTTTTTAATGCATTTTACATCTTGTCAGTAAAACATCAACTATTGTAAATAACCAAAACAAAGGCCATCTGGAATAACAAGTACTTGGAATTGAGGACAGAATTTGTCTGAGGGCAGATTTGCATTTGTCAATGCTCTACCATCTTGATCCCACAAGAATTTAATTTACAAATTGAACACAAATTCCATATAAAGCAGGAACCCCTGCTGGAACTGCTTCGGAAGTAGGATGTGACTGCAGGGGAGTTGAAGAAGGGCTGGGGAGTAGCGGGTAAGCAGAAAAGCAGAGGCCTCAGTGAGAGAGTCTCACTTTCCCAGAATATCTTCCACAGGAAGCGATTCCAAAAAAAGGGAGAAGGCTATTTTGAACAGGCAATAAAATAAAAGCAATGAACATTAGTGGGAGGGATGTGGGGAATAAATTGTTAACTCCAGATTCGGTGATTAGGGAGCTGTTATTGATGATGTCATGATGATAGGGAGATTCCACAAAAGGTGCTTAGCTCTCATGCAGAGTTGTGATGGACATAGTTAGCATGGTATCAATATGTAATTACTTTAAAACTGAACTAGTGGCCTACTCTTCACTATTTGACAGGCAAACACTGCAAATATTGTCTAGTGTTCCACCCAGCTACAATGGATGAGGGCCAGCAGTGGAGAGGTGAAAGTGCTGTCTCTAGGGCAAGAATCCATGAAAAATATATCTCCAGTCCCAACTTGCTCATTCCCAGAACTACTGTCCGGTGCTGGAGAAACCTAAATCATCTCATATGAGCATATACCATAACACAATGACCAAATTTCCTTCATTGAGTTCACATTGCTCAGTATTTACCAATAAGAGACATTGACATGAACTTTCAACTTGTTAAGAAGGTGATGCTAACTTCAACTGAATAGCTAATTATGGTGGTCAGGGTGATAAAAAGGAGGCTGCAAGGACAAGACAGTCACCTCAGTCTTCCAGGAGAGCAGCCTCTCAAATGACTGACTCACCCAACAACATACAAGGAAAGAAAACCACATTTCGACATCTAAAGGGAATAGAATATAAGAAAGCATAGGTCAGCTGCTTTAGTAAATGCAGAAAGGGTCACTGAACTCAAAACGGTAACTCTGTTTTTCTCTCCAGAGCTGCTGAGCTTCTCCAACACTTTGTGTTTTTGTTTCAGATCTCCAGCAGCCGCAGTTATAGAGTCATAAATTTGTACAGCAGAAAAACACAAACTTCGGTCCAACGCACCCATGCCGATTAAATATTATTCTACATTAATCTGGTCCCATTTGCCATCATTTGGTCCATATCCCTGTAACCCTTCCTAGGCATCTAACCATCCACTTTTTAGATGTTGTAATTGTACCAGCCTCCAGCACCACTTGAGAGGGAGGTGCTTTCCCCCAAGTTGCTCTATTTTTCTCTCTGAAACAGGTGTTCCCACGCCCCCATCCCCAAAGGTGCTCACTTTTAGCCTTTTCTCCATGTCAAAGTTGGAAGGGGGGCATCAGCCTGCCATTATGAACAACACACGATTTGAAGATACTGCAGGGCCACTCCATCTCCACCAACAGTCTGCTCAATACTAAACATCCAATCTACCTGCTATCTGGCTCTGCTAAGAAAACTAACCAATTCAAAGCCATTAAAAAACATGGCTATATTTTAATGCCTGATATCCTAAATGCAAGACTACTCATGGGTCAGAGAATGTAAGGCTTGCATATTATCTAGACGCTGACCTGTATACCAATG
The DNA here is from genome assembly GCA_024137785.1 of Ginglymostoma cirratum. Taxonomy (NCBI): domain Eukaryota; kingdom Metazoa; phylum Chordata; class Chondrichthyes; order Orectolobiformes; family Ginglymostomatidae; genus Ginglymostoma; species Ginglymostoma cirratum. The sequence goes on from JAHRHZ010000271.1 coordinate 7,407,139, forward strand.
GTGATAACATCTGGCCTGGGTTGGCACAGGGGCTCAGTGGTTAGCACTGCTGCCTCGCAGTGCCAGATCGGGTTCAATTCCACCCTTGGATGACTGTGTGGAGTTTGCATATTTTCCTGGCGTCTGTGTAGGTTTCCTCTGGGTGCTCCAGTTCCCTTCCGCAGTCTGAAGATGTACAGATGCTAAATTGCTCATCATGTCCATGGATGTGCAGGCTCAGTGGGTTAGTTATGGGAAATGTGGGGAAATGGGGATTGGGTGGGATGTTCTTCAGAGGGTCAGTGTGGGCTCAATGGGCTGATTGGCCTCTTTCCACACTGTAGGGATTCTACAATTCTGAGAGGTCCAGCTGAGACAAATACATGGGCCAAATGTCAAAGCCACTTTAAAATGAGATTGCGTAGCTGAATATAATATGACAGTTGGCTTTACTGTAGTCCCCTAATTCGTTCCTAATGCTTCATCACGTGGGAAAACAAAAGGAATTTTATTCAAGATGTGTACAGACTCACAGTGATCTTCAGAGCTGTTCATTTTACCTTCAAAAATTAGAGCTGAGTAAAGGTGTGGAATTGGAACACTTCAATAACGTATTTCCTCATCAGGTCTTGATGTGAATTTATGAGGGACATCTGAGATGCCACTCCCAGATCAGATTTCCAATTATTCAGACCCCATCTGCCAAAAGCTAGGTGAACAGATCTAGCGGTAACCTGATTATTTACCAACCACTACAATGTTTTATTATTGCATACAGTCCTGGCAAATTGTGTTTTTGTTTACAAGGCTCTGGGTAATAAATCATAATGTTTGCGAGGATATCAGGTGGCGAGAATTAGAAGCCAATTGTCTTCAATCTTTTCAATGTTCAAAAACATGAGATAGAAGTTCACAAAGTAGCTCACTTTCCGACTCTGGTAATAAATCCAACAGGGAAACCATTTCAAAATGGAGTAAGATCTGTCACTAGTTACAGCCCTGCACTTATGTTATTAACATTTATCACAGGCAACCATTGTATTGGGACAATGCAGAAACAACCTGCATAGTTACAGCGAAAAGGAGGGAGGTTGGCACTAAGCGAGATTGCTCAGTAAGCCAGTGCAGACACAATGAGCCAAATGTGGAGTGGAATCCAGTTCTAATCTCAAGCATCTATGATTGGTGATAAGGCTCTTTCAAAGCAACATGGGTACAGCTGGCAGTACCCTGTACTTGGGATAAGCAAGTAATAGTGAAGAATTCTACTGCCCTCATTATGTGACTCTCTTCATCAAGGTTGAAAGGTAATGGTGAGCTGAGCTCTTGTGAAAATATCACTCATAACATCCCCGGTGCGAAAATGGGTGGAGGATTGGCTGATGCAACAGAGGGGTCCAGTTATTTCCTGAAATGAGCTGCCAGCATAAAAAGTAAAGGCAGTTATGACCTGGATGGGATTGATGACCAGTCCTTGTGAGCCCAAGTCCTCATCCGGCGCCTGGATTACTTCCGAGATGATCATTGAATCCCTACAGTATGGACATAGGCCATTCAGCCTATCAGTTCCACACTGACTTTCCGAAGAGCGTCCCACTCAGACACAATCCCCTATCCCTGAATTTCCCATGGCTAATCCAGCTAGCCTGCACATCCCTGGACACTATGGGCAATTTAGCATGGCCAATCCACCTAACCTGTACATTTTTGGATTGTGGGAGGAAACCCACGCAGGCACAGGGAAAATGTACAAACTGCTCACGGTCCTTGGCGCTGTGAGGCAGCAGTGCTAACCACCATCCAAAGGCTGGAGCTTTAATCTTTGGCACCATTGCTGTTCTGACATTTTCACAGATCTGCAACAGAGCCTATAAACTGCGGCTCTCATCATTCCTCTGTGTCTCCTTGGCAGATCTTATTTGCTGCCCCTGTCTCTGGAGATTGTCTGACCACCATTGGAAACTGCTGTTTTGCTTACCTTTCTGAAGATCTTTCTTTCCTGTCTCCTTCCCCTTTAATTTTCAGTAGGAGCAAGGCCACACAAACATCAGGCATGTCTTCTGACATCTCTGCTCCATGAGTAGATAATCTGTGGGAAAGTCAGAAGACAGCGCAGTGTTATTGAAGGGATGCCTGAGCCCTCACATAGTTAAGAATCAAATTGAATCATGCCCTCACACAGTGTGGCATGTAGGTTTCTCAAAGAGGTCATCTTCAAGCTTCATTAAGGAATTCTCTGAGGCATATTATCTTATTCACGTTGGACAACCAAAGTGTCTATATTATAAATTGTTGTGGCTAATTAGGAAAATCAAACTCAGCTTTTACATTCTTAGTTACAATCAAACTTGGTTGAGCTTACATTATAATGAGATCACCAATGGGCACAATGATTGCTTGAGGCCATAATTTGTTATCTGCATTCTTTGACAATTACTGACACCCAGATGAAGGAAGATTTGAACCAAAGTAGGTGGCATTAGTTAACACATGATTACTGCAATTTCTGCTTTCATGGCTGTAAAGGAGAAAGCAGTAATTTACTCCATCCACTTTGCACCCTGTCCTAGTCATTTGATGAACTTGTTACGTAGTTGACCCTAATCCAATATGGCAAGATTCCAATTTTGTGTTTGTGTGCCTGATTCCAGGCTCTGTCTGTGACCCACAAGTTTCCCTCTTTCCAGGATGCTGAGGAGACAAATCACAATGTACCTGCTCTGTTTTACCTGTCAAATTTTGGCGCCACCATGTTTCCCGATTGCAGAGAAAAAGATTCAAAAGGTGATATGAATGCAGGGAAGTTGCTTATTAATGAGAAGCAAATGTATGGAAATACGTTTCTGCCAAGCAACAATGAGGTTTTGAACTCACCATGTCGAGCATGTGGACTCAGAGCAGCGTGTTTTCCTCAACATCAAAAATCTGATTTTTTGAATCTCACAATCTCTCTTGCCACTTTAGAATGAAGAAACATTAACTTCAGATTTATTAACTTAATGGCCCAGGGCATTAACCTGGATCTGTGGATTTCTAATCTTGTGACAACATCCGTTTCAGTCATAGGTAAAATATAGGTTGGCTCTTGTTCGTTTACATGGCATACACATTAACGTAATTCTACATAACATCCAGCAGCAGTTTTACCATAAGGCGTCTATATCTAATACTGGGAAATGCAACCATACCATAGGCTGTTAGGGTTGACAAACTCATTGTAAAAATGATTGAATTGTGGTAAACTCAATGAAAGAAAGGGCCTGAATTACAAATCATAGACTACACATTCAATGGCTTTCAGTCCATTTTGTGTCTTAATAAACTTTCCATAACTTATTATGCTCAAGAGAGCTGAATACAAGACAGCTTTCAAGGTAAAGTTCTGCAAAATCTCTCACTGCCCCTGAAAGTAATCAGAAAATACCAATGCACTAAACTTGGATTATATCCTATTGTTCATTGCAGACCAACTGCATTCCACACTGATATTTAAAAACAGAAACCACAGTGTGGTGCCAAATATTTAACTACTGCTCCACGTCTCCGTGCAACATTCAAACCCATTCTCCTCCTCGGCAAATTTCTCCTCAAATCATCTCCCCAAAATCACAACAGAGTTTGATGTTATAGGTTTCAAAATTGGAGGGAAGTTAGGAGTCTTTATAGAAATTGTCTAGAGTTAGGATTAGGGTTAGTGCTTCAAGAATGTCTACATTCACTCAGTGATCAAGAATGTCTTTCGCTTTAACTGATGTTACCTCGCATTGGATTATACATCAGCTTCAGCAAGTCCCAGTCTCCTTTAACCAAGTTATAGAATTAGTCCAGGATTCATGGGCCCCAGACCAGATTAAGTGCTATTTCGTTCTGGCATAATTCATCCAGACTAAGTGAGATAGAGGTATACCTTCCTTATTATTGTTTTAGCTTTCAAGGAATTACAAAACAGTAATTTTGTAAATAAGTGAAAATGTTGAAATCGTGACAGTAACTCAAGTCATACAGTTATCAACTATTCAACCACTTGGATAATAGAAAAGGGTTGCTTCAATACAATTGAATTAACTTAATTACATCCTAGGGTTAAACATTAAAATAAAACAAAATACTGTAGATCCTAGGAATAAACAAAGACAGGGATTGCAGGAGAAACTCAGCAGCCCTGGCAGCATCTGAGGAAAGATGGCAGAGTCAATGTCTCGGGTCCAGGGACCCTTCTTCAGGAAGGGTTGTGGATAGGGGTAAGGGGAGGAGTAAACAGTAGGTGGAGATGGAGCCTGGGGAGAGAGAACAGCAGTTGGGCAGACAAAAGGATGGATAATAATGAGCCAGAGAGAAAGAAAAGCTACTAATGCCAACCATGAATAGGTGAAAATGTTGGCTGTGATGAAAACAGTTCATGGGGTGACAGGGCTAGAGTTGTGAGAGTGGGTAAAAGACACAAAAAGATATATTCAGGGCCTAAAGTTATTGAACTTGATATTGAGTCCTGAAGGCTGCAGAAGCCTGATGTGGAAAATAAGGTGTTGTTCTTCCAGCTTGCACTGAGCTTTGCCGGAGCACTGCAGCAAGCCTGAGATAGAGATGTTGGCCAGGGAACATGGTGGTGAGTTGAAGTGACAGGTAACTGGAAGCTCAGGGTCATTTCTGTGGACAGAAGTAGATGTTCCATAAAACGGTCACCCCCAGTATATTAGAAATAACCCTGACTTTCCAACAGAGCAAAACTTTCCTGGGCACATCTGTCATAGCCTTCACAGGCAGACAAGTGTATAGCTGAGGGCTCTGTGGTCACATCTGGCTCTGCCCTCTCCTCTGTCTTGTGAGATGCCAATTGTCCGCTATTTCCGTCCTCCTGAAACGTCATTCCTTCCTAAGTGTGCGAGGTTGTAAAGAGCACAGCCAGTTTGCTGATCCTTGACAGGGCACCTCTTGGTCTTTTGATGTAACTGAGATGCATTTTGAGCAACCCAATGGTTTGCCCTATTATTGCTCAGGTACTAATCTGTCTCCCATCAGAACTATCCTCTGGTTGACCAGAAAGGGTTCTAACAGGCATTATCTGCCAGGTACTCAGAGCATAGCCTTTGTCTCCCAGAAGCTAATGACTGAAACAGGGAAGAGAAGAGGAAACCTGGGAGAGATATGACGGCCACAGACTTTTCAGAAATCACATATCAACCAGCCATTGGAAGACTGGCGTCCTTTATGATTGATGAGGACTTAGAGACTAATGTGAGGGCACCTTGACTGCCACACGTGTAGAATCAATTACCTCCTTTTGGGAAATTCAGCAAAGTCCACAGAGGTCTGTATTTGACAAGCTTCATTCATGATGAAGTACCTCACTGACACTGGTGAGTTCTAGACAATGCGAGAACCCCTTCAATTGCTATTAAAACCAGAATGCTAGCTAAATTCACAGTTAGTTGCCTGTCCACTTATTGGAGTGATGCATCTGACAGAATGCCGGTAAACCTGTCAGGGTTAAACCTGGGAGTATGTAGGGACATGTCAGAATCCCAACCTAATGTCACTTAGGAGCAGCCATCCTTATCCACCATGCCTACAGCTGAACCCAGCTTCCCTTGACACCTCTGGTTAACTGTGCCAATCTCAGTGAGCTGTTTGACCTGTTAAGGACTTTGTCAATCTACAGCATGATTCTCTGAATCCATAAACTGGTCCCTCAAAGAAAGTTGACAACTGAAACACAAGCAAAACTTGCTCAGCTTTGAGGAATCACTACTAATGGAATAAAGCACGAGTGGGCAAAGACGCTTCAGAACTAACTTTAAGTTACTGCTGTCAGTAAAGAGGTAGCTTTAGACCTTTCGTGACCACTAGACATCACAACAAATGTAAACAAAACACTGTTGAAGTGTGGTCAAATTTGAGAGAAAAGGCAGCTGAATTGCACACTGCAAACTATCACAAGGTTCATTTTGATGATGACCAGATAATCCCACATTGTGAGGTTAAATGAGGGTCACCAGCATTAACACCCCTGCTCTTCTTTGAAATAGTGCCATTGGATCTTTTACATAGACCTGAGAGGACATGCAGAACCTTGGTTTAACACTTCATCTGAAAATGTAGCACTCCTGACAATGTGGCACTCTCTCAGTGCTGCACTGGAGTGTTAGCCTGCGACATACTGCAATGGTCCCTGAGCAGGTTTTGAAAATCATCGTTGGTCTGAGGAAAGAATCAATAAACTGAGCCACATCACAGCTGACAGATTTATATTTTTTAAACAAAATGAAAGAACTGCAGATGCTGGAAATCAGAAACAAAAAAAACAGAAATTGCAGGAAAAACAACAGCCGGTCTAGCTGCAACTGTGGACAGAAAGTAGAGTTAATGTTTTGGATGGGTTCTGAAGAAGGGTCACTGGAAAGGTAATGTTAACTCTGATTTCTCTCTACAGATGCTGCCAGATTTACTGAGTTTTTCTAGCAATTTCCGTTTATGTTTTTTTTTTAAGTTTATATCCTGCTCCATAAATCAGAACTATTTCAAACCGTAAGACAGACAGGTCCTGTCTTAGTATAAAACAAAGAACTGCAGATGTTGGAGATTTGAAACGAGCAAAAGGGCAGAAATTGCTGGGAGTCTCTAGACTTGAAATGTTGACTCTCCTTTCTCTTCACAGAACATGAGTTTTTCCAGCAGTTTCTGCTTCTGGTTGTTTCAGGGCTGTATTAGCGCAGAGTTCCTTTTCCCCAAGCTGGTATCTGTACTGGTTTGTGAATTTACAGTGTGTTACTGTAAATGTAAACAAAAACTGGTTTGTTGACTTGAAAAGTATGAATCAGCGCAAGAAGATTCATAGTTTCTACAATTAGCAGCTCTCTGACAACATCACAAAACGGTGTCTAATCACTGTGAATCACATAGTCAGAATAAATAAGAATTGCTTCCAAATATTATTAGTTCATAAAGATAAGCATCTATCAGATATGATTCTGGTTAGTTTCGGTTCAGAAAAAAAGATCCAACCTCTTCCCACCTGAAGACTGACACTTGCCGATGGCAGAGTGAATTTGAAATCATGAGTATTGGCATCTGACTCATCAAAGCCTGTCTTTCAGGCATCCTAACATTCACATCTACCATGTAGTCTATTCTGAGTGGCCTTAATACTTTCGCCTTGAATATTGTTCAAACATTTAGATAAATATAAAAACCAAAAGAACTACAAATGCTGTAAATTATAAACATTTCCATGGAAGAGTCACTGAACCTGAAACGTTAACTCTGATTTCTCTCCACTAATGCTGCCAGACCTGCTGAGCTTTTCCAGCAATTTGTTTTTGATTTAGGTAAATATATTCCATTTCACTAATTTAAATGTATGCCAACCATACCTGGTTTAATTCAAAGTAAAATTCTAGACTCATTGATCAATGCTGCCAGTATCTTGTGTACCTCATTGAAATTATTCCTCTCTGGACTAGATTACTGTCCAGCCTGGAGAGTTTAAACCTCTCCATTCTTGAATTATCTGCTAATGTTGGTGCCATCTTGTTGCTGTGCTGTTTACTATCTTTCAACTCCAGGAGCTGCATTTCTTCTTTGTGGCAAATGTGCTCTTAACATGCCCAGTAAAAAGATCCAGCACAGTCTCTAGAAACTTACAATTCCCTAGCCCGGCTTAATATCACTGCAATCGATTTGTATTTTTGTTTTAATTATCAGAGCAGCGAAAGTGCTATGATTTACAAAATGATACCTTAAACATTGCTAAAAGGAGACAAGAAG
>JAHRHZ010000271.1:7415281-7451571 GCA_024137785.1 Ginglymostoma cirratum
GTTAGCTCTACTGCCTTGCAGCACTAGGAACCTGGGTTCAATCCCAGCCTTGGGTGGCTGTCTGTGTGAAGTTTGCACAATCTCCCCGTGTCTGTGGAGGTTTTCTTCAGGTGCTCTGATTTGTTCCCACAGTTCAAAGATGTGTAGGTTAGATGGATTGTCCAGGGATAGGTGGGCTTCCTGTGGGAAATGCAGGGATGTGGTGGGTATGGGTGGGATGTCCTTTGGAGGGTCAGTGCAGGCTTGATGAGCCAATTGGCCTTTCTTTGCACAGTAGGGATTTTATGGCAACAGGTCAGGCTCTGATCCACCAGTCTTTGGGACATTTGGTCTTAATACCAAACACCACACTGGAACTAAAACTCATATCACATTCACCATTTGCATGGTAAGCAAAACATCATCTTGGCTTGATGGACGCATCTGTCAGTCTCAAAAAACAGAAATAATCTAGACTCTGCTAAGAGTGACACCAGAAACCAATTTATGGTCTTGAGTTGAGCCTGCAGTATGATATAATTGTGCTTGCTTGAGGCTACATATGTATGCCCCTACACTCTTTATATTGATTAAGAGATTCAATTGAACCAAATTGTCTATATCTAAAAAAGATTCTCTTTTGTTCTTGACCAGAAGCTCAATATCTTTATTTATCCATTGTCCCTTAATATTACCAGCCTTACCCTTCACTCTAACAGGAACATAATGACTCTGAACTCTTGTCATCAAACTCTTGAATGCCTCTCACTTGTCAGGCGTCCTTTTACCTGTGAACAGACTACTTCAATCAACTTTTGGAAGTTCGTGTCTCAAGTCCCTGTCTCATTAAAATTTGACTTACTCCAATTAAAACCTTTAATTTTATGGAAGGCTTATCCTTTTCCATAACCATTTTGAAACAAACGGAATTATGATAGCTAGACCCAAAGTGTTTCCCCACTTTTACTTCAGTCATCCACCCTGCCTTATTGCCCAAAAGAAGGTTTGGTTTTGCTCCTTTTCTAGTAGGAGCATCCACATATTGATAAAGAAAATTCTTCATCATCCAAACCTTTAACACTATGGTAGTCGCAGTCAATGTTTGGAAAATGAAAATCCCCCATTATTACTACCTTATTGTGCTTACATATATCTGAGATCTCCCTACATATCTGTGTCTCAATTTCTCTCTTACTACTGGAGGGCTTATAGCACAATCCCATCAAAGTGATCTTTCCTTTCTTATTTGTAATTTCTACCCAATTATTTTCACTGGATGATTTTTCAGAAATATCTTCCTTAGTTACAGCAGTAATGTATTCCTTAATCAAAAAAGCCACGCTACCTCCCCCTCCCCCACCTTTACTATCCTTCCTGTAGCATCTAAAACTGGGAACATTGAGCTATCAGTCTTGCCCATCTGCCAGCCAAGTTTCTGTAATAGCTATGACGTCTCAAACCCATGTTCTTAAACATGCCCTGAGTTCATCAGCCCTACCTGTTAGACCCTTGCATTGAAATAAATGCAATTTAGTTCTTCAGAGATACTACACACTCTGACTCTCTCGTCTTTCTTTTCGAGTTGACGTGTTCACCTCACAATCAGAACCTACCCCATCAATCCTTCCATTTACACTGTTACTTAGAATTCCTCCACTCGCCTTCTCTATCAGTATAAAGTCTGCCTTAATAAAATGAGCAAAAGTCCAGCTAAGATATTGGTCCGTGTCCTGCTTAGGTTAGACCCAACCTTTTTGAACAGATCTTTTCTATCCCAAAAGATATTCCAATTGTCCAAAAACCTGAATCCCTGAACAATTTACCAGCTCTTCAGCCATTGTTTATCTCCTTTAACCTTTTGTCCCTTCCCTCATTTGTGTTTGGCATTGGGAGTAAACCAGAAATTACTACTTTTAGAGTTTCATTTTTTTAATCTTCTACCTAACCTCTTAAACTCACTCTGTATGGAAAGCTTTAATCTTTTCCCTAAAAATGTCATTCCTACCAATGTGTACAGTAATTTCTGGCTTCTCAATCTCACCTTTAACAATGTGCTTGAAACATTTAGAAACATCCTTGGTCCTAGCACCAGGTAAGCAACAAACCATCCTAAATGTATATTCACTGCCACAGCATTGCCTGTCTATGCTCCTGATAGGAGAGTCCTATATAACAATAATTCTGTTAAATCTTGTCAAATGTTGCCTAACATAAGAATCATTCCAAGTGTCCAATAACTGACTGGCCCTTCCATTTTCTTCGGACAGACTATCCCCTTCAACTGTCCCAAAAACTGATCTAATCTATTTGAAAGAGGAAAAGCCACCAGAGACTTTTGAACGACCTCCTTGCCTTTCCCTGACAGTCACCCATCTATTGATCTGATTCTGCTGGCTAATCACTTTTCTAAATCTACGAGCCATCTCACTCTGTACCTTATATATGGCCTTAATAACATTAAGCCTAAAAAGAAGGATGTTTCGATAACACCTTATATATAAAATAAACTACCCTTTTTTACCTACAGAAAATATTGTTAAAATGGAAAAAGTATATAAATCAAACATATAAAAATTTAATAAAATCAACCACTTTGCTGATTAACTGAATAAAAACAATTCCTGTTCAATAAACTCCTTGAAGAAAATAAATCTTGACCGGAGCTGACATGTGTAGGACTCTCCAGAACCAAAACACAACTCCTTATGTTAAAGAAAACTGTTCCGTTTTTTTCAATGGAAAAAAAACCCTTGGGTTTAATCAAAGTGTTGCAAGTCCCAGTTTTCCTGACTGAGGAACTCAGGTTAGCAGAAAGCACTGACCAGGGATTTTGTATTTTCTGTTGATTACAATTAAGTCAATTCTAGCCACAGGCAAGTGGAACTATGAATCATCAACATATAATTGTATTTGGTAAACTTATAACATCTACACACATGCAGACTGACACGAACAAACTAAGGACCACGAATGCTATGGGTGGAAAGAAAAATACAGGGGAAACACAGTTCAGTAGAACCAGACATCTTCCCTCATTGACTGAAAAAGCAACGACATAAATATAACTCACAATGAATTCCAGTGACTTGTTTTAAAATGCAGCATCTCCTTTCACAGTCCTTCATTTAAAACAATCCTTTTCCTATTCTGTCCATAATCCAAAATAAAGAAAAACCAAACCATGTTTTCTTTGTGTTAGGAATTATTGGGGTTTCATTCATAGTCAGACTTCCCTCTAGTGTCTATTGATGGTTAATTTCTCAAGGAGGCTTTGAAAATCTCCCAATAGTCTCTTCAATGTGAGGAGTGGAGAAGTGAACAGAAGTTCAGACTGAAACACCTTTCACCATTCTCCCCTTGTCGAAGCCAAGTTTTTATCTCATATTCAGCCTCAGGATTTCTTGGACCTGTGGAACCACTGCTGCTGAAGCAAACGTTATAGCCGTAGGTGTGAGTATCATTGGTGGATCTGATATGTGCCTTTGCACAATCTTGCAGATCTCATCACAGTTTCAGAACCTCTAATCCTATCCACCCTCTAATGTTTTTATTTGAATGCCTTTATTGTCTGCTTTGCCAAGGTTATTTTTCTTTGCTGAGTGGATAACCGGGACCAAGTTAATAGCGCATCTTGTTAAACACGAATTTCAATTCACTGCGTTCTTTAGAACAGTGGCAGAATCTTTTCTAAATTCTGATTGATCCAAAAATAACAAAATAACAAACAGTGAATTCAAGAGCATTCTTTGAAACATTCTGAGTAAAAGAACAAAAGGATTTATTTTTAAAAGTCTAACATCAAGTTAGAGGCTATTAAGATATGTGTAATTATGAAACATAAATCCAATCCCTAGGGAACCTGGATCAGATGAGTTTCACCCAAGTTCCTTTCACAAAAGAACTGAGGAATTGGGCTAAAGTTAATGTGTAGCAATTGTTACCATCTTCAGAAAGGTAGGAATTGTGCCTTAGAACTGGGGAACAGTCAATGTTACCCCACCTGAAACAAAGAGTGACATATTCAATCAGCAACGCATAAGAAATCATATCACCTATCACCTATGTATGAGAAACCCCATAAAAGTTACACTCAACCAATAACAGATCATTTAAAAACAGCCCCTATTTTTATTGGTTTATGGGATATGTGTGTCCCCGGTTTCGCCAGCAATTTTGTCCATCTCCAATCATCCTGGAGAAAGTAGTGGTGAACTGCCTTCCTGAACCACTGCACTCATGTGGTGCGGGTCACTCACATTGCTGTTAGTGAGTTCCAGGATTTTGACCCAGTGAGAGTGAAAGTACAATGATATAATTCCAGGTCAGGGCGGTGAGTGGCTCATTGCAGGTGGTAGTTTTCCCAAGTATCTGCTGCCCTTATCCTTCTAGATGGAAATGGTTGTGGGTTTGGAAGACATTGTGGGAGGAGACGTGGGGAGTCCCTACAGTGCATCTTGTCAATGAGACACTTTGCTGCTATTGTGTATTGATGGTGGAGGGCATGAATGCTTCAAGGTAGGGGATAGTGTGCTATTCAAATGGGCTGCTTGGTCCTAGGTGACGTCAAGCTTCTGGAGTGTTGTTGGAGCTGCACTCATCTGGGCAAATGGGGAGTATTCCATGACACACCTGTCTTGTGTCTTGCAGATGATAGACAAGCTCTGGAGAGTCAGGAGGTGAGTTGCTCATTACAGAATTCCTAGCTTCTTGCTTGCTGTTCCAACTATGTTATTTCTATGGCCAGTTCAGTTCAATTTCTAGTCAGTGGTAAACCCCAGGATCTGGTAGGAGGGAATTCACTGATGATGATGCCATTGAATGTCATAGGGCAATGGGGAAGTTCTCCCTTCTCTGAGATGGATATAGCCTGGCATTTGTGAGACGTGAATGATACTTGTCACTTGTCAGCCCAAACCTTGACATTGTCCTGATCTTGTTGCATTTGAACATGGACTGCTTCAGTATCTGAGGAGTCACGAGTGGTGTTAAACATTGTGCATTCATCAGCGAACATCCCCACCTCTGACCTTATGATGGAGGGAAGGTCATTGATGAAGCAGCTGAAGATGGTTGGCCCTAGGATCCAACACTGAGGAACTCCTGCAGAGATGTCCTGGAGCTGACGAAGGTATGATTCCAGGTTCAAGTCAAGGATATTAAACAGCAACCACACCTTACACTATAAAGAAGCATTATTAATCAAAGTTTGACTGCAAATCATATAGGATATTATTAACACAATTACTAGACGTTCGGTCAATAATAGATGGTTTAAGAAGCCTCTTAGAGATTGAAAGAGAGGAACAGAGATACTGAGGTTTATCAGAGCCTGTAGCCGATAGGCTGCTAAAAGTGGTACTGTTAATGGTGGAGCAAGTAGAGCTGCAGATGCTCATTAGACAAGTGCAAAAGTCTTAGAGGATTAAAGGATTTGAACAAATTATTGAGACACAAATGAATGAGATCATGGCAGGACTGGAAAATAAAGATGAGAATTTTTATATTGAAGTGTGGCTTGATCGGGAGTCAATGTAAATTATTGAGCAGCTATGCAATAGGTAAATGGAACTGGGTATGAGTCAGGATGTTGGGCAGTGGAGGTTTGAATGACCTTAAGTCTACAGAAGATGGGATATAAGATGGCAGGACAGTATGGTAAAAAAGTCAAATCTAGAGGTTATGAAGGCTACGGATGAGAGTTTCAGAAGTAGTTGAGCTGATGCAGGTTTGAAGCCAGCTGATACTACAGAGGTGAAAATAGACAGTCTTAGCAATTATGCAGCTATGTGGTCAGTTGGTTCACTTTGACACCAAGTGGGTGAATAGTTTTATTCCGTCGCAGATTACCAGGGAGAGGGATGGATCCCATAGCAAGGGAGCAGAGTGCACATTCATACAGCATGTCGTTTGTGACATTGTAAAGGAACATTTCAGAGCTCTGATGGGCCAGGCACCTGAATGCAGGGATGATTTAAACATGGAGTCTGGAGAGAGATAGATAAGGATCTGAGAAAATTGATAATAGCTCACAAGAGAATTGCCAATCCGCTCACAACCACGTGACTTGCCACCACCCATTCTTGATTCATATCTGGAATCAGTGAATTGTGTTATGAGAAAAGGCTGGACAGGCTAGTCCTGTTTCCTCAGCAGTTTTAAATCTTCAGAGGCGACTTCACTAAAACATGGAGGTCATGGGGGGATTTGACTGGGTGGATGTTGAAAAGATGTTTCCTCTTGTGAGAGAATCTAGAACATAGGGGTCACACTTTAAAAAGAAGGGGAACATCCCTTTAAGACAGAGATGAGGAAACATTTTGTTTCTCTCGGAGGATCGAGGCTGTTTGGAATTCCCTTCCTCGAAAGACGGTGATGCAGAATCTTTAAATATTTTTAAGACAGACGTAGATATTTTCTTGATGACCAAGAGGATGAAAGATTTTTAGGGGTATGCAGGAATGTAGAGTTGAGGTTAAAATCCATGACAGGTTTGAAGGCTTGTTTGTGTGTTCATGCTGCCATAAAGAATGTAACTCCTGCTTTAAGCTGCAGAGAATCAAGGTGATTGCAGCTGAGTCAAACAGGAATAAGAATGCTGATGATTATCTGTTCTTGGCCTACCAATGGTGTTAAGAATTAGACTCTGGCCTCCTATTTGCATATAAGGGTTTTTCCGACTATTTGTACTGGAATATAATCAAACCATAAAAATGTGCTTTGCATAAGTTGGAAGATTAATCTTTGATCAGAAGTAACATTAGTATTTGTAAGCAGCCAGCCAGTAATCATTGTGATTAAGTTCAAAACACATTCATCAAGTCAATACTCACTTTGCGAACTGCCAGTCCATAGGCAGTGCGGTTGTAATACAGCTGACTGGAAATAATCAACCATTTTATTACCATCTGTTTGCTCTATTTTGTATTAATTATGTTTCCAATTTGGTCCTCCTAATGGCCAATTCTATTTCTTCTTCTGAACTCTGCCTCCATCAAATCTCTGTTCATTAAAGGAGAAAGAGAGAAATTGCAATTATATAGTGATCTTCACAAACTCAGTGTTTCACAGATCTTTTACAAACACTAGTTTCTTTTAAGTGACATCATTTCAAGTGTTGTAGCGTAAGCAAACTTGATAGGCATTTTTTACACAGCAAGATCCCATAAATGCATTAGTGACTGAATAATTAGGCGATCCAGTTTGGAGTTCCAGATTGCCAAGGACAGCGGGAAAAACTTTGGAGATGTGGGATTTTCTGCATCTAGCTGAGAGAGAGTTATCAAGTCTCACTCAAATGACAGAGCCTGTGACAGTATAGCCCTCCCTCAGAACTGCGCTGCTGTTTCAGGATGAGCCCGATTTTGTTCTCAAATTTCTGGAGTGAAAAATAAATCCACAGAATCTCTTTAATTTATACATCGCATGCAGCCTCACTGCAGCACTATCATTTTTAACAATTCATGTAAGTAGATATTAGGACTGGTGACCTAAAAATTTTATTAAAGGGATTTATGTTCAGACCTTCTTAAAAGACAACAAAATAGAGAGTTGAACAGATTTGGAGAGAATTCCAGGGGCTTTACATCTAGACTGCTGAACTAATGGAGCGGTCGAACTGCAGAGATAGGGTGAGTGGAGGATTAGAAAGCTAAGGTGATTTTGTTTTTAATTTTAGGTGTTGCTAGACCAATATAGGTCAGCAAGCGCAGGGATAGCGTGCAGTGGGACTTGCTGCGAGCAAGTCAGCAAGTTCTAGATGTGCTTCAAACACCTGGACATATTCACTAACCAGGGTTGGTTGGATAACCGTGGTGAGTTGTGATCTGTGCAAGATAGTGTGGGTAAGAAACAAAGCTGACAAAAGTCTCTCAGCACGCTTCATCTGATAAGAATACAGTGAAGAAGGGGAGGAGGACATAGGCAAATTTAGCACCAGACGCCAAACCAGCCTTTCAGTTTGCAGCTGGGAGGATAAACAGGGCGCAGTTAGTCACTCACCGGGGAACAAATTAACAATCACAACTCACGTCTCATTTAGTTTTCACAAGCAATGCTGTAAAACCTCACTGATTCAATCCGTGCTGCCTTCTTTATCACCTGCCAGATCTTGTAAGACCTGGGGAACCAGGCCAACCACGAGTACAATTGTTAAATAAAAAGCCCTCGGCCTTGTTAAAATATTTAAATGAACAAGCTGTCTCCTGTGTGTGGATTCGATGTTGGGTCCCTGGTCTTGTGTCGCATCCACAAAGCGGGCGGATCAGATTCCTCTTTTCAATCCTGGCTGATAAACATTTCACCGAAGCCTAATCTGTGGTGAAACTTGTTCTTTGGGATCATTGTGAGTGGAATTCTAACGTCCACAATCTGTGCTGCCATTCATTCTCAGCAGCACATCACTATGACCTGGCTATAGGTGCAGCTCAGTAACACCTTACAATGACACTGTTAAAATATCCTTCACCATGATTAAGGCAGCTGGTGCAAGGATATGTAAACTCTGCAAGGCTGTTTCCATGTCCTGCACAAACTTGACAGCCTTAGTTCCACACAAAGGAGGTTACTTTCTTCAAGACAAGCATTTCTGAAATATCCCTGCAATGCTAATCCCCTAAACGTGCAGCTGGACTCCTCCATTCTGTCTACTATTGGACACAGTGTGTGTGGCATATTGTAACTCCTAAACCAACCATTTCCAGTGATTCTCCTTCTCATCGATGGGCCGTCTGTTGAGATGAGCAAGAGTTTGGCAGACTTCAGCCCATGGAGCAGACCGTCCCTTTCACCAGGATCCACTGGTGTTCCACAGTGAACACGGCCCCACTATCAAAAAAGACTAAGCAAAATATACTGCTGCCTGGTAGTAAGTTGGTGACAGTGTACTGTCAAAATAAGCATATTCTCTGAAAACGATGTTAGCAACATTAACTCATTAGCACTGCCAGATGAAAAAGATATGATTGAATACAAAATAACAGCAGAACCTACAACAATACCATTCACGAGATAACAAGCATGGGGCTGGATGAACACAGCAGGCCAAGCAGCATCATAGCAGCAGGAAAACTTGAAGTTTCGGGCCTAAACCCTTCTTCAGAAATGGGGGAGGGGAAGAGGGTTCTGAAATAAATAGGGAGAGAGGGGGAGGCGGATAGAAGATGGATAGAGGAGAGGATAGGTGGAGAGGAGGCAGACAAGTCGAAGAGGCGGGGATGGAGCCAGTAAAGGTGAGTGTAGGTAGGGGGGTAGGGAGGAGATAGGTCAGTCCAGGGAGGACGGACAGGTCAAGGGGGTGGGATGATGTTAGTAGATAGGAGATGGAGGTGGGGCTTGAGGTGGGAGGAGGGGATAGGTGAGAGGAAAAACAGGTTAGGGAGGTGGAGATGAGCTGGGCTGGTTTTGGGATGCGGTTGGAGGAGGGGAGATTTTGAAGCTTGTGAAATCCACATTGATGCCATTGGGCTGCAGGGTTCCCAGGCTGAATATGATTTGCTGTTCCTGCAGCCTTCGGGTGGCATCACTGTGGCATTGTAGGAAGCCCAGGATGGACATGTCATCTGAGGAATGGGAGGGGGAGTTGAAATGGTTCGCGACTGGGAGGTGCAGCTGTTTGTTGCAAACTGAGCGCAGGTGTTCCGCAAAGCGGTCCCCAAGCCTCCGCTTGGTTTCCCCGATGTAGAGGAAGCCACAACGGGTACAGCGGATGCAGTATACCACATTGGCAGATGTGCAGGTGAACATCTGCCTGATGTGGAAAGTCTTCTTGGGGCCTGGGATTGTGGTGAGGGAGGAGGTGAGGGGGCAGGTGTAGCACTTCCCTGCGGTTACAAGGAAAAGTGCTGGGTGTGGTGGGGCTGGAGGGGAGTGTGGAGTGGACAAGGGAGTCGCGGAGGGAGTGGTCCCTCCGGAAGGCAGATAAGGATGGGGAGGGAAAAATGTCTTTGGTGGTGGGGTCTGATTGCAGATGGCGGAAGTGACGGAGGATGATGCGTTGGATCCGGAGGTTGGTGGGGTGGTATGTGAGGACGAGGGGGATTCTTTTTTGGTTATTGTTGCGGGGACGGGGTGTGAGGGATGTGTTCCGGGAAATGTGGGAGACACGGTCGAGGGCGTTCTCGACCACTGTGGGGGGAAAGTTGCGGTCCTTGAAGAATGAGGACACTTGAGATGTACGGGAGTGGAAGGTCTCATCCTGGGAGCAGATGCGGCGGAGGCGAAGGAATTGGGAATAGGGGATGGCATTTTTGCAGGAGGGTAGGTGGGAGGAGGTGTATTCCAGGTAGCTGTGGGAGTCAGTGGGCTTGAAATGGACATCTGTTTCTAGGTGGTTGCCCGAGATGGAGACAGGGAGGTCCAGGAAGGACAGAGAAGTGTTGGAGATGGTCCAGGTGAACTTCAGGTTGGGGTGGAAGGTGTTGGTGAAGTGGATGAACTGCTCGAGCTCCTCGTGGGAGCACGAGGCGGCGCCGATGCAGTCATCAATGTAACGGAGGAAGAGGTGGGGTTTAGGGCCAGTGTAGGTACGGAAGAGGGATTGTTCCACATAACCTACAAAGAGGCAGGCATAGCTTGGGCCCATGCGGGTACCCATGGCCACCCCCTTTGTCTGTAGGAAGTGGGAGGAATTGAAAGAAAATTTGTTGAGGGTGAGGACGAGTTCGGCTAAGCGGATGAGGGTGTCGGTGGAGGGGGATTGGTCAGTTCTGCGGGACAGGAAGAAACGGAGGGCCTTTAGGCCATCAGCATGGGGAATGCAGGTGAATAGGGACTGGACGTCCATCGTAAAGATGAGGTGTTGGGGACCGGGGAATTGGAAGTTCTGGAGGAGGTGGGGGGCGTGGGTGGTGTAACTTCTTCAGGGTAGGCATCCTTAGAAGAGGCTTCGCAGTGGGGTTAAAATTGTATCAGAGATAAAAGGTACTGCAGATGCTGGAGAATCCGAGATAACAAGCATGGGGCTGGATGAACACAGCAGGTCAAGCAGCATCATAGGAGCAGGAAAACTTGACGTTTCGGGCCTAAACCCTTCATCAGAAATGGGGGAGGGGAAGAGGGTTCTGAAGTAAATAGGGAGAGAGGGGGAGGCGGATAGAGGATGGATAGAGGAGAGGATAGGTGGAGAGGAGGCAGACAAGTCGAAGAGGCGGGGATGGAGCCAGTAAAGGTGAGTGTAGGTAGGGGGGTGAGGAGGAGATAGGTCAGTCCAGGGAGGACGGACAGGTCAAGGGGGCGGGATGATGTTAGTAGATAGGAGATGGGGGTGTGGCTTGGGCCCATGCGTTCATCCAGCCCCATGCTTGTTATCTCGGATTGTTTCAGAACCCTCTTCCCCTCCCCCATTTCTGATGAAGGGTTTAGGCCCGAAACATCAAGTTTTCCTGCTCCTATGATGCTGCTTGACCTGCTGTGTTCATCCAGCCCCATGCTTGTTATCTCGAATCTCACCCCCCTACCTACACTCACCTTTACTGGCTCCATCCCCGCCTCTTCGACTTGTCTGCCTCCTCTCCACCTATCCTCTCCTCTATCCATCCTCTATCCGCCTCCCCCTCTCTCCCTATTTACTTCAGAACCCTCTTCCCCTCCCCCATTTCTGATGAAGGGTTTAGGCCCGAAACGTCAAGTTTTCCTGCTCCTATGATGCTGCTTGACCTGCTGTGTTCATCCAGCCCCATGCTTGTTATCTCGGATCCTCCAGCATCTGCAGTACCTTTTATCTCTGATACAATACCATTCACCATCACTATGCTCGTTATTTTCACTCATTGCTGAAAACAAGTCAACAAGATGAAGACTTGCACAAGATATGACTCAGAGGTATTCACTTGCCTGTATAATAGGGAAGTGTCTCCATGGCCCAAGGCTGAATGTTTACTTACCTGACGCACTGTGTGTTCGAGTTAACTATTAGAACGTGGAGAGTTTACTGGGAGAGTGCAGAGAGGAACAAGAAGCATTGTGGGGCACATCAAGGCTGATCAAGGGAGGATCAAGCAAAAGTCAAAGGTGATCTTGAATGTGTCAAGGGAAGGTCAAGCGATATGAAGGGAAGTTAGAGGACAATCAAGAAGAAGTCGAGGGAAGGTTAAGATCAGGGGATCAAGGATGTTCAATGGAGGGTCAAGGGTGAATGTGGGAAGGGTGATTGCAGGACAGGCAAGGGTGGTTGTGGAAAAGTTTAAGGGTGATTAAGGGAATGTCAAGGGTCAAAGGTGAGTGAGGGAAGATTGAAAGTGATAGAGGGAAAGTTGAGAGTGATTGAGGCAACGTTGAGGCCATTGGGACAAACATCAGGTTATGGTCAAAAACACAAGGATGTGGTCAAAGAAGATGAAGATAGCTGCCATTTGTCCATACGTACAAGCTCCTGGTTGAAGGCTATGACAGTGGTAGAGGATACCCACTTACAAGGCATCTGTCCTCTGTTAAATTTCTGATGCCAAGACTGGTGTCATCCATGCTGTTGGAGCAAGGTTGGCACTGGATCAGGTATAACAGCTGTCCAGTAGTCAGCAAACAGCCACAACACTATGAGCACTAGAGCAGTAAGGTTGGAGGCAGCCAGAGATCACTGTAATGACATGTGCTCATGTATTCTACTGTCTGTCATATGAGCCTAACTGTCTATAGATTACTGATAGGCCAGGCCAAAGATGGCTGAGGATGCCTAAGGGTATAGTTACGAACCTGTGTGCTGTCCTCCAGAATAACCTGAAAGTCTTTCTTTATTCATTAATTGGATGTGGGTGTCGCTGGCATGGCCAGCATTTATTGCCTTTAGCTATTGCCCTTGAGAAGGTGGGGATAAGCTGCCTTCTTGAACCGCTGCCTTTCGTGTGCTGTACATAGACCCACAATGCCCTTAGGGAGGGAATTCCAGGATTTTGACCACGCAACAGTAAATGATCGGCGATATATGTCCAAGTCAGGATGGTGAGTGGCTTGGACAGGAACTTGTAGGTGGTGGTTTTTCCACGTATCTGATGGAAGTGGTCACGGGTTTGGAAGGTGCTGTCTGGGGATCTTTTGGTGAACTTCTGCAATGCTTCCTGGGCGTCACGGTGGCTCAGTGGTTAACACTGCTGCCTCACAGTGCCAAGAACCTGAGTTCAATTCCACCCTCGGTTGACTGTCTGTGTGGAGTTTGCACATTCTCCCTGTGGGTTTCTGTGGCTCCTATTTCCTCCCACAGTCCAAAGATGTGCAAGTGAGGTGGATTGGCCATGGTAACTTACCCATATAGCTCAGAGATGTGTAGGTTAGGTGTGTTAGCCATGGAAAATACAGCATTACAGGGATAGGGAGGGAAGGTGGGAATGGGTGGGATGATGTTCAGAGGCTTGGTGTGGACTTGTTGGGCCAAATGGCCTGTTTCCATGCTGTAGGGCTTTTAAGGATACACACTGCTGCTACTGAGCATCAGTGATGGAGGGAGTAGATGTTTGTGCATATGGTGTCAATCAAGCGGGCTGCTTTGTTCTGGATGCTCTTGATGAGTTGAATGACCTAATTTCTGCTCCTATGTCTTATGGTCTTATGGGTGGCATCAAGCATCTTGAGTTTTTTTGGACCTGTACTCATCCGGGCAAATGGGGAGTATTCCATCACACTCCTGATTTGTGCCTTGTAGATGGCAGTCAGGCTTTCGGGATTCAGGAGGTGAGTTACTCACTGCAGTATTCCTAGCCTCTAACCTGCTGTTGCAGCCAATGTGGCAAATCCAGTTGAGTATCTTGTCAATGGTAATCCCAAAGAAGTTGATAATGGGGAGCCAGCGATGATAACACCATTGAATGTTAAAGGGCAGTGGTTAGACTGTTTCTTGTTGCAGAATGTCATGGCCTGTCATTTGTTTGGTGTGAATATCACTTGCCATTTGTCTGCACAAGCCTGGATAATGTCCAGATCTTGTTGCATTTGGACATGGACTGCTTCAGTATCTGACGAGTTGTAAATGGTGCTGAACATTGTGCTATCGTTGGTGAACATCCCCACTCCTTATGATGGATGGAAGGTCATTGATGAAGCAGCTGAAGACGGTTGCACCCAGGACACTACCCTGAGGAACACCTGCAGAGATGACCTGGAGCTGAGATAACTGACCTCCAACAGCCACAATCCATCTTCCTGTCTGCCAGGTATGACTTCAACCAACGGAGAGTTTACTCCGATATCCATTGACTCTAGTTTTGCCAGGGTTTCTTGATGCACACTCAATCGAATGCGGCCTTGATGTCAAGGGCTGTCACTCTCACCTCACGTAGGCTAAATCCTACATTGCTAAGTTTTATATCAGTTTAAAATGATGTGCAAACAAAGCAGTTGTGATGTGAGAAAAATCCGTTTCACAAAGTAAGGTTAAGGTGTGGGATGCAGTGCCTGGAAATGTGGTGGAGGCAGGTACAATTGAAGCATTCAAGAGGACATTGGGGTTTGTTTTGATTGGTGATGGTATGTGGCTTTGTAGGAAAACAGGCAGGCTGGCACTAGATAATAGAGTCGGACTAGATGGTGGAGCTGGGGCAAGCATGATGGGCCGAATGGCATCCTTCTGCATGGTATTCATTCTGTTATTCTGTGATGTGTTACTATCTCCATTCAACATCAAGTCACCAGTGAATGTGGACGAGCCTCTCCTATTCTTGCCACCAAAGAAAGTGCATGTGTAGTGTGAGCAAACAAATGGAATAACAACATTCAGATCCCCCCAACACACACACACAAGTGTTGTGCAGTAAGAGCGAGGAAAATTTCTGGTGCATCAGGAGATGGAAAGAATATTGGAAATTCTTGTAGCACTATCCACAAGGCCAGGCTACAAATGTATGTAAAAGCATATGCGTTATCTAATGATTTGGTAACTCTATGGCATTTTTATGGACTTTCTCAGGAATTGATCACATGCTGTGTTCATCTATTCCATCATTATTTTGCTCATAACCAAACTGTACTCATTAATTAATTTTTTGATGATGTTTCTTTCCCTTTGAGCTTTAACATTTCAATGATAAAGTTACATAACCTGTTAACACACAACACTTCCCAGAATTGTATTTTTACAGCTCATGGTGCTATACCTATCAGCATTTCAAAGGAACTAGATTTACATCATCTCTTAAAGAACAGTTATCTTTGTCAGAAAACATCTGACACACCTTGGTTCGGTCTTTGCCAAACACTGAAATACATTACACAATTCATGTTCAAATGCATCATCATATTGCAGAAATATCATCCTTGCAAGTGACATGATGTACTCTTAAAACTCTTCTTGTACTGTCAACAGATTTGGAAATGTACGGAATCATCTGAACAGAGGGGACGGCTGCAGGTATAACAGCAGCAAATGACAAAGCTCATTAAATTTCTACCTGCAGAAGAACAGCCTCCTCAGAGACAATGTATTATGTACAGTGAGAGACAGTAGGAACTGCCAATGCTGGAGTCTGAGATAACAAGGTGTAGAGCTGGATGAACACAGCAGGCCAAGCAGCATCAGAGGAGCAGGAAAGCTAATGTTTCGGGTCTGGGCCCTTCTTCAGAAATGGGGGAGGGGAAGGGGGCTCTGAAATTAATAGAGAGGGGGGAGGCGATGATAGAAAGTGGATGGAGGAGCAGATAGGTGGAGGGGAGACGGACAGGTCAAGGAGGCAGAGATGAAGCCAGTAAAGGTGAGTGTAGGTAGGGAGCTGGGATGGGGGTTGGTCAGTGAGGAGGAAGGGGCGGGTAGGTGGGAGGGAAGACGGACAGGTCAAGGAGGCGGGGATGAGAGGGAGGGCTGGTCTTGGGATGAGGTCGGGGCCGGGGAGATTTTGAAGCTGTATTGTGTACGGTGTTGTATATTGGTAGCAGTGTCATGTAAATAGACTATGTCTGATATGTGCCAGTAAGGATGTCTTACCCTTCCTTCAATGGTCTTGAATGCAATTTCCCCATTCCCAGTGATGTACCACAACAGGTTTACAAAAGAGCAAAAGAGATGTACAGCCTAGGAGCAGGCCCTTCGGCCCTCCAAATCTGTGCCAATCACCATGTCCTGATTAAACTAAAAAACAAATCTCCTGCCCTTATTTAGCCCGTATCGCTCTATTCCATCCCTATGCACGTAACCATCCAGATGCCTCTTAAATGTTGCCAATGTGGCTGCTTCCACCACCTCTTCTGGTAGTGCATCCAGGCTCCAGAAGGCATCCAGTACCAGAAAGATTTCTGAAGAAGAATCATATTGGACTCAAAATAGCAATTCTTTTTCTTTCTTTCTCCACAATTGCTACGTTGAGATATGTTGAGTTTCCCCAGCATCCTCTCTTTTTATCTTCGATTTCCAACATTGACTGAATTTTACTTTCATTTCTGTGTGATTGCCAGGTCATTATTACATTGCTCCTTGCGGGAGCTTACTATACACAAATTGGTTGCCATCTTTCCTACGTTACAACAGTGAAAAGTACTTCATTGGACTGAGGTTGATATGTAAATACAGTCTATTTTCTTTTAATTGTTTCATAGATATTATTCCTTTCACATCTTGCTGTTAGTAAGCTCTCATTCTCTGATCTCTGAAGTATTCTAGAATAAAGGAAGGAGTTGATGTGGTAATATTAGCTGTGGTGTCAACGACAGACAATGCCACATTGGTGAATTCTATAGATGTTGGAGATGCATCTGAAACATAGAGAAACAGGTCAAAAGTAAACAGTGACGACAGAACAGAATCAGAAGTTGAAGATAAAAACATAAAATATCTGACCAAGACAAAGGAACCAGAGAACGGGACGGAGAGAAACAGAAAGAGTCACAGAAAACTAAAACAAAAGCATGGTACATTTTATAAAAGTTAGATCTTTTAGATTGTAGATGTTAGAAATTATATACTTCCATTGTTGCAAAGCTGAAAAGGCAATGCACAGGACACAAGAGGTTAATTATGTTAAAGGTTTATTTGCCCTTTTAAGGTGATGGCATGAATTTGCAATGTTCTGCAATATGAGGCAATAAGGAAAGCCTATATACAGAGCAATAAAAGAGGACATTAATTTGACAAAGGCCGTTGAGTGAAATCTGTATATTTTGTTTTGCATCAAGCAATTCATGCTTATGTTATCTCATTCATTTTTAAACATCATTCCTCCCATTCCAGGGTAGCTTATCAAACACATAAAAATGAAAACTGGTTGTGCCAGTTTACTGTGGGAGTTGATTCCTGGTCCAGATTTACCTGTACTTTGTTGTCCTTATTGGCTAAAATTCATCTCTGAAACACTGCTGTGGTATTACTGTCCAAAACATCGTCCATCCTTCAAGGGCCCATTCAAAACTAGAGTCAAGAGGGTCGAGACTAAACCTACCCTCTTTCCCACAATGACTGTACCAACCCCATCTTAACTAATGCTCAAAGTGCTGGAAGCTGGAGGAAGATAGTCCTGAAGCAGAAGATAGATTTAAAGAAGCTGTATTGTGTTCTGCAGTTGAATGATTGTGTGGTTAGTTAGCTCACTGAGCTGGTTCGCTAGTTTGCAGATGTTTCATTACCCTGCTGGGTAACATCATCAGTGCAGTCTCCAATGAAGCGCTGATAACAAGGTGTGGAGCTGGATGAACACAGCAGGCCAAGCAGCATCATAGGAGCAGGAAAGCTTGACATTTCGGGCCTAGACCCTTCATCAGACATGGGGGAGGGGAAGAGGGTTCCGAAATAAGTAGGGAGAGAGGGGGAGGCGGATAGAAGATGGATAGAGGAGAGGATAGGTGGAGAGGAGGCAGACAAGTCAAAGAGGCGGGGATGGAGCCAGTAAAGGTGAGTGTAGGTGGGGAGGTAGGGAGGAGATATGTCAGTTCAGGGAGGACCGACAGGTCAAGGGGGGTGCGGGATGAGGTTAGTAGGTAGGAAATGGGGGTGCGGCTTGAGGTGAAAGGAGGGGATAGGTGAGAGGAAGAACAGGTTAGGGAGGTGGGGACAAGCTGAGCTGGTTTTGGGATGCGGTAGGGGGAGGGGAGATTTTGAAGCTTGCGAAATCCACATTGATACCTTTGGGCTGCAGGGTTTCTAGGCTGAATATGATTTGCTGTTCCTGCAGCCTTCGGGTGGCATCATTGTGGCACTGCAGGAGGCCCAGGATGGACATCTTGTCTGAGGAATGGGAGGGGGAGTTGAAATGGTTCGCGACTGGGAGGTGCAGTTGTTTGTTGCGAACTGAACGCAGGTGTTCTGCAAAGCGGTCCCCAAGCCTCCATTTCGTTTCCCCGATGTAGAGAAGGCCACAACGGGTACAGCGGATGCAGTATACTGCATTAGCAGATGTGCAGGTGAACATCTGCTTGATGTGGAAAGTCTTCTCGGGGCCTGGGACTGGGGTAAGGGAGGAGGTGTGGGGGCAGGTGTAACATTTCCTGCAGTTGCAGGGAAAAGTGCTGAGTGTGGTGGGGCTGGAGGGGACTGTGGAGCGGACAAGGGAGTCACGGAGAGAGTGGTCACTCCGGAAAGCAGACAAGGGTGGGCAGGGAAAAATGTCTTTGGTGGTGGGGTCAGATTGCAGATGGCGGAAGTGTCGGAGGATGATGCGTTGGATCCGGAGGTTGGTGGGGTGGTATGTGAGGACGAGGGGGATTCTTTTTTAGTTGTTATTGTGGGGAGAGGTGTGAGGGATGAGTTGTGGGAAATGCGGGAGACACGGTCGAGGGTGTTCTCGACCACTGAGGGGGGGAAGTTGCGGGCCTTGAAGAGCGAGGACATCTGAGATGTACAGGAGTGGAATGTCTCATCCTGGGAGCAGATGCGGTGGAGGCTAAGGAATTGGGAATAGGGGATGGTATTTTTGCAGGAAGGTGGGTGGGAGGAGGTGTATTCTAGGTAGCTGTAGGAGTCTGTAGGCTTGAAATGGATATCGGTTTCTAAGTGGTTATCCGAGATGGAGACATGGAGGTCCAGGAAGGTGAGAGAGGTGTTAGAGATGGTCCAGGTGAACTTAAGGTTGGGGTGGAAGGTGTTGGTGAAGTGGATGAACTGTTCGAGCTCCTCGTGGGAGCACGAGGCGATGCTGATACAGTCATCAATGTAACGCAGGAAGAGGTGGGGTTTAAGGCCAGTGTAGGTACGGAAGAGGGATTGTTCCACATAACCTACAAAGAGGCAGGCATAGCTTGGGCCCATGTGGGTACCCATGGCCACCCCTTTTGTCTGTAGGAAGTGGGAGGAATTGAGAGAGAAAGTGTTGAGGGTGAGGACGAGTTCAGCTAAGCGGATGAGGTTGTCAATGGACGGGGGCTGGTCAGGCCTGTGGGACAGGCAGAAGCAGAGGGCCTTTAGACCATCTGCATGGGGAATGCAGGTTTATAGGGACTGGACGTCCATAGTAAAAATGAGGTGTTGGGGACCGGGGAATTGGAAGTTCTGGAGGAGGTGGAGGGCGTGGGTGGTGTCACGGACATAGGTAGGGAGTTCCTGGACCAAGAGGGAGAAAATGGAATCAAGATAGGTGGAGATAAGTTCGGTGGGGCAGGAGCAGGTGGAGACAATGGTTCAACCAGGGCAGTCAGGTTTGTGGATTTTGGGAAGGAGATAGAAGTGGGCGGTGCGGGGTTTGTCCGTCGTTCCTGGACTGACCTATCTCCTCCCTACCTCCCCACCTACACTCACCTTTACTGGCTCCATCCCCGCCTCTTTGACTTGTCTGTCTCCTCTCCACCTTTCTTCTCCTCTATCCATCTTCTATCTGCCTTCCCCCTCTCCCTATTTATTTCAGAACCCCCTTCCCCTCCCCTATTTCTGATGAAGGGTCTAGGCCCAAAACATTAAGCTTTCCTGCTCCTGTGATGCTGCTTGGCCTGCTGTGTTCATCCAGCCCCATGCTTGATATCTCGGATTCTCCAGCATCTGCAGTTCCTATTATCTCTGATCCAATGAAGAGCTGTTGTGTTTTCCTGCTTGGTATTTAAACTCTGGGGTCTGTTGGATTCGATTACCTCATTTCCAATTTTCCTCGGCTGTGTTGTATATATAGTCTCTAGCTCTAAGTGGTTGTTGATGGCTTTCTTGGTGGAGAACCAAACCTCTAGAAATTCCCGTGCTTGTCCCTGTTTGGCCTGTCCTAGGATCCTGGTGTTGTCCCAATCGAACTGACGGTTCTCCTTATCTGTGTGAATGGAGACGAGTGCGTATTGGTAATGCCTTTTTGTTGCTAGTTGGCGTTCATGCAGGCTTGTGGCCAATTTTCTTCCTGTCTGTCCAATGTAATATTTGTCGCAGTCCTTCCATGATAATGTTACTATACTTACATATTAAACTCATTCATATTTCAAAGATTAGTTAGAAATGTTGCTGCTGGCTTTATTCAGCGCTGTCTGATAGAATAGAGCCATCACCTCAGATTATGTCTTTTTGAGTTCAGCGAGACATAACACAGACAGAGGGGGAAACAGAGACTGTGACAGCCATGCGAATGTCATACAACAGAAGACATGAATTCTAAAAAATCTTGTTTTACCGATCTGGACAAATCTGTTGAAGGTCTGCAATACAGCACAGTGCAAGTTTCAAGGATTGGTGTAGCTCGCTTCTCTCTATATAAAATTGCAATGAAGGAAATGCTTCTGGAATTTGATCAAGAAGGAAAGGGATCAAGAAGAAAGGGTGGAAATCATCTTTGCCTGCAGCATGAGATATTTTAAGGGAATGAGAGGATGTAAGGCAGAGCACCCAGCAGCTACATAGAGATTGATGCTACTGAGAACCTGGGCTCTTAGTAAATTAACGGCCTGGATGGAGGCCACTGGAGCAACACTCAAGAAGCTTCACATCATCCAGGACAAAGCAGCCCTTGACTGGTGCCTCCTCCACAAGTACTCACACACACACAAACTTCTGAAGAAGAGTCTCCCTGGACTCGAAACATTAACTCTGTTTCTCTCTCCACTTATGCTGCCAGACCTGCCAAGTTTCTCCAGCATTCTCTGTGGATTTTTTTTTAATCAGATTTCAAAATCTGCAGTGTTTTGCTTTCAAAAGAGTCATGTTGAGTTTGTCTTCGTTAAACTTAAGTCAGCAAAGGAAGGGAAATGAAGTTTAAATGTGCCGATTACAAACTGATTAGTCGTCCCTGGCCCATGTCTTTGCACGTGGGTTAATGTTAGTCAGGATACTGTCTATTATGAAGTCACATGACAATAGATAGCATCAAAGCTGAGTCTCATCCAACTATTCCCTTCCTAGTGAGACACTTCATTTGAACATGCTGATTGTTGATCATCTGGCTAATTCTCCATTTTCGAAATTTCTCTAGCATCATTTTAAATCATTACCAGGGCCCTAACTTGGTCAGGTAACTAAGTGCAGATAATGGAACTGAGCCATTTGATCTATGTAACTTTTGAGGAAGCCATGTTCTGTAGAATGCAATTACCTTCAAAATGACTCCACAAATACTTTGATGCAGCCCCCAGTATTCTGAAACATTTCTGATGCTATCGCATAGATCTCAGATTCCATGTAAAACACCCCTGTAATTTTAACACACTTTCTTACATTTCAACTCAGTCCCCATATACTTTGACAAGTTCCATCAGTACAGTGACTGACTTGTAGTGAGAAATTCCATATTATATCCCAGCATGTTGCCTTAACAGACACATTGAAGCCTAAACTGTCCTTTGACAAGCCTTCAGATTGCAGCAGCAAAACCTGTGTGAAAGTTTGTTGAATACAATATTAAGATATTCATCTAGATATCTCTGGTTGTACTTTTCCAATGATAAACAATCCCTGAAATTCAAATTCAAATTAATAACACTGAAAAACAAATACCTTAGACTTTTGTAATTGTCTTCACCATTGAAGATGTCTTAAGGTATGCTTCAGTCAGATAAATGTACTTAAAGTAGTCTCTGTTGTACTCGGAGGAAACTAATTTCCTTCCACATTCACAAGGGGACCCAATATACAGCAATGTGATAACTAACTGGGCAAATTTATTTCTGTGATTTAAGTTGGAGGGTAAATCTCTGTCAAAATATCAAGAGAGCTCCCTCTGTCTTTACTTATGTCCACTTGCGCACAACAGGTAAAATTTAATACTCTAACCCCAGGCCAAGTTTGGTAGAGGTCACATTAGTCATATGGTAGGGTAATGAGTGTAGTGTAATGAGGTCAGCCCAGCGAACATCTTAGAATATGAGTTCTCTGACTGGTGCTGTTAACCTGGTCCAATAAGGGAGCCCTGGTTGACAAATAAGAACAGGAGTGTCAGGCATCCTATTCACTCCAAGAACTAGCTCTGAGGACGCTGGATCAGCATCAAGGACTCTCCGCATGTAAATAAAGGGTGACATAACGATAGGATCTATGGAGTTATTTCAATGGTTTGGGAATATTGTAGGATCTGAGCGTTTTGTTGTATTGCCCTCACTGCTGCCCTCTCTGTTGGGCAGGTGTAAGTAAAGTTAGTTTGATAGCAAGCACATACAACTGAGCATGCGTTAGTCTGACTTGATGTAATAAATAACAGAAAAATAGCGGATAAGGCTGGAGTTGAATTTTCTTTTACACTTCATTTGAGAAATTAGGGGCTTCAAGAACATTTTGACATAATTTTGGAACAACTGAAGTTGATCTAAAGAGCTTAAAATATTGTTCCATGTGCATATGGTATTGAGGTACATAATGAGTCAGCAAGGCTTGTAATTTTAAGAAGTGGCGCTGAAGGGACATTTGAAATAATGGGACAATTCAAATCAAACAAGGAGAACCTGCGTGATTACAAACGAAGGCTACACTTCCGGTTGAAACGAACAAAACAGCAGATGATCAGTAAATATTTTCCTCACCAGGTACTTCAATGTCATTTTTAACTACAGTTGCCCATGAAACCCCAGTGCTGTGATCCTTTCTAGGCTCATATTATGGAACAATTAAGAAGAGGATTAGTTTTATGTTCCACCAAAGGAAGCAATTGATAAGTGAGACTATTGCAAATTACATTCTCTAGTTAGAGAAACTTTCTTGTTACTTTTGGTATGGTGCAAACTTTGGAATCAATCTCTTGAACACAATTTTTAGGAGGCAAAAGAACATTAAATCCTTAAGCAAACGCAAGAAGCTGATGCAGAAAGAGGTCTGTGATGAGGCCATAGCCAGAATGGAAGTGGCAGAAGGACATACTTACAAATTGCAAGGAAGTTCCTTTCCTGATTTGATAGGAGAGACCCACCAGACTTCAGCAAAATTCAGGCCATAGCGGCACATTCACAATCTCAAGAGTCTGAAACTGGGATATTACTGTTACCATGGTAGCCACCGATCAATTAACGGGCCTTATTTCCAGTCAATGGGCTACGCCAATGGAAGTATCAGTCCATAGAGTCATACAGCAGGGAAACAGACCCTTCTGTCTAAATAGTCCATGCCAGCCAAGTTCCCAAATTAAACTAGTTCTATGAATCTATGACTCTATGACTGATACTTCCGTTGGCATAGCCTATTGACTGGAACAACCTCAGCATATCTGAGTGGCATGAAAGAATCGAGGAAACAGAAATGCATCAAGTAACAGTCCAGCTCCAGGTCACAACCATGCATTGCGCCAAGGTTATGGTAGATCTAAAGCCAGCTCAGGAGCCTGGAAATCTTCCAGCATGTATATGACAGACATAGAAACAGAAGTTGATGTTATTGAGCAGAAAGATCAAGAACTGCACTCAGTCAGAGAGCAAGTAAAACAGTTCACAGAAAATGAAAATAACAGAGCTGAAAAAGAACTCCAGCGGTGACAGTAGAAACGAAGGACAGAGATTCACAATGCATATTACAATTTTTACAGCTAGTTAAGTTGTTATGAAAGAAATTAGTTTTTCAAAAAGAAGTATTCTAGGGTTAGAGAGGAATACAATCATGCATCCTATTGCTTGCTATTGAAGGAGAGAAAATAATATCTCCTTGATGTGAGGGAATTGGCTTAAGGAGCTATAGTTAAACTGGGCTGAGTTATTTATGGTAAGGATCAGAAACAGTACATCTTGATCAGGGAGAAAAACAAAGTAGTCTTTGAGCAAGGAGAATCAAATAATAAACTATACAGTTTTAAACGTCAGCAGGTATACAAACACAAAAGTTTCTTATTGAACTCTCCCATGAATTACTTTGTAATCGACATGCCAGTAACTGCCAGAGAACTTAGTGAAGGAATTCACAAGGATGTGAAACTTAGTGAAGTGTTCAATCATTGCCATGAATGGCTGACATATTGAGAAATTGCAGCAGTATTTCACACGTAGAAATGAACTGAGCGTAAATAAAGACTGCCTCTTATGGGTTTCAGAATCAGTATCGTGCCAAGGTTTAGAAAGAGATTGTTAGAAGACCTTGATCAAAAGCACACAGGAATAGTCTGTAAGAAAGCAGTGGAAAAAAAAATCCCGATATTTGAAATTGTGGAAGAGATGGTGAAGAGTTGGTGAAATGTTGAGAGTGTCTCCGATTGAGAAATGAACAAACCAAATTTCCTTACATTCGATGGTCAAGCACAAGAAAACCACAGGAACAAGGACATGTGTGATTGCTTTGAAGTGGAGGGGAGTGGTCAATAGTTACCGGAAGGGGAAAGATGTTGAATCTATGAACAATACCACAACAACTAAAGCTGTCGCAGTTTTGAGAAGTCGGTTTGCAATTCTTAGGATGCCAGCGGGGCTGGTGTCAGATATTGGCCCACACTTCACATCCAAAAAGTTCAAATTATTTCTAAGGATGGAATCAAAAGTCTTCCAAAAATCACATTATCCTCATTCATTGAAAGCTGATGCAGAAAGAAGTGTACAGATTGTGCAGAGACATTTGGTCAACCATCTGTTAGACAGTAACAGTCATGTTTCTCTTACATATAGGCAAGACTATTTTCTGATGAAAGGTTTGGGCCCGAAACATTGATTTTCCAGCTCCTCGGATGCTGTCTAAATGGCTGTGCTTTTCCAGCGCCACATTTATTGACTGTAGACAATTTTCTGTTGTCTAACAGAATAACTTCTCCATCTACAACAAGTTGCTTGCCTTGTAATTTGATGTTTAAACGTGCTCCCAAGTGTCAAGGTTAGGTTTCATCATGCCTGATACCATAAGCAAAAGAACAAAATTGCAAGAATAATGTACAATGAGTGAAACTTAGAGCTTAGAGCTGGTCAGAATGTCATGGTGAAAAACCACTGAGGAGATAAGGAGAAGTAGATGATTGGAGTTGTTATAAAGACACTAGTTGTATTCAGACAGCAAGTGACAAATGGAGAGAGATTCTGAGATAACAAGGTGTAGAGCTTGATGAACACAGCAGGCCAAGCAGCATCAGAGGAGCAGGAAAGCTGACGTTTCGGGTCTAGACACTTCTTCAGAAATGGGGGAGGGGAAGGGGGTTCTGAAATAAATAGGCAGAGAGGGGGAGGCGGATAGAAGATTGATAGAGAAGAAGATAGGTGGAGAGGAGACAGACAGGTCAAAAAGGAGGGGATGGAGGCAGTAAAGGTGAGTGTAAGTGGGGAATTAGGGAGAGGATAGGTCAGTCCAGGGAGGACGGACAGGTCAAGGGGGCGGGATGAGGTTAGTAGGTAGGAGATGGAGCTGGGGCTTGGGGTAGGAGGAGGGGATAGGGGAGAGGAAGGACAGGTTAGGGAGGCGGAGATGAGCTGGGCTGGTTTTGGGATGCGGTAGGGGGAGGGGAGATTTTGAACCTTGCGAAGTCCACATTGATACCATTAAGCTGCAGGGTTCCCAAGCGGAATATGAGTTGCTGTTCCTGAAACCTTCAGGTGGCATCATTGTGGCACTGCAGGAGGCCCAGGATGGACATGTCGTCTGAGGAGTGGGAGGGGGAGTTGAAATGGCTCATGACTCAAAAGTGCAGTTGTTTAGTGCGAACCGAGCTCAGGTGTTCTGCAAAGCGGTTCCCAAGCCTCCGCTTGGTTTCCCCGATGTAGAGGAGGCCACAACGGGTACAGCGGATGCAGTATACCGCATTAGCAGATGTGCAGGTGAACATCTGCTTGATGTGGAAAGTCTTCTTGGGGCCTGGGATGGGGGTGAGGGAGGAGGTTTGGGGGCAGGTGTAGCACTTCCTGCGGTTGCAGGGAAAAGTGCCGGGTGTGGTGGGGCTGGAGGGGAGTGTGGAGTGGACAAGCGAGTCCCGGAGAGAGTGGTCCCTCCGGAAAGCAGATAAGGGTGGGGAGGGAAAAATGTCTTTGGTGGTGGGGTCAGATTGAAGATGATGGAAGTGTCGGAGGATGATGCGTTGGATCCGGAGGTTGGTGGGGTGGTACGTGAGGATGAGGGGGATTCTGTTTTGGTTGTTATTGCAGGGAGGGGGTGTGAGGGGTGAGTTGCGGGAAATGCGGGATACATGGTCGAGGGCGTTCTTGACCACTGAGTGGGGGGAGGTTGCGGTCCTTGAAAAATGAGGACACCTGAGATGTACGGGAGTGGAATGCCTCATCTTGGGAGCAGATGCAGTGGAGGCGAAGGAATTGGGAATAGGGGATGGTATTTTTGCAGGAAGGTGGGTGGGAGGAGGTGTATTCCAGGTAGCTGTGGGAGTCGGTGGGCTTGAAATGGATTTCAGTTTCTAGGTGGTTGCTGGAGATGGAGACAGAGAGGTCCAGGAAGGAGAGAGAGGTGTTGGAGATGGTCCTGGTGAACTTAAGGTTGGGGTGGAAGGTGTTGGTGAAGTCGATGAACTGTTCGAGCTCCTCATGGGAGCATGAGGTGACGCTGATACAGTCATCAATGTAACGGAGGAAGAGGTGGGGCTTAAGGCCAGTGTAGGTATGGAAGAGGGATTGTTCCACGTAACCTACGAAGAGGCAGGCATAGCTTGGGCCCATGCGGGTACCCATGGCCACATCCTACCCTCCCTTGACCTCTTTCATATTTCATATAAATCATTTGCTTGAAAGAGGAAACCTGGCAAAGGAAGAGCACAGTAAGCTCTTATAATCCAGATTGTTCCCTCCACCCATGTGAAAGTCAAAAAGAAACTGAAAGTTTTACAAAGTCAACTGAATGAATAAAGAGTCTTCCATTAAGACAAATCAACCATTGTCACATTCACAACTTAAATGGAGTCGATGGTCAAACTCAATGTTCAGATCTGACTCAGCCAACAATGTTGAGAAAGCTGAGTGAAACCCATGGAAATGAAAGCAGCTATTCCAACAGAAAGAGAAAGCAGCCAGACGTTTCAGCCCGAAATGTTGACTTACCTGCTTCTCGATGCTGTCAGGTCTGCTGTGCTTTTCCAGCCTCACACCCACAGATTCAAGCAGCCGGATAGGTTCATTGGAAATAGATAGGAAGGAAGAAAGAAAGAAAAAATAAGTTGCTGTTTTCATTTCCTCTCAATAAACAATGACATTTTTATTACACACGTAAGTTGTTTTCAGGAAAAAGAATTAATTTACATACAAATTACTGTCTGAGTATCGGCAATGTATATTTTGGCCGTGATTGGAGTAAAATCAATCCCGTAACCCAACCGATTAGATTTTCAGGTTATAGAATATAGAATATAGGACAGAGAATATTCCAGGAACTTACGCACTTGTACCATTCCACATTTTAACATTGAAAACTGTGTGTTTTTAAGCAGGTAGAAAGTGTAATATATTGCAAGATCGGAACATTTGTTCTCTGGCCCTCTTTGCTTCTGTCTCTGTCGGGGTGGTATAAGTGGTTAGTTTTCTAATGGCTGCCTGCAGATGAGAATGTGTTAGTCTTAGCCAGTGCAATGTCCAACAGTCACCATGCTGCCTCCTCCCCAATTTGGTTCATGGCGGTAAAGCTCATGGATGGCCTTCCAAAAGCAATCATGGGTTGAGGGCATCACTGGTTAGGCCAGCATCTGACTACCATAGGGCAGTTAAAAACCAACCCCATTGCTGTGGGTCAGGAGCCACATATTGGCCAGACCAGGTAAGGATGGCAGTTTCAATTTTATCATTAGGCTCTTAATTCTATAATTGATCATAGACTCTGTACAGTGTGGAAACAGGCCCTTTGGCCCAGCAAGTCCACACCAACCCTCAGAGCATCCCACTCAGACCCATCCCTCTATAACCCACCTAATCTACACATCCCTGAACACTATGGACAATTTAACATGTCCAATCCACCTACCCTGCTCATCTTTGGGCTGTGGGAGGAAACCAGAGCAAACCCACACAGACACAGGGAGAATGTGCAAACTCCACACGGGCAGTCACCCGAGGCTGGAACTGAACCTGGGTCCCTGGCACTGTGAGGCAGCAGTGCTAACCACTGAGCCACCATGCCACATATTCTTTATTGAATTCAAATTCCACCATCTGCCATGGAGGGATTTGAACCGAGGTCCCCAGAACATTATTCTTAGGTTTGTAATTGGGCAATTATTGTGCATTTAGGGTTCTCATCCAAAGGTGGGTGTTGGGACATGGTGTGGGTGTGCAGAAATCACCATGTGGCTCTATCCCTCATTCAAAGGCGCTCAGTGTCTGATAACGGGTTGCCGCATTAAGAAGGGGAGGATGTTTGCTTAATGCAAAACCCCTCCCCCTCTCAACATCCATCCTATAATCTCCCTCTTGCCATCGCTCACCTGTGGCCTGGGCCTCTGAGTGACCCTGGGCCTCAGGTAAGTATATTACTGGCATCAGCCACTGCCTCCCTGAAGGACCTCCCATTGAACAGTAGCGCTTGGTAGATGGGACACCAGCACCCCCTACACTCACCCTCCCAAACCGCACTCCCCCCCAACCAGGTCCTAAACTCCAATGACTGCACCCACCACTGCCCAGGTGATTGTCGAATTGGCATTCAGCGTGGGCCTACCCACCTCTCCCCATCACCTACATTAAATATCACCCAACATGTGCCGATCTGCCCGCTCTGTATTGCTTGCTAAACAGACAAGCTGAACCTCTAGGCATCATTCTCCATGGTCCTCCTGGTCACTATAACCATAAAAGGTAGCCAACCCTGGACCTGTGGGAAGGTCATTCTAAAAGCATTACAAGAAACAAGAGCAGGGGTAACATTGTACCTTTTTAATATAATGGCTGCAATTCAGATATGAAATGAGTGTGCCTTCTTAAGCTGGCACTTCTCTCCACCATGAACATGGATTGTGATGATTGCACTAAATGGAAAATTCCACATTGATTGTGCACAGCTCAAGTATCAAATTATCAATGAAGTCTAACAAACCAAACACAAGAGGAGAGCCTGGCTTAATTTTCCTGCTTTCAGCTAGTAAACCTGAGTCCTTGTATTGGTTCTTCCTTTGAAGATGTGAGAGCTCCATCCATGACAGCTACTTTCTTCAGTTTTATTTCCTTTCCATGGAAGTAGCAGGTTATCAGTGCTTCAGAGAAAATGGTCAAATATTGATAGACTAGCCGTTATCAATCATTTAGTTATTGACAATTAGAAGCACATTAGAACTGAAAAAGTTAAGTGTGGTTTGACACTTGTTTCTTTTTCTCTGATTCTCTGCCGCTCTGCAAACATTTCATCATCAAACAGTGATGTGGTGGAAAATTAGTTCCATTTATTGCCCCTCCCACTAAAATAATGACTGGACACCCTTTAGTCACTGTATTTGTTTTGAAATTTCAGAGAATGATTCTTGCTGACTCAGTGACACCAGGGCCCATGTGAGTTGGCTTCATCTATTGACCTCTCTACCACGTGACCATATAACGACAATATGGCAGATCTCCTACTGACAACTGGCTTGCTTTAAAATGTCTTTACTCTTAATTATAATGAAGCAAAAGGGAATATTGCATTACAAACTCTAACATATAGATGTTTGTCAGTCTAATTGGTCACAGGGCAATGACTGAGGGGAAACAATTTTAGATTAGTCATTTCTCTGTTTTCTCTCTCTTTCATCTCTACGAAGGCCTGTTTATATCCATAATCCTCACCTGAGGGTCTAAATGTGGACTTTTCTTAGGGATGAGGAGAATTTATTTCTCTCAGAATATCCAAGTCTCTTCTCTAGAGAACAGTAGAGGCAGGATCATTAAATATTTTAAGATTCTTCACTGCCCGGGGAATCACAGACAAATACAGATAGGCAAGAAAGTGGAGTTGAGACCACAATCAGATCAGTCATGATCGTATTGAACAATGGAGCTAACTCAAGATCTGAACGGCCTACTCCCGCTCCCCACTGGTATGTTTTTCATCAGTTCCCGGCCTAATGACAGGTCCTCGGTGATCATTGACACACTAGAGCGAGATGGCAAGTTTTATAATGGGTCAGGCAGGGACAGACCCTGACAGACCTGTCAGCCAGTCCAGAGATCAAGCCCCAGTTTCTGGCATTAATCTGATTCGCTTACCAGCTGTCTAGCCAACATAGCTAAATTGCCCTGCTATTGTCTGTACTCCTTAGAACGGAGTAGAATGGTGACAGGAAGCAGTTCGAGTTGATTCAACCATGTGATGACGTGGGCGTTACTGGCAATGCCAGTGTTACTTGCCCACCTCTAATTGGCCACGAGAAGATGGTGAATCCCACAGCTTGTGAATTTTCATATGGAAGCTTATCCAATACCTTCTGGCTCTCAGACAGTTCAAGAACTCTGTAATGATTTGTCAATAGCTACCAGTAACTATAGAAGATAACATCAGCCGAGACTTTAGAAAAAACTTGTAAACATTGCTCCGTACTGAGAGCTGGGCCTTCAATAAGACCAATGAGAAGAGGATTACCACTTTAGCAATGTGGTTCTGTCGAAGGGACAGAAACAGATGAACAGATGATTTATAAACAGATGATCAGAACCAATTCATTTGTACACTGCACAATCCAAGTCCCAGCATCTCACGCACCTTTAAATGGAGAGAAGAAGCTGCAATTGAAAATGGAGTGAGCATTGGACAAGAGTGAGTCAAATGTTAGTGACAATTGAAGGTGAAACATCAAGAAAATGAAGGCTGGGGCAGAGACAAACAGTACAAGTGGAATGCATCAAAAACTAGACAGAAGGAGGAATGGCTGCAACGTGAACATTGCCCCCTCTTCTAGCATCAGAGATCATTCTTTCAATTACTCCCATCCATTGGCAGTCTTTTCAGGAATCTTTGCATCTCCCTTCCTATGACAACATTAGTATTTAATTCCTCCTCCTTAATCTCCTAGCTAGATGAAGGTAAAGTCATCATGGTCCCACTCTCATTACAGAGCAACGGAGACAACAGGCAATGGTTTATCCTGAGAGTCACCACACCTTGGGTGAGGGGTGAGGTCAAGATGATGGCATGCTGCATCGCAAACCATCCTTCCAGCCACATGAGCTGACTAACCACAATGAATCTCCTAGGCATTTGCTCAGTGGCCATTTACTTCCCACCCACACTGCTGTTTGTCCTTACATACCGCTATACGCACTCCACAATAAAAATGCAATTTGTACTTGTCCCTGTATCATATCTTTGCAAGTAAGTTGCAACCATTCAATCATTCCAAAAGAAGAAAATACATTTCAAAAAAATACTGCAGTTTTCAGTCTTTTGCATCTTACATTCAAAGCTATCTCATTTAATAGCACTGAGCAGACTGATATCTCCTGCACTCATATTAGAAACTGTATTCGCCGGTGCTGAATATCAAGTTAAAATTTAATGATCTTAACAGAGAAACCTTGGTTAATGTTCAATTCGAAAAAATGATCTCACTGAAATTCCAGATGCTTATCTTCTGAGGTTATGGAGAAAAGTCATGTTTATAAATGGAGTGTGTGTTAACAGTAGTTCTGGCCAGCACCCATGGGTTTTTCAGTTGTCTAACTTTTTTTCTTTTCAACTGCCTGCTCATCCGTAAACAAATGAAAATGTTTGCATTTATGAAGCACCTTTCACAATCTGGGAAAGTTCCAAAACATTTTCCAGCCAATTAGGAACATTGGAGGTGTAGCAGTGAGGGCGATGTTGCATGCTTTTATGCATGGCAAGCTCCAAACGTGGCTGTGGTCAGACTGTTTTATCTAGTAATGTTGACTGAGGGAGAGATGTTAGCCAGCACTATAGGAGAGCTCTGCATTCTTTGTCATGCTTGTGTTGTGAAACCTTTAGCATCTACCTGGGAAAGCAGGCATGGTTTTGGTTTAACATCTCATCACTTGTATCAGTAAAGGGTTTAGTCCCAGTAATGTCTTTCAGATGCCTCAGTCGATGAAGTACTCTGCGTGTGACATAGCCATCACTGTTATAAGGGAAAGACATGACAACCAGCTTACATGCAGCAAAAAAATGAGATGTCTCTGCAGTTAATCTATTCTTGCCAATCTGGAAAGATGCACATTGACTAGAATGCTGGGCCAGTGATCTTCTCTTCAAATAGTAACATTGAGAACCACCCAAGCTGCCAGGATAGAGTTTGCAGAGTCACCAAAATGGAACAAAAGTCTATGCCAAAAAATTATG
This sequence comes from Ginglymostoma cirratum, assembly GCA_024137785.1. NCBI lineage: Eukaryota > Metazoa > Chordata > Chondrichthyes > Orectolobiformes > Ginglymostomatidae > Ginglymostoma > Ginglymostoma cirratum. Next base: position 7,447,704 of record JAHRHZ010000271.1, read on the forward strand.
TATCTGTAATACTGACTCTGTGTCCACCAGGTGCTAGCGGAACTGCAGATGTTTCCAGTATTTCCTTATAGAAGTTTATAAGATCATAAGGGGCATGGATAGGATGAATATTCAAGATCTTTTCCCCAAGTTAAGGGAGTCCAAAAGCAGATAGGTGGAGCAGATAGGTGGAGATGGAGTCCAAAGAGAGAGAGAGAGAGAGAAAAGCAGACAGAAATAACGATGTTTGATAGTAAGCCAGGAAAGAGAGGTTAGGAGATGATAAGGAGGTTGCCTGAAAGTTATTCAAGACTTGCTAACCAGCCTTAAATATTCATAACAATGGAGTCCTTTTTGACAGGGACATGCAAAGATTCACAATCCGTAGTGAAAACCTTTCTCCTAACCTCAGTCGTAAATATTTCTTAACTTGACACTGTTTCCATGTTCCTGATTCTTCCAGGCTGAAGTGCCCTAGGGCTGGATGAGGTTTGCTCAAACAAACTATTCAGCTGGAGTGATGAAACCTCCAGGCCAAGCCCCTGGTCACATCATCATCTAAGGGCCACACATGCACTGAGTAGTGAGAATGCGGCAAATCTCCCTCCTAGTGGGTGTATGTCCACACCACTGCTCCAGCAAAGATTCTAACCCAGTACACACGACCTGGAACCTTTCTGGCCCTTATAGCTTATTTTCCCACTGAACACGCTAAGTGTTCATGGGTGAGGTCAATCAATTAATGGATATGAAGTGAAGCAAAGTAGCCTTTAAATGGACTGAACAAACTGGCAAGGATTCTGGCGGTACTGATGCATCCTAAATTTGGCTGATCTACAGTAGGGTTAATGCAAACCCAAGGCATTCTGCTTCTCTAAAGCTGTAAAAGAAAGCAAGAGCAGGAAAGAAAGGGTTTCATTTACCCAAAGGAGCCAAATGCTCAAGTTTAGAAAAATTAAAATACATTTTGCTTTTAAAACAATGAATCACCCAAGCGCCACATAGTTATCACATAATTTCTAAATCACAAACATACATTGATACCTTTATCTATCTGGTACACATGCTAATGGGTTTGTGCCTTATTGGTCAGCAAAGGCTAGTAAAAACCAGAAAAGGCCAACTTTCCGAGATTTTGGTTCTTTGAAATGTAAACAGGAAATACTGGAATACAGGGAGATCTAGCCATTTGAATATAAAATTGACTCGAAGGTTGGAGTCAGAGGGTGGTGATAGAGGGTTGCTTTTCAGACTGCAGGCCTGTAACAAGGATCAATGCTGGGTCCACTGTTTTTTTACATTTGTATAAACCATTTGGATATGAGCATAAGGGGTTAGTAAGTTTACAGGTGATACCAAATTGGAGGTGTAGTGGACAGTGAAGAAGATTACCTCAGACTACAATGGGACCTTCATCAAATGGGCCAATGGGCTGAGGACTGGCAGATGGAGTTTAATTTAGATAACTATGAGGTGCTGCATTTTGGAAAGGCAAGTCAGGGCAGGACTTATACACAATATGGTAAGGTCCCGGGGAGTGTTGCTGAACAAAGACACTTTGGAGTGTAGGTTCTTTATTCCTTGAAAGTGGAGTTGCACGTAGATAGGGGATGAAGAAGTTGTTTGGCACACTTGCTTTCATTGGTTAGTGCATTGAGTATCGGAGTTGGGAGGTCATATTGCAGCTGTATGGGACATTGCTTTTGCAATACTGCATTCAATTCTGGTCTCTCTCCTACGGGAAAGATGTTATGAAACTTGAAAGGGTTCAGAAAAGTTCTACAAGGATATTGCCAGGATTGGAGAGTTTGAGCTATAGGGAGACGCTGACTAGGCTGGGACTATTTTCCCTGGAGCAACAAACGCTGAGGGATGGCCTTATAGAAGTTTGTAAAATCATGAGGGGCATAGATAGGATGAATATTCAAATTCTTTTCCCCAAGTTAAGGGAGTCCAAACTTAGTGCGCTTAAGTCTAAGGTGAGAAGGGAAAGATTTAAACGGGATCAAAGTGGCAACTTTTTAGTGCAGTGGGTGGTGCATGTATGGAATGAGCTGCCAGAGGAAGTGGTGGAGGCTGGTCCAATTACAACATTTAAAAGGCACCTGGATGGGTACATAAATAGGAAGGGTTTCAAGGAGTATGGGTCAAATGCTGGCAAATGGGACTAGATTAATTTAGGGTATCTGGCTGGCATGGACGAGTTGGACCGAAGTGTTTGTTTCCATCCTGAACAACTCTATGACTCTATGACTAAGTTAGATAGTCATTTGGTCTGTTAGGGAAGGAATCTGAGGATAAAGGGAGCAGGCGGGCAAGTGTTGTAGAAGTGGAAGATTACAGGGAAGGGCAGAGTAGGCTCAAGTGAGCATGCCTTTGATACCTGCATCTGTTTCTATGTTTTTATATCCTCCTCCAAATCTAGCCTCTCGAACATGACTGATCTTCTTCACTCCACTATTGGTAGTCATACCCGCGTTATCAAAACCCAAAGCATGTGATCACCTCACTAAAACTCCTCAACTTGCCTTCCTTCTTGAAGATACTCCTTCTCACCTACCCTTTTGACCAAGCCTTTCATCCCCAGTCCTAATACCTGCTTGAAGCGGTTTCATGTTGTAGTTACTCTAATTATGATCCAATGAAACTCATTGGAGCATTTTCCTGCATATCAATGCAGGTTGTTGGTGTTGAGGTATGACAGGGTAGCTGTGTGTCCATGGAAAAGTAGTAGGAGGATGAGAGAAAACCGATAGGGGTCGAAAAGTTCCTCCTGTGTTGGAAAGGGAAATTTCTTCTCATTTGTTTCTGTGTGAACATGTTCCGACAAGTATGAGCACCGAGTTCATGTTAAGTGGTCACCTCTGGCTGAGATCCCGTCTCTTAAACCTTTCAAAGGGTTGTTTGCTAATTTTTAACAGAGGCCTGGAAATGTCTGCTGTGGGCTATAGATCCTGAAAGTCGAGCTCAGAGAAATACATTCATACATCACATGTTGGCTGGCTTGCTGTCATCATAGCGTACCTACAGTGTGGAGGCAGGTCATTCTGCCCACACCAACCCTCCAAACAGCATCCCACCAGACTCACTACCCCGCCCCGCTGCTATCCCTTTAACCCTGCATTTCCCACGGCCAATCCACCTAACCTGCACGTCTTTGGACTGTGGGACGAAACCGGAGCACCCGGAGGAAACCCACGCAGACACCAGGAGAACATGCAAACTCCACACAGACAGTCACCCGAGGCCAGAATCGAACCCAGGTCCCTGAGGCAGCCGAGCTAACCATTGAGTCACTGTGCCACTCCAGAGGAAGTAGCCATTCGAACACGTTGCTTAAAACATGGAGCAGAGATTTTCAGGTTCACCTGGAGCTTTAGAAAGTTAGGCAGGGAACTTAATTGGGCCAAAGGCAGAAGTTCTGATTTCCAACAGAGGTTTACAGTTCTGCTAGTAAGTTCTCAGACCTCTCGGGTGGGTGGGCTACTGTTTCCAATTATTTAAAATGGATGTCATGAGGACTCATTAACTCCCCAACCCTCTGGAGCTCTGCTCATGAGTACAATATAAATATCCAAAAATGAGGAACACGTGGGTTCACAAACATAAAACTATAAAAACATGAGGCATGTGCCTGGGGGTTAAACTATTTCCTCCAAGATCTAGGCAGCACGCATTTCTTCACTTGCTGGGCTCCTTCATAGTCAAAGCGTTTCTTTGCACAGACACTTATGCCATTAACAATGACGCCTCCACATGTTGATCAGCTCATGAGAAGTTGCAGTCAGGTACAGTCTGGTTTGTTGGTTGGGAAGAGCTTGCGGGGTTAGGGGTGAGGCTTGACTAGGCCAAAAAGCCTGCCTCTGTAAAGCAGCAACACTGACTGATG
>JAHRHZ010000271.1:7451971-7475194 GCA_024137785.1 Ginglymostoma cirratum
TCCAGCTCCACACTGTGTTATCTCAGACTCCAGCATCGGCAGTTCTTACTGTCCCGTCTTTTGTAGTTGTGACTTTGTCTCAGGCAAGCCTTTGTTGAAAAGCCATCAGGTGTGTACATTCTCCTACATATGATGAAAGTTGGTGACGTGATGAGTGTTGTAGCTCCTTTCCTGTTTTAAAATGTGAACACTGGCAGATCTACGAGTGGCAGGGCCACAATGGTGCCATGGTTCCCCACCAGTTGGAGGACACTACGCTTTAAATAATGCCACTGATGGTGAAGATTTCTCACATCGCTCAATGCATTTTCAGTGGGGACTATTCAGCATTGGCTGCCTCTGTCTACGCACACAGCAAGTGTCAGGTCAGTAGGAATGGCCATCAGAACACATAGCACCTCTTCGACCACTGCATGGACACACTGCTGGCCTAGACTCTTCCCAGCCACACCAGAAGTGGATGCCAACACCTCTGACACAATATAAGCTTCCTGATCTTCGGAGGGTCAGTACAGGCTCGATGGGCCAAATGACCTCTGTCAGTGCTGTAGGCATTCTGAAGGACCTCAGTCAGTGAAATCACAGAGCACAATTGCGCAGGTTACAAATTCAGAAATATATTCCAAGAGACTTTGTTACAGGAACCAGTGTATATTTGACATGACCCACCTATTTAACTGATCATTAATAGATTGAATAGAAAGGCTTTCATCCAATTTTAAAACAAAAATATTTATTTTAAATTGTAAACCGCCAAAATTAAGGTTGTTGGCAATATGTCTTTTCAGTTCACCGCTCAGTAATTCATTCAGCCCCAGAATTAAACATTTCAGACTAAATTCACTTACCGCCAGTGTACATTCTTTGGCCTAATCTGCACATGCTCAAAATATGTCCCAACTCCACCAAAACAGTAAATCCATCAAAGATAGTAAGAAGGGTCTGAAGAAGGGTCCCGACCCAAAACGTCAGCTTTCCTGCTCCTTTGATGCTGCCTGGCGTGCTGTGTTCCTCCAGTAAATCTATGCCAGGTTTTACTGTGGTTTTGAATCTTAATTGGCAGCCTGGTATAAATTAAGCCATCAAATAGAATTTTAGCTCTAGTAACATAAATTGCAGCTTAAGCAGCGGGATAGTGAGATACTTAACCTTTGGCAATGATAGTGCCTTTACTTCCACCGACTGCAGCAGGAGCCAGGAGAACTCTCAGAAGATGTATGCAGCCTTCCATGAGAATGAATTTCATTGCAGCCTAAAGAATTTATTAACGTGAAAGAGCATTTGTTGCTTCACAGCCCTCTGCCTAATCCAAAGTGTCAAAATGACTGAGTGACAATTGGCCAAAGAAACCCCTAGATTTCCAAAACAAAGAGGGAGACGAGCATAGAAATCTTCACTAACTTCAGATGAACATTAACGGTCAGTAAGGAATATGTTAGACAAGTAGAGGGTGCGAATAGATAAATGAGACAAAAAATGATAAGGCCAGAAATAACACAACACCAGGTTATAGTCCAACAGGTTTATTTGAAAACATAAACTTTCAGAGCATAACCCCTTTGTCAGGTGAAGTGAGAGAGAAGCTCACAGAACACAGAATGGTATAAGTGAAAGATCAAAATGTCACACTACTGATGAGGATGTTTTAAACAAACCTAAGATGCTGTTAAATCTTTAATCAGTTGGAAAGTTTTAATTGATTAATATGTATATGTAAATTCCTGAATTTCTTTCAAGTCACTGTCCTTGAGAGAAGTAAAAGTTTTATGACTATAAAGAAGAGGGGACATTTTAAGTCGGACGATGCATGTCAAGTGTGAGGCCTTGTTTAGAATCTGTTTGCGTTTTGGTTTGGAGTCAGACTGGTTTTATTTCTAAAGTAGGAATTTATAAAACATTGACTGACTGTCCATAAATTGTGCACTTTTTGAATAAAATAGAATATATCTGCAAATACAAATTCAACTCTCCTCATACAAAGACACACACACGCGCGCGCGCGCACACGCACACATGTGAATCTATGAAGTGAATTTGTATTTGTAGGTACATTCTATTTTGTTCAAAAAGCACACAATTTGTAGTCAATGTGGTGTTTTATAAATTCATACTTTAGAAATAAAACCGTCCTGACTCCAAACCAAAACACGCACAGATTCTAAACAAGGCCTCACACCTAACATGCATTGTCTGACCTAAAATGTCATCTCTTCTTTACACTCATAAAAGCCTTTAATTTTCTTAGAGCAGTGACTTGAAAGAAATTCAGGGATTTACACATACATATTAATCAAATAAAACTTTCTAACTGATTAAAGACTTAACAGCACCTTAGATTTATTTAATACATCCCACCAGTTCTGTAACCCTTTGATCTTTTACTTACAAATTCTGTGTTCTGTGCGCTTCTCTCTCACTTCATCTGATGAAGGTGCCACGCTCCGAAAGCTTGCGTTTTCAAATAAATCTGTTGGACTATAACCTGGTATTGTGTGATTTCTGACCTTGTCCACCCTAGTCCAACACCTGCACCTCCACGTCAAAAAAATGATAGGTTGGGACAAGCAAATGGAAAACTTTCAATGCAAGTGAGAATTTTAGAGTCAACTCACTCGGGCACAGGAAGACTAGAATGCCAGGTAAGAGAACCTTCCTTATCACAGATCTTAAATGATGGAGTGAGATCTATTGTGTTCAAAACTCAATTACTACAAAAGAAAACCTGGCGTGTGGCTGGGAAACCCTCACATCTGAGTTCACTTTTTGTGAGGTCAATCACCTCAAACACTTTAACACTTGTTTTGGTTGTAATCAACATCTATTCGGAACTGTGTAGGCTTTATAGTCTCAGGGGCCACTGATGTAGATCCCGATTCCTAAACGAAGGCCACGGGAGACTGTCCTGAGTAAATGTCTGCCTGGACCAGGTATCGAAGAATTTTTCAATCTTAACTTCAATTGACTTGGTTCCCAGAGAAACCGAACATTTACAAATGTCTCTGAGGAACAGTTGATTGACAGTCCATGCCCAAGCATAGATATTTTCTGGGATTATTAGGCATTAACAATTATCTAACAGCCCTGTTAGAATAGACTAATCCTCATCTATCAATGATCACAGACACTGGTCTAGGTTAAATATTTTCCAACTGAGTTAGCAAAGGAACTGCTATTTTGTGTTTCAAACACTCCATGGTCATGTGAGTCCCATTGTATTTACATTCGATGACTAGTATATTGTTTAGATCGTCAATTGACAAAGGGGCTATGCTCCGAAAGCTTGTGATTTCAAATAAACCCGTTGGATTGTAATTTGGCATTGTGTGACTTCCGACTTTGTCCACTCTAGTCCAACACCAGCACCTCTACATCATATTACGTTGTTATTTTTAGTAAATCTGGTTGGTAAATTTTAGCCTGAGTCACAAGCTCGTTAGTGAGTCTATTCTTCCAATATCTGGCCAGAACACTATTCCTCCACCATATTGGCTAAAACACTGCAGGCAACACCCCTGGTCTTCTTCAAAATGGTGCATGTCATCTTTAGCATTCCTCTGAGCAGGTAGCTAATGCCTTGGGTGAATGTCTGAACCAAACGTCTCTCCTCCAACAGTGCAGCATTCTCTGTGTTGTGTTGGTGTGTAGGTCTTGATTTTCATGCTCAAACCCTGGAATAAGATTTAACCCTAGAACCATGTGATTCTGAGAAGAGTGTGCTACCAATTGAGCTACAGTGAATATGACAGATATTCAAGAAGATTATTAGATCAAGGACATTCCTTATGAAGTCATAGAGTCATACAGCATGGAAACAGATCCTTCGGTCCAACTCGACTGCGCCAACTGGGCATCCTAATCTGATCTAGTCCCATTTTTCAGTATTTGGCGCTTATCCCTCCAAACCCTTCCTATTCATCTACCCAACCAGATGCCTCTTGAATGTTGTAATGGTACCAAAATTCACCATTTATTCCGACAGCACGTTCCATACATGTACTTGCCTCTGAGTGAAAACGTTAACCTATGACAACACTGTCAGTCCAGTCAATGACTTTGTTCACAACTTTGTCATTTATTAAATCAGCCCTCTGCCTCTGCTATCAGAACGTCCCTACCATTGATCACTGCAGTGACTGTGATGTAACTGAATCTAACAAAATGTACAGTTTCCTCTATTTTAACAGTGTAGACATTTAGGATGGTTGGTACCTTAAATGTGTGGAACTGGTTGTAAATGATTATGATTAAAACTACATGGAAACTTTATAAACCCTGCAGCCCAATGGTGTCAATGTGGACTTCACAAGCTTCAAAATCTCCCCTCCCCCAACCGCATCCCAAAACCAGCCCAGCTCATCCCCACCTCCCTAACCTGTCCCTCCTCCCACATATCCCCTCCTCCCACCTCAACCCCCACCCCCATCTCCTACCTAATAGCCTCATCCCGCCCCCTTGACCTGTCCATCCTCCCTGGACTGACCTATCCCCTCCCTACCTCCCCACCTACACTCACCTTTACAGGCTCCAACCCCACCTCCTTGACCTGTCTACCTCCTCTCCACCTATCTTCTTCTCTATCCATCTTCTATCCGCCTCCCCCTCTCTCCCTATTTATTTCAGAACCCCCTTCCCCTCCCCCATTTCTGAAGAAGGGTCCAGGCCCGAAATGTCAGCCTTCCTGCTCCTCTGATGCTGCTTGGCCTGCTGTGTTCATCCAGCTCTACATCTTGTTATCTCAGATCCTCCAGCATCAGCAGTTCCTACTATCTCTGGAAATTTTATATTTAATTTTTACTTTTGAATTTCCCATTTTTACTGAGGCTCCTTTGTCTTAAAGTCTCACTGCAATTTTTAGCCCAACCTTACTGATAGATACATGTTTTTTTATTTCCTAAAAAATATTTGTTTATGCACAGTCACAAATGTAGTTTGCTTCTGTACAGTGGCACATCAAAGAAACAGACAAGCAAACTCAGCTTTATTGGACTCACAATTCTACTCAGCTTTATTGGACACCAAAAACCGTAAGTACAGTAAACTTACTGATGCCCACCACCCAAAACGGGCTTCCCCCACTCCCCAAATCCCCAACCCTACCCAGGACCTCTCCCACAATGTACCCGCCGCCATTGGCCACGAGGCCACTGTCGGAGAACCCACTGATGACGTCACATCTGCCACCGCCGGGTACCTCACTTCCGGGACAGCGAACGCCGCCGCTGCTGAAACCACCGCCTCCATCACCGAAACCAACACCACAGACACTACCGCTGCTGCCGCCGACGCCGCTCCGCTCACCGCTGAAGCCGACGCAACACCCACCGCCGACGTATCTCCGCCCACCGCCAACGCCGACGCAACTCCGCCAACAGCCGACGCCAACAACGCTCCGCCCACTGCCTCCACAGCCAGTAGCTCCAGAGGAGACAACAACACTGAGCCCTGCCGAGTCTTCACCATCCCCCCAGACCTCCCCCTCACTGAGGACGAACGGTCAGTCCTCAGTAAAGGGCTCACCTTTTGACCCCTTCACCCACACATCAACGAATACCGCTCACGCTTGGATATTGAGCAATTTTCCCACCGCCTCCGCCTCCATGCTTACTTCTCCAACTGCGAATCTAACCCACCCTCGACTGACCCCTTCTCCCGCCTCCAACACAAGCCCTCCTCCTGGACACCACCCCAAGGCCTCCTACCCTCCCTCGACCTCTTCATCTCCAACTGCCGTCGAGGCATCAATCGCCTCAACCTCTCTACCCCCTCAAACACTCCAACCTCTCCCCCGCAGAACGTGCAGCCCTCCACTCCCTCCGCTCCAATCCCAACCTCACCATAAAACCCGCGGACAAGGGAGGAGCTGTCATAGTATGGCGCACTGACCTCTACATTGCTGAGGCCAGGCGCCAACTCTCTGACACCTCCTCCTACCGCCCCCTGGATCATGACCCCACCGCCGAGCACCAAACCATCATCTCCCAAACCATCCACAACCTCATCACCTCAAGTGACCTCCCACCCACCGCCTCCACCCTCATCGTTCCCCAACCCCGCACCGCCCGCTTCTATCTCCTTCCCAAAATCCACAAACCGGAATGCCCTGGTTGACCCATTGTCTCCGCCTGCTCCTGCCCCACTGAACTCATCCCCACCTACCTAGACTCCATTTTCACCCCCTTGGTCCAGGAACTCCCTACCTACGTCCGTGACACCACCCACGCTCTCCACCTCCTCCAGAACTTGCAATTCCCCGGTCCCCAACACCTCATTTTTACTATGGACGTCCAGTCACTATTCACCTTTGCTGATTCCCAATGCTGATGGCCTAAAGGCCCTCCGCTTCTTTCTGTCCCGCAGGCCTGACCAATCCCCCTCCACTGACACCCTCATCCGCTTAGCCGAACTCGTCCTCACCCTCAACAACTTCTCTTTCAATTCCTCCCACTTCCTACAGACAAAGGGGGTGGCCATGGGTACCCGCATGGGCCCAAGCTATGCCTGCCTCTTTGTAGGTTACGTGGAACAATCCCTCTTCCGTACCTACACTGGCCTTAAACCCCACCTCTTCCTCCGTTACATTGATGACTGCATCGGCGCCGCCTCGTGTTCCCACAAGGAGCTCGAACAGTTCATCCACTTCACCAACACCTTCCACCCCAACCTGAGGTTCACCTGGACCATCTCCAACACTTCCCTCTCCTTCCTGGACCTCTCTGTCTCCATTTCGGGCAACCACCGAGAGACAGATGTCCATTTCAAGCCCACTGACTCCCACAGCTACCTGGAATACACCTCCTCCCACCCACCTTCCTGCAAAAATGCCATCCCCTATTCCCAATTCCTTCGCCTCCGCCGCATCTGCTCGCAGGATGAGACATTCCACTCCCGTACATCTCAAATGTCCTCATTCTTCAAGGAGCGCAACTTCCCCCCCCACGGTGGTCGAGAACGCCCTCGACCGTGTCTCCCTCATTTCCCGGAACACATCCCTCATGCCCCGTCCCCGTAATAATAACCAAAAAAGAATTCCCCTCATCCTCACATACCACCCCACCAACCTCCGGATCCAACGCATCATCCTCCGACACTTCCGCCATCTGCAATCAGACCCCACCACCAAAGACATTTTTCCCTCCCCACCCTTATCCGCCTTCCGGAGGGACCACTCCCTCCGCGACTCCCTTGTCTGCTCCACACTCCCCTCCAGTCCCACCACACCCGGCACTTTTCCCTGCAACCGCAGGAAGTGCTACACCTGCCCCCACACCTCCTCCCTCACCCCAATCCCAGGCCCCAAGAAGACTTTCCACATCAGGCAGATGTTCACCTGCACATCTGCCAATGTGGTATACTGCATCCGCTGTACCCGTTGTGGCTTCCTCTACATCGGGGAAACCAAGCGCAGGCTTGGGGACCACTTTGCGGAACACCTGCGCTCAGTTCGCAACAAACAACTGCACCTCCCAGTCGCGAACCATTTCAACTCCCCCTCCCATTCCTCAGATGACATGTCCATCCTTGGCCTCCTGCAATGCCACAGTGATGCCACCCGAAGGCTGCAGGAACAGCAAATCATATTCAGCCTGGGAACCCTGCAGCCCAATGGCATCAATGTGGATTTCACAAGCTTCAAAATCTCCCCTCCCCCAACCGCATCCCAAAACCAGCCCAGCTCATCTCCACCTCCCTAACCTGTTTTTCCTCTCACCTATCCTCTCCTCCCACCTCAAGCCACACCCCCATCTCCTATCTACTAACCTCATCCCGCCCCCTTGACCTGTCCGTCCTCCCTGGACTGACCTATCTCCTCCCTACCCCCCCACCTATACTGGCTCCATCCCCGCCTCTTCGACTTGTCTGCCTCCTCTCCATCTATCCTCTCCTCTATCCATCCTCTATCCGCCTCCCCCTCTTTCCCTATTTATTTCAGAACCCTCTTCCCCTCCCCCATTTCTGATGAAGGGTCTAGGCCCGAAACGTCAAGTTTTCCTGCTCCTATGATGCTGCTTGACCTGCTGTGTTCATCCAGCCCCACGCTTGTTATCAAGCAAACATTGGAGTTTGACTCTATCCAAACAAACCAAGGCACCTGTTACTTGAACCAAACTATATTTACGTGCATTTGAGGCACCAGGAGGGTCTGATAACTGAATGGACCCCCATTTAACTTTGGCAGAAAGACAATGATCTTTCCCCACTGTGCCTTGGTGGCAGCTGCCCCAAGCTTTAGTGTGTCCCTCAGCACCTAGCCCTGGACCTTGGAATGTGCCAGTCTGCCACACGCGGTTGAGTTCAGCTGTGGAACACCAACAAGTTCCGGGGCAGACCAAAGAGTATCTTTCACCGAGCTGATAGTCCTCCAGGTGCAGTCGATGTCTGTCTTGGTGAGCATCCCAGGGAACAGACCATAGAGCACAGAGTCCTGCATCATGGAGCTGCTCGGGACAAACCTCAACTAAAACCAACTGCATCTTTCTCCAGACTTCCTTTGCACATTCCAGAAGGAGATGTGTCACACAAACGCACACATGCGTTCACACAACAAACAGGTAGATGCACAAAAGCGTACGTAGACTCATTCACACGTACTGTTATGATCCAAAACCAGACCTCAAACTTCATGGTATGATCCCAGACATGACTATCAATTTACGCTACAATCTAGTTAATTTAATTAACATTAATTAGTTAATAATCAGTGTGTAAGCTAGGCCTCCTCAGGCCTCTATACCGAAGATTGCAGCTCCCAAGTACTCCACGTAATCTTCTGTAGATTGTAAAATAAATAATTATCATATCCCTAAAGCTCAAAAACTTCGAAGACAGAATAAAAAAGGAAGGCAGGTGGAGTATTTCCATCCAAGGTATTTTTAAACTGTGAATAAGTTACAAGGTAAGATTATCGAAGTGGACAATCAATAGTGGGATAGGCTTTTATCTTCATGACCTGGGTGGTAATTTCACAGAGCAGGTTTGTATTATTGTTCCTGTACGACTTTGCTGTGTGCGGAATGAGGGCCAGGTTTGTCAAAAATAATGTATCACAAAGTATCTCATTACCTGAGGCACTGTGTAAAACTTCAGCATGAAACAATTCAAATACAGTGTAAAGTCCAACATGTCCCTTCTATTTCCACATGAAATTTCATGCAAACCTTATTAAAATAATATAACAGGCTGAATTTTTGGTTGAACCAATAATACGAAAGAGCCTCAGAATAATATAATACTTTCTGAATTATGGAAAATAACCCTTCGACTATATTATTCAGGTGGCCATAAAAAGGTTGCAAATTTGATGTGGCCTCTATTAGGATAAATATGAAGAAATATTTCTCAGTGTAAAAAAGAAGGAAAATTGGGGCCAAGACATCTGAACCATTTAATTTTTAATGAAATGGTGCAAAGACCAAGTGTTTTCATTTTTCTGTGGACTTTAGTGAGAAAAGACCCGTCTTAACCCCAGGATTTCTGATGGATTGTTCCACATTTTGAAGGTAAGTAACCTGACAGTCATTGTGGCCAGTGGTTAATGTGTGCTTACAGACAAGCTGGAGCTGAGGTGTTAAGTATAGATGGAGCTTTGATTGGCAACAATGGGGAGGCGATGGCCTAGTGGTATTGTCACTGGACTGTTGATCCAGAGACCCAGATAACGTTCTGGAGACCCAGGTTCAAATCCTGCCATGGCAGATGGAGGAATCTGAATTCAATAAATATCTGAAATTAAGAATCTAATGATGACTGTGAATCAATTGTCATAAAACCTACCTGGTTCCCTAATCCCCTTTAGGGAAGGAAAACTGCCATCCTTACATGTGACTCCAGGCCCACAGTGATATGTTTGACTCTTAACTGCCCTCTGGGCATTTAGGGCTGGGTAATAAATGCTGCCTGGCCAGCAACACCCTCATCCCATGAATAAACAAAACTGACTGATGGGTTTTTGGACTAGTGACAAGTTATTGATGACAGAAAGTCTTCTGCCTGCCAACAACTATGCTGTTGGTTCTCAGGTAGCTGAGCAGCTCAGGAGGTCTTTTTCTTCTCTGCAGTAAAAGTTACTTTCAAACCTGAAGAAAACCAGTTTCCTTTTCTTTCAGCAGTTGACGTAAGCTGTGAGTTTTACTTTAAAGTCAGAGACGTGTTTTTAATTCTCAACCAGCCATCCCATGCCTCCAACAAACTAGTGAAAGCATCCAAAGAAGGAAAATTGAGAAGCAGTGTGGCAAGGTGGCTCAGTGATTAGCACTGCTGCCTCATAGCAGCAGGGACCTAGATTCAATTCCAGCCTTGAGTGACTTTCTGTGTGAAGTTTGCACATTCTCCCTGTGCCTGCGTGGGTTTCCTCGTGGTGCTCCAGTTTCCTCCCACAGTCCAAAGATGTGCAGGATAAGTAGATTGACTGTGCTAAATTACCCAGAGTGTCCAGGGATATGCAGGCTAGGTGAATTGGCCATGGGAAGCATAGGGTTACAAAAATGTAGTGGATCTGGGTGAGATGCTCTTCAGAAGGATGGTGTGGACTCGGTGGACTGAATGGCCTGCTTCCGTACCGTATAGATTCTATGTTCTAATCAGCGCAGCAAATCTTGGGAAGAGAGAGACCGCTGAACCACCTTTTCCAGTTTTCCTCTGTCTATAAGACCATATTCTTTTTCCCTTGTCTGTGCCAGTTTGCGTATAATGACAGATCCATATGCAGATTCTGGTTTTAATTCATATTTTTATATACCAACAGATTGGTATTGTTTACCTGTTCCTAGAGTCTATTTTCTTGTAATAATTCATCATCTGATTAAGCACAGAAACCTGGTCCATCTTTCTGTCAGCCTGGATCTGAAAATTAGGGAATTTGGAGAATTTCTATCGAATTTTTAACTTTTTTGTTGACGCCAGGAGTAGCGAGGCTTGATTTCCGGAGTGATACCCCAGTGAGGTGTGAAATGGCAAGAGGTAGGATTAGGTTCTCAGATGATAAGATCAAATGGGCCAAGAAATCAGACTGATCATGCGACCTTATTAAATGAATTGGAAATTCCAGTCACAAAATGTCAAACAAACTGTAATTTAACTCAGTTGTAATGATAATGTTTTACTGTTCCCAATATTAAAAGTTATTTATCCACCTCCACAAGAAACGGAGAGATCAGAGAATAAAATACTCTTTCAATAGTTTTGAAAACCCTATCATTAGACAATAAATACTGGGTAGATTGGAAGAACAATTCACAAAGGTTGAGGTGTTCAGTCATTTGGCGACATAGCTTTCAACTTAATTCAAATGTGATCAACAGGTGAAGTCATTAGAAATATTATCTATTCCTGAATTTTTCTCTGATGGCCCAATTGTTTCAGCTGCTCTATCCAACTTCCCTGTAGATATCTTCACAGATAATGCAATTCGAGAGTGTCTGTGTCTGTGTCCGTGCCGTGTGGGTATGCGTTTTGATTGGCTTTTCAGTTGATACCAGTCATTGTGGGTTCAGGAGTACTTATCATAGTAACAATCTCTTGATTGGTTCCTGGATAGATGGCTATATCCTTGTTTGTGGACAGTAAAACCGAAACATTTATAGAGTCATAGAGTTATACAGCGTGGAAACAGACCCTTCTGTCCAACTCATCCGTGCTGGCCAGATATCCTAAAGTGATCTTGTCCCACTTACCAACATTTGGCCCATGTCCCGCTAAACCCTTCCTATTCATGTACTTATTCAGATGCCTTTTAAGCCTACACTCAGGCCGTTTAAACTTTGAGACTCTTCTTCAGCTGATTCACTCACTGATACGGAGTGGAATGAACATACTGCACAACCGTTCCAGGTTTAGACTAGTAGCTAGGGCCTGATGAACCTCATTACCATTTGGCCAAGACTTGGCAGGGTAAGTTGCTCCACTCGGAGCTCCACTCTGCTCACCAGTACCCTTTCCTTTTCCTTTCTTCTTCTTCTCTCTCTTCTCTGCTGTATTTCCATCCCCCCCCACCCCCTGCCCTTTTAACTACCTACCTCGCGAGTCGGGTTGTCAGTGGGAACCACGAGGAGGGAGCTGAATGTGCGGGCTGGGTCCTGCAGCAACAGTGGATGGAGCGTGGGCTGGAGCGATAGCAGTGGTGACAGCAGGACTGTAGGGCAAGGAAGGGGAGAGTTGGGACAATGAGGCAGGGACAGGGAGAGTGGGACGGTGAGGCAGGGACGGGGAGAGTGGGACAATGAGGCAGGGACGGGGAGAATGGGACGGGGAGGCAGTGATGGTGAGAGTGGGACGGTGAGGCATGGACAGTAAGAGGGGGACGGTGAGGCAGCGATAGTGAGAGGGGGACGGTGAGAGTGAGACGGTGAGGCAGTGACGGGGAGAGGGGGATGGTGAGGGTGTGATGGTGAGAGGGGGATGGTGAGGCAGTGATGGTGAGAGTGGGACATTGAGGCAGTGACAGTGAGAGTGCAATGGTGAGGCAGTGATGGTGAGTAGGATGGTGAGGCAGCGACGGTGAGAGTGGGACGGTGAGGCAGTGATGGTGAGAGTGGGACAGTGAGGCAGGGACGGTGAGAGTGGGACAGTGAGGCAGTGATGGTGAGAGTGGGATGGTGAGACAGTGACGGTGAGAGGGGGATGGTGAGGATGGTGAGAATGGGACGGTGAGGCAGCGACGTTGAGAGGGGGACAGTGCGGGTCTGATGGTGAGTGGGATGGTGGGGCAGCGATGGTGAGAGTGGGGAGGGTGAGACAGTGACAGTGAGAGTTGGACAGCGAGGCACGGATGGGGAGAGTGGGACGATGAGGCAGTGACGGTGAGAGTGGGACGATGAGGCAGTGACAGTGAGAGTGGGACGATGAGGCAGTGACAGTGAGAGTTGGACAGCGAGGCACAGATGGAGAGAGTGGACCTGTGAGGCAGTGACGGTGAGAGTGGGCCGGTGAGGCAGTGACAGTGAGAGTGGGACGATGAGGCAGTGACAGTGAGAGTGGGGAGGGTGAGGCAGCGACGGTGAGAGTGGGCCGGTGAGGCAGGGACAATGAGAGTGGGGAGGGTGAGGGTGTGATGGTGAGAATGGGACGGTGAGACAGCGACAGTGGCCTAATGATTTGAGTGGCAAGTGCACCATTGTGGAGATGGGACTTGGGACTGAGATCTGGACTTTTATTTTTCTTGCTTACCCTTTGGCTCTGTTAAACTTTTTAATTCTGGTTTTTGTAACCAAGTGGGTACTGGTGAATGGTGATTTTGTGCACTTTTCACTGTACTTATGTATTCCTATACTTAGTGCATGTGATAAACAAAGAAATCTATCTATAAATGTATCTGTCTATGGCTGAAATTCGCATATTAAAAGGAGGACAAATTCCTATTGCTTTGTCATAAGCAGCCAGAAGTAACAGCGAGATAAACCCTTACCGCCATCTTCAAGGTGCTGCAGTTCCTTTCTGTCAGAGGGGCATCTCATGGCTCACTCAACTCAGTCTCCAGTCCTACCTTATCAGTGAAGCCTCTTTGCCTGGTGGAAGTTTGAAATGTGACCTCTTCCTATTCTTTACAGTCTCTTTTTCCAAATGCTTGGGAAGTGCTACAACAATATAATGTGCTGAGGCCTCCACTTACCCTAGAGAGGAGTTGTTAATATTGACGTCAGTGAATATGACAAGTCGTGTTTGCCTTCAGCAGAGGTTGTTAGCTGCAGACGGACAAATTGTTGCAGACAAGACCATGCAGATAAAAGCAGAAGCTTCAAAATGCGGAGGGAGACTGGAGGAGTGTTCACGATTTACGCTTGTCACAACTAGCATATAGAGCTAGGAGCCCTGAACAGGGAAAGCGAGAAAATGCTTTTAAAGGAGGGGTACCTACTCAACAGATGCAAACTTGGTTATTGTTCTGCCTTAGTTTCTCCAAAGGTAAAGGATGAATTTAAATCAACCTCCTTTAAAATATTTAGACTGCAACCTCATAGGGGTCTCAATGACAGGGTCTCTGGTGAAATTTGTGGCAGGAACAGATGAGACCTCGGGAGAGGCCTACCTCAACATCAGGAGCATACTGCTCTGCTTCTTATGCTCTTCGTGACTGGCGGGGCAAGTTTTTCACTGAGTAGCTGCAAGTTGGCAACTCAGGAGAATTATTGCTTGTCAAATGCCTTGCGGGTGGCCAAGTCAACTCATTAATATTCTGCTTTCTACCTTTTCAAACACGCCATACAAGCTTGACGTTAAGAAATCATGACAAGGAAATCAGAACAACTACCTGGCGACTCCAGCTCACCCTATTTAAAAACTGAAAGGACTGCGGGTGCCTTAAATCAGAAACCAAAGCAGAAGTTGCTGGAAAAGCTCAGCAGGTCTGGCAGCATCTGTGGAGAGAAATCAGAGTTAATGTTTCAGGTCGGGTGACCTTTCCACAGAACGCCATTCTGAGGAAGGAACATTAACACTGATTCCTCTCCACAGACGCTGCCAGACCTGCTGAGCTTTCCCAGCAATTTCTGTTTTTGACTTCAGCTCACTGCTTGTTCCAAACGATCTGTATATTGGACACCAGGAACCAACATCTCTGGGCCCTCTTCATGAGCATTGGTCACGAGCACCCACAATCATGGACATTGGCATCCAATAAATACCAGCCTTTAAGGCCTCTCATAGTCCATCTCTGATCTCCTTACATTTGAATGTTGTACCTCAGGTTACACCAGTAACTCTCATCATAATTTTGCAGCAAGAACACTGTGCTCAGGGGGACACACCCAGCTCCGGGACTGGAACAGGCTGTATCTCCAGGCTCTTCACTCACTCTCATGGCACTCAATCACTCTGAGCTTACTGAATACTTACAGCATCCTTGCCTTGAATTGCCTTGTCGTGCCTTTTTGCACTTTACCTCATCAGCTAAAGGTACCAGGCTCATGTTACTGCTGTCTTCCCTTGGCGTATAGCATTGACACAAAGGAAGGAAGCTTTTACAGCTGACAGCAGATCTCAGTCAAGTCAAGGGGGGGATAGTCTTTTCTCAGGGGGTCCTGACACAATAGGCAAGGGGAGCCTCCAATACCAATTCAGGGGCTTGGGCACGGCCATTCGGTCGCTCGGGGCAGTCAGAGTCAGGATGTCCTCCACATAAGGGGTGAGGAACTGAATATCAGACAGCTCACTACCCACCTTGACTCTTTCTACCCTGTGGGGGAGCTGTTTTCCTCCCAGGATGTGAAACGGGCTGGTATTACGCGAGATGAAGGTGGGTGGCACAGCTATAACTGTTGGTGCAGGTGGGGAAGAGTCCAGACCGAGTGAGCAGGCAGCTCAGAGGGTACGTAGGGATGGTGGTGTCAGGATTCAGGATGGGTGAGAGCGAGTGAATGAAGGTGCTGCAAGTAATGGAGAGACTGTGGTGAAGTGTGAGGCGTGGGGAGGACAGTAGAAGAGAGAGAGAGAGAGTTTGAGGCTTCGGAGACAAGATGGTGGCACTAATGCTGGCGAAGTGGAGAAGGTTCATTGACCTTCTTCATCCACTGCTGGACACTCCTCTAGACCATTGAGACTGCACTGACTCAGGTGGCAAACTCGGATCAAGCTGGCGTGACTCGTACTGTAGTCTTGGCTGCTGGTCTTGGTAAGTGACGATATCCCACCTTGGCAACACTCCGTCCAGCAGGAGTTCCAGGACCGTGCCACAAAGCCATTTTTCCCAGTTTGCCATGACCAGGGAAAATAGCAGCTACCATGCAGGGCAGCTCCAGATTGACCGTGCTTGTCCGAGTGCAAAAATAGGTTTTAAAGATTGCAATCGATGGCAGTGAATTTTGGTCTGTCCACTGAGTGGTGAGTTTTTCTGGGAACAGCACACGGCAAGGTGAGCTGGAATCGGACTTGAGGGAAGACATAGAGCAGGGAAGATACGGCAAGAGATCTCGCTAGGCCTTGCAGTGGAAATTCCTCCCAAAAAAACTCTCAGACTAGGCCAAAACAAAACAACGTTAAGAGTCAGCCCTTCATAATTTTGTCAAGGAGCATTGTAACTCTAAAAATGATGAATGTTTCTAAGGTAATGTTGCTATGTTGCTTTGCATGATCTCAAATTACACTGCTGAATGCAAATATGGTTCAAAGAAGCTAGTGTATTTTCCCCTCGTTTCATGTTCAGGGATGTGGTGTTGGGGCTTACAGGCTGAGAAAAGTGTAATTTATGATCTGCCAATCAACATAATGAAGGCTGAGGATATAAGGTGCATGGAGCTCCAAAAATATAACATTAATACCAACAAGAAACTGGAATTTAGAGCAATGACATCAATGAGGCATCCGTGATTGCTTTCTGTTATACATCAAGTCATCTCTGTGCTCCTCAGAATGAAAGAAAGAATGAAGGAAAACAGAATGAAAGAACTCACAGTTAAACCTTTCATAACCACAGGCCAAACAAAATGAAATATTCTGAAGACTAATCCTCAAGCCATTAGAGACACAGACTATGGCTCTGCCTGCATTACAACAACAAGGTGTATTTAGAGAGGACCTTTACACTCTTAAGCACACCAAAACACTTTACAGAGTGCTATCAAGCAAAACCTGGAGCAAAATTCGAATGATAAGCAGAATAACAGAGATGTTTAGGGAAGGAATTCCAGAGTTTAGGACTTCAGCCTCTGAACGCAAAGTTTCCCATTATGGAATGATGACAAAGACTGTTGCGGATGTGGTGACATTTGAAAACATGTACGAAAATTTGAAATGTGTGATGTTGCTCAACCAGAAACCAACATAGGTCTTCAGGAAGCTGTGTGATGGATGAGTGGGACTTGTTACAAGTTAGGATACAGGTAATAGAGTCTTGGATGAGTGTGAGGTTGTGCAACCTGAGATGTTGGATTCTGGCCTGGAGTCTACTGAAAGGAAATAAAGTCAGAGCTGTGATGGAAGCAGAGTCAAGCAATGTAGGGTGGTGGCTAGAGGCAGTTTTCAAGGTGGTGCGACATGTGGAGGTGTAGTCAGAAGCTCATCTTGGGAGCAATAAGGTGTGAACATTCCAGTTAAATCTCAGTGTCCAGGGAAAGAGATTGATTTAGAGTAGAGGAAATGGAGTTTCTCATGAGCACCAAGGCCAATGCCTTTATATCACATTTTCCAATATATATTTGAAACAAATTTCTGCTCACCCAATGCTAAGTGTCAAACAAGCAGTCTGACAATATCAATTGGGTTTTCCAATCACTGGACTCGATGGGCTGAATGGCCTGATTCCATACTATAGGGATTTCCTGACATACAGCAGAATCAGGTTGGAAGGACTGTCCCGCTCGCATTCCTGGACAATGTCTCTCCAGGCCCAAGCAGCCCAGTTGTTTGGAACCCCATCCACAACCATCAACATATTCCCTTCACTTCTGATGCACAGTGGCAGCACAATACACTGCCATACCTCATCTAACGGCAAGCTCCAAACCCCTGAAATCTACAATCCAGAAGGACAGGAGATGCATGGAAATTCCACCGACTGTAAGTGTCCCTCCAAATGATACACCATCCTGATGTGGAAAAATATCATCGTCCCTGCACTGTTGCCAGGGCAAAATCCTGGAACTCCCTCCCTAACAACACTCAAGGGCTGTTGCTGTTCGAGAAGGCAACTCACCTTCACTTCCTCAGGTCAATTAGGGGTGAACGATAAGTAATGGCCAAGCCATTCATTGGATGAATAATTTTAATAAAATAATACTGTGAACTCCTCCAGCCTTACTTCAAAGCAATCAGCAGACCTCAAATGGAGCTTATGCCAAATCTAATCTAAAACATAAAATCTAATTGGGTTTGGGAACCCTGCAGCCCAATGGTATCAATGTGGACTTCACAAGATTCAAAATCTCCCCTCCCCCTACCTCATCCCAAAACCAGCCCAGCTCGTCCCTGCCTCCCTAACCTGTCCTTCCTCCCACCTATCCCCTCCTTCCACCTCAAGCCCCACCCCCATCTCCTACCTACTAACCTCATCCCGCACCCTTGACCTGCCCGTCCTCCCTGGGCCGACCTATCCCCGCCATAACTCTCCACCTACCCTCACGTTTACTGGCTCCATCCCCGCCTCTTTGACCTGTCTGTCTCCTCTCCACCTATCCTTTCCTCTATCCATCTTCTATCCGCCTCCCCCTCTCTCCCTATTTATTTCAGAATCCCCTTCGCCTCCCCCATTTCTGAAGAAGGGTCTAGGCCCGAAATGTCAAACTTTCCTGCTCCTCTGATGCTGCTTGGCCTGCTGTGTTCATCCAGCTCTACACCTGGTTATCTCTAATCTAAAAATCTTTGCTTCTTAAAATCCACTTAAACTATGAAATCAAGACAAGCTAGGGGCTGCAGACTCAAGAACCAGCTGGGCCAGTTGGAAATGTCTGAAAATGGTTTCAGACGTCAATCTATTTCTTTTGAAACTTTGAGAACATATTGTGAAATTGAAAGTTGGCTACAGTATATCTTAAAGTTTTGCTTCTGTCTTGTCTTTTCTTTTCAGAAGAAAGTACCTGTCCATCAACATAAGTACCTGAACAAGTCATAATATATTGCAACATAGAAAACATTGTGAAACTGGCCCCAAGTCAGAATATGATTGTACAGGTACATTCATTTTTACAGCCGCAAACGCAGTCAGTATATTATGATTAAAATGTTCAGAATGAATACCTTTTTTGTTCTTGAGACGTAAGTAAAGAATGTATTTCCATTAACATAATGCCTTTGACAACTTCATGCTGCTTTTAGACACATTACAGCAAATTAAAGTAGTCACTGTTGTAAAGTAAGGAACTAGCCAAAATCCTACACATTTTCAAGAATGAGTCAAGGAATGAGAAACTTCAGTTAGGAAGATAGATTGAAGAAGTTGGGACTATTCTCCTTGGAGAGGAGAAGGCTGAGAGCAGATTTGATAGAGATTTTCAATACCACAAGTAGGCTGGGCAGTAGATAGGGAAAAGCTCTTTGTAAAGAAACAAGAATGAGAGGGTATTAATTTGAAGAACAATGAAGCATGGTGAAAACTCTTTCACATAGCAAGTAGTTAAATGTGAAATGCGCTACCTGGAAATGTGATGGAGACAGAGGCATTCAAGAGGGCAGTGGATAATTACTTGGATAGATATGGTGTGCAGTGATATGGGGAAAAGGCAGGAGATTGGCTCTAGATAATAAAACCAGTGAAAACATGATGGGCCAAATAGCCTCCTTCTGCACCACTGATATTGAAAAAGAAGAACAACTCAGTTCCGGAGTTAATTACAGCTGTTGCTCCTCAATGGCATTAAATTGACTAGCATGTGAGTTCACCTATTCCTTTCAAAAAGGTCACTCAATCCAATTGATCTCCTCCTCAGAGAGAACAACTACGTGTCACATGTACAACTACATTGAATAAACAGTCTGTACTGGAATTTAGTAAGTAAAGCCACCATAGTCCCACATGCCATAGGGATGCTCTCTGATTACAGAGAGACAACTGATTGTAATTTAACCTGAGGGCCAACACGCCTCAGGCAAGGGGAGATGTTGAGAAGAAGAGTCCTTCATGGTAAGCCCTGCTAGTGCAGGAATCGAACTTACACAGTTGGCGTCTCTCTGCACTGCAAACCAGCTGTTCATCTGTGGGGGTCAGTTAGCTGGGAAACTGGATTGATGGAAACAAGGTGATCTCTGTCTAATCAGAGAGGAGCCCTATGGTCCTCTGGGACAATGGCTACTGTACTGATGGAATTCACGCTCCACTTAAGCATCTTTATGTTCATCCTCATCTAATTCTTCAGAACAGCCCACAAATTCCTTCCTCCTATCTAGCTTTCCCTCAAATGCTTCTATGTTATTCACCTCAAATACTCCAATGGTAGCATGTTCCACATTCTAAGATATTTTGTCTGAAATTCTTATTTGATGATATTGGTTCCTCCATTAGAGACAAGTCAGATTCATGACTTTTAAACTTGAAAACTTTATTCAGTGCTGAATATTTTAACCAATGCTGTAAGCTTCATTCCTGTATGGTCTGATGTGCTTGTTAGTGGGACTCACTTCACACAAATAATGAGACATGGTTTACCATCAGACATGGTTTATTTTCATTGAAACACAAGACAGATATATATTATATATGTTACAAAACCAGTCCTTCCTTCTAATATCCCAAGTAACCTTACAGTTCTTAAATGTCGATACCCCCACATTAGTTTAAAATCTGCTTTGGCAGAACAAGATGTTAAAAAGTGTGTACTATCCCAATAACAGCTGGCTGGACTGGAATTGAGGCTGTTTCTCTCAAAGTTCCTGCTTCTTGGTCCTGATATTCTGTGGAGTGTGAGAGAGAGCCTTCTGATTTCAGTGGCATCTTTTAACTGGTTATCTGGGTAATTTCCAAGTACAGTGGCTTCACAGTAGTTCGATGTAACAATGTCATTAGCGTAATTTAAGTTGAGTTGCTATCTCAGGAAGGGTATTACAAAAGACAGTATTGCATATTGTAATTACCCCTTTGATTGAGCCGAGCCTAGGAACCGAGCTGTCTCAATACAGTTCTACTGAAACGCAGATCTATTGTTCCACCCGAAAACTCACAACATTGTCACATCAACAACCCCATTCAAAAATCAGTCAGGGTGAATGGCTTGCATATCTGTCTGGCTTGATTCAATTTGACAGTGAATGCTGCAAACTTCCTGGCTTAATATCTCAGTTCCTCTGTCTCATTAACACCTATGCAATTTAATCAATCAAGGTAACTGTTTGCATACCCCGTCTGTCTGGCCTGATCAATTCCCAGCATGCTGTTCAGTTGGCCAGTTTTCCCTGCATGCCATTCAGTTGGCCAATATTACTTAGTGTTGCCAAAGAGTTGTCATTTTATTTGAAAGGAGCTACAATGCTTCTTTTATAACAGACGACATGCTCTGAAAAGATGGTCATTAGAGGTCAGATGACCGGTTTGTGCATTTGAGGAATGAACGCAGGAACTGACTCACTGTCAATGTCCTAAAGACAGCAAACATGGATTCCATGTAAAGAAAAGGTGGGGATAAAAACCTGAGGGGAGATGTAGTGTAAAGTTTTAACTGTTTCAATTGTCTAAGAACAGCTACTGCACATGTGCATGAGGAGCATGATGATGTTAGATTAAATGGGATTGAAACAAGATGGAATAAGGCACTTGTGAAACACTGCTCTACCGTGCTTAGTTATAACATTTATAGTTAATACTGGCTAATAATTGCTAATAATTTGTATTAATCTTGTGCTTCAGTCCTTGTATGTCTCAAAATTCTAGAATCTGCTAATGATGTTCTTAAATTTCATTAAAAGTGCTAACAACTTCACCTCCTGAAAAGCATCAAACTGTTGATGAAGGAATGGATGTTCTATTGTCAACCAATGAGCTAAGCAATAATAAAGAATAAAGAAGAGAGGACGCATGTTTTTCCGTACAAGAGACCACATTTGGTGATGAAGAATGAGAGATGTACTGACAGTGTGACAACCGTTGTCTTCAAGATGCAATTTTAGCCAGGACTGCTTTTCACGAAACAGAATGTCAGTAACATATTTCCCTGAGAAAGACCTGAAGGCTGTCACATCATAAGGTCATCAGAACAATGTCATTTCCAATCCACCCGGACAGCTAACTGACCACCCAGCCCTACTTTCTGATAACAAGATGACAAGAAACTGGTTTTATCACCTGCCCAAAATCCATCACTTTGAGCAGTCCCTGCCAACAACTTTAGGCTATGTCTTTAGCTATTGAGCTCACCTAAATTGCACTTAAAGTGTGAAGAAGACCTCCCACCAGGTCTGCAATGTATTTGTTCTAAAACAAGCCAAGAAATATAAACATTATACATCTTTTAGAACCTGTTAAAAGTACAATATTATCTCCTATAGTACTTCCCATGAGTGGGTTTGTGTGTGAGCTTGTGACCACCATAGCCTTTGATTTCAAATAAGCAATCACCCTTCTTTATTTCAATCCAGAATCGTTATCCAAATTGCTCATGTGGTCAAGGATTAAAACATGTAAACACACAAATGCACACCTGCCTCTCAAAACTTCACTGGTTATAGACATTTAGGGTGGGGAAAATGGTCTCAACAGTTTTCTCTCACCCAGTCTGTCCAATGACTCTTAAATTGATAGCTTTGTTTTGTTCTTTCCTCATAGTGAAACACTCTTTCTGTGTCTATCAAAATATTGCCGACTTTTAAAGATCTCTTTTTGGTCAGCCTTTAGAAGGGAAGAGACCCAGCCTGTTCGTCTTTTTCTGATGGGATAATCTTGCAGTTCTACTATCCTTCAATATCATTTCTCCATCTAGTGACTCCACGTCCTTCTTTGAATGGCAGTGTCTGCTGAACCCCATAACTCCATTTACACTTGATTCCAGACCAATCCGTCATCATGTTAATGTCATGAGTGACAGCAAAGGCCAGGGAGATTATGAGCGTTTGAGGCAAATTGTAGCGATCTTGCCTGGAGGTCATGAAGGAGGGTCAAGCTGGCTCACTGACCTTTTTTATTAATTTCATAAATATACTTTATTCATGAAAAATCTCTTTGTGTGAGTATAGTCACAAAAGAATTTTGGTTCTGAACAGACGCATATCAAGTAAATAAACAAAACATTGGACTTTGACTCTATCCAAAACACCAAGCGCTCTCTTGCACATACAATACTAATACTTACACATATTTGAAGCACTGGGAGGGCCCGATAACTAAACAGGCCCCCCCATTTGCATTCAGGTACAGTAAGAACTGCAGATGCTGGATTCAGAGTTGATACAGCGTGGAGCTGGAAGGTACCAGCAGGTCAGACAGCATCGCACGAGCAGGAGAGTCAACGTTTCGGACTTGATGATGGATCCCGACCTGAAACGTGTACTCTCCTACTCCTCTGATACTGCCTGATCTGCTGTGTTCCTCCAGCTCCACACTGTGTTGGGAGATAATAGGTACTGCAGATGCTGGAGAATCCGAGATAACAAGGTGCGGAGCTGGATGAACACAGCAGGCCAAGCAGCATCATAGGAGCAGGAAAGCTTGACGTTTCGGGCCGAGACCCTTCATCAGAAATGGGGGAGGGGAAGAGGGTTGTGAAATAAATAGGGAGAGAGGGGGAGGTGGATAGAAGATGGATAGAGGAGAGGATAGGTGGAGAGGAGGCAGACAAGTCAAAGAGGTGGGGATGGAGCCAGTAAAGGTGAGTGTAG
>JAHRHZ010000271.1:7480194-7492797 GCA_024137785.1 Ginglymostoma cirratum
GGGTTGTATCTTTGTGTTTTAAAAGGGAAATGGAGCAGAGACATTGAATACTTTGTTGGAAAGTGGCATAGCATACATCTTGCCATAATTCATGTCACTCATAAAATTCTGCACAAAATTGATTAACATCATTATTAAGATAATTAACACTAAACAAAATTTGAGAAGGCAGCTAGAGTAGTCAGATTAAGATTGGTGGTAGTAATGATAATTAAATTATTATCAATTGGGAGACAACGGACAAAGATCTCGAAGGAATAATCATCATGGATATCAAAAAGAAGCCCTGCTGTGCCAATGCTAATAAATACTTTTAAGATGTAATCGGGTGTATTGACAAGGGTAATGCAGTAAATGTAATCTACATTAGACTTCCAAAAGTTCTCTCATAAGATATTCCATAATAAACTAATGAAAATCCAAAGCATTCAGTGTAAGGAGCCAAATAGTAGAATGGAAGCTTAGTTAGCTGAAAGACATAAACCAGAAGGTAGAAGTTGCTGAAAAAACTCAGCAGATCTGACAGCATCTGTGAAAGGGAAAAAACAGAGTTAACGTTTCAGGTCTGGTGACCCTTCCTCAGAAGGTTCTGTATCTCCAGGCCTCTTCACTCACTGTCATAGGGCTCACTCACCCTGAGCCCAGCTAGACGCTCACAGCGTCCCTGCCCCACACTGCCTTGCCTTCTTACACTTTACCCCTGCTCCCCCCACCAGCAAGGCAGAGGTACTAGGCTTATATTAAAGCTTTTGTAGCACAGACTCAAAACCAGGAAGCTTGCCATAGTTGTCAGTAGACCTCGGATCAGTCAAGAAGGATAGCCTTCATCGGGGGCTTCCAGCACAGTATTATCAAGTGCAGCCTGTGGTACCTGCTCAAACTGGTTAGTCAGGACCCCCTCCTCAAAGAGGGAGATGAGCAAATGACATGCAGCACACCTCCCATCCTGACTCTTCCTGCCCTATCGTGGGCTGTTTTCCTCCTGGAATGAGAGGGAGGCAGGCATTAAGGAAGGTGAAAGTAGGTGGCACAACTGATACTGTTGGTTCAGCTGCAATTGCTTTAATCTGGGAGGCAGACTGGCATGATCTGGTGTCGTGAACTCAGCTGGTGGTCCAGGGAGAGGAGGAAGTGTCATGTCAGCATCACCCCATCCAGCAGGAACTCCAGGTCCTTGTCCCCATGTGTGGGGCACCAATTATCATCTGTCTGCCATGTCCAGGGCATTTGTCAGGAAGCATGCAGGGTGGCTCTGGACAGACAGCAGTACTTGTCCAGGTATACCACAAGCTTTAATGATGGCACATGTTGAATGGGATCCCTGTCTTTCAGTGAATGTTGAGTTGTCCCGGGAATAGTGGATGGTAAGATGGGACAGAAATCAAACTTGAGAGACACCATAGGTAATTAATGAGTTGAGTTTTGAACTAACACCCAGACGTTGGTAAGGAGGATTCAGTAAGTTCAATTGTGCTGAGATAACAAGGCGTGGGGCTGGATGAACACAGCAGGCCAAGCAGCATCATAGGAGCAGGAAAACTTGACGTTTCGGGCCTAGACCCTTCATCAGAAAATTGTGTTCAGTTTGCCTTTGTTGCCTTCGATGCATAAGTCATTGCCAGGTGATTCATTTGTTTTCATTCCTTTTTTGGAGACTTTTGGCGATTTGATCCAACCGAGTAGATCACTAGGCCATTTCTGAGGGCAATTAAAGAGTCAATGACATTGCTGTGGCTTGGGAGCCATAAGTTGACTAGTTTTCCTTCTCTGAAGGACTTTAGTGACCCAGATGGGTTTTTACAAACATCGACAATTGTTATACGGTCATCATAAGACTTTTGATTCCAGATTTTTTTTATTGTATTCAAATCCTACAGTCTGCTATGTGGAATTCAAATCCAGGTCCCAAGACTTCTTCTTTATTCATTCACAGGATGAGGGCATCACTGGCCAGGCAGCATTTATTGCCCAGAGGGCAGTTCAGAGTCAACCACATTGCTGTGGATCTGGAGTCACATGTAGGCCAGACCAGGTAAGGATGGCAGTTTCCATCCCTAAAGGGCATTAGTGAACAAGATGGGTTTTTCCCAACAATTGACAATGGATTCACGGTCATCATTAGATTCTTAATTCCAGATATTTATTGAATTCAATTTCCACCATCTGCCATGGCGGGATTTAAACCCAGGTCCCCGGAACATTATCTGGGTCTCTGGATTAACGGTCCAGTGATAATACCACTAGACCATCGCCTCCCCACTTAGGTCTCCACATTTCTAGTGCACTGAAAACACCACTATGCCATCACCTTCCTTTATAAATGTGCTTATAATGGCACAATGCCAGTTATCATCTTTAATTTTCATCATCTCAGTAACAGTAACATTCATTATGAACTGTTACATTATTTGCTTCATGTTTATTCAAAGCCATATAATCCACACATGAATATCAACTTCATTGCACACGGTGGCCATTGTTCCACTGTCAATGATTCCATTATGTTTCACCCCTGGCATGGTAAATATCTCCAGTCAAATTTACTGTTCGCCTCAAACCTCAGCGAAGTGAAATTTCAGGTCATTAAAATATCCTAGCTTCGCCAGCTACGGGTTGGGTCCCACAATAGAATATTGCCCTCACTCTAGGCATTTCCAGGCAGCAAACTAATTTCCGGGTGGAGTATGTCTACAGGAAGTTATAGCTCGAACAACTTGTCTATGTTAACAAATATCAGCACTTAGATCCTAAATGAATTGTAAGATTGCTGTCTGTGGGTGGGTTCTCAAGGATTGTAATAGCCCTCTTTTTAAACAAGCAAAACAAGCTCTTTGCAAGATTAACCAGGAATCATAAGGCAATTTCACAACTCTGTGCACAATACTATCTGAGAACATGCTTCTGGCAACATTTAAAATTTTATATTGCTAAGATTCTGGATTGGTTTTGTGATCTTCATTACACCATTGTAATGTTTACGAAATATTTGGATGTCCACTGGTGAAGCCAAGGCTTACAAGGTTATGGATCAAGTGTTGGAAAATGGGAATAGAACAGTATGTTACACAGGTTTACAGGCCCTCATTGCCCCTCCCAGTGCAGGACAGAGACTGCCTTGCAGGTGGAGCCAAGCACCCCCCACAAACTCCCTAATCCCACAGCGCTGCTCGTTTTTATTTTCAACATTAGAAGTTGGTGAGGGTGCTCCTCCATGCTGAAGTGCCCTCTCAGTTAGTTCCCAGCCATTGCAGGCTACTGTATTTTTCAAACTGGGCTGGGGCCACCATTTCTTCTATTTGAAACTTACCAACTGAGAGTGGGGGGGGGCAACTGTCAAAATTCTAGGCTTAATTTGACAGATACACTCCCACCTCCGGCAAGTGGGTGTGTCTGTACAATTGGACACCATGCCCTGGGCATTCTTCCTGACATATAGCCACCTGCTCCTAAAATTTTATCAACTGAATGAAGTGGTTTGCTAGCACCATTACAGATGACGGTAAAGAGTCAACGTATTGTTGGCCAGACAGGTTAATGATAGTAGATTCATTTTCATTTATTCACTCACAGGATGAGGGCACTGTGGATTAGGCCAGCATTTATTGCCCATCCCTAAGTGCCCAGAGGGCAGTTGAGAGCCAACTACATTGCTGTGGGTCTGGATAAACCGGGTAAGGATGGCAGTTTCCTTCCCTAAACGGCATTAGTGACCCACATAGGCTTTTCGGACGATTGACACACAGTCATCACTAGACTCTTAAATTCAGATTTTTATTGAACTCACGTTTCACCATCTGCGTGGTGGGATTCAAGATCGGGTCCACAGGAAATTACTTGGGTTTCTGGATTAACGGTCCAGCAATAATACCGCTAGGCCATCACCACCCTCCCACCCCCCTGCTCCGCTACAGGACCTTAGTGAACCTGATGAGTTCATAGAACATAGAATCCCTACAGTGTGGAAGTAGGCCATTTAGCCCATCCAGCCCACTGGCTCCAGGAAGGGCATCCCAATTAGACCCACCCACTACCCTACCCCTGTAACCATTTACTGTGGCTAATCCACTGAGCCTGCACATCACTGGATGCTAACAGTAATTTAACATGGCCAGTCCACCTAACCTGAGCATCTTTGGACTGTGGGAGGAAACTGAAGCACCTGGAGAAAACTCATGCAGACACTGGGAGAATGTGCAAACTCCACACAGACAGCAGCTTGAGTCTGGAATCAAACCCAGATGACTGGTGCCGTGAGGCAGCAGTGCTAACCACTGAGCCACCGTGCTGCCATTTTTTAAAATAACAATCAATAATAGCTGTCATAGTGACAATCAGTGAGAGTAGCTTTCAATTGCAGATTTTACTAATTACATTCAAACTTCACTCGCTGCCTTGGTGGGATTTAAACCCACATTCCTAAGGGATATGTTTGGGCCTTGGGAGCACTAATCCAGTGACATTACACGACAGCACCATCTTCCCTGATTAACAGCCCATGCATGGGTGGAGCGGATAGGTGAGTAGGAAGATGGATAGGTTAGGTCAGGTCAGGGAGGCAAGGTTGGGGGGAGGGTTGGACATGGGATAATGCTAAGGGTGGAGGGATTTTCAAGCTGGTGAAGTCAATATTGAGGCCATTGGGCTGTAAGCTCCCAAGGTGAAATATCAGGTTTATTTCCTCCAGTTTATGTTTGGCCTCACTCTGACAGTGGAGGAGGCCAAGGATGGACATGTCACCAGGGGAGTGGGAGGGGGAGTAAAAGTAGATGGCAACCGGAGGGTTGGGTTGGTTGGTGCATTCAGAGCGCATATTCTCCAAGGAACGGTCTCCGAGTCTGCGTTTGGTCTCCCCGACATAGAGGAAACCACATCAGAAGCGATACAATAGATCAGGTTGGATAAAGTGCGGGTGAATCTCTGATGGATCTGGAAGGATTTTTTGTGGCCTTGGATAGAGGTGTGTGGGGAGGGATAGGGGTAGGCAGTTGCAGGCGGTTGCAGGGAAGGGTACCGGGCATGATAGAGAAGTTGGTAGGGAGTGTAGAGTTGATGAGGGAGCCATGGAATGAACGGTCCCTACGGAAAGCAGACAGGGGTGGGGAAGGAAATATTACTTTGGTGGTGAGGTATTGTATTGTATTGCATCAGTTGCCCCCATTGTGGCCTCCTCCATATCAGGGAAACCAAACGCAGACTTGGGAACTGGTTCACACACCATCTGCGCTCTGCAGGCACCAAGCAATCCAACCTTCCGTTTGCCATCCATTTTAATTCCCCCTTCCCACTCCGCTGGCAACATGTCCATCCTTGGCCTCCTCCATTGTCAGAATGAAGCTAAATGTAAACTGGAGGAACAACGCTTCATATTTCGCCTTGGGAGCTTACAGCCCAATGGCCTCAATATTGACTTCACCAGCTTCAAAATCCCTCTACTTCCAGCATTATCCCATTATCCCTCTGATGACTGTCTGTGTGGAGTTTGCATGTTCTCCCCGTGTCTGTGTGGGTTTCCTCCGGGTGCTCCAGTTTCTTCCATAACATGTGCAGGTTAGGTGGTTTGGCCATGCTAAATTGCCAGTAGTGTTCAGGGATGTGCAGATTAGGTGGATTATAGGGGGATGGGTCTTGGTGGGATGCTCCAAGGGTTGGCGTGTACTTGTCGGGCTGAAGGGCCTGTTTCCACACTGTAGGGATTCTATGATGATTTACAGGGGGTTCACAAGCCCCACCCCCAGGTCAGTGACTTTTTTACCCCAGATGGTTTCAGGAACTGTTTCCCTTCCTCAATTTGAAAATTCTCAAAACAATTTTGTCAAAGTGCAAAAAGAATTTTTTTCCAAATTTCTCAATCAAAAATGAATCAATAAAAGAGAGATGAAATCACTGAAATTAGTGACTTATGCATTTGCTGGTGATAGTTAAAACAATGGAGATGTTTGATAAACATTTTACATCGGCCTTTACCAAACACATAAGAACATCAGAAGAGAGATCAGTCTTGAAGTAGGTGAGATTTTTCTCATGGGGAATATTAAATTTTTCAAATTAGTTAAGAGTTAGTGTTGCAAAGACAGAAAGATATGTATTTCTGTAGCTTTTGTCACAGCCATTGGCTATCCCGAAAGACTGCACAGGTTTAAAGTTTTGAGGTGCGGTCATTTTGGCATCGTGGATGGTTCTGAAAGGGTAATCTTCAGAGCCTGTGGGACGGAAGTGAGAAGACTGTTGAGTGTGTTATATCTCATTGCAGATATGTGATATACCTTTATGGGACATGCTTATGTCACCACAACATGGCATGTGACCTAATGGTATAAAACTGTTGTCCTCCATCTTACCGAGCTCTGCTCTCTTCCAGTATGACACATTGAGGGAAGTATGCTGCAATATGTCCAAATTGCTTAGACTGAGCCCAGACATGCAAGTGCCTGTGTTTATGATGTACATAAGTAAATATCAAATGCTGTCATAAATGTTCATTGAATTCTTCAGTAGTCCATGACTACATCTTGTCCTTATGTTACAGGAGATAACACATAGTGATAGCTACAGGTTATCAGTCTATCAGGCCTTGCAACATCATGATGACAATGCAATAATTGCTTTTAAAATAATTCTCACTAAAGACTAAATATCCCAGACCGTAAAGCGTTCAATCAACCAACCACAACAAGTTTAGGTGAATACAAAATTCCAACATCATTAGGTAAGAAGCAGATTTATCTTCTCTCCACTTGAAGTTTAAGTCTACAATGTTGTAAACCTCGTTTAGCTTTTAGGAAAGCAAAGCAAAGTTTCAGCCTGTTTCCCAGCCTTGAAATTAATATACAGCAGTCAAAGGTCTTTGTACAGGTTTACGGTAAAATTAGTGGTCAAAAGACTTGTTTTGAACTTAATATTAACACCAACAGTCAAAGGATGCTGTCAGTTTGGCCACACAGCGCTCCTTTATGAAACAAAAATGGTGCTATTAGCATTGAAAATTGATTTCCTAATCTAGAGACGATTACCTGTGTCCAGTGGTTGGTTAATTATGTCATTTTGTTTCATGTAATTTAGCACAAAAGCTGGTGTAACATCATTACTCCTTACTTGGTGCAAACTCCCCCTAGCTGCAACTTGCTACCACAGTCCCTTATCTCTTTGTAGACTCAGCCCACATGCAGCAAGACTTGTAGAGAAAGTATAATCATTAAAAAATTAAAGCAAAATAGAATGAACGTATAAAAGACAGAGTAATGTGCCAAATAGAAGAAAGCATAAAATAAGATCTGCACTCTACTTCAATAAAACAAAAGGCCGTAGACTGCTGACAAGAATTAGAAGGCAAACATTTGACTATGGATTCGTAGCAAGTGACAGTTTCCCTGAACTACATCTATTTGTGTAACATATGAATCATTGAATCCCTACAGTGTGGAAGCTGGCCATTTAGTACAAAGAGCATCCCACCCAGACTCACCTTCATACCCTCTAACCCTGCATATTCCACAGTTAATCTAACTAGCCTACACATCCCTGGACACTATTGGCAATCCACCTAATCTGCACATTTTTGGACTGTGGGAGGAAACTGGAGCACCCAGAGGAAACCCACACAAACACAGGGAGGATGCGCAAACTCTATGCAGGTGATCATCTGAGTGTGGAATTGAACCTGGGTCCCTGGCGCTGTGAGGCAACAGAGCTAACCATTATGCCACCCTATATGCAGCTTTATATCACATATCAAGTATCAATTAATTCCAAGAGGAATTCACTTAAAAAGTTACTTATTTTTAGCAAGGTAAGGCTTCATTGAATAAATACATCCAGTCTTTCTGAGAATTAGAGTTTAAAACAAGGATTCAGATAGGGTGCTGATCAACCAGGCTATTTCATCCTGAAAGGTGATAGGACTAGCACAGACAGAAACCCCAACTTGAAGTGAGATTTAACCCTAGTCCTCATATTCATGATGTCTACTTCATGATCCAGCATAATCACTGCACCCCTCTCCATGCTCTTTCATTATCCCTATTCCTCTTCCATTCATTTTCACCAGCCCCCTATTCTAGTGCCACTTCCTCAGTATCGCTATGGATAAATCTTAGGATGTCTTTGAAATGAAGATTTAAAGAAACAAACTTCTAGAAATCTATTACAGTTGTCCTGGTCAAGGGTGCCTTTCTAGTGAAATGAATTCTTCTTTCATGGAAACCATTCAAAAATACTGTTCTATTTCTCCACTTTTAGTGACTTGTGTGTTTGCACTCACGGGTTTCCCTATTTGATCCTTAAAAGTGCAACACTTGTTTTTCATATCAAAATGTAATACATCACATTTATCCAAGTTGAAATTACTCTGTCAATTATATGCACACTCTGTAGGTTTGTACCACTTGCAGGGTTTTTCTTTTCGCAGTCCTCTTAAGTATTGAGTGTTACCCACCCAATTTAGTGTCATCTGAAAATTTACATTTTGTTTATTCCATTGTTTGATCATTAATATAAATTGTGATCAACAAGAGTTCCAGGCCTGACTGTCCTGCAATATCACTTTCTGTACCTCTGAATAAATACTATTAATCTCTATACATTGCCGCTCTGTCTTAAAAACAGCCAGCGATCCTGTTATGTTATTTGTCCCTAAATCCACTTTCCTAACCAAGGATAACTCTCTGCCTACAATTCCATGAGCTTCAACTTGAATCAGCATTCATTAATAAGGGATTTTATCCAATGTTTTCTGGAAATTCGTATAAATAACACCTGTAAACATTCCCTAGGATACTATTCTAGTCAACTCTTCAAAGAAAAACAATTAGGTTCAAAAACATGTCTTCCCTTAACCCATGCCTCCTCTCTCTGATCAAGGTGTTCAGTCACTCTACCCTTAATTAATGATGAACAGCAACTGTGAGGCTAAGTGATCTATAATTCCTTGTTTTCCCTCCCTCTCCTTTCCAAGGAGCACAATATTCTACTGAAAGGAAGAGGTCTCAAATCGTGAGTTATTTTGGAAGGTGGAAGTTAAGGCGCCTATTTTCATGAAACCACTGGGACGGAAGCTATCTTGTCCTGGACTTTTGTCATTCTTTGTGTCATTGTCTTCACTGTCACTATTATGTTGATTTTGGAAATAACTTGCCTACTATTTGGAAACTTTGGAACATAGAAAATTGGAGCAGGATTTGGCCAATTGAGCCATTAGCTCTAATTTGATGTTCAGGTGATAAGGATACCCCACTGTCAACATGTAGGGAATTATCATTGACCAGAAATTTATGTGGATCATCGTTTTGAACACAATGGCTACAAGAGCAGGTCAGAAGCTAGGAATTCTGAGGCGAGTAACTCACCTCCTGACTCCTCAAAGCCTATCCATCATCTACAAAGCACAAGTCAAGAGTGTGATGGAATATTTGCCACTTGCTGAGATGAGTGCAGCTCCAACAGCACTCACGAAACATGAACCATTGGTCAAAAAGTTCCACTTGACTGGAACCACATCCACCACATTAACAATTCACTATCTGCATTACTGGCCATGCGCGGTTGAATGTGTACCAAATATAAGGTGCACTCAGCAGGTCACCATGAATTCTTCAACAGCCATTTCCAGACCTGTAAGAGCAAATTACTGCAGAAATCTGTGTGGAAAACAACAAATGGTGGAGATCACAGCGGGTCAGACAACATCCATGGAGAGAGAGCAAGCTAACGTTTCGAGTCTAGATGACTCTTCATCAGAGCTAACATCTGCCACCAAGAAGGACAGGGACAGCTGGCTCTGGAACATCAGCAGCACCATCTGCAAGTGTCCCTTCACATCACACGGCAGCCTGACTTGGATGTTCCTTGACTGTTGCTGGGTCAAAATCCTGGCAGTCTCTTCCTAATAGTGCTATGGGAGTACTTGTACCGCAAGGACTGAAGCAGTTCAAGAAGCAGCTCATCATCATCACCTCTGGGGCAATTAAAGATGGGAAATAAACTCTGGCCTTCTCAACAACGGCACACCCCACAAACAAATAAAAAGAACTTTGTGCAGCTACTAATTTTGTATTAATCAGTAAACTAGACACTAAAGCAAAAACAGAAATTGCTTGAAAAACATAGCAATGCCTGTGGAGAGAATGTTTTGGGTCCATTGACCCTTCTTCAGGAACAAGAAACTAAGGATTTCCAATCTGTTAGATCAGCCATTAATAGATATGGTTAATATTTAAGAAGATGGGCATATGGTTCTAAATTCCCTATATACAGGAAAATCGGGACCTCACATTATTTTGTGACCTTGCACTGCAAATTGAGAGAATATTTGCTTCATGATTAATCAAAGAAATATAAATTATTCCCTTTGGTAATAGCGCTGGAAGTTCACACCGAAAAGCAATGAAGATATTTCACAAGTTAACTTATAAAGATGTTGCCACATGTTTTCATTGCCACCTTGGCAACATTGTGCAATGCAGAATTTCTTTTTCATGGGCTGCCGGGTTTGATCCTCAGGCGTGACAGCAGTTACACGCTCTGTTGCCAACTTTAATCCTGCTCAGGCTGTACACTCCATTCCAAGGTGATCAGTCCTCTACATTGGGTCAATCCTTGCAACCACTGATAGCTGTACAGAGCCCCTCCTCTCCCCAATCCACTTCTATGACTGAGAGCACTAGAGTGCAGCTGAAGATCCTTCATGCGTTCCACATGAGTAGTTTTAGCCAGCACAACATGGCTCGTCATTAATGAACAATTTTCTCTAATCCCTGTTTGGAATGACGCAACATGCAAAACAGTCATAGGTTGGGACTGAATTTTCCCAAAAATCGGCTAAGTGCTATCTTCAGGGTGGTTCATGGAGGGTTTTACCCTGAGAGCTCTTGTGAGTGATCTCACGCAATTCTCACATCTTTAAATGTGTACCATATTTCGACAGCACTGCTTTCTGTGGTCAGTACCGGCAGAAGGACTCTCCACTTTCTGGAATTTCCACTGCTGTTGTTTATTTAAAGTTGAGCTGTGTGTCTTGCCAGAATACTGCCAGCCCTTCACAATAGATTTGGTCATAGAGGGAACCAAGAAAGAAAAACATCTGAAGGCCCATAAGAGTCCTAGGTCTTGCTTCATTGGAAATAGGATATCACATTTGTAAATGTAATGCTACTTTACATCATCCCCTGTCTGATATGGTGGCATTGTAACTGTGGCTACAAGAATGAAATTACAGAGACTACCCATTCTCAACACCATTACTCTTTCCCTAACACCCACTGTAGCATCACATCTTATCATTATTGACTAACAGATATTACAAAGCCTTAAATTCAGTTGTTAACATGTACTTTTCGTCAATAACCCAGGGAACGAGAAGAAACAACAACGGCAAAAAAAAGCTGCATTTGCTTCTACAACTAAGCAGGGCCTGTTGCCTTTCCAGCAGCAACAAACTTACAGTCAACTGGCTCCGATCCGTTGAAAGTTGGTGTCAATAAATCCTGCCTGGCATGTAGCACCCAGCATGACAGCGCTCTATCATGCCAAAGGTAGCTTCAATGGCTGTTTTCATCGGAGCCAGTCTGTGACTCCACGTGGCATTTACTCAGCATCGTGCTGGGTCCAGCCTGAGATTGCACTGGGGGGGTCGTATCCTTGAGCCCCAAGCTGTGAAATGAACTGAGTGGACTTTGTCTTCAATTCTCTTTCTTTATTTCTTTTTTCCCTTTGTTATTAAAATTATGGTGGAAGCCCTGTTATCCTGAACCTTTCATTTCCTTATTTTTCTAATTTTTTACTATGATTTTGTACTTTTGAATTTCTGTAATGCTGGAATATTTTTTAAAAAATTTTCTAATTTATTTCTCTAAGAATTTGTACTCAAGAATCTGTACCTAAGAGGGCACCCTAAGTGGCAACTTGCAAAATTTTCACTGTACTCACGTGACAATAAACCTAATTAATTCAATTCAATTCATTCAGGTGATGTTCCTTATGTACAGTATCCTCAACTCCCTCTTCCTCAGGAGACTGCTGCTTCTTTCCCAGTTCCTCAGCAACCCCCTCACAGACCCTTTTTAGCTGCTCCAGTGGTGCAAGCTGAGGTTATGGGGAGCTCTGACACAGGAATGCCTCAAGTGGCTGACTGACTGAGTCCAAGCCCTTGGATGATAGCCCTGACTGGGAGTGGGAACATCGTCTGACTGACGAAGTCAAAAGATGTGCAGATTAGGTAGATTGGCTAAGTTGAATTGCCCATAGCATCCAGGGAGGTGCAGGTTAGGTGGATTAGCCACGGGAAATGCAGGATTGCAGGGATAGGGTGGGGGCGCCTGGGTTGGTGTGGGATGTTCTTTGGAGGGTCGGTGTGGACTCAATGGGCCGAATGGCCTTCTTCCACAATGCAGGGATTCTACGACAACAGTGGACTTGACTGAGAGAGATAAAAGGTACTGCAGATGCTGGAGAATCCGAGATAACAAGCATGGGGCTGGATGAACACAGCAGGTCAAGCAGCATCATAGGAGCAGGAAAACTTGACGTTTCGGGCCTAGACCCTTCATCAGAAATGGGGGAGGGAAAGAGGGTTCTGAAATAAATAGGGAGAGAGGGGGAGGCGGATAGAGG
>JAHRHZ010000271.1:7493197-7504077 GCA_024137785.1 Ginglymostoma cirratum
TAGGCCCGAAACGTCAAGTTTTCCTGCTCCTATGATGCTGCTTGACCTGCTGTGTTCATCCAGCCCCATGCTTGTTATCTCTCATTATAGTGGACTTGACTGAGACTGCTCCGCTTAGATATTGACTGACGAGTGGCCTTTTGGTTGGTGCAGTATGCTCGCCGCATACTCTGCTGACACATGGTGAAGTGTGGCAATGATGTGGCACAGTGTGGGCAGCAACATGTCCCACCACCACCATCCTCCAAACCCATTCCTTCAATAATCATTGCTGACATCCATGACAATCTGCTGGCTGTGTGCCTGTGCTAAAAGGATAGGTAAGACAAAAGTGCCGTGAGGCCATAAGTTCTTAATGAAGCAGGAAAATGCAAAAAGGGAAGGCAGAGGTGCTATGAGCATCCAAGTGCATGCAAAGTAAGTGGGCACTAAGATGGCAGGCTAAGTTGAAGATGCTCCAATGCATGACACCCATGCCTATCCTTACACATTAACTGGCCTGGCAGGTAGCATTGCAATGTCAGGCATCAGTTAGCTCCAGGGGACAATACTGAGTTGGTGATTTTATTCTGTATTCTAATGTTCATAGTGATGTGTTGAGGCTGGTGTGTGTGTTTGATGTCAGCCTCCATGGATGGGAACAAAAACAGAAATTGCTGAAAAAGCTCAGCAGGTCCGGCAGCATCGGTGGAGAGAAATCAGAGTTAACGTTTTGGGTCGAGTGACCCTTGCTCAGAAACTCTGAAGTTTTGAGGAAGAGTCACTCGACCCGAAATGTTAACTCTGATTTCTCTTCACAGATGATGCTAGGCCTGCTGAGTTTTTCAAGCAATTTCTGTTTTTGCTTTTAATTTAAAGTATGCATCGTACTTTTGTTTTCCATGGATGGGGAGAAAGGTGGCTGGTGCCCATGGAGTGTGCCTGGGGTCTTGGGGAATGCTGCTCTGGGCAAGATGCCAGGGGACTTTCACATCAGGACTTGTTACCTTCTATTGCCTGAGAAGATAACAACTTGCATATAACTGAGGCAAGATTAGGTGATAATAAGATGGTAATAAATACAAATAGGCCTTTCATCACCAGCACAATATCCTCACCTTGTGATTAAACCTTTCAGTGAAAACTCACACTTTCTTTTCTGGATATCAAGAAACTAATTTTTTCATTTACGCCATGGTTTCCCCATCGTGTTGTCTATCTCATTCAAGGGCTAAAAAAATTGCATCCTTTCTCCTTTTTAACTTCATATTGTTAGTCTTACCTCACAGCAACCTTGACAACAAACATAAAAGGGATGGAAAGAGGAAATAAAGAAGGAGAGCAAAGAGAAATTGGGACTTTATGAAAGCACTTTGAATCGTTTATGAAGATTGAAGCAGAAATAAGGATCATTAATTATATTTAGGATGTTCAGCATCTTTCAATACTTTGCTGTTGAATGCTTTCCAAAATAATTCACTTTAAGTAAGAGATGTTACAAAGTCAGAATCATACCGAACGTCTCTGCTGTGAATGTGTTACCTTAAATTTCTAAAACATGTCAATTTGTTTGTTTTTGGTGGATAAATCCTCCTTAGTCCCATTCACTGCAGAATGTCAACACGACATCAGTGAAAGCTGTACTAGGAACGAAACCTCCTTAGAAATTCTTGCCAATAACAGCCCTTTTGTTACATCTACCTGGATCAATTAGATTACTGCATTCATTGGCAGCAAAAAGCTGTATTCAATGTTAGATGAATTGTGCCTGTCAGAAAATCGTTTTGGATTAATCATTAATCAATTATTCGTCAGATTCATTAACTATCCATCGTTTGACAGTTTGATTAAGGGTGAGCTCCTTTCTTGAGAAGAAACAACTCTCCCAGTGAATTTGAATTATAGATAAGAAAAGCAGTTATTTCAGAGATCCAGTTCAATCTAAAAGGCCGGCAGAAATGGGAACTCCCTGAACGCCAGAACCTGCAGACACAAAGCCATCTTGAGACATTCAGTCAGATCTTTATTGAAGTTACACAATGTAGTATGTACTGTGTACACGGAGGTAAACAGTGACATCTGACTCATTGTCACATTGAGCTATATAAAGCATACAAATCCAATTAATGCAACAATGAATGAAAGCCTCTTAGAAATTTCACCATAACAATGTGAAATGACTGTATGACGCATGTTAACCACGCAGTCCAAAATCACCTGATTCCACCTGTTGTCCCTTTTCACAGTGCCCTCAATGGTAGTATATGGTAGAACCACATTTTTTCCTGAGCAAAATAATGGATATCAATGTAGTAAATGTGTCTTTGATTGGTTGTTTCATAAATTGATAGACTAGTTTCACGTCAGTGTTTTACAGTACATCAGTGTGTATAATTGTGAGAATGCACACAGCACTGTTTTGGTGTAAGATTATATCCCAGAGTATATCGGTATATATCGGAATGGCATCATTCTGAAAATTGGTGCTCTTTTGTGATTTATTTTAAATGTGATAATTATCAAATATTTGCCAGCTTCTACTTTTCAATTTATAACTTTCAATTCCTTGCAATAAAAGTGGGGAGAATAAACAAGAAATCACTCGTTTTCTTGAGGTTACGATTGATGTCCTCAAGTAGCATTGAGTTGGCATTGAAATGTTGATCTGGTATTTTGACTGATCCCTGATTCAGAGTGAGAGATAACAACATGTTGTGGTCACATGACCTCTTGTATATGTTTCAATTACGCATTGAAGTGATTTCAAGCGTCCTTCCCTCTTGTGCATTGTCACCTAATGTTTTTGAGCTTAACGCTGATTCAAGTCACTGTTACTGCTTTTGGAATAGTCTTCCCCTTACTCTGCTTTTGGAATAATGGAGAAATCTAAAGAAAAGTAAGACTTGCATTTTATATACCACCTTTCACAACC
The DNA here is from genome assembly GCA_024137785.1 of Ginglymostoma cirratum. Classification (NCBI taxonomy): domain Eukaryota; kingdom Metazoa; phylum Chordata; class Chondrichthyes; order Orectolobiformes; family Ginglymostomatidae; genus Ginglymostoma; species Ginglymostoma cirratum. The sequence goes on from JAHRHZ010000271.1 coordinate 7,496,109, forward strand.
TCAGGATGTCCCAATGGACTTTATAGCCCACAAAGTATTTAAGTGTAGTTTCTGTTGTAATGTAGGACATTCTACACCCATACACCAGTGTAATTAGGAACAGGTAGTGTGTTTTCTTAATGATGCTGTTTGAGGGATAATTATTCACCAAGATTCTGGGGGGATCCCCTGCTCTTCTTCCATACAGTGACAAAGCACCATTTATCTTTTCCTGAGAGAGTCAGAAAGGTGTTAGTTTAAAGTCTGCTCTAAAAGATGGCACATCTGACGTTAGGGCAATAAGGTTCAGTCTCAGCTCGTCACTGAGAACTGAACCCACAGCCTTCTGACAGAGGAAAGATTCTCAAAAATTTAAACTCTTTTTGCTCTCTGTGGCTAACTTTATGGTCTTTAGCAGTCACATGGGATATCCATTGATTCTGTAGTGCAACAGGCCATTTGGCTGAACTGGTCAATGCCACTGTTTATACACAACATATGCACCTACTGCCACCTTATTGCTTCCCATAATGTTCGCTTATATCTCTATTCCATCCTGACTCATATGTTTTGTTTCACTCATTCTCAGATATAGAAAGGAGAGCATTCATTGGCTGTCCCCGGTAGCCATTTTAGTGGGTCCTTTGCTTGAATGACTCCAGTCCGCAGGCTGTAGGTACTTCCATGGTCCATTTGGCAGGACATTCTAGACTTTGACACAACAATCAGAATGGAATGCTGATATATCCTAATTGGGATGATGTGAACATATGCCAATGTTTTGTAACGTTGCTATTTAATATTACATTACATAAACAGGTCAAAAATTGCACCATGTAATCAATTGTTAGTTATTACATCACCAATGAATTCCTTTTCTTTCATCCTACACAGACCTAAGCTTATTGTCAACACTTAGTCAGAACTTAAACCTCAGAAAATTCAAAACACCGAATCTTTCATACAATTTTACAGCTGAAGTGAAAAACACGCCAAAACGCACACTTATTTGGAGCTGACATTTCCTTTACAGTTTTACCCCAGTAGTTTCAACCCTAAATGCTCGCTGTTCAGTCTGCCAATTGAACTTTGTGTGTAATGACATTGGAACTATTAGCCAACTAAACTAAGCAAGGTCTATCTAATTGGCCAATTACCATTCTGGTAGTCACATCATACAATGATAATGGGTCTGTTGACTAATCACCACAATCAATCTCCATCAATTAGTCTGCAACAGATCCGGACATGAAGTATAGGAATAAACCCCAGGGAGATTGTCAAACTAAGAGTCCAATATCCCTTATTCCTCCCAAACAAAGTACCCATACCTAATGGTGTTCTCAAATTACTCACACATTGTGTCTCAGGCTGTTAATTTCTGAAACAAATCATTGTAATCTCTGTAAAATCTATGTGATTTTAATCAATACAAGCTACTTTCACAGTTTCTGTATGGAGTCTTTTCCACAACTTGACCCTTCAGTTACTGAAATAAGATTGAGTGATAAGACCACGAGTCCATAAGATGTAGGAAAAGAAGTAGAACATTCGGTCCATCAAGACTGTTCTGCCGTTAAACAAGATCAAGCAAGATCAAGATCGATCTGACAATCCTCAACTCCAGTTTCCTGATTTTTCCCAATAACCCCTGATTCTCTTATCAATTAAAAATCTCTCTTTCTCAACCTTGAATGTACTTCACAACCCAGCCTCGACCATCCTCTATAGTAAAGAATGTTAAAGATTAACTACCTTGTGAGTTAAGAAATTCCTCTTCATCTCAATCTTGAGCTGCAACCCTTCATTCTGAGACTATTCCCTCTACTCCTAGACTGTCCTACAAGGGGAAACAACTTCCCAATATCTACCCTGTCAAGTCCCCTAAGAATCCTTTTATGTTTCATTACGTTTGATGCTTATTCATCTAAATTCTAATGAGTATAGGCCCAAACTACTCAACCTCTCCTCATAAAACAGTCCCTCTCTGTCCGAGATCAGCCTAGTAAACCTTCTCTGGACTATCTCCAGAGGCTGGGGCACTTTCTAGATTGCAAATCCATCCCCATGAAGAAACAGTAGCTAGTACCATTACTTCACTGAGGCACACCCTATTGGCATGGAGACAGACTAACATTCCATTCAAAGAGGGCAGGCAGACTGTTGAAACTGGAGTTATGTGCCCCCACAGGCCTTCCAAATAGAGAATGAGGATAAATGAGGGAGAGGAGGCTTCAAAATCACAATGCCCGCTCTCCATTTTTCAACCTTCAATCATAAAAATTATTTTTATCAGTCAAGTGATGGCTATAGATTGCGTGAAGGAACCCCTCTATAGGGCACTCTGTGGCAGCTGCAGAATCCAGGGAGACATAGTACCATCTCTGCACTGGTCCTCTGCCTGGAACACTGGTCTTCTGCCTGGAACACTGGTCGTCTACCTGGAACACTGGTCGTCTACCTGGAACACTGACTGTCTAACTGGAACACTGGTCGTCTACCTGGAACGCTGGTTGTCTACCTGGAACACTGGTCGTCTACCCGAAGCATTGGTCCTCTGCCTGGAGCACTGGTCTTCTGCCTGGAGCATGTTGTACATCAGTGCTGCAAACAGTTTCACCTCCCCAGTGCAGCACCAAGGCAACGCAGTTCAGAGTGCATTCTTTCTTCTTGGTAAATGTGGGTAGCAGCATCTCCATCAGCCTTGTAAAGGGACAAATCCTGCACAGTTTTCTGTTGCTAGGGGAACAAGCTAATCCCTATAACTGCACACACCCTCCCACACACAAGTGTCTTGTAAAGACCCCAAAATTCTGTCCTCCACTTTAGGCACCTGAAGGCAGAACTAAAATAAACACTTAAAAGAAAAACATTTAAAAAGATCTGCAGTATCTTCAGTCCCTAACCTTGCCCATTAACAACTGGCAGGCTGGACATAAACTGATATAAGCAAGCCTGATTGGTTGATTGATTTATTGTCACATGTACCGAAATACAGTGAAAAGATTTGTTTACGAGTGGTACAGGCAGATCATAGTAAACAAAGGATGTACAGATGAAAAAAACTTAGACCGAGGCATAGAGGTTATATTAGACAGTCTGTTAACCAGGCGAGATCAATGTTAGCAAGCTCAGCGTTATTTGAGGCTAGAGATTCCATTCATCAGTCTAATAATGACCCGGGAGAGCGGTTTCTGAACCTGCTTGTGCGTGTGTTCAGGCTTCTGTATCTTCTGCCTGACGGAAGAGGTTGGAGGAGATCATTACCAGGGTGCGATGTGTCTCTGATGATGTTGGCCGCCTTTCCACGGCAGCGAGCCATGTAAATGGAGTCCATGGATGGAAGGTTGGCTTCTGTGATGGTCTGGACTGTGCACACCACCTTCTGTAGTTTCTGGGTAACTCCAGGTGATTCTTGTTTACAGTGCCACTGACTACCTGGCACCCAGTGAAAGTATTGCACGTTAATTAAATAAACAAAATGAAAACAGAATTCTGAGAACAATTGGCACACGGAGGGGCATGAGAGCTAAAATTAGAGTTAGTTTTATTGTCAAAGGTACTCAAATGAGTACAGTGAAACATTTATGAGTCACCACGTACAGTGCCATCAGTTTACATGGGTAGAAAGCTAGTGATGATTCTTGGTTTTTCTTGGTCAGAATGGTTCCCGATGTGCAAGATGTTTTTACGGAGCTCATTAAAGATGTATGAGTTGTGGAAAGAAGTTACATGCAATTTTGCTCACATCATTCAAGCACCATTTAAGCTCTGGAGACAATAAGGGAATTTAGTCCCAAAGTTCAGCATAACCAATGCATTCATTTCTGAAGAAGGATCCCGACCCAAAACGCCAACTTTCCTGCTCCTCTGATGCTGCTTGACTTGCTGTGCTCCTCCAGCTCCACACTGTGTTAACACATTCATGAAGGATTAACTTGTGATTTAGCAGAAATTAATTCAAATGGTTTTGCTCCGGGAAAAACTGCGAAGTGATCAGTCTGATTGTTGGAGCCAACAGACTTGATGGAAAGTGTTTTCCTTCCCTCCTGTCTTTGATCATGAAAAGTTGCATTTTTCTGTTTCTGTTTGTGTTCATTAGTCATTCTCTGATTGGTACTAAAGTAGACTGGAGAAAGAGCACGGAGATGAACATGGGTTGAAACAATGTGTGTGGGGGATAATTAGAATTGCACACGAAAACATATTTCAGGTTAATTGTTCAGCACATTGCAACATTTAGATGTGTGCCTCTGAACGCACGCTGAGATAGTTGGATTTGCTATCCGAACTTCCCAAATGACTTGACACATTCCTCTGGCTACACCACCAGATGATGTTGCACAAAGCTATGAGATTATCAAATGATTAAGCGCACATCATTGATCAGGTTCCAAAACAGCAACAAAACGCTGAGGATACAGGGAATCTGAAGTAGTAAATGCTGTTAGACACTCTGCGAGTCAGGCAGTGCTGTGGGGAGAGGGAGTTGACATTTGAGGTCAATGAACTTCCATTAGGACTGCCAAGATAAGGTGTGTTGAAGGGTCAAAGACCTGAAAGATTAGCTCTTGTCTTCCTCTTGCCAGACACTGCCTGACCTCATAGTTTTATCAGGGCTTGATATGAAGGTGCCTTTGTCTAGACCAGCATTTATATCCCCACCCATAGCTGCCCTTGAGAAGGTGACATGTCTTCTTAGACATTTACAGTTCCTGTCGATTAGCTACACCAGCCAGATTGTTGTAGGAGGCTGATCCAGGTGGTCAATTTGCTTCCACAAACAGGACTGCCCAGACAGACCCATTATTTCAACCTGCTCCTGCCTCACAGAACTCATCTCTTTCTATCTTGACTCAGTCTCTTCTCCCCTGATCCAGTCCCTGCCCACATACATTCCTCTGGTTCTTTACACCAGACCTGGGATTTCCAGTTTGCAGGCTTGAGCTGCCTCCTCTTTACACATCCATCCCCTACTAGGATGGTCTCAGGGCTCTCCGCTTCTTCCTGGAGCAAAGGCCTGAACCATCCCCACCCACCACCACCCTCCTCCATTTGGCGGATCTCGTCCTCACCCTTAACAACTTGTCTCTTCGCTCTTCTAATTTTCTTCAGGTAAGAGGGGTGGCCATGAGTACCCACATGGGCCCTAGTTATGCCTGTCTCTTCATGGGGTACATGGAATATTCCTTGTTCCAGTTCTATTCTGGTCCCCACCCACAACTCTTTCTCCGATACATTTTTGACATCATCAGTGCTGCTTCTCTCTATCATCTGGAATTGGAAAAGTTCATCAATTTCTCTTCCAATTCCCACCCTGCCCTCACTTTCACCTGGTCTATCTCTGACTGCTCCCTTCCCTTCCTCAACATCTCTGTTTCCATATCTGAGGATAGACTGGTCACTAATATCCATTACAAACCCACCGACTCCCACAGCTACCTGGACTATACATCCTCGCACTTTGCTTCCTGTAAAGACTCCATTCCATTCTCTCAGTTCCTCTACCTCCGTCGTATTTGTTCAGATGAGGCCAACTTCAACATGGAAGCCTCTGAAATGTCCACCTTCTTCCTCAACCGAGGATTCCCCAGCTCTGTTGTCGACAGGGCCCTCAACCAGATCCGACCCATCTCTCGCACTTCCACCCTCACCCCTTCTCTTCCCTCCCGCAACAGTGATTGGGTTCCACTTATCCTCACCTACAATCCCACCAGCATCCACATCCAGAAGGTCATCGGACGCCATTTCCGCCACCTCCAGTGAGATGCCACCACCAGACACATATTCCCCTCCCCCCCCTTGTCCTCATTCCGCAGGGACCATTTCCTCCAGAACACCTTGGCCCACTCTTCCTTCACCCCCAACACTACCCCCACCGCCCCACGGCACTTTTCTCTTCAACCAGCAAAGGTGTAACACCTGCCCATTTACCTCCTCCCTTCCCAGTATCCAAGGGCCCAAATATACCTTCCAGGTGAAGCAGCACTTCACCTGCACTTCCCAGAATCTAGTCTACTGCATTCGCTGCTCACAATGTGGTCTCCTCTACACTGGGGAAACAAATTGTAGACTGGGTGACCACTTCATAGAACATCTACATTCTGCTCGCTAAAAAAGACCCTGAGTTTCCAGTTGCCTGCCACTTTAACACACCACCCTGTTCCCTGGCCAACATCTCTGTCTCTGGCTTGCTGCAGTGTTCCAGCGAAGCTCAGCGCAAGCTGGAAGAACAACACCTCATTTTCCCTCCGGACTCAATACCGAGTTCAATAATTTTAGGGCCTGAACTCTCCCATGTCGCAGCCCCCTACCCCACATGCCAGGCCCTGTTATCACATAGCCTGCCATTACACACACCCTGTTGTTTGTCACTAACAGTTCCCATTAACAACTATTCAGCCTCCCAGCCTGATCGTTATCAACTCCTTTGTATGTCCAGTTGTTCTACACTCTCTTCGGGCTCTATCCTATTGTTTACTCCTTAACTCCTCCCACCACCCTATCATCCGCATATGAACTGACGTTTTCCCAGCTACCATCAGTTCTGAGGAAGGGTCACTGGACCTGAAACGTTAACTCTGATTTTACTTCACAGATGCTGCCAGAGCTGCCGAGCTTTTCCAGCAACTTCTGCTTTTGGTCCATCTGCTTTCCTCCCTTTAAGACTTTGTAGCGATCTAATAGAATTCTGTAGCTTATCAGGCCATTCTGTAGACCTCTTAATTGTTGCTGCTAGTCTGGAACCATGCGCAGGCCAGGCCGGATAAAGATAGCAGATTTCTCCAAAAAAAAATTAGTGAACCAGATGGAATTTTTGGTAATGGTTTCATGTTAACCCTTAATTGCACATTTGTTAACTAATTCTAAATTTTGCCAACTACCATGTCGGGATTTGAACCCATGTCCCAAGCCTGGGCCTCTGGATTACCAACGCCCTCCACATGCAAAGTGGTCACAGCATAAAAAGGTCACTAGATACATACTCCAACCTGCAGTGTCAATGCGTGCTTCCATTGAACACAAAAATCCAGCTTTTTATCCAACGACAATGCTGCAAGATAATTGTACACATGTCGGTCACCATATTTCCAAGTCGGTACTTTGACTGCAAACTATGGTAAGAGGTTGCCTGAGCTGATTTTTATTGAGATGTGGAAGACGTGGGCTATAACATTCCTAACACAGTGTCTGGCTGCGCTTATTGGCTTCATTTACATAAGGCAATTGACTCAGGTTATATTTACTACTGTTTGGTCTGGTTGTTTTAATTACTTTGAATTAGTTGAACTCTTGCTTTCTTACACCTCAGGATCTGGGAAGACGTACAGAACATTCCTTCTGGAAAACACTGGAAAAATATGTTAGCAGTTCGACTGGAAGGTACAGCCAGAAATGATGGAAGGACCCATCAAAAATAGATCTTATGCTGGTTGAACTGAGTAACTGTCCTGTGTAGAAGGGAACTGTTAAGTTTGAGTCATGACACCACAGAGCAGCTAAACAACCGGCAGCCACTAGTTAATTTTTTTGTGGAATTTCAAAAGAAAAAACAAATGAGACATGGGCTTTGGAAAGAACTTTCCTCAATCTTTGATTTCTAACAGTCTTCTAACCTCTGAACACCGTTCTGAAACTATTTATTTTTCAGTAACAAAGGTCCCTGCTTAGCCCAAGGTTAATTAAAAAAATTGAAGGCAGTCAGTAAACTGCCCAGCAGACTATGCTTGTCACAGACATTAATTGTCAAATGTTCTGCTTCCAGTGCTAACTGTGGAAAATGCCGGTGTTCTAAGACATTTCCTAATATATAACGAGAGCTTGCAATGACTCAGTGGATTGTCCACTGAGCAAAAACATACAGGACTGTATAAGAGATAACAAGCATGGGGCTGGATGAACACAGCAGGCCAAGCAGCATCATAGGAGCAGGAAAACTTGACGTTTCGGGCCTAAACCCTTCATCAGAAATGGGCTTAGGGTTTAGGCC
>JAHRHZ010000271.1:7504477-7530857 GCA_024137785.1 Ginglymostoma cirratum
ATTTCTGATGAAGGGTTTAGGCCCGAAACGTCAAGTTTTCCTGCTCCTATGATGCTGCTTGGCCTGCTGTGTTCATCCAGCCCCATGCTTGTTATCTCGGATTCTCCAGCATCTGCAGTACCTTTTATCTCTAGGACTGTATAAGACCCCTTTGTGGAGCACCGACACTCAGTTCGCGACAAACGACTGCACATCCCAGTCGTGAACCACTTCACCTCCCCCTCACACTCCTTGGATGACATGTCCATCCTGGGCCTCCTGCAGTGCCACAATGATGCCACCTGAAGGTTGCAGGAACAGCACCTCATATTTTGCTTGGGAACCCTGCAGCCCAATGGTATCAATGTGGACTTCACAGGCTTCAAAATCACCCCGCCCCCGACCACATCCCAAAACCAGCCCAGCTCGTCCCCACCTCCCCATCCTTTCTCCCACCTATCCCCTCCTCCCACCTCAACCCCCAACCCCACCTCCTACCTCTCAACCTCATCCCCGCCTCCTTGACCTGTCCGTCTCCTCTCCACCTATCTGCTCCTTTATCCATCTTCCATCCACCTCCCCACTCTCTCTATTTATTTCAGAATCCCCTTCCCCTCCCCCATTTCTGAAGAAGGGTCTAGGCCCGAAACATCAGCCTTCCTGCTTCTCTGATGCTGCTTGGCCTGCTGTGTTCATCCAGCTCTACACCTTGTTATCCCAGGACTGCATAAAGCTTGATTGCCAATCTGTGCTGATCTCAATAATACATTTGATCTCAGGAGCCTTAAACTGGGAAGAAAGGAAGCAACCATACAGCTTGTTATCCTGATTTCTCTCTGGAAACTCTCTGGAAATCACACGGATTTTAAGGTCAGCAAGCTGTAACGTTGTCCTAGTCAAATAACCTGCTCACTGTCATGTGAGCAACTTGGTGAAAACGAACCAGGAGGTGGCTAATGCTTGTCACACAGAAAAACTCAGCGCTTTCTAGAGAAGAGGAGGAATTAAAAACAAAATTCTTTGAGATAAATGAGTGTATTGATTTTACTCTTCTTATCAACAGGATTTGGCCCATGTAATGATAAAGCAGCAGTGTTGGCATCCTGCAGATAGGCACATTACACAACTATGGACAAGGTAGATATAACTGGGGGCCAGTCAGTTGAAATCCATTACCAAAACTATCAGCAGTAAAGTTAAAATGTAACAGCAATTTTTGTTGACCAAATACTGTCAGATTTTGGGTCACCATGTGGCATCCTCAAAACAGGTTACGTGTCACTTGAGAATAAAAAAAACTTATTGGAAAATTCTTTCAGGAAGACAATATCTGATGAGATTAGTGAGGCAAAATATCTTTCAATAAGTTCGAGGTAACACCAAAAAACTCACAGGAGTAGTCATCAGATATAATCAACAATTACCAGCCAGAAACAACATGTTTAAGTAATGTTTCTTATCCTTTATCAGCTTTACCGAGAATTCTGGAAATGAGAAAGCCAACATAATGACCACTAGCATTTATATAGTGCCTTTAGTATCATGTTCAAAGCTTGTCACAGGAGCATAATCAGATGAAATGTGACACCATGCCATATAAAGGGATATTAGGACAGGTGATCAAACTCTTGTTCAAAGGTATAGTTCTTAAGGTGTGGCTTAAAAAAATAGAGAGAAACACATGGCTCATAGGAAAAAAAGATCTTGAGTTTAGCACCCAGGCAATATACACTACCCTTAATGGTCAAGCAATTAAAATCATAAGTGTGAAAGAAGCCAGATTCAAGAAAGTTAAGGTTAGGGTTAGGGTTAGGTTAGGGTTAGAGATCTGAAAGCTGCTAGAGGAGGTTAAGAAGGGAGGGGTTTGAACCTTTAGGTCATGGTGTTGCCAGGAGCTAATCTAGGTGAGCGAGTGCCGAGTAATACTTTTGGCGCAGTTTAAGGATATTTATAGCAGGGTTTTGGATGGATTTAAATATAAAGAGTGTGGAAAGTGGCAGATTGGCCAAGAAAACATTGAAATACAAACAAATCTTGAGGCTACAAAGGATTAGCTCAATATTTCATCAGCTGATAAACAGAGGCTTGGGCAATCAAATTAAAGTAGGGCATCTTGATAGTCTAGCGGATATGAGTTCTGACGTTATGTTTGGGATCAAGTAAGATACCAAGTTTACTAAACTCTTTCAAAGAGTGAACAGCAAGATAAATGGAGTCAGTGTCTAGGAAATGAAGTTTATGGAAAGGATGAAAATCATAAGCTTTGGGTCTTTCCAATATTTACCGGATATCCTGAGGTAATGGTCAACCTTGTCTGAAAGTTGACTCCTGACCTTTGGTCAACAAATCTTTCATTTTTTGTATATCTTGTGGATTGGTCAATTCCCAACATCTAGCCAAAAAATCTGACCTCTTTGGACACACCGCGTAAAGGTTCTTTTTCTGTGTAGGCATTCCTCAAAAAATCTTTATTAGTTGAGTTCTGTTTGATTTTTCTCATAAATCTCAGAAATCACACCTCTGATGCCTTTAATTGATCTTCCATTGTCCTGCTTCTATCCCAGCTTTTCCATCCAAACAATAACTCTGACTGGATGTGGCACTGAGCCATCTCATTCTGCTTTCCATAGAGATGTTCATATTTCGTAAGAGGTCTGACATTTTCATGAAGACTTGTTCTGCAAGTGTTTTGCCCACCTTTCCTATCAGATGTTATTAGGCTACTTAGATAAGACAATGATTCCAACTTGTTCTTTTCATTTCCAGGAATTTTAGTAGGTGGCAGAGTGTAACTAGTCTGAGAAATGTCCATAACACAGAATTCCAGACACAGTCAGATCATGAGACCACATGATACCTGCCTCACCTTAGGGTGGCACATGGGTCAGTGGTTAACACTGCTACCTCACAGTACCAGTGACTGGGGTTCAATCCCACCTTCGGGCAACTGTCTGTGTGCAGTTTGCACACTCTCCCTGTGTCTGCATGGGTTTCCTCCCACAGTCCAAAGGTGTGCAGGCTAGGTGGATTGGCCATGCTAAATTGCCCGTTGTGTTCAGGGATGTGTAGATTAGGTGGGTTAGCCATGGGAAATGCAGGGTTACAGGGAAAGGGTAGAGGGATGTGTCTGGATGGGATGCTCTTCGGAAGGTCAGTGTAGACTTGTTGGGCTGAATGGCCTGTTTCCACACTGTTGGGATTCTATGATTTAGGAGCAGAAGTAAGCCAGTGAGTTTGCTCCCCCATGCAATGAAATCATGGTTGATCTGATGCTCCTCAACTCCACTTTCCTACTTTTTCCTAATAACCATTGACTCCGTTACTGTTTAAAATATATTCATTCAGCCTTGAATATACTTAATGACCCAGCCTCAACAGCCCTCAGAGGTAAAAAAATCCCACAGATTCACAACCCATTGAGAGAAGAATTTCCTCCTCCCCTTATTCTGAGATTATGCCCTCTGGTGCAACAAGTGACAATAGATATGTATTATCAATAAACTTCAGAAAAAGGATTCCATTCAACTTTCTGATATAACAAGGTGTAGAGCTGGATGAACACAGCAGACCAAGCAGCATCAGAGAAGCAGGAAAGCTGTGTTCATCCAGCTCTACACCTTGTTATCTCAGGTTCTCCAGCATCGGCAGTTCCTACTGTCTCTGTAACACGTTCAACTTTCAACTACCTTGCATCTTTTGTTAGTTAGCAATGTCTGTGGTCAGCACAGAAATGTGTCTAATGCTCTCATCTCCAAAGACCTAAGAAGGCTACATAAGCATGGATCAGTAGAGATTTGTGATTTAACAAGTATCATGAATTAAATTAATCTCGCAAGATCAGTACATTTCAATGTCATCATTGATTTGTTTGACCTTTGAAGTAAAATAGCTTAATATAAATTCGAAAGGTTTATTTCATTAAATTATTTTCTTTGCTGGAAGTATTACTATCATCGATCAGATTTATTTATAAACCCTAACATTAATACACTCTCCATTGTCAACACTGTGGAGGCATGTTTAGTTTGTAGTGACAATAAACTTATAATTTTATTGCTTTTAAATTTGACATTCATCCTAGAACAGGTTATCCAATTACTTAGTTCAAAATCTGGATGGTGTTTTTCTGATGACCGAAAAGAAATAAGTAATGGACACCTGTTGGGTATTTGTTCACAAAATGTTGATACAAAAAGAAAATTATATGTGCCTCTGTTTTTTTTTCCAAAATTGAATTGATTTGAACTGAATCATTTATTGTCACGTATATTCAACGTAAAAATACAATGAAAAGTGTGTACCGTCGCCATACCTGCATGGCGCTATTCACATTAACTTAGAATAAGGTTGGAAAGAAAAGATAACTTAAGAGAGTCCATCTTTCCTTTCCGCTGCCAGCGTCCCACTATGGGCTGCCTCACTAGCCTGCTCTCACCGCCACTGCCTCACCGTCCCCGCTCTCACCGCCACTGCCTCACCGTCCCCGCTCTCCCCGCCACTGCCTCACCGTCCTGGTCTCACCGCCACTGCCTCACTGACCCCGCTCTCACTGTCACTGCCTCACTGTCCGCACTCTCACTGCCTTTGCCTCACCATTCTGCTCTCACCGCCACTGCCTCACCGACCCCGCTCTCACTGTCACTGCCTCACTGTCCGCACTCTCACTGCCACTGCCTCACCATCCTGCTCTCACCGCCACTGCCTCACTGTCCCCATTCTCACCTTAACTGCCTCACTGTCCCCACTCTCCCTGCCACTGCCTCACCGACTCGCTTTCACCACCACTGTCTTACCAACTCGCTCTCACCACCAATGCTTACCGACCAGCTCTCACCGACACTGCCTCACCGTCCCCACTCTCACTGCCAATGCCTCACCGTCCCGTTCTCAACATCACTGCCTCACCGACACCGCTCTTACCACCACTGCCTCACTGTCCCCACTCTCACTGTCACTGCCTCACCGTCCCCCACTGACCATCCCTGCCTCACCAACCCACTCTCACCGTTACTGCCTCACCAACCCCACTCTCATCGCTACTGCATCACCGCCACTGCCACTGCCTCACCGTCCCACTCTCCCCATCACTGCCTCACCGACCCTGCTCTCACCGACCCTGCTCTCACCATCACTGCCTCACCATCCCCAGTTCCACAATAAAAACAATCCGCAAATTGCCAGAACGATTTCAGGTAACCTTAGCAACCCTCAGGACAATGATGTGTTCCAAATGGCTTATTTATCCCAAAATATGGCCAATAACATGTTGGGGGGTGACATGAGAACGGGGAGGTGATGGCCGAGCGGTATTATCTCTAGGAAGCTCAGCTAATGCCCTGGGGACCTAGGTTCGAATCCTGCAAAGGCAGATGGTGAAATTTGAATTCAATAATTATCTGGAAATTACAGTCTAATGATAACCATGAAATCACTGATAATTTTTGGTTCACTAATGCCCTTCAGGGAAGAAAATTGTCCTCACCTGGTCTGGTCCAAGTGTGACTCCAGACTTACAGCAATGTGGTTGACTCACAACTACCCTCTGAAATGGCCGAGCAAGCCATTCAGTTTTATCAATGTTTACAAAGAAATGTAACTGGGTTGGCCACCTGGTATCAACCTGGACACTGGAAAAGATAATGACAGAAACAACTCTGTCAATCCTAGTAAGTTCTCCTTCCCAACATCTGGGGATTAGTGCCAAAATTGGGAGAGCTGTGTCACAGACTAGCCAAGTAACAGCCTGACACAATCATACTCACAGAATCATACCTTACAGACAATGTCCCAGACACCACCATCACCATCCCTGGATATGTCCTGCCTCACCAGCAAGACAGACCCAGCAGAGCAGGCGGCACAGTGCTATACTGTCGGAAGGGTGTTGCTCTAGGAGTCCTCAATATTGGTTCTGGACCCCATGAAGTCTCATGGCTTCAGGTTAGACATGGGCAGGGAAAACTCTTGCTGATTACCACATACTGTCCTCCCTCGGCTGATGTATCCATACTCCTCCATGTTGAGCAACACTTAGAGGAAGCACTGAGCGTGGCAAGGGCACAAAATGTACCCTGGGTGGGGGATTTCAATGTCCACCACCAAGAGTGGCTCGGTAGCAGCACTACTGATTGAGCTGGTTGGGTCCTAGGAAATAGCTGCCAAATTGGGTCTGCAGCAGGTGGTGAGGTAACCAACAAGATGGAAAAGCATACTTGACCTCATCCTTTCCAATCTGCCAGCTGTAGATACATCTGTCCATGGCAGTATTGATAAAAGTGACCTTCACAAATTCCTTGTGGAGGTGATGTCCTGCCTTCACATTGAGAACAACCTCCTTTGTGTTGTGTGGCACTAGCACCGTGCTAAATGGGACAGACTTTGAGCAGATCCAGCAACTCAAGACTTGGCATCCATGAGGCGCTGTGGGCTATCAACAGCAGCAGAATTGTACTCCAGCATAATCTGTAACCTCATGGCCCGGCATATCCCCCACTCAACCATTACCATCAGGCCAAGGGGTCAACCCTGGTTCAATGAGAGTGCAGGAGGGCAGGCCAGGAGCAGCACCAGCGCATTCCTAAAAATGTGGTGTCAACCTGGGGAAGCTACCAAACAGGGCTACTTACGCGCCAAATAGCATAAGCAGAAAGAAATAGACAGAGCTAAGCAATCCCACAACCAATGGATCAGATCTAAGCTCTGCAGTCCTGCAACTTCCAGTCGTGAATGGCTATGGACAATTAAACAACTCACTGGAGGAGGTGGCTCCACAATTATCCCCACCCTCAATGATGGAAGAGCCCAGCACATCAGTGCAGAAGATAAGGCTGAAGCACTCGCAGCAATCTTCAGCCAGAAGTGTCAAGTGGACGATCCATCTCGGCCTCCTCCAGTAGTCCTCAGCATTACAGATACCAGTCTTCAGCCCTTTCAATCCACTCCATGTGATATCAAGAAATGGTTGGAGACACTGGATACTGTAAAGGCTATGGGCCCTGACAACATTCCAGCAATAGTACTGAAGATATGTGCTCCAGCACCTGTCGATGTGCTAACCAATCTCTTCCTGTACGGTTACAACACTGGCATTTACCCAGCAATGCAGAAAGTTGCCCAAGTATGTCCTGTGCACAAAAAGCAGGACAAATCCAACTGGGCCAATTACCGCCCCATCAGTCTCCTCTCGATCATCAGTAAAGTGATGGAAGGTGTCACTAACAGTGCTATCAAGCAGCACCTGCTCAGAAATAACCTGCTCAGTGACACCCAGTTTGGGTTCCGCCAGGGCCACTCAGCTCCTGATCTCATTACAGCTTTGGTTCAAACATGGACAAAAGAGCTGAATTCCAGAGGTGAGGGGAGAGTGACAGCCCTTGATAACAAGGCTGCGTTTGGCCGAGTCTGGCATCAAGGAGCCGTAACAAAACTGGAATCAATAGGTAACAGGGGAACAATCTCCGCCGGTTGGAGTCATATCTGGCACAAAGGAAGATGGTCGTGGTTGTTGGAAGTCAGTTATCTCAGCTCAAAGACATCTCTGCAGGAGTTCCTCAGGGTAGTGTCCTAGGCCCAACCATCTTCAAGCTGCTTCATCAATGACCTTCCCTCCATCATAAGGTCAGAAGTGGGGATGTTTGCCAATTATTGCACAATGTTCAGCACCATTCATGACTCCTCAGATACTGAAGCAGCCATATTCAAATGCAACAAGACCTTGCCAATATCCAGGTCTGGGCTGATGCATGGCAAGTAACATTCACACCACACAAATGCCAGACAATGACTATTTCTCACAAGAGACCCAATCTAACCACTGCCCCTTGACATTCAACAGCATTACTATCATTGAATCTCCCACTATCATCATCCTTGGGGTTACCATTGACCAGAAACTCAATTGGGCTCACCACATAAACATAATGGCTACAAGAGCAGGTTAGGGGCTAAGAATACTTCAGTGAGTAACTCACCTCTCGACTCCCCAAACCTGTCCACCATCTACAAAGCACAAGCCAGGAGTTTGATGGAATACTCCCCACTTGCCTGGATGAATGCAGCTCCAACAACACTCAAGATGCTTGACACCATCCAGGATAAAGCAGCCCGCTTGATTGGCACCACATTCACAAAGATTCACTCCACCCCTGACACTTGAGAGCAGCAGTGTGTACTATTTACAAGATGCACAGTAGAAATTCACCAGAGATCCTCAGACAGCACCTTCCAAACCAACAGCCACTTCCATCTCGAAGGACAAGGGCAGCAGATACATGGGAACACCACCATCTGCAAGTTCTCCTCCAAGCCACTCACCATCCTGATATGGAAATATATCGCCATTCCTTCACTGTAGCTGGATCAAAATCCTGGAATTCCCTCCCTAAGGGTATTGTGGGTCAACCCACACTACACGGACTGCAGTGGTTCAAGAAGGCAACTCACCACCACCTTCTCAAGGGCAACCAGGGACAGGCAATAAATGCTGGTCAGCCAATGATGTCCACATCCCACAAGAGAATAAAAGATAGAAGCCACATGGGCTGATTTATTGCTGACGTATGATTTCTGAAGTTACCTGTAATTCAGGACAACTTAACGGACAGAAAAGTGGCACAGTGGACTTTGGCAGAAATCAAACCATTTTGGTGGTATTTTTCTCAGCCTTGCATCAGTTTTCTTTCCTGGTTACTTTGTAAGGGTAATCTGAATAGATATTGATCGCTATTAAAAGCAATGTGTAGTTCTGGTGCACATTTAGTTGGAAACATTGCCAATATATGCATTGCTTATCATAGTGACATCCCGATGAGCAGTCCAGTCAATGATAGTCTGGGTGGGGAAAAATGTTCACAGCACAAATCCTGTGAACAAAAACAGAAGTTGCTGGAAAAGCTCAGCAGGTCTGGCAGCATCTGTGAAGAAAAAAATCAGAGTTGACATTTCAGGTCCACAGAATCTAAACAGGAGAAACTGTTGGTTAAGAAATGAAAGTTGTGAGTTGTGAGAACTTGGGTGAGATGGGCCATCAAATGTAGATCCAGCACATGAAGTGTCACTGCTGGGTTAGTTGAATTCTCTGGCCTGTGAGTCTGACCAAGGTGGGAATTTCCATCTGATGCAAATGAGGATCGAGCATGTTGTGAGCTGGCTCCAAACTGTCGTATAGTGCAGTGAAATAAAGGGCATGAGGCTGCCTGTATGTGCAACCCCCTCAGGTAAAGCAAGTTGCTGATTAACATGTGGCAATCCCTCAAGTAGAACGGTATTCTAATTGCTGTTTAAACTCCACGGATGTCTTTCGCTTCCCAAAACTTATCAATTAAAAGAAGGCAAGACACTGGGGCAATTGAAGGGCTCAGCAATCTCACACAAATATTGCAAAAGTCGGTTTGGACAGCTGCCCTTTTCACTTAACACGGAGGACTATGAGTCAGAAGTTACTTCTTACACTTTCAGGGTTTCCTCCATAACATTCTTGGCGTTGTTGTGGTGATGAAGAACATTTACATGATTTGCTGAGATGAGGAGAACATCAACTTTATTGAAAAAAGCATCTTGTCAAAGCTTCATTAAGCCATAAGACTGTGAGACAGCAAGATCATGTGACATTGCTTCACTTCCCGTGGTTGACGTATTTGGGGTTTAACAGTATTTCACACCGTCCGAACTAACCCCATATGTTCTGTCTTATCAGTGGGTGGCCTTAAACTGCAGGAGGAGCAAGACACAGGCTATATTTCATATAAACTGTCTCAGTACTTGAGACATCAATAATGTTGTCACTTGGAATTTATCTTATAGACATCCTAGCTTTAAAAAAATCACATAAATCACATAAAGCCTGTTCAAATTAATTCACTTGTTTTATTATTCCAGACAATGGTGATCAAAGAAAAGTTCTTTCCCCTTGATCCTTGGAACTTCATTACTATTCAATACAGTTGAACTGATGAAGGCTGAAATCTTCATTATATAGAAACTAGGAGCACGAGTAGGACATTCATCCCTCCAAGCCTGCTCCACCATTCAAAGGGATCATGGCTGCTCACCCACCTCAATATCTTGTTCTCACTTTCTCCCCCACACACTTTGATCCCTTTAGCCTAAGAATATATCTGTATCCTTCTTGAAAAAGAGAATTCCACAGGCTTACCACTCTCCAAGCGCAGAAATTTCTCCTCACCTCGGTCTTAATATCCCGTATCCTTAAACTGACTCCTGCTTCTACACACCCCAGACATTGGGAACATCCTTCCTTCATTTACCGTGTCTAGTTGTGTTAGAATTTTTCACTATGAACTATGAACTTCAGCCACATCAAGCACTCCCCACCCCTATTCTTTTAAACTTACTGATGTCATCCTAACTGATCTCAATCTCTCTTCATGCCTCTTGTGTAGATCAAAAATTGAACTTTTTTTGAGAGTCATGTACAAAATTGCAGCTTCATTTACGGAATGACAGGAAGATGTAGGAAATTTGGGGAAATATTTTTATGCTGAAAGGTCAGAAGACTTAAGATGAACATTTAGAGAACTTCTGATCATTCATTTGCAGATCCTTCATATGCATCTCCTGAGTTCATAGATCACTCTCCACACCTTTTACTATTTAGTCAATGATTTCTATACTAAATTATCTGACCAATATACTTCTCACAGAATATCCTTCAAATGGGGTTACAGTAAGTCAGCAAAATAAACATTATCCTTGTGAGCCTAAATGTCTCATTTCTCAGTCATTATCGAATCATTGGTGTAGCAGTATAAACTTGATACTCTATGCAGTGGTAAAGCTCAATTATTTGGCCAATAATTTACCAGGCACAGGGTCAATAATAATTTATTGGTTCAATACCCACTGATTTACTTATCTGGTTCTCTGGCACTGTACAATTTGTAGCAGCTTCCAGAAGGTTCATTGGCGATCTGTGATTCTTAATGTCATAGGAAACAAATTCTAAGGAAGGAGGAGAGATAAGGAAAAGTTTTATTTTGGCATTCTGCAAGTTTTCCAGTGAAATGCAGCCAGGCTGTGGGTGGTAATTTAGGTCATGATTTATGTTGTTTTGTTTCCATCTATTTGTGGGCCTAGAGTTCTATTTCAGTGTCACTTTGAGCAAGTATAGAATTAAACGGCAATGATGGAAAGATCGTTTCTGTCATTACTGAAGTTCTGTCACTTTGTCTTGTCAAACAAAATCTGTGTCATTTTTAACTATAAGTTTAGAGTCATAGGATCATACAGCACAGAAAGACGCAATTTTTCCAATCATGTTTGTGCTGGCCCTTTGGTAGAATTACCTAATCAATCACATTCTCCTTCACTTGCCCCTATAATTCTTAACCCTTACTTCCTTGTACGTAATTCTTTCTTGAATGTTCCTATTGAACGTTTCCACATCCATTTCAGAGAATAAATTGCAATGTCAGCCAGTGTGAAAATGCTTTTCCCCTTGTCACCACTTACTTGTTTGCCAGTCACTTTAATCGGTGCCATCTTGTTATTGGCCCTTTCCCACTGGAAATAATGTCTCGTTATTTATTCTATCAAAACCCTTCATGGTTTTGAACACTTCCCATTGTTCTTTCTCAGCTCTGAAGTGACAATGCCAGCTTCTTCAGTTGCTCCAGGTAAATTATCTTCCCCATTCCTGGTATCATTCTGGTGCCCTTTCCATACCTTTGCCGTGGATTTGATGGCATTCTTCGAGCACAGTGCCCAGACCTGAACTAATGAGGTATGAGCGATGTTTTAGCAACAAATCCATGCTTTCATGCTGTATCCCTCTAGCGATAAATTAAAGAATCTCTTGGCCTTGATTTTATGGGAGGCAGCCAATTAGAGACAGCTGGTAGCACAGGGATGTTAGAAAGCCAATCAGAATGACCAAAGGGATAGATGGTTGGCAGAGTCACTACCAATCAGGCTAATGGAGAGCAAGGGGCTTCCACAAGATGCTAACCTAATGGTATGAGTGACCTCCAAAAGTAGCCAGAAGTTTCTGATGTATCATTATACAGGGAAAAGGGCTCCAAATGCCTGCAGGTGTGCTACATGCAATCTTCCTGTTTTTCTTTTCCATGAATTTCCAAGATCATTTAATGGTGTACCTGGTTTACACCATCAAGTTGTCTCTGATACCTTACCAGACTGTTGTCAAAGCAGGGGTGCCTGGCTGTTGTCAGCCATTTATAAAATGTCATTGCAATCTCAGATTAGGCTAGCTGTTGTACTAAGAATCTACCTTCAGGAAAATGCAGAGAGGCAGGAACAAATCAGAGAGCCTACTGGACAGATTGTGTACTAACCTTGCACAACCCACTGTCCATCACTAAATCTGTAACCACAGACCTGGTGAAATTCCAGCCTTCATTTCTACCTGTGAGGGTCTGG
This sequence comes from Ginglymostoma cirratum, assembly GCA_024137785.1. Lineage (NCBI taxonomy): Eukaryota > Metazoa > Chordata > Chondrichthyes > Orectolobiformes > Ginglymostomatidae > Ginglymostoma > Ginglymostoma cirratum. The sequence goes on from JAHRHZ010000271.1 coordinate 7,516,853, forward strand.
TGGTGAGTGACATTTCTTCTCTAGGTCCAGTCTTATGGCAATTTGTTTAACAATTCAACAATGAGGAATCAGCTAGTTATGTGGTATAGAAACCATTCATTTTTCAAACGTTATATCCAATCAATTCACACTGAAGAATGTTCTCATTCAGTCTCCACTAGTTGGTCGATGGTTTTGTTTCCTTACAAATGCAACTTAAGCACAAAACCAGAGAAAAATTTCTGAATGAGGAAATGTTACTGAGTAGAGATCTAAAGGTTCAATACATATGCAGCAGAAATGCAACACACAACCCCAATTTAGGTATTGCCAGAGCCCAGGTTTAACCTTAGGGAGAGGACTGGAGCTGTGTGTGGAGGCAACGGTCTCGTGGCATTATCACTGGATTGCTAATCCAGGGACATGTGTAGAAGGACTTGGGTTTGAATCTTGCCATGGTGGAATTTGAATTCAATAAAAAACTCTGGAATTAAGCATCTAATGATGACCCTGAATCCATTGTCGATTGTTGTAAAAACCCATCTGGTTCACTAACCCCTTTTAGGGAAGGAAACAGCCATCCTTACCTGGTCTGGCCTACATGTGACTCCAGACCCACAACAACGTGGTTGATTCTTAACTAGCCTCTGACCAATTAGGGATGGGGAATGAATGTTGGCCTAGCCCCAGCGATGTTCTCGGTCTGAGAATAAATAAAAAAACATACTCTTTGCTTGCATAACATACCAATGCAATCATTGCAAACTATTAGGTGGATGGAGATGATCACTCCATTAGCCATGATAACAAGCATGGGGCTGGATGAACACAGCAGGTCAAGCAGCATCATAGGAGCAGGAAAACTTGACGTTTCGGGCCTAAATTTTTCTGATGAAGGGTTTAGGCCCGAAACGTCAAGTTTTCCTGCTCCTATGATGCTGCTTGACCCGCTGTGTTCATCCAGCCCCATGCTTGTTATCTCGGATTCTCCAGCATCTGCAGTACCTTTTATCTCTGACTCCATTAGCCATATTTAGTTTAATCAATATTTACTGAAGAGAGGAAATGGTAATTTTCAATGCACACACAAATTACAAAAGACAAGGAATTGAAAGCTATGCACAACATAACTTGCAATTTTCTGATGGTGGGTGAGGTTCTCCATTTCCATGTGGATGACAACATTATTGAGACAAATGATTGCTCCGATACAATGGGGTAAATTTTGTAACTGCTTCTGTTGTGGAGCGTGCCTGCTCAGAGAGTTGTGTGAGTGTGGAGTCTGAGTCACCTACCAACTTTGTCCATAAGCATATGATGACCAGAAAGTCAGAAGCCAAGAATCATTTGCTGACTTGTAGTACAACTCGTGGCAGCACGGTGGCTCAGTGGTTAGCATTGGCTTGATTCCAGCCTTAGGCAACTGTTTGTGTGGAGTTTGCATGTTGTCCCCATGTCTTTGTGGATTTCTTCCTGATGCTCTGATTTCCTCCCACAGTCCAAAGATATGTAGGTCAGTTGGATTGGTCTTGCTAAATTGCCCATAATGTCCAGGGATATGCAGTCTACATGAATTAGCCCTGGGAAATTACAGGGATAGGGAGGGGTGTGCGGCTGGGTGGGATGCTCTTCAGAAGGTCAGTGTGGACTCAAATGGGCCAATTGGCCTGCTTTCTCACAACAGGGATTCTATGAACTTGTTGGATTTGCACACTTACAGAATGGAGATCACATAACTGACCCTAATACACGGGCTAAATAACATTGTATTACGTAATCAGCAGCACAGACAACGTTCCTGAACTGTTCATTAAATATTTCCATGTAATTTGAATGCACCAACAAATCCATTTTGTGACTGGAACCACGCTGTTAATAAAAGCATTGGATACAAAATGATCAGCCATGCCTGCAGCAGACAGACTGAAAAAATTAGCCTAACAGGGCTGCCTCCAAGAAATCTGTAATCCTCCAACACAAACCTCTTGTGCCATCTTTGATAGTTTTCACCATATTATTGCTGTCTTCACTTGTCCAGTCCATAAGGCCTTAAAGTCCCTTCCTAAAGTGCTGAATTCCAGAGGTGAGGTGGGAGTGGCCGACCTTGCCAACAAGACTGCATTTGACCAAGATAACAAGCATGGGGCTGGATGAACACAGCAGGTCAAGCAGCATCATAGGAGCAGGAAAACTTGACATTTCGGGCCTAGACCCTTCATCAGAAATGGGGGAGGGGAAGAGGGTTCTGAAATAAATAGGGAGAGGGGGGAGGCGGATAGAGGATGGATAGAGGAGAGGGTAGGTGGAGAGGAGGCAGACAAGTCAAAGAGGCGGGGATGGAGCCAGTAAAGGTGAGTGTAGGTAGGGGGGTAGGGAGGAGATAGGTCAGTCCAGGGAGGACGGACAGGTCAAGGGGGCGGGATGATGTTAGTAGATAGGAGATGGGGGTGTGACTTGAGGTGAGAGGAAAAACAGGTTAGGGAGGTGGAGATGAGCTAGGCTGGTTAGCATCTGCAGTACCTTTTATCTCTGTATTTGACCAAGTTTGGTTTCAAGGAATCCATGCAAAACTCAAGTTGGTGGAGGGGACAGGGTAGTGGTGGGGGTGGGGGGTGTTAGTGGGTGGAGGGTGCTGGTGGAGATGTTGATAGCTCAGATTATGTGATCGGAATGTGAGAATGACAGAAAAATTCACAATTTGAACCAACTCCTATTTCTTCCTCAGGGATAGCAAGAACAGCCGATGCTGGAGTCAGAGATAACCCAGTGTGGAGCTGATGGATCACAGCAGGTCAGGCAGTGTCAGAGGAGCAGGAAAGTTGACATTTTGGGCCCGGACCCTTCTTCAGAAATTTTATCTGTAGTTACTTCATCAATCACCTTCCCCTCCATCATTACGTCAGAAGTGGGGATGTTTGCTGATGATTGCACAATGTCCAACATTCATAACTTCTCGGATACTAACACAATCCATGTCCAAGTGCAACAAGATCTGGATGATATCCAGGTTTGGGCTGACAAGTGGCAAGTAACATCCATACTACACAAGTGTCAGGCAAAGACCATTTCCAATGCAAGAGTCTAACTCTCGTTCCCTTACATTTAATGACATTAATATCACTAACTACCACAGCATCAACATCCTTAGGCTTACCATTGACCAGAAACTGAATTGTACTAGTCATATCGATACTGTGACTCCTGAGCAGGTCAGACGATAGGGGTTTTACAGCAAGCAACTCACCTCCTGATTCCCCAAAGCCTGTCCACCATCGACAAGGCACCAAGTCAGGACTGTGATGGAATACTGCCCACTTGCCTGGATGGGTACAGTTGCCAACCACTCGCGAAGCTTGACAGCATCCAGGACAACGCAACCCACATGACTGGCATCACATCCACAAGCCTGCACTCCCTTCACCACGCAATGCCCAGTGTGTAACATCGACAAGACGCACTGCAGAAATTCACCAAGGCTCCTTTGACAGCACCTTCCAAACCCTGCAACCACTTCCATCTAGAAGAACAAGGGTAGCAGATACGTGGGAACACTTTCACTTGCAAGATCCCTTCCAAGCTGCTCACTATCCTGACGTGGAACTGTATCTGCGTCAAAAATCCTGGAATTCCCTTCCTGATGCCATTGTGGGTGTATTTGCACTAAATAGACTGCAGCATTTGAAGAAGGTAGCTCACCACCAACTTGTCAAGGGCATCTAGGGGCAGGTAATAAATCCTGACCCAGCCAGAGACGCCCACATCCCAGAGATAAATGAAAAAAAATCTCTTGGTTGTTTTCTCCTATCTTACACACTCCTTAAAGCCAACCTCCTTGACGAAGATGTTCATCATCTAATGTCTTCTTTCGCTCAGTTTCGAACTTTAACTGATTAAGCCTCTTTGAATGGTCTCGGGACATACCTTCCTACATCAAAAGTGCTAAATAATTGCAAGTTATTATTTTAGGAAGTCTAGGTTAAATTGTCCAGGTGTATTATCCTGTGGCCTTTATCCTGTTCTTCATTCAAAACCAAGGCATTCATCAGAAACACTGAATACTGGCAACTAAAAGATTTCAAAATATCCTTTATTGTCAGAATATCCCTTGTTGCCATGTGCACTTAAGTACAGAAGTGCAGAAATACAGTCAAAAGTTTTACAAGGTGGCCTCTTATGGCACCATCTTAGGTACAAGTACCTAGATACAAATCTTAGTTGCAAAAGAGGAATAAAAATAAAAGTAGTTGCATTACGTTACAGTGTTTAAAGTATAAGTTAGAAATAAGACATAGTTAAAGGATTGACATTACAGTCAGATTAAAAAAAAAATTCAAATAAACATTGCATTGCAGTAGCTAAGCATGTCTTCCCCATGTGGCCTGCGCCAGGCTCCAGTCCAATAATCATCACCACTCAAGTCCAAGCCTCCATACCGGCTCTCAGCTGCTCCAAGGTAAGTTCCAGGACTACACACCCCGCACTGGCCTCCTCCCAGGACTGGCTCCATACCCCAGTCACTGCCCCAGGACTGCTTCCTCATGTGCCAGCCACTTCTCTGGGACTGCTTTCCCACGTGCCAGTTATTTCTCTGGGGCTGCTTTACACATGTGCCAGCCACTTCTCTGGCACTGCTTTACATATGTGCCTGCTGCTGCTCCAGGATTTGCCTCCGGGTCTCATCAGCTCCTTCATTCTCCATCAGCTTTCTGCTGATTTCCTTCTGTTTCCCTGTTCTGCAGGATGCACTCAGGATTCAGTCACTGCGATTTATGAGAGATGTGAATATTGATGGCACATTTCCAAACCTCAGGATATCACAATTTCCTACACAATGAATAATACACCAATGAATGAACATGGAAATGCTTTGAAGTGTTGTCCCTACTGTAACTTAGAAAAGTGAAAGGTAAGATCACTGCTAGAGGTTTACTTTGTGATCTTATGGGATCAGCTGGATGCAAGTGTTAGACCATGAATTAGAAAGGATTTGGATTGATCAAGACAATAGGTTGAACTTGCTTCTAAGCCTTGTTAAAACATTTCTCCAGCAGATCTGGCACAGTCACCCACCCTGTCAGCCATGATCTCATTTAATAGCAGAGTGGGCTCGATGGGCCGAATGGATGACCTATGCTCCTAAATCTATTGTTCTATGGTCATTCTCATCTCCTCTCCTTAAGTGGCAGACAGTCTCAGTAGCCTGGAGAATCTGTCTGTGTTTTGGTGGTTTGATATGAGTTAAGAGGGAGGCGAAGAGGTGTTATGGACTGCTAATCCAGAGACCCAGATAATGTTCTGGTGACCCGGGTTCGAATCCTGCCACAGCAGGTGGTGGAATTTGAATTCAATAAATATCTGGAATTAAGAGTCTAATGATGACCATGAATCCATTGTCGATTATTGGAAAAACCCAGCTGGTTCACTCATGTCCTTTAGGGAAGGAAACTGCCATCCTTACCTGGTCTGGCCTACATGTGACTCCAGGCCCACAGCAATGTGGTTGACTCGTAACCACCCTCTGGACAATTAAGGATGGGCAATGAATGCTGCCTGGCCAGCAACGCCCTCATCCCAGGAATGAATAAAAAAGAAAAACATAAAAATGTAGGGAAAAAAACAGAAGTTGCTGGAAAAGCTCAGCAGGTCTGGCAGAATCTGTGAAGGAAAACATCAGAGTTAACGTTTCGGGTCCAGTGGAAGCTTCAGGTATTCAGTTGAAGCTGATCCTGTTGGAATGAGACCACGCAACACAACACATCAGCAGGAATGATTCTTAAGTTCAAATGATGAATTCTTCAGACAGTTTATATCTTCTTTCTGTCATTGAGGTATGCCCCCGGAGCAACAAATCTGTAGCCCCAGGATGGAGAGAGCCTCCAGCAGAGACTGGGGTAACCTGCTTCCTGTGGGCAGAATTATGTCTGGGGTTGGAGGTAGAATCTCCGGGACAGATAGACATCCCCAATGAGACCAATGATGGACTCTACTGGACTCTTTCCAGCCTGGAAAATCCACACCATGCCTGGTATTCCCTCTTAACGTTTCAATCATATGAGCCCCGAGCCAAGGGCACCAGCTCACAAAGTTGTCCTGACTGTCTCTCAAGCAAGTGTGGCAGTATAGGTGCTTGCGTAATGTTAGAGGAGATCAGGATTGGATAGTTGATTCAGAGATAGTGGGAACTGCTGATGCTGGAGATTCTGAGATAACAAGGTGTAGAGCTGGATGAACACAGCCGGCCAAGCAGCTTCAGAGGAGCAGGAAAGCTGACTTTTCGGGTCTAGACCTGTCTTCAGAAAAAAAAATTTCTTTCGTTTTTGCTTTCATTTTTTTTCTGAAGAATGGTCTAGGCCTGAAACGTCAGCCTTCCTGCTCCTCTGATGCTGCTTGGCCTGCTGTGTTCATCCAGCTCTACACCTTGTTATCTCAGGATTGGGTAGTTGATGCTTGTCTCCAAGGCTTGTACTTAAACAGTAGGCTTTACTTGTTACAGTCTCTGTCACCACCTCCTCTCTCCCCTCCCCCCACCTCAGTGGGACTGTCTGTTCTTTCAAGGCTGGCAGTTAGACACACCATTATTGTGCCATTCTCACATTCTGATCACTTAATCTGAACCATCAACATCTTTTCTCCCCCATTGCCCCACACACCCCCTCCCAACTACAGCATAACTTCACACTTCACGTCAGCTCTAGACTCAAAACGTTAGCTTCCTCTCTCTCCACAGAGCTGCCTGACCCTCTGTGATTTCCAGCATTTGTTGTTTTCGGTACAGATTCCAGCATCTGTAGTAATTTTCATCTACTAAAATAGTAGGTGCCTGAGCAAAGTGTCAGTGGAGATATTTTTAATCCAACTTGCTCAGGCATGTAATGACATACTTCTATGGCGGGTGACACTTGAACCCAGGCCACCCAGCTCAGAGGCAGGGATGTTACCTAACACTTCTCCGTGACAGCTGGATTCTGTGACCTAAATATCCAGCAGCACAGCCAGCTACTTTGACAGCTCTATAAAAAGGATAACTATATCAAGCAAGTGTCAGATTAGGGTGCCAAGTGGATAGGCTTCCAAGGTGCCAACTGGGGAAGGTGCCATGTGGGTAGCATTTCAAGGCAGGTTATGGAGTATTGAGGGTAGGGCCTGGGTGAGGAGGAGATATTGGCATTGTGTGAGGGGGGGTGGTTTGTCATGTTCATTAAGTGGGAGGTAGCCTTTTGGGTCTGGAGGTGGGGTGTTCCCTCCAGCAGTGGAGGAAGTGGGGCTTGGATCCTTTGGGTGGGTGTGGTGTTTCCGGGCCCCCAGGGGAGAGGTTGGGGGGTGTTGCAAGTTCAGGGGCAGAAGAGAGTGATGTCAGTTCTCAGCAAGGATAATCTGATCCCTGGGAAGGGGGTTTGGAGTATGGGTTTCGGGTCCACATTGCAGAAATGACTCTCTGGCCAATGGAAAATCTGGGCCATTGCCTGTTACTTTCTCACCCAGAGCTGCGTGATTTAGTGACCTGTCTTCTGGTTTTTTTGGTCCAAACTTTTAATGACTGGTGCTGGAATTGATGCTCGGTCCATGGCTTTTCACCATTTATATAAACAATTTGGATGTGAATATAGGAGGTACGGTTAGTAAGTTTGCAGTTAAATATCAAATTGGTGATGTGGTGTACAGTGAGGAAGGTTACCTCAGAGTACTACATAAAAACCAAAAGAACTGCAGATGGTGTAAATCAGGAACAAAAACAGAAGATGCTGGAAAAGCTCAGCAGGTCTGGCAACATCTGTGAAGAGAAAATCAGTTACCAATGAATAAGCCAGAGGAGAGGATTCTGAAGAAGGGTCACCGGACCCGAAAAGTTAACTCTGATTTTCTCTTCATAGATGCTGCCAGACCTGCTGGGCTTTTCCAGCAACTTCTGTTTTTGCGCATCAGAGTACAACGGGATCTTGATCTGATGGGCCAATGGGCTGAGGAGCGGCAGATGGAGTTTAATTTTGATAAATGTGAGGTACTGCATTTTGGAAAGGCAAATCAGGGCAGGATTTATACACTTAATGGTAAGGCCCTAGGGAGTGTGGCTGAAAAAAGAGACCTTGAAGTGCAGGTTCATAGTTCCTTCAAAGTGGGGTCGCAGTTAGATAAGATAGCGAAGAAGGTGTTTGATACGCTTGCCTTTATTGGTCAGTGCATTGAGTCTAGGAGGTGGGTGATTATGTTGTGGCTACACAGGCCATTGGTTAGGTCAATATTGGAGTGCTATGTGAAATTCTTGTCTCCCTACTGCAGGAAAGATTTTGTGAAACTTGAAAGTGTTCAGAAAACGTTTACAAGGATGTTGCCAGGGTTGGGGGGTTTGAGCTGTAGTGAAAGGCTGACTAGGCTGGGGCTATTTTCCCTGGAGCATTGGAAGCTAAGGCGTGACCTTATAGATGTTTATAAAATCATGAGGGGCATGGATAGGGTAAATAGACAAGGTTCTTTTCCCCAAGGTTGGAGAGTCCGGAACTAGGGGGCATAGGTTTAAGGTGAGAGGGGTAAGATTTAAAAGGGACCTAAGAGACAACTTTTTCACACAGAGGGTGGTATGTGTATGGAATGAGCTGCCACAGGAAGTGGTGGAGGCTGGCACAATTACAACAGTAAAAGGCATCTGGATGGGTACACGAATAGGAAGGGTTTAGAGGGATATGGGCCAAATGCTGGCAAATGGGACTAGATTAATTTAGGATATCTGGTCGGTATGGATGAATTGGACTGTTTCTGTGCTGTACAACTCTATGATTCTAAGGGTCTATAACTCTGATCCCTTTTGCTGGCCTGTGTCTGGTGTGTGTATTATCACACACTGCCTATTTGATGTTTTAGGGTCTCAGTTGTGCCAAGTATCATATTACCCACAGCCCAGGGTGTAAATAACTTGTGGCTGATACCTTTCATTGATCAGTGTGCAGCCGATTTATGATCTTCTCAATGGCATCATATCAGAATATCAAACAGATGGCACTATAGCTGTGATTCACGATGCTACAATGTTACCCTGTTTAAATCAAAATGCAGACGGATGTTTCCCTCGACCTGTGTCAGTAAAGAAGAGCAGAAATTGCTGCTCAGGGGTAGTGCAGAAGTTGGCTGTGATCATACTGCAAAAGTAATTTGGAGTAAGCTTTGTCAAGGAGGAGAGATCCGCAGTTTGGCCCAGTCTGTACACTCTCAGGCTTATTTTGTCCCTACCCCTTATATTGTTGAACTGCTTGGTTCTACTCTTCTGCAGTAATCTGGATACAGTCATTCCAACTCGTTATTCACACTACATGTTACAACAGAGAGCTGCTTCTCCAACAGTCTCTGTATCAGACTCTCTGAACAAATTTCTATCTGGTTCATAATCATATCAGCAGTTTCACCACAGACTGATTAACATGAACTCCTTAGTCCAAAACAAGCACTGTCACGGTTGCTATGTGCTTCCTGACAATCTGCCCAGGGGACCAAACAGTAAAGCTGATGAAAGAGACATGTTGGTCCAATTTATCTTGCCTGCTTCAAAATGGAACTCCATAATCAGTCCATTCATTTTCCACTGTTCCAATTCTTTCACTTGTTTTTCTCCTCTCTAGCTGAGGTCATGACAGGACAATATGTAAATAACAGTCTTTCCTTATCAGCAAAGTCAAATAATGCTGAAAAGGATGGAGGTGGTGAGCCCACAAGATTTCATGAAAAGTTGTAAGTTTTCCTGCTGAATGGGGAAAGTGAAAGCAACAACTGGCATTTGGCGGTGAAGTAGCAGCGTGAAGCGTGGGCTCCAGCCAGGAGCTTACCTGTTTTGTCTGCTTTTACAGCATTTTTTCTCCGTTCACTGCTTTTTTCTTAACTTTAACCTACTTCCATTCTGTGGAGAACAGATTTCTGCAGCGCAGAGGAGATCGAGCCAGTGCGGTGCCTAAACAGCTCCCCTGTCATCAGTGGCAGCTTCGAGAACAGACAGTGCGAGGCAGTGAGAACAGGCAGTGTGAGGTTCTGAGAACAGGCAGCACGAGGCAATGAGTACAGGCAGACTGAGGCAGTGTGAACAGGCAGTGCGAGGCAGTGAGAACAGGCAGCGCGAGGCTCTAAGAACAGGCAGCACGAGGCAGTGAGAACAGGCAGTGTGAGGCAGTGAGAACAGGCAGCCGGAGGTCTCCCAACATCTGCTGCGACATAGAGTGTGGGGGATACCAAGCCAGCGAGGGGAGAGGGACCCAGTGAAGGGAGACAGAGCCAGTGAGGGGAGAGCGAGCCAGCGAGGGGAGACAGAGCCAGCAAGGGGAGAGGGAGCCAGCGAGGGGAGACGGAGCCAGCGAGGGGAGAGGGAGCCAGTGAGGGGAGACAGAGCCAGCAAGGGGAGAGGGAGCCAGCAAGGGGAGAGGGAGCCAGCAAGAGGAGAGGGAGTGGGAGACAGTGAGGGGATAGGGAGCCAGTGAGGGGAGAGGGAGTGGGAGACAGCGAGGGGAGAGGTAGCCAGCAAGGGGAGAGGGAGCGGGAGCCAGCAAGGAGAGAGGGATCGGGAGCCAGCGAGGGGAGAGGGAGCCAGCACGAGAAGAGGGAGCCAATGAGGGGAGAGCGAACCAGCAAGAGGAGAGGGAGCCAGTGAGGGGAGAGGGAGCCCATTGCAGTAGAGTAGCCCAGTACAGAGCAGATCAAGCCCAAATGGGGATTATATGGCCAGCATGGCTAAGCACTTAAGAAGGACCGTACTGTTGAGTTTTTAACGTTATTTCTTTTCATTCTCTACTTTGCGCCTAAGATTTTGTACCAAGGTCCCTTTGTGCCTATGATAGCCCCAGGAATGGTGACTTTGTAGCCTTTTCATTGCACTCCTTATCCCTGTACATGAGTACGTGACAATAAAATGTAATTCTAAGTCAGCTGTTCTCTCAGAGTTGAATGGAGCTGCTGTATTTGTAGTTATCATTGCAGATTCACATCTCCACAATTTGACTGGCAAAACACAGGCAGAGCCTCAATTACAAGCTCCCTTGTTGTCCTTACTTTGGAGTTTATTATTCTCATGGAAAACACAATGCCAGCAATTTGTTTATCAAATCAACACTGTTGAATAATCAGATTAAAACTGGGATTTTTGCAATAGTTATCATTTTTATTGTTGATACTATACGCTTTTCTCTGAGTAATGGCTCCACCCTCTAAAGTTCAGTCTGGGACCTGCACTGAACATTTCCGGTCGCAATTGCAACAACAAATAACTTACAGTTAGGTAGCACCTTTAAAGTCACAAAGCGTATGCCTCAAAATTTCACATGAGGACATGTGAGACGCGAGAGCATGTGTTTTGAAGGTGCCCAGACTATATTTGTAAGGTTCTTTTAAAAGTTGTTCTCATTTGCCCCTTAAGACTTGCTGGAAATTAACCAGGCCTCATTCTTCATGGCCATTGAGTGTGGGCAAGCCAATTGACTACAGACAGTTTTATAGTTACACAATCTCCACACAAGGCTTTCCAGGAGGAGCCAAGGGGACATTCATACTGTTACCACCAGTTCCTGAGTGAGAAACTGGCAGTGCAGGTATGAGAGGCTGAATGGCCTCATCCTTTTCCTATGTTCTTAGGTCTCCCAACTTCTTCCTGTTCCAGACAGGCCACCTCAGGCCACAAGTAAGCCGCAAGGTGTGGGTGAACTTGCTTCCTTTATTTCTTAAAATTCAAAAGAACCGTGGATGCTGTAAATCAGGAACAAAAAACAGAAGTTGCTGGAAGCGTTCAGCAGGTCTGGCAGCATCTGCGAAGAAAAATTTGAGTTGACGTTTTGGATCTAGTTCTGAGGAAGGGCCACTGGCCCCAAAACATTAACTCTGATGTTTTTCCTCACAAATGCTGCCAGACCTGCAGAGCTTTTCCAGCAACTTCTGTTTTTGTCCCTTTACTTATTCACTTCCATCCTCAGTTGGTTGTAAGAAGGCTAATTTTGAGAGGATCCCTTCCCTTTGTGGATGTCTTTTTTCCAGACCCAACTAAACTTATGCTTTAAAAGGAGACAATTTAACCAGGCTTTCTCTAAATAAAAATAAGTGAGTTTATTCATTACTAACTGCTGTTGAGGTAGAGGTTACTGATAGCGTTGATGCTAGTAGTTGATAGTCTATTTCAAGGTTCTTTATAAAGTGAATGAAATCATTTATCCTGATTGTCAGTGGCTGCCTGGCAGCACTGATAGTGAGGTCGAGTCTGTTTTCTTTCTTTACCTGTAGTGCAGGGGTGTTTAAATGGCTCTTCTCTGAGACGTGATTCCAGTTGCACTTTTGTCCACACACGAGGATGTCAGGCCATTAATGCACACAGCCTAGTCATTTTCATCCCCAATTTTATATATTTCTAGAATGCCAAAACACAAAAATTCTCAAAGAGAATTTCTCCAAAGAAATGCCTTTCTTCAAAGAAGGGGAAGATAGTCAGCTCCTCCAATGTCTCTTCTTTATATTTCTCTCTCTTTGACAGTGTTACATTCCATGGGTTCCACACCAGACTTTCCCAGATAGTCAATATATTTGCATCTGCGGTATATTTTGGCTGCAGCAGCTTTTTTTTTTAAAAAGGCTCCTTTCGGAGTTAAAAGTTCACAGTGTCCTTCATATGTCAGAGTTCTGATCTGTCGTGATGCCACATATGCACAACACGAAATCAAAGATACAGCCTTTAGTGCAGTGCCCCCTAATACCACTCTGGCAAGTAATTAAAAATTGGAACATGGTTTGGGGGTTTAGGAGATAGTATTTTTCTCTTCAGCATCTTCTCTTTCCTTCGGTGACTATTGTCAGATTTTATTTCATCAGGGCATTTTTTTTATGACCAGAGCTTTTTATCAAGTTTCTGTTGATGGTGCCAGTATAGGCATTTTTAAGATAATGGTTAACCGTTCTCCCTTCCCTCAGCGTATGGAGTTTAATTAATGGCACACAGAAATTAGGGGGAAGGAACTAAAGTCTGAAGCCATCCACTTCAGCTTCACGCTGGCAAAGGACCTTTAGCTTTACATTTTATACCCAGTCAGTAGAAGAGACACAACATAGAAAAGCCTCCTTCTATTTTTCCCCTGCAATGATTCACCTACTACAGCATTGTTACATTTCAATGGCACGTGATCCAATTATGATACCAACCTCAGCCTGTGCTCCCTGACCTCACAATGTCATTTTGGCTTGTCCCCTATTCCTAACTGTGATTGCAGGCCTGTTTAATAGCACTGCCTTGGCCCAGGATTTTTTTTTAATCTTCAGCCATCAGCCGGAAGTCAGAGGTCCAGGAACCTCAGACCACACCATTCTGGCAATTGCTGAAACACACCCATTTCTTGCATGAGAATGGATGCTCCCAAAACTGCAGGGCATTCATGAAGGGCTCTGCGTCATAACATTTTGCATTGTAAATTTTTGGAAACCAGATGGAAATGATGTGTAGTTGAAAGGTTTTCTGAAAAGATGAATTAACTCTACATATTCCCTGATGAACCTTCTCACTGGATAACAGGATCTTACTGTCAAGCATCAGAGATAAAAGGTACTGCAGATGCTGGAGAATCCGAGATAACAAGCATGGGGCTGGATGAACACAGCAGGTCAAGCAGCATCATAGGAGCAGGAAAACTTGACGTTTCGGGCCTAAACCCTTCATCAGAAATGGGGGAGGGGAAGAGGGTTCTGAAATAAATAGGGAGAGAGGGGGAGGTGGATAGAGGATGGATAGAGGAGAGGATAGGTGGAGAGGAGGCAGACAAGTCGAAGAGGCGGGGATGGAGCCAGTAAAGGTGACTGTAGGTGGAGGGTTAGGGAGGAGATAGGTCAGTCCAGGGAGGACGGACAGGTCAAGGGGGCGGGATGATGTTAGTAGATAGGAGATGGGGGTGTGGCATGGGGTGAGAGGAAAAACCGGTTAGGGAGGTGGAGATGAGCTGGGCTGGTTTTGGGATGCGGTTGGGGGAAGGGGAGATTTTGAAGCTTGTGAAATCCACATTGATGCCATTGGGCTGCAGGGTTCCCA
>JAHRHZ010000271.1:7532947-7545449 GCA_024137785.1 Ginglymostoma cirratum
TCTCTCCCTATTTATTTCAGAACCCTCTTCCCCTCCCCCATTTCTGATGAAGGGTTTAGGCCTGAAACATCAAGTTTTCCTGCTCCTATGATGCTGCTTGACCTGCTGTGTTCATCCAGCCCCATGCTTACTGTCAAGCATCCTGTTAGTACTTCACTGAGATTGTGACAATCAGATAGTAGCCAAAGGTAATCATTGCAGTAAAATGTGTATTTAATACATTGTTCTTCACCATGAAGGAGTTTGCACTTATTGCTGCAGACAAATACGAAGTGTCAAAGTAAATTTGTATTTGGCACTGGACTTGAGAAAGGTTCAAACCATCAAGTCCCCTGTGCTGGAAACAAGAATGTGTAATGTTAATCCTAGAACAAAGGAGGAAGCAGGAGAACATAGATACAGCAATAGGTCATTGAAACCCTTAAGCCTGTTTGCCATTCAATGAGATAAGAGGCTGCATGGAACTAATAAAAATATTAAATAAGAGCTACTTTAATCAACATTGAGACCTTCAGCTGCAGTATGAATCTGCCTTTTCTTTCATTCTTTCATGGATGTGGGTGCACTGTTATTTGTCATGTGTTCCTGATCTCCCTTGAGGACTCGGTGCAGGGCTGTTCTCTGAGCTGTCATTCTCATGGTCCTGCAGTCCACACATTCGAGGAAGTCAGGCCACTAACACAGTGGTGATATGCTGCATTCTTGAGCCATTGCAACTCATCTAGTGCAGGTACACCCAGACTCTTCATCAGAAGGGAGTTTCCAATTTTTGATGCAGCAAGATTGAAGGAACATTGATATATATCCAAGTCAAGAAGGTGCGTGGTTTGTAGATGGTGGTGTTTCTCATGTATCTGCTACCTTTATACTTCTAGGTGGTAGAGGTCACAGATTTGGAAGATGGTTTTGAAGGAGTGTGGTAAGTTGTTGTGGTGTATCTTGTGGGTGGCGCAGACTGACACCACTGAATGTAATGGTGAATGGAGTGAATGTTGAAGATGGTAGACGGGGTGCCAATCAAATGGCATGCTTTGCTCTGGATGAAGAATGCCATTGGAGCTGTCTGCATCCAAACAAGTGGAGAGCATTCCAGCACACTCCTGACTGCATCATTGACAGAAATGGTGATCCCAATTAAAGACATTCATTCATTGTGGTACTTACAGCAGGGTAAGGATTTATTTAAGGCAAATATTTTCGCTGGTTGTCTGAAACTGGTCGGTTTGTTTTGCAAATGTTGCTTTTCTATTACTTAATATTGACTGTTCAAAACTGTTTAAAGATCACTAGTGAGAGTTAATGACTGACAAATTAATAACGGACAAGTTAATGACTGATTAATAATGGATGAATTGACTGATAATCAGCTAAAAATCAAGCATGGTGTTAATGCCAATGCAACTTTAGACAGGTTTATTTTGTAAAAGATAAAAGTAAACCAGAATATCTGTCCTGAATTTTAGTTTTTTGGCTAAGTGTAAGTTATGTTGAGTTTTCTGAAAGAATTTTTGACCATAATGGAGGCCTAGTGGAATTTCTTGGCAAATATTACCAATCTCACCTCATTAACTAATGGCCCTGCCTATGGCATCACTCATGACTAATTGTGGCACTATTTTATTACTTGCCATACTCAGAACAATTTGCCACTGCCAGGATATCCTAGAATTGATTGGTATTCTTAGCGCCAGTGCCATCTTTAAATGGGCCAAGGAGTGGCAGATGGAATTTAAATTTAGATAAATACAAGGAATTGCATTTTGGTAAAACAAACAAGGGTAGGACTTATACAGTTAATGGTTGGGCCCTGGGTAGGATTGTCAAAGGAGCGATCTAAGAGTTCAGGCACATGGTTCTTTGAAATTTTCATCATATGTAGACAGGGTGGTTAAAAAGGTATTTGGCTTGCTTGCCTTCATTACTTAGACCATTGAGTATAGGAATTGGGACACCATGTTAAGGTTGCACAGGACATTGGTGAGGCCACTTTTGGAGTACTGTGTACAGTTCTGGTCGCCCTGCTATAGGAAGGATATTATTAAATTGGAGAGGGTACGTAAAATATTTACCAGGATGTTGCCGTGACTGGAGGGTTTGAGTTAAAAGGATTGGCTGGGGCTTTTTTTCCCAGGAGTGTAAGAGGTTGAGGGGTGTCCTTATAGAGGATTATAAAATCATGAGGGGCAGGGATAAAATGAATAGCCAAGATCTTTTCCCTAGGATGGGGGAGTTCAAACTCAGGAGCATATTTGTAAGGTGAGAGGAGAAAGATTTAAAAGCGACATGAGAGGTAGTTTTTTTCACTCAGAGGTTGGGTCGTATGTGGAATGAACTTCCAAAGGAAGTGATAGTTGCAGGTATAGTTACAATATTTAAAAGACATTTGGACAAGTAAATTAATAGGAAAGGTTTAGAGGGATATGGGTCAAATGCAGGCAAAAAGGGAGTGGTTTAGTTTGGGAAAGTTGATCGACATGAACTAGTTGGACTGGTCTGTTTTGAGTCTGTGTGAGTCTGTGACTCTATACCTACGTTTGCTGATGCTGAGGAGCATGAGTAGTACACTCCAGGGAGACACTTGTGAACGCAGTATTGACTGAGATTTATTGAAATGTCCACACAACTGTCTTTTTCACGTTTGGCTGCTGCTATGAGAAAGGTTGGGTCCACAAATGCTTTCTGGCCCGTGGGAGGGGAGAGATCAGATGGAGGCCATTCTCTCTTCCCACCTCCACCAGCGATTCAATTACTACCCCCCAGCTTCCAACAAGTTAGAATCATAGAATTCTGACAGTGCGGGAAGAGGCCATTTTACCCTCAAGTCTGCACTGATCCTCTGAAGAGCATTCGGCCCAGATTGTGCCCAATTCCAATGAAATAAAAATGAACCTTGATGTGCCACCAATGAAATAAATTATTAGCTGCTCTTTGTGTTGAGTAATACACACTGATGGCTTGTGAAATGTTGTCTTTGATTATAAGGTAATTAAATAACTCTTATATCCTGTCCTCATCTGTCCTCTGGAGGGGATTTGAGATTGATTCAAGGATACCCAGTGTGTAATAGCAATTCTGGAATAAAGCCTAGAATAATGAACATACCTTTTAAACGTAGAGTTGTCTGAGGAAGTTACAATAGCATGAAGTTCCAATAATGTTGCCAATATTTTTTGTTCAGGAGTGGATTTTTGAAAGTAGATGTAAAGTCCAAAAGTTGCAAATAAATATAAAATTCATAAATGTGAAAATGAATCCAAAATCAAACCTTATTTCGGTGGAACATTTCTATTAAACTTGGACAGAAATGTTAGCTGGGAAGAAGGTGGTTTCTTGAAATGTGGAGCAACTGGATGATCATTCCTGCAGACAGAATGTAACTTTCTCACTAAGTGCTTGGCCAATGTAAAGGAGACTACATTGCTCGAAGTGAATACAATAGACTAGATTGAAGGAAATACAAGTGACACGTACAAGAAGTAACACATACTATCAATGTGTATTCACTATAATTTAGCACTGGCATTGTTTTCTGCACGACAACAGATGAAAAAAGAATTGGCCTCAGAGGATGCTAATTGCTGATGAGAATTCCATTAGGGGCTACATTTATCCGTCAACTTGGATTAAAAACAAATATTTGTTATTGCATCTCCCTGAAAAGGACATGGATTTAATGTAATAGACACAGACCTTCGTAGTGGACGACAACCTAAAATATCAAATGCAAGTTGTGGGTAGATGGAGGGTTAAGGAAGGAGCAAGTCAATAGCTGAATGGTCGTTTTTCATTCTGTCCTTTACATTTTTTTAAGTTGCTTGCCTAACAAACCAAGAGGCAGCAGAAAAGTAAGAAAATGTTGGCTGTACATAGCAGAAAAGTCAACATCTACAAAGGTAGGAGACAAGTTAATGCATCAGTGTATATCATCAATGAAGATCAGGACTATTAGGTCATGTAGAAAGATATCCAAACAACAGTGCCACTTTTAAAACAGCTCTCTGCTCATTTCAATTCCCATGTATCTATTTTCTTTCATGGAATGTGGGCACTATTGACAGGGCTAGCATTTGCTTCCTGTCCTTATTTGCCTTTGAACTGAATGGCTCACAAAGTCAGTTCAGAGAGCAGTTAATAGTCTACCACATTGCTATGGGTGTGGAGTCTCATGTAGACCACACCAAGTAAGGACAGAAGATCTCCTCCTTTAAAGTACATTACCGTTTGACTTTTATAACAATCAATGACAATCTCATGATCACTTTGCTTTCTATTTCACATTTATCAATTTAAATTAAATTTCATAAACTGCAGCTATGCTGGAATTTGAATTTATATGCCCAGAGTAGGAGCTTCAGCTTCTGGATTACTAGTCCAAAGACATTACCATTATGTCACCATTTCAACCAAACGTGTTGAAGGAACTAGTTTAACAACTGAATGATCATTTTTCATTCTGTACTTTGAAGGCGTCAGTTAGCACAAGAGGATTAGTTCCATTGACATTGGTAGACTCCAATACCTCATGTGTGAGTGTAAGGGGACTATCTAGTGATTGTAGTCCACATTGGTGCCAATACTGTAGAGGAACTAGAAAAGAGGTACTGCTGAGGGAACATGAGAAATTAGCTGCTAAATTAGAAAGCCGAATCTCAAATTCTCTGGATTGCTGCCTGAACCACGTGGCATAAAATGAATAATATGAGAGAAATGAATGCGTGATGGGTGAGAAGTGGGCTTTCGGGACACTAGCACCAGAGCTGGGGAAAGTGGGATCTGTGCTGTTGGGATGGACTACACCTGAACTGTGCAGTGGCTGGTATTTTTGGGAGATGTATAACGAGGGAAGTAGAGAAAGCTTTAGATTAGCCAAGGGGAGTAACAGAGAACAAGCTTGGATGATTGTAACAAATCAAGGCAAGACAGAAAAATACTAATGTGGGAAATAAAAATATGGGAGTAGCAGGAAGAGGCAGAGATGAAAGCAACTAAGAATATACCAGCAGTCTAGATCAAGTTCTACAAACATAACAGGGAAAGGTCTGTATATGAAGGCACGTAATGTATCCATAACAAAGAAAATGAATTGATACAATGCATTAAGGAGAATAAATATGACCTGAGAGCCATTACAGAGATGAGGTTTCAGAATGATAAGAATTGGGGTCGCATGGTGGCTCAATGGTTAGAACTGCTGCCTCACAGTGCCAGGGACCTGGGTTCGATTCCACCTTCAGGTGACAGCCTGTGTGGAATTTGTATGTTCTACCTGAGTCTGCATGGCTTTCCTCCAGGTGCTCTGATTTCCTCCCATAGTCTGAGGATGTGCAGGCCAGGTGGGTTGGCCATGCTAAATTGCCCATAGTGTCCAGGGATGTACAGGATAGGTGGATAAGCCATGGAAAATGCAGGGTTACAGGGATTGGGTGGGATGCTCCTTGGAAGGTCTTGATGGGGCAAATCACCTGCTTCCACACTGTATGGATTCTATGATTGGGTGCTGAATATTGAGGGGTATAAGACATTCAAACCAATCAGGAAATTAGGTAAAGCTGGAGGGATCGCACTGTTATCCAAAGATGGCATTGATGCTATGATTAAAGATGACCTTGCTTCTGGAGATTAGGGTGTAGAATTAGGCTGGCGGATAGTTCAGCAGAGAAGCGGCGGCAGACATTTCAAAAATACTCAGAATGCGTACATTCCTACAAAAATGGACAACAGCAAGAGGACAACCCACGATCCTTGGTTAATGAGAAAGACTACGGAGGGCCTCAAATGTAAGACAAAAACATATAATTGCAGAATGCAAAGTGGCAGGTCAGGTGACCGGACAGAATATAAAGAATGGCTTCGAAGACTAAAAGGATAATCAAGAGCCTTCCAAACTGTGATAACGAGAGTCCAGACACAGTATGTTCCTGTTAGGTTGAAGGGCAAGGCTGGTAGGTGTAGGGAATGCTGGATCACTGGAGAAGCTGAGGTTTTGGTCAAGAATAAGAAGGAAACATATGTCAGTAAAAACCGGGTGATTCCCTAGAAAAGTACAAAGGCTGTAGGAGTATACATAAGAGGGAAATCAGGAAAGCAAAAAGGTGACATGAGAAAGCTTTGGCAAATAGGGTTAAAGAGGATCCAAAGGGATTTTACACATATATTAAGGACAAAAGATTAACTAGGGAGAGAATAGGACCCCTTAAAAATCAGCAAGGCCGCCTTGTAGAATTGCAGAAGATGGGGGAGACACTAAATTTTGCGTCAGTGTTTACTGTGAAGAATGAAAGGGAAAATAGAGAATGTAGGGACATAAATAGCAACATGCTGAAAAATGTTCATATTTCAGAAGAGGAGGTGCTACATGTCTTAAAACGCATAAAGGTGGATAAATCCCCAGGACCTGATCAGGTGTACTCTAGTGAAGTGACTACTGGGCCCCTTTCTGAGATACTTGTATCATCAATAGCCACAGGTGAGGTGCCGGAAGACTGAAGGTTGGCTAGTGTGGTGCCACTATTTAAGAAAGGTGGTAGGGAAAAGCCGGGGAACTATAGACTGGTGATCCTGACATCAGTGGTGGGCAAGTTGTTGGTGGGAATCCTGAGGGACAGGATTAAAATGTATCTAGAAAGGCAAGGGCTGATTAGGGATAGTCAACATGGCTCTGTGTGTGGGAAATCGTGTCTCATGAACTTGATTGAGTTTTTTGAAGAAGTAACGAAGAGGATTGATAAGGGCAGAGCAGTGGGTGTGATCCAAATGGACTTCAGTAAGGCATTTGACAAGGTTCCTCATGGTAGACTGGTTAGCAAGGTTAGATCACATGGAATAAAGTGAGAACCAGCTGGTTGGATACAGAACTGGCTTGAAGGTAGAAAACAGAGGATGGTGGTGGAGGGTTGCTTTTCAGACTGGAGGTCTGTGACCAGCGGTGTGCCACAAGGATCCGTGCTGGGTCCATGCTTTTCATCACTTACATAAATGATTTGGATGTGAATGTAGGAGGTATGGTTAGTAAGTTTGCAGGTGACACCAAAATTGTTAGTGTAGTAGACAGTGAAGGAGGTTACCTCAGAGTACGATGGGATTACGATCAGGTTCATAGTTCCCTGAAAGTAGAGTCGCAGGTAGTTAGAATAGTGAAGAACATGTTTAGTACACTTGCCTTTTTTGGTCAATGCATTGAGTGTAGGAGTTGGGAGATCATGTTGTGGTTGTACAGGACATTAGTTAGGCCACTGTTGGAATACTACATGCAATTCTTGTCTCCCTGTTATAGGGAGAATGTTGTGAAGTTTGAAAGGGTTCAGAAAAGATTTACAGATTGCCAGAGTTGGAGGGTTTGAGCTGTAGGGAGAGGTTGAAGAGACTGGGGCTATTTTCCCTGGAGTGTCGGAGGCTGGGGGTTGACCTTTTAGAGGTTTATAAAATCATGAGGGGCATGGATCGGGTAAATAGACAACATCTTTTCCCTGGGGTGGGGGAGTCCAAAACTAGACGGCATAGTTGTAAGGTGACAGGGGAAATATTTAAAAGGGATCTAAGAGGCAACTTTTTCATGCAGAGTGTGGGTGCGTGTGTAGGATGAGCTGCCAGAGGAAGTGGTGGAGGCCGGAACAATTACAACATTTAAATGGCATCTGGATGGGTATATGAACAGGAAGGGTTTAGAGGGATGTGGGCCAAATGCTGGCAAATGGGACTAGATTTATTTAGGATATCTGGTCAGCATGGATGAGTTGGACCAACGGGTCTGTTTCCATGTTATACATCTCTATACTCTATGACTCTAAGAGAAAGTGATTAGAGCATGAGAGAAAGCTAGCTAGAAATGTAAAAGCAGAAAGCAAGAGTTTTTATTGGTTTCAAGAAAAAGTAAAGTTGGTTTTTGCGCCTCTAGAATGGGAGTTTAATAGCAGAGACTAAAGAAATGGCAGGTGTAATGACTAAATATTTTCTTTCTGCCTTCACTGTAAAGGGTAAAAGAAACATTCCAGTAATACCTGTAAATTTGAAGGTTGAATGGAGAGAGGAACTTAACTGAAATTCTAATCACTGATGAAGTGATACTGGCAAAACTGATAGAGCAGTGAGTGACAATTGTCTGGATCCTAATTGATTTCATGATAGGGTCTGAAAAGAAGTAGCCGATGAGGTAGGTGTGTTGCTGTTAATTTTCCAAAATGATTAGATTCTGGAAAGGTTCCGTTGGACTGGAAATTCAAAAATATAATATTCATAAATATTCAAGAAACAGGACGCGTGGTGTGAGGTGGAAAACAGGAAACTATAAGTCAGATAGCTTGTCATATGTCTTGGGCAAACTGTTAGAATTGACATTGAGGAGGTTATAACTGGGCACTTGGAAAAGCTCAATACAATTGGAAATATCAGCTTCGTTTTATGAAAGGGAGATCCTGTTTAACCAGTATTTTGGAATTATTTGAAAGACTAACATGCAGCTTTAGTCAGGTAAAGGGAATGTATTCTATGTGGATTTCCAGAAAGCTTTTGACAAGGGTCCGCAGAAAGGTCTAATGTGTAAATTAGGACTAAAATAGGGAATAACAGACTAGCACACTTAGAAGATCAGTGAGCTGGCAAAAAACACAGAACATGTATAAATAGGATAACAAAGTGTGGAGCTGGAGGAACACAGCAGGCCAGGTAGTGTCAGAGGAACAGGAAAGCTGACGTTTCGGGTCGGGACCCTTCTTCAGGTTGGTAGTGTGTGACAAGTGAGGTTCCACTGGGCAATATGCTGGTCCCCTAACTTTTAACAAACTAACCAGTGACTTAATTGAGAAGACTGAAGGCATGATGACTAAATTTGCAGACAACATAAAGGTAATATGAAAGCAAAGTACTGTGGATCCTGGAAACCTGAAACAAAAACAAAGAGCACTGTGGAAACGCAACTGATCTGGCAGTATTTGAGGAGTCAGAAACAAAGTAGAACTTCCTGGTCTGGTATGACTGTTCAGAACTGAATGGAGCTGGAAAATTATGATTTTGTTGCTAGTGACAGAGGGAAAGAGAAGCAAGTGGAACGGATGGTGTGCATGCCCAGAGCAAAAGACAAAGGCAGTGATCGCAGTGGTAAAAGAGCGATAGAGATGTAAAATAGGTATAAATAGATGTTAGCTGTAAAATGAGAACAATGGGTCTACTCTGCTGACAGCAAAGCCGACAAGACACAAACAAGCCATGGCTGGCAGAAAGTGGGTGATGTGGGCAGAGGTCATATCCTGAAGTTGTGGAACTCAATATTGAGTCCTAGAGCCTATAAAGTGCCTAAGCAGAAAAATAAGATGTTTTCTGAGCCTTCATTAATCTTCATTGGAACACAGTAGGAGGCCATGGATAGATATGTTAGCATGGGAACCAGCTGTTTTATTAAAATGGCAGGCAACGAGAAAGTCAGGTCCTTCTTAAGGACAGAGTGAACCATTTCTGCAAAATGGTCACCCAGTCTCCATCTGGTCCCATCAATTTAAAGGAGACCACATTGTGAGCAGCACATATACCTAAACTAGATGGAAAGAAGCAAAAGTTAAAAAGGTAGGTATGTTGTGAACATGAAGTAACAAGGATGCAGACCAATATAGATAGTTAAAATATCTGGCAAATAGCATAGGAAAATATGAAACAGTTCCCTTTGGCAGGAAGATCGTAGAAAGCAGAATATCACTTAGAAAGAGAGTGACTGTGAAATTCAAAAGTGCAGAGGGATCTAGGGGTTCTAGTGCATGTATCACAAAAGGTTAACATGCAACCTCAGCACAAAATTCAGAAGGCTGATGGGATGCTAGCCCTTATTAAAAGAGGAATCAAACGTTAAAGTAAGGATAACACGTTGTGGAGCTGGATGAACACAGCAGGCCAGGCAGCATCAGAGGAGCAGGAAAGCTGACGTTTTGGGGGGTGTTGTGCTTCAGTTACAAAGGTGAGACCACATCTCTAATACTGGGTGGAGTTTTGATCTCAATATTTAAGGAAGAATGTAAATGAAATGGAGGCAAGTCAGAAGAGGTTTATGACTCACTTTTTAACCCCAGCGTTTAACTCGAAGTGAGAAGAGCAAGGGTGATGTGATTGAAGTTTATAACCTGAGAGGTCTTGAAAAGCTGAAAATGGAAAGGGTGTTTCCTCTTGTGGGTGAGTCCAGAGCTGTTTTAAAATTGGTAATGGCCCTTTCAGGACAGAAGAGATTATTTTTCTTTTCTATTAGGGGGATGCATGGCCTTTGAATTCTGCCTCAGAAAGTGGTAGACAGGCTCAAAAACTATTTTTAAGACAGAATTAAATAGATTCTTCTTAAACATGGGAATTAAAGATCATTTGGGTACACAGGAATGTAGAATTTGGAATTCAAATAGATCATTCATGACTTATTGAATGTCAGAGTACGCTTGATGGGCAGGATGGCCTACTTCTACTCTTAATTTATATATTCAAAATTTACAAGTTGGGTCATAATCCTGGAATTCCTGTCTTAACGGCATATGGGCCTAACCACACCAAACAGACTGCAATAGTTTAAGAAGTCAGCTCACCCCCAACTTCTCAATGCCAAGCAGAGATGGGTATTAAATGCTGATTCAGCAAGTGACACCCATATCACAAGCGATTAGAAAGAAGTATCAACCCTCAGTCAATACGGAGACTAGGAGGAATTAGCAGCTCAAAGAGCCAACCTACAAATTATAGTTTGCCCAGCATTTCCAACAAATAGGATTACCAATGATTGGATAACAATTAGGAGAGCTAACCCTGCATAAATTGTCACCCAGCCCAAACACACTGGAGTGGAAATTGATTTTATCTTTAATTCATACAATGAAGATTTTGCCAAATTGTTCTTTAATTGTGACTCTGTGGCCATTTTAGAGGACACATAAGAATAAACAATATTGCACTCGATCTAGAGTCACATGTAGACCAGACTGGGTAAGGATGGCACATTTCTTTCACTCAGAGGCATTTGTAAACCAGCTAGACTTTTACAACCGCCAATGATATTCTTATAGTCACCATCCGTGAGACTAGTTTTTGATTCCAGATTTTATCTATGGCTTGAATTTAGGCTCTACCAGCTGCTGTGGTGGGATTGGAACTTTTGACCCGAGAACATTTACCTAGAGCACTGGATTGCTAGTCCAGTGACTTTACCATTAACCACCATCCCCACTGGTGAAAAGTAGATAGGAGAGATCGGCAGCTGATATATTTTCCACACTTGATTGAAACAGAATTCACACAGAGTGTGAAATGGATGCCAGCTCCCTGTACCCATTTTGCACAGTGACTGATGCCCAATCTCACTCAGACTGAGACTGATTATCACACCCAGACTGCTGCCCTGCTCCAGATCAATGTACTCGGCACAGGTCGCACACTGGACCTGAGATTCGTTTTTGATCCGTATTTGGCACTTTTTCACTCTCACAGTGAAACATTTTTATTTCAAGTGAAGCATTACAAAAGTTTCACGGTGAGTGTTGAGCCAATAATTCAACCTTGCAGTTGATGCATGTCAAAACACGATTAAGTTGCTGCTTAAAGCTCTGTCACAAATTGCTAGATTATATTGTAATTTAGTTTTGAGACAAAAATGAAATGATGGAAAAAGAAAAAAATAAACTTGGGAATTCATATAGTGCCGCCTCATGTAATGAAGCCAGAGCACTGTGCACATTGGATTGCTGTTAGACTCCAGTGACTGATGCTAAAGGGGTAAGTTCCTACTTTGAAATAGTGGATAATTTCTTTTTTCTATACCTAAACTGGAGAAGAAGAACAGAGTTTATATAAAGAATGCTCAATAAAATGTTGTTTTTGATTGAAACTATATTCCCTGTTGGGGTCCTTTGATAGTGCCCTCATCTCTGAGTTAGGTCACAGGTTTAAGGCTCCCATCATGACGTGAGAGTGACATAACACCACAGAGGATTGAAGAAGGTCTGCATTGTTGAAGTGGATACAATGTCAAAACTGTGACTGTTCAAAAAGATGTGAAAGATCTATGGTATTGTTCTTAGAATGGCAAGGCAGGCAGTGAAGGCTGGTTCTGAGCCACATTCCTCCTTCAGCCAGAGCCACAACCCATCCACAACTTTTGTTAAAAGCCGAACAAAGAATCATGAAATCTAAATGTCAGAAATCGAATGCTCCATTCAAGACAGGAAATCTCCTCTGTCACAGTTAGCTCCTGGCTCTGAGTGTCCACATGCTGTTAGTCCAAAGGCATTCAGTCACTAATCTTGCCACTATGTTGTTCTCTCAGGCCTTTTCACTATATCTCGCAACAAACCTGGTTTCTTCAGCAGGAGAATCATTAACTTCACCTCCTTCAGTATCTCCACTAAACTCCCCATTTTACTTGAGATAAAAGGTACTGCAGATGCTGGAGAATCCGAGATAACAAGCGTGGGGCTGGATGAACACAGCAGGTCAAGCAGCATCATAGGAGCAGGAAAACTTGACGTTTAGGCCCGAAACGTCAAGT
>JAHRHZ010000271.1:7552472-7621179 GCA_024137785.1 Ginglymostoma cirratum
AGAGTGTGTGTGTGTGAGTGTGTGTGTGTGTGTGAGAGAGTGTGTGTCTGTGTGTGTGTGAGAGTGTGTGTGTGTGTGAGAGTGTGTGTGTGTGAGAGAGAGAGTGTGTGTGTGTGTGAGAGTGTGTGTGTGTGAGTGTGTATGTGAGAGTGTGTGTGTGTGAGTGAGTGTGTGTGTGTGAGAGTGTGTGAGTGTGTGTGTGTTTATAAGCCTTTTCACCGATTTTACAACAAAATCAAGGCTGATCCTTCAGTGCTCAGGCTGATACACGCTGTTGGTGTTCCTCTCTGCCCGATGATGCCTCATTCTGCGTGTCTCCCAGCGATTGCCTCCCTGAAGGAAGGTCGATGATTTCCTTCTCCCTCCTTTCCTGAGCAACATTTATCCTCGAACCAACTTCACTAACACAGGTGAAAGTTTTCCTGCTCCTATGATGCTGCTTGACCTGCTGTGTTCATCCAGCCCCATGCTTGTTGTCACTAACACAGGTGATCTGGTTATTAGAGATAGCAAGAACTGCAGATGCTGGAGTCAGAGATAACAAGGTGTAGAGCTGGATGAACACAGCAGGCCAAGCAGCATCAGAGGAGCAGAAAAGCTGATGTTTCGGGGTTGGGACCCGACCCGAAAAGTCATTTTCCTGCTCCTCTGATGTTGCCTGGCCCGTTGTGCTCCTCCAGCTCCACGCTGAGTTATCTATGAACTGGTTATTAGTTTCATTTCTGTTTGTGGAATCTCGCTGTGTGTAAACTGATTGGTGTGTTTCCCCAGATAACACCAGCGAACCACATTTCAAAAGGCACTTAACTAGCTGAGTAGCACTTCGAAACGTTATATAACTACAGATTCTTGAAGTATCAAATGCTATGTGTCGTTGCTGTTAGCTCTTTTTTAATGTTCAGTAAACAAGGACAACCTGAACCCTCCTGCATTGTGTAACACGGTGCCCTGCTTTGGTTTCTCATTAACACCAAATATCAACTGCTGTCGCCTAACTTCACCAATCAAGTGCACAAATTGAGGCTTGTCTGACCCCTGTTCTGACATTGTCATTCCTGTGTTGTGAGGTTTACTTCACTCCCCAGGTGAACTGCACGTCCCAGGTCCCACACTGTTTATCCCTTATTCACAGAACCAAGCAGGTGATGTCATTGTTATTCAGCTGCACAGTCTAGGTAACATTAGACAACAAGAGGACCCATTTAAAGCTGCTTTTCCCAGTGCTGCTATTGTTATATGCATTGGCTTCTGGTGTCCCTCACTCATCACAATTAATAGATGGGGTGGTAAACAGAACTGGTGTGAGTGGAGTATGCAGTAACTTGGGGATGTGCTGGTGGAATGGTCAGATCACTGGGATAATGTGGCACATGGTTCATATCCTACTATGAGAGATGGTTAAAATATGAATTAAAAAAACACTAACCGATGAAAACATTGTTGATTGTAATATCTGGTTCGTGAATGCCTTTTAGGAAAGGAAACTGCCATCCTTACGTGGCCTGGTTCAATCCGAGTTCAATTCCAACCTCAGGTGACTGTCTGCCTGGGTTTCCTTCAGATGCTCCAGTTTCCTCCCACAGTCCAAGGATATGCAGGCTAGGTGGATTAGCCATGGGAAATGCAGGGTTATGGGGATAGGGGAAAGGGGTGGGTCTGAGTAACATGCTTTTCGGAGGGTCAATGTGGACTCAATGGGTCGAATGGCCTGCTTCTGCACTGTAGGGATTCTATGATCTATAATTCTATGATCTATGTGTAACTCCAGACTCATAGTAAGGTGATTGACTCTTAACTTCTCTCTTGGCAATTAGGGAGGTATACTAAATACTGGCCTAGCCAGCGACGCTCACATTCTATGAATGAATTTTAAAAAGTGCTAAATTGCTTCTGAGTCCGAAGTGGGTTCAAGTCCCAGTGCAGGGACATGAGCACACAGTCTAAGCTGACATTTCATTGTTAAAGGGTGCTGCACTGGCTGACGGCCATTTTTTTGAGTGAGATGTTAAATTGTGGCCCTCGCTTGCCATCTCCGGTGAGTGTAAACAATCCTGCGCTACTATCTTGAAGAAGAGCAAGGAAGTTCTCCCTGTTGTTCTAACCAGTACTTTTCCCTCAACTAATATTCTGAAACAAAATAGACGATGTAGTCATTAGCTCATTCATGTTTGTGAGACCTTGCTACTTACAAATTAGATGTTCAGTTTCCTAGCTTGTAATTGTGTTTACACTTCAAAACAATTCCATTGGCTTTGTGACATCCTGATATATCTAAGAGTTCACATTATCAAAGTTTCAAATGTATTAACATTTGCAGAGTAATTAATGTTCTACCATGTATTATTTACAGACTGTTTATCAGGAGCTAATGAAGGAATACACTGGACTCATGGGCAAAGCCTGGTTAAAAATATACTTCCAGGACAGAATTGTATTACACCAATGCTAATGGCTCCACTCCTAGGGGTTACTGTAAAAATATTCAGAGGTTGCTGCATTATTCAAATTCTAAATGTTCAAAACAATTTGACCTGTGCTTAAAGAATGTCCAAGGAATGTCACAGAATTAAGAATCACAAGGTCACAGAATTGTTAGGGCGTAGAAGGAAACTATTTAGCCCACTGCATCTGGGCCAACTCTCTGAGCATTTTAACTTTATGCTATTCTCCTGCGTTTTCCCCGTGACCCTGCATGTTGGTTCTGTTTGAACAATCTCACAATATCCTCTGGACTGCCTCAATTGAACCTGCCTCCACCACACTTCCAAGCAGTGCATTCTAGACTCTAACTACTCACAAACAATTCTGACCTGGCATTTCCTTCTTCGGTATATCCCTTTAAACCTGTGCCATCTGGTTTTTGAAACAGTTTTACCCCATTTACTCTCTCTAGACCCTTTATGATTTTAAAAACTTCGATCAAATCTCCACTTAACCTTCTCCTAACCAAGGAGAACAGTTCTATCTTTTCAAATCTATCCTCATGACTGAAGTTTTGCATCCCAGAAACCATCTTCTGAAATTTCAAGGCACTCATATCCTTCCTACAGTGTGGTGCCCAGAACTGTACACAATACTTCAAAAGAGGTCTAACTAGTGTTATTTATAAGCTCAACCCCACTGCTGCTGTACTCAATGCTCCAATTTATTGTGAAGACATACAAGGTTATCATCCAAATGCTGGAAAATATAATTGGAATGGTTACAAAAACAAAGTTGCTGGAAAAGCCAAGCAGGTTTGGCAGCGTCTGTGGAGGAAAAAACAGAGTTAACGTTTCAGGTCTGGTGATCCTTCCTCTGAACTGGCCCGAAACATTAACTCTTATTTTTTTTCTTCACAGATGCTGCCAGACTTGCTGAGCTTCTATTTTTGTTCCTGATTTACAGCATCCGCATTTCTTTCGGTTTTTATTTAATTGGCATGGTTAGTTGGTTGTTTTTGACTGGCACAGATACAAAGAATCTTTTTCCTTGCTATAGTATTTTATAGTTCTACGAAGCATAAAATGCTTTGTATTCTTCAAGTAAGTCATAAGGTCTCCAGCCTATGATTTGCCTTCCTTCAAATCAGAGGGTGTGAAGTGGGTAAAAATCTCTGTTCATGGTGACTGTAGACTGCAATAGCCTTTCCACTTCTCTTGCTCATTCTCCTGAAGGTTGACTAGATTGCCTAACAAAGTTGCTGCTGCCACTTGAGCCTGGATCTCCTACCCACATTGCCCCTCACCAAGCCTCACTTTCCTCTGATCAGATTGAAGCAGGCACCTCCAAAGAGGTAAATGGCCCAATATTCTACATGATCCAATGGATTGTCAGGGCTGGAACATCAGTGACTGCCATTTTGTGAACAGCAACAAAAAGGCTGGAGAATGGGTGACCATTCTACTGTAGTGAGCCTTTTCAGGTTTAGCTGTCCCACTGCCAATACTGGGCAGAGGCTCCTGCCTGACAGTTATCAACCCTGGCTTGACATTTTCCAGGAACCTTCTTTCTTTGACTATGCACATGCCCATTGGTCATGGAAAAAGGCCAACATTCATTGCCCTACCTTCCTACGCCAATCAGAAAGTGGGTATACTCTTGGGTACCCAGTTGGATGACTCCCTGAATATCAAGTCAAATAGTCTTTCTCCCAACATCCAATACCTGCATTTTAATCATTTGTAAACAAAAGGGTTCCAAGAAAATGCCAAGTGTGGGGATACTAAATGCCATTTTTGAATTTCCCAACGTGTTTTCCCCTGAGCAGGATCCAGTCGGTTAATCTTTAATTCTTGGACAGCTCAGAAATTTTGAAATGTTTTCAGCTTCCCTGCCCTACTCTGCCAGTTCAGGTCAGGTGAAATAATCTTCAAGTGTACTGCCACTGCAATATAAATACATCATATACACTCAATGAATTTTACAACCTAAGAAGAGTTCTTTGCAGAAAATACCTTCGGTTAATAGCTATGGATTCTTAATGTTGGAAGATTTCATGGGAGAACTCAACTGTTAAATGAGTGCCGATGGTTTTGTGCTACTTTCAATATGGAGAATTCCAAAGTACGATTTTAATCGACCAGAACTAGTTGGGCAACGTTTATTGTTAGAGTAACCAGTGTCATAGCAACAAATCCAGGAGTGGATGTTCAAAGGGTCATATAAATTGCTGTAGAAACTGAAATCGCATTAACCAAAACAAGAATTATGACAAAGTAATATACCATTGTGATTCAAGTATAACAGTTTTCTTGCATTTTCTTAAGAAGCAGTATCTTCACAAACAAAGTTAATTTTCGTTTGTTTTAAGCACCGTAAATGATCTTGGGTGACATTGTATCACTTTTGTTCATGTTTTTCATACGGAAATGCGCCCTAGATTAATAGAATTCCATCATCACATTACGTACCTCCAAATCAACAATGCCTGTCAACGCTTCTTCTTATTGAAGACTGTGCCTCTTTAAATAAATAGGATGTTAGAAGCCATGTTAAGAAACATGAAATGAAAACAATTGAGACTGGTTGCGTCTGGGTTGCCAATAAATCCTATCAAGAAAAGCGTTCTGTTATAATATCACATAAAACTGGCGTTGTGGCAGCAAGTGGGGGTCTCACACCCTATAACCAATACATTGCACATTGGAGTACGAGGACATGGACTCTGAACTATTACTCAGCTCCAGTCAACCATCACTGAGGGAGTGATGACTTTCCAATGAAACAAATGGGGAAGTAGGTCACCTTGCTCCAGTGCGACTTTCACTCACACCACTGGTGGCTGATCCTTACAATAAGAACAGAATAACTTGCAAACAGTGTGCTACTTGGCAATTGATGTTTGTAAACAGTGTTTGGCTTTGCCCTATTCTTTGATCAAGCCACCTTTGCTGATCACAACAAACGATTTGGCTGGCAAAGTATCTCCTCACTTACTGGCAACGACTCGGCTCCATCAGGCAGATTCCAGCTGGCTCTGTAATGAACTGGAGGTGCAGGGCACAACTTTGTTTGCAATGTCAGTATATATAATGTACTTCAATATAGTAGTTTTGCAATCTGAAAATGTCAGTGACACATCAGAAGCATGTCAATAAATGAAACTATAAGCGCAGCATGACAATATTTGCGAGGTCTCAGTCATCGTGATTTATAATGGAAGCACCTTTCTACACAGCAAATGAAGCCTACCTTTGGCTGTTAGTGCTTTCCTGCATGTTACCTTGCTGCAGTGTGTAAGTCACTAAGACCACAGTTAGCTCGCTGTCACAGCTGGCAGCAAACAAAGCGAACTGCTTCAGGAAATCACAGAATCCCTACAGTGTGGAAACGGGCCATTCGGCCCAACAAGTTCACACTGCCCAGACCCTTCAAAAGAGCTTTCAATGCCAAATGGCTTTCCCATTTTTATATTCAAATCCACCGAAACTGAATCTAGCATTATCTGTGCAGCACAGTAGCCTGATTTCTCTTGAATTGCAGAGAGATAAAAATTCTCGACTGTGAATAAGGGCAGGTCTAATTTGAATGCTTAATCTGATAAACAGCCAGTTCAGCACCCTACAAAGAATCAAGTCAGAAAGACAAAATATACTCTTTCGTAAGATCTAGATTTCCATTGTTCCTCGTGAGTTTCAAAATAAGAAACTACCCTAGATGAGCACTTGGGCACATCATAACATTCAAGGCTATGGGCTAATGGGGCTAGGTTGAAGGTGAGGTGTTTCTTGCGTGTCAGTGCAGATTTGATGGGCTGAAAGGCCTATTCTGCACTGTATGATCCTATGATTCTGTGAGCTGTAATAAGGCACTATGGGCAACCATCAGTCATAAGTGTGCAGCAATATTTCTCTGCGTACAGATTGCCGATCCTATTATTTTCACCAACACCTGCTCAGTAATAGATTTCGGTAAGGTGGCACATTGGCAACAAGGGGCAGCTCAAAGAAAGCAAAGAGGTCAAACTGCCCCAGAACCCCAACAACCTGACCGGATGCTGGGAAAACCCAGCAAATGGGCAGCAATTAATAGAGGCTACTGGCTGGAGAGCCCCACATCACTCATTCCAGCCATGCTATAGAAAGGATATTATTGAGCTGGAGAGGGTTCAGAAGAGAGTTACCAGGATGTTGCCAGGTAAGGCCAATAAATGTGGAGCTGGAAGACCACAGCAGGTCAGACAGCATCCGAGGAGCAGGAAAGTCAACGTTTCAGGGTGAAACCCTTCATCAGGTCTGGGGAGAGGGAGGGAAGCCCAGAAATAAATAGAGAGAGGGGTTTGGGGCTGGTGGGAGGGCAGGTGGGATGGAAATATGTGGATCCAGGTAGGAGGCTATTGTGGCTGTTCAATGGAAAGAAGGAGCAGATAGGTGAGTCAGAAGAGAGTCAGGTAGGGGGTTTTGCCTTGGCAGCGTACAGCCCAATGGCCTGAATGTTGACTTCACCAGCTTCAAAATCTCTCCACCCTCACCTGTCCATCGTCCATCTCACCTATCCGCTCTATCCTTCCCATAAAGTCTTCACTTTATGTGACCAAAAAATGTAGGTATGTTCCACAAAACCCCACAAGGAAAGTCATCACCTACCCTGATGATGCCCAAACATACCTTTGTACCTCCCACACCCAATGCCTGTCCAAAACCAGCTCAAAACTCTCTTGCATTGACCCTTCCCCAGTGTCACAGGTAATACAGTTGAAACCTGACAGTTGTAACTTTCACACAAGTTTCAAACCTCAGCTCTGCCCATCAGTTGATGCCAGTTAATGTCAGTAGGAAAAGGCTGCACTGTCCAAATGTGAGACATTTCTCCAGTGATGAATGGGCATCTGAGCCTGTGAAATGTTGACAGTAGCATACCTTGCTACTTGAAAAAATAGTCAAGCACCGTATCTGAATGCAGCTTCCAGCTCCCAGAACACCATAACAATTCAGATTAGATTATGGATTATGCACAATGGGTGAGATTTGCTTTGTGTTTCATAAACACTCCATTTAACACGCGGTACTGTATATTGTGTGGTGCCTCAGTTTGTACAATAACTGATAATCACCTGAACTTTTCACCCTGTCTAAAGCTGCATTCAGTGAAAGTGCACTGGATGTACAGTTAAGAAATTATTTTGTGAGATTGGTTATGTTGAAGAGCTTGAAAGCCTCAACTCAGAAATATCAACCATTCACCCAACTCACTAATTCACAGCCATCAATTTCATCCCCATAGAATTCATTATAACATAGCATTCAAAAGGCAAGTGTCAGTTTCACCTGCGGCATCACGTTGATGCAGGTAATTTGCTGTGACTTAGGAAGTAAAGAGAGAAAGTAATTTTCCAGAGGGAGAAAGGAACAATGGATTGGACTTTCCCAGCAGATAGAGAACCCTGAACTCCCAATTTGGATGCTGCCTCTGGAATGGCATCCAGTTGAGGACAGCAGCCTGCCTTTCTGAGCCTCGAGTCCAATCAGAGAGCAAGCAACTTGATATCTTTGGCAAAGCTTCCAACAGGCTTTGGCCACTGTTGAGAAGACGAGGATACCTCATGGAGGCACCACTGAAGGTGAGTTGCCGAAGCAGGCAGGCAAACCCCAGCAACTGATGGAGGGGGTGGAGCTGTGTCATCCACCTTCCTCTTGGCCTTTATTGTGTAGGGCTCCTCCATGACCAGTTGAGCAGCCATAATGGAGAGACCCTATTCCAGTGGTTCTGCTTGAAGTTTGCCAGGATTTACTTGTCAATTTTCACATCCAGTCCCTTCCAGCACTGGTAAGATGCCAGTGGGGATGGGAAGTGGTCTTTATTTAGGTGCATTTGATGGTTGAGTGGATACAGATGGTGCTAGGATTTCCACTGCTGATAATATTGTAGCAGTATGAAGGCATTGAACTTACAGGAGGTGATGAATTCAGCTGCATCCTTTGATTACCTGCAACTCTCTATAAATCCACCTATTTTTCTGTCATCTGCAACCTTACTAATCAGACCACTTACATTTTCATCCAAATCAATATATATTACAATTAACAGAGGTCCTAGCACTGATCCTTGCAAAATCCCCCTCCACAACTATCTTCTGTCTTCTATGTCCAAGTAAATTTCGTATCTAAATAACCAACTCACCATGTATCCCATGTGACTTAATCTTCTGGACCATTCTACAGTGAGAGATCTTGCCAAATGCTTTACTAAGGTCTATTTAGACTATATCCGCTTATCGATCACCTTTGTTACTTCCTCAAAGATTTCTATCAAATTTGTGAGACAAGATGTTCCCCTGTGCAAATGCAAGTAATTTCCATCCCTAAGAATCTTCTCCAATAATTTACCTACTTCTGATATAAGGCTCACTAGCCTATAATTTCCTGGATTATCCCTGTTGCCCTTTTTAAACAAAGGAACAATATTGGCTACTCTCCAAACTTTGGAGACCTTGCCTGTGGCCAAAGAGAAGACAAAGATCTCCAACAAGGCCCCAGCAACCTTTTCCCTTGTCTTCCTCACTATCCTGGGATAGAAACTATCAGACTCTGGGGACTTACATACCTTAATGTTTATCAAGATACCCAACACCCCCTCCTCCATAATATCGACATGCCCTAGAATATCAACATACACCTCTTTAATCTTAACAGCATTCACATACTTCTCCTTGGTGAATACCTATGCAAAGTATTCATTAAGTACCTCACCTCCTTCTCTGGTTGAATGTATAAATTCATTCCTTTATCCTTGAGTTTAAGTTCTTTTCTATTTCCTTTATATTCCTCAAAGGCTTTGTTTGATTTCAGTTCCCTAAACCTTATACATGCTTCCTTTTTTCTTTGACTAAACTTTCAATGTCTCTTGTCATCCAGAGTTCCTGAATCTCGCTACCCTTATCTTTCACCCTCACAGGAACGTACTGGTCCTGAACTCTGGCCAACTAGCCTTTAAAGGACATCCACAAGTTAGACACGTCATACTGTCAAATAGCCACCCTCAATCTAATTTCTCCAGTTCCTGCCTAATACAGTTTTAATTAACCTTCCCCCAATTTGGCATTTTCACCCAAGAACCAGTCTTATCCTTATCCATAACTATCTTAAAACTTACAGAATTATGATCACTGTTCCTAAAATGCTTCCCTACTGAAACTTCAATCACCTGGTCAAGTTCATTCCCTGATACAAGGACTAGTATGGGACTTCCCCCAGTTAGACTATTTGGTCCAAGAACCCCTCCTGGACATACACTCAACAAATTCTGTCCAATCCACGCCCTGGCTCTAAGGGAGTCCCAGTCAATCTCAGGGAAGTTAAACTCCAACAAGCCTGTTGTTTTTACATCTTTCCATGATCTGCCTACATATCTGTTCCTCTATCTCCCATTGTCTATTGGAAGGCCTATGGTATAACTCCATCATAATGCTTGTACCTTTCTTATTCCTGAGCTTTCCCCATATGGCCTTGATGGATGAGCCCTCCTTAGTGCAGCTGTGTTATTCCCCTTAACAAGTAATGCAACTCCCCCGTCCCTTTTACATTCCTCTCTATTACATCCGAAACACTAAACCCTGGGACATTGACCTGCCAGTCCTGCCATTCATTCAATCAAGTTTCTGTAATGGCCACAACATCGTAGTTCCAAGCACTTATCCGGTCTCTAAACTCATCTGCCCTACCTGTTACACTCCTTGCATTAAAACAAATATACTTCAGACCACCAGTCCCGCCATGTTCAGTAACCTGGCCCTGCCTGCTTTTACCATTAGACTTACTTGACTTTACCTTCTCCTCAATCATTCCACATGTTGACCTGCTGCCCCTGCCACACTAGTTTATACCCACCTGAACGGCACTAGCAAACCTCCTTGATGTAAGGTTACATCATCTGCAGCGTGTAAACACATAGGTAGGTGGAGCCCGAGGGAGAAGTGGGATTTAAGAACAGGAGTGGGGTTGTAGTGGGGTGGGGTTTGAGGTGTTAAGTTACAATCACAGTTTCTGGTTCCTCCACTGGCTGTGACTCCAACAATAGGCAGCAATAAAATATTTAATCTGGGTTACCATGGGGAAAGGCCTCTATCAAATGCCTTTCCACTGAAATAGGTGATGGCCTAATGGTATTATTGCTGGACTGCTACTCCAGAGACCCAAATAATATCCTGGGGACCTGAGTTCAAATCTCTGCCATGACAGATAGTAGAATTTAAATGCAATTTAAAAAGTCTGGAATGAAGAGTCTAATAATGACCATGAGTTGGTTGTCAGGAAAAACCCATCTGGTTCACTAATGTCCCTTAGGGAAGGAAACTGCTATCCTTACCTGGTCTGGCCTACATGTGACTCCTGACCTGCAGCAATGTGGTTGACTCTCAACTGCCCTCTGGGCAATTAGGGAATGTGCAATAAATGCTGCCGAGACAGTGATGCCCTCATCCAAGGAATGAGTAAGTAAAAACGACAATCCATTCCATTTTGAAATACCCTCATATCCTTATACTGGGAACGTAATTAGTTTCCTTTTGGGTTTAGAAAATTCCTTTTTGGTTGCAACTGGATTGAAGCTATCACGAGGATTATCAAATAAAAACTGAAAGAACTGCGGATGCTGTAAATCAGGAACAAAAACAAAGTTGCTGGAAAAGCTCAGCAGGTCTGGCAGTACCTGTGAAGGAGAAAACAGAGTTAATGTTTTGGGTCCGGTGACCCTTCCTTAGAACTGTTTTCTCCTCCACAGATGCTGCCAGGCCTGCTGAGCTTTTCCAGCAACTTTGTTTTTGTACGAGGATTATCCAAATTCCTCTGTTTTCTCTGCAACTGTTCTATACTGCACTGTTCTGGACATTTTGTAATTATAGATACTTTGTGAATATTGCAGAAACAAAATTAATCTGGGCTACGTGCTCCTTTCATCTATTTGCAAGTAGCACAAGGTTGATGTGCTGGTTGAACTGAAGGAATGGCTTAATCGGACCTCACGATCCCTGCATCCACTGAACAACTGTCAAATTTGACTCTGGACCATGTCTGCCTTTAAACATTGTAAAATGACTACCATTTTATAAACCTTTTCAAGGCACTTGCAGCGCTCTGGGTCTCTCAGCAGCCCCATCTTTGCTAAATCGAGCACATATTGTTAATGGCTGAAGTTGTTCATATGTGCAAAGCAAGTTTCAATATTCAAATACCATGTACACAAAAGCAAGGTTAACAATGCTCCCACTGACTCTGCAGCCCAAGAAAAGACATGGAACGTGAGTTGTCTCATGTTTCTCCAGTAGATACTGCCTACCTGATAAATATTCTCAGCAGTTTCTATTTCTGTTGGATTTACTTTCTGTCTTGGTATACAGTGTGCGCCACCCAGACAGGAATAGCAACAGATTCCACAGTACTCCATCAGTATTCTGTACTTGCATATTGACAAAGGGCCCTGATGAACTCTGACTGCTGTAAAAGAAAACTGACAGATCCACGTTAGCAATAGGTTTATGAAGGACTGCTCTGCACGGTATATTTGACAATGTGTTTGGGAAAAGACAGTGTATCCTGGATATTTGGAATTCTTTCGCAGTATTAATTATGGACAAAAATAGAAGTTGCTGGAAAATCTCTGCAGGTTTGGCAGCGTCTGTGGAGAGGAATCAGAGTCAACGTTTCAGGTCGAGTGACCTTTCCTCAGAGCAACAATATTGGTTATGAATGTTTGGAATATTCTGTACAAATGTTATCACATTGTTATATGCAGCATCCAGGGACATTAGCACCTGGCTCCAGCTTGTAGCAAATAGAACATTGATTATTGATAAGACAGAGCAAGTGATATAATGAATGAAACAGAAGGAGGTGGAATTTCTACACCAACCACTTCCCCACAACACTCCACAATCTCCAACACGATCTCCAACAACAGAACATGAGCAGAAAACCTGGAGAACTGGTCCATGCTGCTGTTTACCCCAATTCACCCAGGTTTCCATCCATGTTACAAGAGAATTGTCCTGGCAATGCAGGGGATGAAATCTTCTGTTCTTGCTGGTAGTGTGCTTGGAGGTAGGAAAGGTATCGGATTAGTCAGGATGAGAGTGTACCTGAACTTGGGCACCGTCCCATTTTTCCTCGAATTTAGTTGTGACCAGGGTCAAGCTTCCAGCCCTACCATCAAATGAGCCCATTAAGTGACCAATGAAGGATCACTGAAGGGCCTCAGCCCATTGCTATTGGGATGATGTGAGCTGCAAGCGTCCTGCCACCATACAATATACATGGGAGCTATATCTGTGCGGCCAAATTGAGCATCACCACTGGAACAAGTGGGCAGCATGACTACAACAAGTGAAGCCTAGAAGCCAATTAAAATGGAGAACGCAGTGAAGCCAGAATTAAAGCACAAGCAGGACATTCAGAAGGCTAAGCAAACAACATCTAGCGGATAAAGAAAGTTGAAACCACAGAAAAGCCAAGAGAATGGGAGCATAAACAGTGGTAAAGGTGGGAAGAATTTATTTAGACTGCAGACAGTCAGAATTATTAAGGAAAATACTGTTTAAGGAACAGTGATTATTATATGAAACTGCAAAGATCGGTTCCATTAATGAAGTCAACAGATGAGTGAAAAATGTGAATATAGACATTTAAAGGCAGAACTCATAAGGGATAAAATTGTAGTTGGAATTACTGACGCAACTTTGCCAGATATGTTACAGTCAAAAGAAATTTAACTCTGGAGAGAACAATCCAGATGGTGAGTGAAACTGAAGACCAGAAGCAGCACGAATCAGTCCAAGAGGAGAAAGTCACCCTATCACATGAGAGGAGCTGATTCCATTCAGTTGTTCAGGAAAGACTTACATTGCCTTAAAGACACAGATGTGAGAAATTAGTACATTAAAAAGAAGAACAACAGATACTACCAGTCATTGTCAGTACTGTGAAGCAAGGAAACCTCACAGGCACAAGCAGTATCTGACTATTAAAAAGAAATGCTTTATCTATAAAACAACAGGTTACTTTCAGAAAAGGTGTCAAATAAGGACATAATTTCAGAGCAGCAGGAAGTCAAACAGCTACTCACACAAAGTTCACTTGTCAGAACAGGATAGAGTTGAAGAAATGTTTAAAATAGAGACTAGGTAATCCAGACATTGCTGGACAGTGGTAAAGATTCATCTTACGACAATGTCACTGTGCTATCACCCATTTTACCCAAAAGCACAAAGTCAAAATCTGCCCGGTCTCTGGATTGTTAGTGGTAGCTTTTGGATTACTAATTCAGGAACGTATTCACTATGCTATCAAATTGTCAACGTATTTGTTCTCGACCACATTATGTGCAGAAGTTTCTCCTTTTTAAAGCATACACAAGATCTTGTATACAATTGGCGGTAAATAAGGAAACCACTTCAGGAAAATTCACTAGCACTTCCTCTATAGATACATCAAGCTTATTTCAGGTTAGTCCACTTTAATATGGCATCTAATCATCCATTACTTAGCCAAACAACTAATTGTGTTGTACAAAGTCAACTATAAGGTGTGTCACATGCCTCAGTATAAATAATATATGAATCTTGCATAGTAAACAATTGCGTCAAACCTTTTCTGTGAAAATACTTGCCTTCCATCTACAGTTTCAGACAAAGTTCATCTCTGAGTTTAATGAGAAAACCTTTCTAAGGTATAAATATCAAATTGTTCCCATTGTTTCTTTTAATCTATTGATGTTTTTTAATGCATTTCTGATTTTATTCCTTATAAATTATGCTTATATTGGAGCCCACAGAGAAACACAGATTAATATGAGTTTTGGGTAATTTTGGAGTCCTCAATTTTAACAATGTGAAAAGACAAAGGCTGGGTGTTTAGATTATCTCTCCAGCATTCTGTACGGACACACTGAGGCACCAAGTTGCAGAGATTCCCTGATACATGATCATGGAGAATAATTTGCTTTCTTCTTTCTCCTTCTGCACCACTTCCAAATGTTCCTGTGTCAGACAGTAATGAATATGCTTTCAGTGCACGGAGTCCTTCACGTTAAGAAAAAAGGTTAATTCTTTTGTTAAAATTCCTTCCAATTTTCCATCTTAGTGGCTGGCTTAATCTTAGTGGCTTCATTTTCATAACTCATTACGGAATATAGGGAAGAACAAGTACTGTTTTCTCCACTGTGATGGGATCAATAAATACAATTTATAAATTGTTATATAGTTCATGAACTGAATGAACACGTAGTTGGCAGAATAGCTACTGGACTTTGCACTTATAAATGGAGATACCTATACATCCCATGCTAGACACATGAGAGGCCTACGGAATACTCCCAGGGCACAATCCCTCTGGGTAGACCATGCTTTTAGCTCTCTCTCTTGTTTTGCTAGTGGCGTCAATGAATGCCTCTTATCTGAGGAGAACAAGCTTGACTCCTACGGCCAACTCCTTAAGAAATCACTTAGTGGTCAATCCATTTCTGGTGCTGGGGAAGCAAAATGAGACAGAAAAGGCCAAAACAAAACATTCCCCCATCATTGACAACAAGGTGTAAAGCTGGATGAACACAGCAGGCCAAGCAGCATCAGAGGAGCAGGAAGACTGACACTTCGGGTCTAGATCCTGCTTCAGAAATGGGACAGGGGAAGGGGATTCTGAAATAAATAGGGAGAAAGGGGGAGGCGGATAT
This sequence comes from Ginglymostoma cirratum, assembly GCA_024137785.1. NCBI lineage: Eukaryota > Metazoa > Chordata > Chondrichthyes > Orectolobiformes > Ginglymostomatidae > Ginglymostoma > Ginglymostoma cirratum. The sequence goes on from JAHRHZ010000271.1 coordinate 7,567,614, forward strand.
AAGATGGATAACGGAGAAGATAGGTGGAGAGGAGACAGACAGGTCAAGAGGCAGGGTTGGAGCCAGTAAAGGTGAGTGTAGGCGGGGAGTTAGGGAGGAGATAGGTCAGTCCAGGGAGGACGGACAGGTCAAGGGGGCGGGGTGAGGTTAGTAGGTAGGAGATGGGGGTGGGGCTTGAGGTGGGAGGAGTGGATAGGTAGGAGGACACGTTAGGGAGGTGGGATGAGGCTAGTAGGTAGGAGATGGAGGTGGGGCTTGAAGTGGGAGTAGGGGGAGGTGGGAGGAAGGACAGGATAGGGAGGCGGGGATGAGCCTATTTGCGGTCCTTGGAAAACTAGGACATCTGGGATGTCCAGAAGTGGAATGTCTCATCTTGGGAGCAGATGCGGCGGAGGCGAAAGAATTGGGAATAGGGGATGGCCTTTTTGCAGGAAAGTGGTTAGGAGGAGGTGTACTCTAGGTAGCTCGATACCTCTCTCTCCTTCCGGGACCTCTCTATTCCCCTCTCTGGCAAACATCTGGAAACCGATATCTATTTCAAGCCTACTAACTCCCACAGCTACCCAGAGTACCCTCTGTCTCACCCACCTTATTCCCAATTCCTTCGCTTCCACCGCATCTGCTCCCCAGATGAGGCATTCCACTCCCAGATGTCCTAGTTTTTCAAGGACCGCAACTTCCCCTCCACAGTGGTCGAAAACGCCCTCGACCATGTCTCTCGCATTTCCTGCAACTCATCCCTCACACACCCACCCCGCAATAATAACCAAAACAGAATGCCCCTCATCCTCATGTACCACCCCACCAACCTCCGGATCCAACGCATCATCCTCCGACACTTCCACCATCTGCAATCCTACTCCACCACCAAAGACATTTTTCCCTCCCCACCCTTATCTGCTTTCTGGAGGGACCACTCCCTCCGTGACTCCCTTGTCTGCTCCACACTCCTTACCAGTCCCACCACCCCCGGCACTTTTCCTTGTAACCGCAGGGAGTGCTACACCTGCCCCTACACCTCCCCCCTCACCCATATCCCAGGCCCTAAGAAGACCTTCCACATCAAACGGATGTTCACCTGCACATCTGCTCATGTGTTATACTGTATCTGCTGTTCCAGATGTGGCCTCCTCTACATCGGGGAAACCGAGCAGAGGCTTGGGGACCGCTTTGCAGAACACCTGCGCTCAGTTCGCACCAAATAACTGCAACTCCCAGTCACGAACCATTTCAACTCCCCTCCCACTCCTTGGACGACATGTCCATCCTGGGCCTCTTATAGTACCACAACGATGCCACCCGAAGGATGCAGGAACAGCATCTCATATTTCGCTTGGGAACCCTGCAGCCCAAAGGTATCAATGTGGACTTCACAAGCTTCAAAATCTCCCCTCCCCCGACCGTATCCCAAAACCAGCCCAGCTTGTACCCACCTCCCTAACCTGTCCTCCCACCTCAAGCCCCACCCCCATCTCCTACCTCCTCACGTCATCCCGCCTCATTGACCTGTCCATCCTCCCTGGACCGACCTATCCCCTCCATAACTCCCCACCTACACTCACCTTTACTGGCTCCATCCCCACCTCCTTGACCTGTCTGTCTCCTCTCCACCTATCTTCTCTTTTATGCATCTTCTATCTGCCTCCCCCTTTCTCCCTATTTATTTCAGAATTCCCTTCCCCTATCCCATTTCTGAAGAAGGATCTATACCTGAAGGGTCAGCTTTCCTGCTCCTCTCATGCTGCTTGGCCTGCTGTGTTCATCCAGCTCTACACGTTGTTGTCTCAGATTCTCCAGCATCGGCAGTTCCTACTATCTCTGCAAAAATTTTACACCCTTATCATTCCCAACTTTGTCCTTTGCTTGTACCTTTGTTATTATGTGGAAATGCACCTACATCACATCACGCATGATCCTAAGATACTTTATAAGTCCCGAAACATTGTAAAGGCTTGGTGTCTCAGGTCACTTCCCCCTCAACCCGATCTCAAACACCAAAATCTTTCTGCTTTGCATTTCCAATGCCATTGTACAGAAAAATCAATCATATTTATGGTTGGTGATTTGATTTTAATGTATATCCCAATAAAATGAGTGAAGGTATTACTCAGGTTATACGTCAAATGAGTAGAGCAAACGAATTTGGGAGAAGGCATGTTATCATGATGCTGTAGTCATTAGTTCTACAAATGATATAGGTTAGGATAATAGTGACTTCTTCAGGTTCAGTCAAATTTGATGCTGTAGAGACCAGAGTTCCAATTTCCTGGTGTTAGTTCTGATTGTATTCAACATGACCACTGCAGAATCATTATTATCCATCCCAGCTCTCACTACACAGCAAGGAAAAAGTTATCAATAAGGGAGGTTGTGGACTGAGGATATATTCTGATTAACAACAGCAATGATGTCCTGGAATTGCAATGGTTGAGCTCTACCAAACACAACGATCTTCCTTCGTGCCTTGGGTAAGTCTCCAGTCATTGAAGTCTTCAAACTTACATCAGTTTTTCTAAGTCTCCCATTCATGGATGTGCCAATAACTGAGTGGTTCTGTTAGAGTTCAAACTGAGAGCCAGTAAACAGTCATTGGTTGTTGGTGGCACTTGGTCCCTCCATTGGTTACCCCTTCCACCATTTTGCTGATCGTTGTGAGCTGGCTAATAGGTCTGTGTAGTTTTGTGCTTTTAGTTGTAAAAGCACTTTTTCCACAATGTTTGAGTAATGACTAGTGTTGCCTGGAAACCTTGATAATGGAGATGGCTAGTTAAGTAGCTCTTCAGTACTACAGCTAGTTGATGTCAAGACCCATAGTCTTCATTGTCACTGGTTTTAGGACCAAGGTCAAAGATGCCCATCTGGTCTAACAGCAGATCCCTAATTCACTTTCCCCTTGCTGTGGAAGTATCATAACTGATTGAGGTCAATGCTCCGATCTTCCCAATCTCCCGTTGGTGGATTTGAATTACCATAAAACTAAGTATCATAATTCATTGACATTTTCCAATATCCATCAGTACTTTGTCTCTTAATTTGGGGATACAATGGCCAAAATGTGCCCAGGGTTGATATCAGAGATAAAAGGTACTGCAGATGCTGAAGAATCCGAGACAACAAGCATGGGGCTGGATGAACACAGCAGGTCAAGCAGCATCATAGGAGCAGGAAAACTTGACGTTTCGGGCCTAAACCCTTCATCAGAAATTTGTGCTTCCTCTGTGCATTAGGTATTGCAATGATGAGGACATTGTTTTGCCTTTGGAACACCCAGGCTGCACTGATAAACAATTTTCTTTAAGTAGAAGTTTCTATCAGCCCACTCATTCTACGTGTCATTAGTCAATGGTGTGCGTAGGTGTTCAATTCTCAGTGGTTTTATCTACTGTTCTCTGAGGATTTAAACAGTAATGTTATCATTTACTGAGAGATTGAGGACAGTTAACCTTTCAATTAGCCCTTGTTATCATGGCAGGTAATTGAAAAGTGTTGGTGAGAAACAATTGAAAAGCAGAAACCCCATCCCAGTTTTAACCCAGTGCGGGAATTGGAGCAAAAAGGGGGCATGGGTTCAAGCATTTTCATAAAGCAGGACATTTCACCACCTGAAGTTGGCAGGAAGGTGAAAGGCTTGTAAGAGGAGAATTTTGAGTGGCAGGAGATTGTTATATGGTACCGAAAGAATGGTCATGGACACAGGGTAAATACCCCCACAGAGAAAAACATTGGAGCCCAGGATTTAGGTGGCACAAACTTTCCTTGTGGGAGTCTGGAGAAGCATTTCATCTTCTGGCTCCTACAAAGGAAGTTTAGTTAAAAAAAAAAACACCTTCCTGAGCTTCTTCTGGCCTTCAGCAATCTTCCTGCTACCCTCGCCTGCCTGCTCAGACTGCCAGTCAGGGCTCCTTATTCAGAGATGGCACTCCACTGATAGCAGGATCGCTGGCTGCTCAAAATCCCTGGGTTAAAATTCAAGATAACGGGATTTCCTTCCTTTACATATAAATGGAGTGGTTCTCCGGTGATATTGTGGAGGGAGAAACCACTCACAGTGTGCATGTGACATTTAACTCAGTTCATACCACTGTCACCTCTGAACCTATAAAATGTGATTTATGGACTACATAAAGATTGGGGTTTAAAGGCTAAATTAATGCTCTAATACAAAACTGCAGTAGTGGTGCATTGCCTGAGATGATGCCCTTCAGCTAAAATATCAAGCTAACGTCATGCATGCCTAGTCCATTTGTTCAAGTGAAAATTATGAATGCTGTATTTACAACAGCAGGAAGGCTTCCTCCCCAAACCATTATCACCACTAAACCGATTAACCTCTGATTCACTTTATTACAGTTATGAGCCATCAATGTGCACGAGAAGATGTCTTATCATCATCAGTGCATTTCCAAGTAACTCATTGTATCTGCGGGACATAATGAGATGCTCCATTTAGTCCAAACTTTCTTACTATTTATCTCATTGGAACAGGGGCAAAGGCCAAGCAGGAGATCAGAGTCCCAGTTCATCGAACCTCAGAGTCGGGTTATGAGTTGTGCCTCGGTAGCTTTACAGATCTCACCCTGTCTTCAAGTGTCTCACTGTAATTCGATGAACTCCCCGTGCTGTCTCTTCAAGACAGTGGCCAACCCCCTCACTCATACAAACCTCACGCATAGCCTACCCATTTACTATTCCCACCTAAGAATTGCTCCCAAGCCTCCCCTGACAATCAGATTCTTGATATGGCAGATCACCCGAACGGTTTTGATTGTAATGGTTTTGAATGTTTCTTGATATTGAAAAGTGGATCATACTCAAGATTCTGTCTGACCAGAGCACTGACACTTTGAACGCGTTTCCTCTGTATTGTATTCTGGTGTCTTGGCCATGTTGCTTAACGTTTCTGTCTCTGATAAATGCTGCTGTGGAATGACTGAGCATCTTGTTCGTCAGATCTGATAAAAAAACTTTGGTTTCTTGTAGCTTCATTCTGAGATATTGGAAAAAATATGCTAAGACATTTGATGGTAGAGGGGTAATGACTCATATTTACAGAAATACTACACTGTGTGCAAAAGAAATACATTATCCTTGGGCACAAACATCCAAAGGAAAAGGTAAATCAGCCAGGATTAGCAAAGACATTAGATTGCATTAAACCAGAAGAAGTGGTTCACAAGGATTTCAAAAAAATGGAAAGCCTAAGGCTTGGGAGAAATTTAGAAACCAGTCAAGGAGGACCAAGAAACTGATAAAAAAAAAAAGTGGGAACAGAGAATATAAATGCAAACAGACCAGCAGTAAAAAACTTCTCTAGGTACTGGAAAAGGAGAATATTAATTAAGACAAATGTTGATCCATTGCAGGTGGAGACAGGAGTATTCTGAATGGAGCTTGGCAAAATTGCCGAAAATCTAACAAGTTGCTTTGTGTCTGTCCTCACAGAGGAAGATATAGAAAATATCCTGGAAATATTTGATGACCAAGGGGCTTGTGAAATTAAACATCTAAAAATATTTAATGTTAATAAAGAGGGGTACTTAAAAGATTATTTGAATTAACAATGAATAAATCTCCTGGACTAGATCAGATTCAACTCGCAGTGTTTAAGGAAGAGGTTAGCGAGGTTATGGATGCACTGGTGGCTATCTTTCAAGATTCGATTGATTCTGGAAAATGGAAAAAGTGACACATTTTTACGATATTTATTTGTTTAATACAAGTGACAGTAAATCACTCAATTTCATTCGAAAAAGTATAGATGAAAAGGGAGAAGGGAGAACTAAGGACCTGTTAGTTTGTTGTCAGCATTACAGAAAATGCAAAAATCTATTATTAAGGTTGTGGTAACTGGGTATTTAGAAAGAAATCTCAAAACTGAGCAGCATCAACATGGATTTATGAAAAGGAAATCATATTTTACAAACTTGCTTGCTTTCTTTTGAGGATATTACTCGTAACGTTGATAAGGGAGAGCCAGTTGATGTGGTATATTTACATTTTTAGATGGCTTTATTGCGATCCCACACAGAGGTTCACAAATGACATTTGAGAGTATGGGATTGAGGAAAATTTACTGGTATGGATTGAGAATTGGGAAGCAGACAGAAAGGAATAAACATGCTTTTTCAGGTTTGCAGGCTATTTCTAATGGAGTACAGCATGGAACGGTGTTTGGTCTGTAAATGTTCACAGTATTTAAAAATGATTCCAATGCGGGGATTATTTATATATATTTCCAAATTTACTGATGACACCAAACTAAGTAGATTTAGAAATGTTGAGGGCGATTGGAGAAGGCTTGAGCAGGCAAAGTGGATGGACTAGAACACTGTGGGTGGAAGATAATATATCCTGGAAACCCTACAGTGTGGAAACAGACCTTTTGGCCCAGCAAGTCCACACCAATCATCAGACATCCCTTCCAGACCCATTCCCCTATAACCCACCTAATTTACACATCCCTGATCACTATGGCCAATCCACCTAACCTGCACATCTTTGGACTGTGGGAGGAAACTGGAGCACCTGGAAGAAACCCACGCAGACACAGAAAAATGTGCAAACTCCATACAGACAGTTGCCGAGCATGGAATTGAGCCCAGGTTCCTGGCCTGTGAGGTAGCGGTGTTAACCACTGAGCCACCATGCCGCCCGTTTGTTAATAATTGCAAATGTGTCCATTTTGGCCAATTATTAACAAAGGGGCGGCATGGTGGCTCAGTGTTTTAAATGAAGATGCTGGGAAGTGTAAGAGTCCAAAGTGACCTAGGTGTGGATAACAGGTTGGAAAGAGCCAGAACAGTTGCCCAACATTTGACTCTTCATCTCCAAGGGAAAATGGATCCTAGACCTCACAGGGAGAAGACTGGGACAATTCCCACAAGGATGCCAATCCATCCAGATCCCACCACTGAGCAAGTACCACTATTCATCCCACTTTAGCTCTCACATTAAGCCCACTGTCAGTCTCATTCATTGCACAGCACTTCTAATCCTTGAGATTCTGTCCCCATGGTTGCCAGGGGAATACCCATGACACCAGTGGAGATATATTTTGGTCCATCTTGGTAATACGCAAAAACTTCAAAAAGCTGATTGAGGGAGACTATTTGTAGGTAAAGGGATGGTTGGAAAGTGGGAGGCCTTCACAAATAAGATTACGAAAGTCAGAAGCAGTCTGTTCCTGTTAGTGTGAAGGTCAAGGCTGGTAGGTGGAATGCTGGATGACAAGGGAAATTGAGGCTCGAGGCTCTGTTCAAGATAAAGAAGGACCACATGTCAAGTATAGATAGTTGGGATTGAGTGAATCCCTAGAGGAGTATAAGGGCAGTAGAATTATATTGAAGAGAGAAATCAGGAGGGCGAAAAGGGGACATGAGATAGCTTTGGCAAATAGAGTTAAGGAGAATCCAAAGCGATTCAACAAATATGCTAAGAACAAAAGAGTAGGTAGGGAGAGAATAGGGCCCCTTAAAGATCAACAAGGCCGTCTATGTGTGGGACCAGAGGAGATAGATGAGATACCAAATGAATATTTACTGTGGAGAGAGACATGGAAGCTAGAGAACTTGAAGAAATAAACATCTTGAAATTACATCTTGAAAATTGTCCATATTACAGAGGAGAAGGTGCTGGATGTCTTAAAATGCCTGAAGGTGGATAGATCCCCAGCGCCTGATCAGGTGTATCCCAGAACATTGTGGGAAGCTAGGGAAGTGATTGCTGGGCCCCTTTCTGAGATATTTACATCATCGATAGCCACGAGTGAGGCACCAGAAGACTGGAGGTTGGCTAATGTGATGCTATTATTTAAGAAAAGTGAGAAGGAACAGCCAGGGAACTATAGACTGGTGAGCCTGGAGTCAGCAGCGAATAGTTGTTGGAGGGGAATCCGAGAGATAGGATTGATATGTATTTGGAAAGGCAAGGACTCATTGGGAATAGTCAACTTTGTTCTGTGAATGGGAAATCATGTCTCGCTAACCTGACTGAGTGTTGTGAAGAAGCCACAGAGAAGACTGAAGAGGACAGAGCAGAGAACTTTGTCTGTATGGACTTCAGCAAGGCATTTGGCAAGGTTCCGCATGGTAGACTGGTTAGCAGGATTAGATCACATGGAATCCAGCAAGAGCTAGCCACTTAGATACAAAATTCACTCAAAGATAGGAGACAGAGGGTGGTGGTGGACAATTGTTTTTCAGACTGGAGGCCTGTGACCAGCAGTGTGCCACAAGGATTGGTGCTGGACCTGCCGCTTTTCATCATTTACAGAAATAATTTGCATGCAAATATAGGAGGAATGGTTAGTGAGTTTGCGGAAGATACCAGTGGAAAATAGTTATCCCGGAGTACAACGAGGCCTTGATCAGATGTGTCGATGGGCCAAGGAGACACAGACGGAGTGTGAGGTGTCACATTTTGGAAAGGCAAATCAGAGCAGGACATATACACTTGATGGTAAGGTCCTGGGGAGTGTGCTGAACAAAGAGACCTTGGGGTGGAGGTTCATAGTTCATTGAACATGCAGTTGCACATAGATAGGAAAGTGACGAAAGCATCTGGTACGCTTGCCTTTATTGGTCAGTACATTGAGTATAGGATTTTGAGATGTCATGTTGAGGCTGTACAGAACATTAGTTATGCCACTTTTGGAATATTGTGTTCAGTTCTGGTCTCTCAGCTGTAGGAAGGATGGTGTGAAACTCGAAGGGGTTCAGAAAAGATTTACAATGATGTTGCCGGGGTTGGAGAGTTTGAGCCATGGGGACAGACTGAATATACGAGGGCTATTTCCCCTGGAGCATCGGAGGCTGAGGGGTGATCTTTTGAGAGGCATAGATAGGATGAATAGCCAAGATCTTTTTCCCACAGTGGGGGAGTTCAAAACTAGATGGCATAGGTTTAAGGTGAGAAGGGAAAGATTTAAAAAGGACCTAAGTGGCAACTTGTTCAGGAAGAGGGTGGTGCATGTGAGCTGCCGAAGAAAGTGGTGGAGGCTGGTACAAATACAACATTTAAGACGCATCTGGATGGGTATATTAATAGGAAGGATTTAGAGGGATAAGGGCCAAATGCTGGCAAATGGGACCAGATTAATTCAGGATATCTGGTTGGCTTAGACAGGTTGGACCAAAGGTATTGTTTCCGTGCTGTACAACTCTATGACTCTATGATTGTATCTTTAGGGGCTTCTTTAAACCCTGGGGAAGAAAGTTCAGGGGCATCAGAAAGGTAGCTTCATGCACTCCTTTCCACACCCACCTCGCCAGGGCACTTTGAACGATTTTGGAGCGTTCATGCAGATTTCTTGCAAGTCTCTAGCTAAGGAGAAGAACTCTCTAGCTAAGGAAATTTAAGGAAACATCTGTGTAAAACAGACAGTGTGGGAATCCATTGAAACAAGGCAAATTTAAGAACAAAAAGAGAAAAGAGGGTGAAAATGTTACCAGGGGATGTCAGAAAGCAGTAAAATAAAAAGAAATGAGCAACTGAAATAATAAAGAGTGTCTGAAAGAACATAGATGGGAGAACTAAGTGTAAAGGCCTAGAATTGAAGAAAAGTAACTCTCCAGTTCTTTTTATTTATAAGACAGTATCGCTTGATACCAGGTTGCTAGGCACTCATTTTTATTTGTGTCTGTTCTAGGCTAATTGATAGACATTAATTGCGATGTTTAGTCAATAACTTCTTTATGTTTGTATCAGGTGACTATCTGAACCGTAAAAATGAGCTGGATGAATGGTTATTGTCTAGCTGTTCTGACCTCCCTAGGTTTTCTGAGGTCTACCGGAGAAGATTACTTTGTATCCCATATCTTTGTTCCAAGACAGTATAAGAGTCTGCAAATACTTTTGCCTCTGTTTTTATACTGGGAGGAGCTACAATCACTGACCCTGGTCCCTTTCAGTATCCCCTCTTTCCTCAAGGTGTACTGTTGTAGATCCAAGTGGCCAGATCACCAGCCCTTGGACCTTACATTTATCATACACAAAATATTTACCTTGCTGTGAAAAGAATCCTAGAACACCATAGTCTCTCCCAAGCTATCCTATCACGTAGTCCATTCGAGATAATGATTCATTCTGCAGCATCAGATAATGCCTGGATTCTGTTTATTTTGAAATAAAATGGTGGCTCAGTGGTTAGCACTACTGCCTTACAGTACCAGGGTCCCAGGTTCAATTCCACCCTCAGGCAACTGTATGTGTGGAGTTTGCACATTCTCCCTGTGTCTGTGTGGGTTTCCTCCCAGGATCCAAAGACATACAGGTTAGGTGGTTTGGCCATGCTAAATTGTCTCATGATGTGTAGCTTAGATGTGTAGCTTCAGAATCCCTACAGTGTGGAAACAGGCCCTTCAGCCCAACAAGTCCACACCAACCCTAAAGACCATCCCCCTAAGCTACACATCATGAGACAATTTAGCATGGCAGAGAAACGTGAGAAGATTTATGTAGCTCAGAGGACAGTATTTGTCTCAATACTATGCAATTGCAAGTCAGTTAGAAGGCTAGATTAATGCTATAGGCCAGGAGCAGAGATGCTGGGGAGACCAAGATAAAATAGTGACATTGTTGTTCAGAAGTGCAGGTAAATGCTGAAGCCAAGGGTTTGGAGATATTGGAAAAATTAAGCACAGGAAAAAGGGCCAAATGGCATGCTTCCACACTGTAGGGATTCTGAATCACAGAATCCCTACAGTGCGGAAACAGGCCCTTCAGCCCAACAAGTCCACACCATCCCACCCAGACCCTAGTCCTTACACTATCCCTCTAACCCTGAATACTGTATGGCTAATTCATCTAACCTACACATCGCTAGACACTATGGACAATTTAGCACGGTGAAGCCACCAAGTTTGGACTGTGGGCGGAAACTGGAGCACCTGGAAACCCACGGAGAAAACGTGCAAACTCCACACCAGATAGTCATCTAAGGGTGGGATCTAACCACCCAAGTCCCAGGCACTGTGAGGGAGTAGTGCTAACTACTGTGCCACCCCAAATCTTACAGGATACTTTGCCACTTTGTTTGCATCTTTTTCCTGTGCTTAATTTTTCCAATATCTCCAAACCCTTGGCTTCAGCATTTACCTGCACTTCTGAACAACAATGTCACTATTTTATCTTGGTCTCCCCAGCATCTCTGCTCCTGACCTATAGCATTAATCTAGCCTTCTAACTGACTTGCAATTGCATAGTATTGAGTCAAATACTGTCCTCTGAGCTACATAAATCTTCTCACGTTTCTCTGCCTTAATTAAGACCCCATACCATGGTCACACTTTTTTTTGTATAAATTACTGGTCTCTTCATCTCTCTACACTTTTTAAGCATCAAAGCCACACTTCTGAGCTGCCAGCTTAATTTTGTTTTTCTTCAATTCTAGTCCTTTAAGCTTAGTCCTCCCATATTTGTTCTTTGCAACTCTCTTTATTATTTCAGCTGCGTTTTGTTTTTGTTTTACTGGTTCCTGACATCCCCTTATAGCATTTTGACTCTCTTTACGCTTTTCATTTTTAAATTTATCTTGTTTTGATGGATTCCCACGCTACCTGTTTTCCACAGATGTTCTCTTGAATTTCCCCAGCACCGCCTCCCTTCAGTCTCAACCACACTCTTTGCAAAGTTATTTCTCGTCTAAGTTGCCATCTTGAGTACAAAAATACCTGTTGGCTTAACCCTTTAATTCCCTCAAACTCCTTTCTTCTACCTGATCCTTGAATCTCCAGACCATATCTGACATTTTGAACAATGCAGCCCTCTCAAGGTGAAACATTTTACCATTTTGCACCAGTCGCACCATTCTTCTGGTTAGATATTGGTGGGTCCGATGGGAGCTGTGATTCACTATAATCTTTTCCTGGCAATGGTGAATTAACAGGAAAGTGGCTATTTGAATAATCGTTGGAAGAGAGGGACATATATAGACCGTCCAGCTCTTCAACTTTGTTCCAACATTCAATTAGACGATGGCAGATCAACAACATAACTCCATGAAGCTGCCTTCAGTAATATCATAGGATCCCTATAATGTGGAAGCAGGCCATTCAGCCCATCAAATCTTCTGGACCCCTGAAAAGCATCCCACCCAGACCCATCCTGTCCCCTTAACCCTGCTTTCCCATGACTAATCCACCTAACCTACACACCCCTAGGCAATTTAGCACGGCCAATCCAACAAACCTGCACATCTTTAGAATGAAGAAACCAGAGCACCCAGAGGAAACCCACACAGACACGGGGAGAATGCGCAAGCTCCACACACATGGTTGGCTGAGGGTGGAATTGAACCCAGGTCCCTGACGCTGTGAGGCAGCATTGCTAACCACTGAGCTACCATGGAGCCTGTGTTTAACTGTATAATTACAGTGATAAACTGCAATTGCCTTCTGTTACAAAAATCTGTCCAGTCCAGTTTTGAAAGTTTCAACTAACCTTGTTTTAATGGTTTATTTGCAAGGAAAGTTTCAGACTGTCCCCTGTCAATTAATCATGATTTTGTTTGCACTAGCGTAAACAACACTGAGGTATGACATTCTAATGTGTGATATCCCGATGTGTGATAGCCTGATGCGTGATATCCTAGGTGTGATATACAGAGGTCGGATATCCAGAAGTGTGATATCCAGAGGTGTGATATGCAGAGGTGTGATGTCCTAATGTGTGATAGCCAGATGTGTGATATCCTGAAGTGGTCATATCATGGTGTATTATACCCTGGTGTGTGATATTCTGGTGTATGATATCCTGAGGTGTACTATCCTGAGGTGTAATATCCTGAGGTGTGGCAGCCAAATGGGTGATATCGCTGAGGCCACGCCTTCAGTTGTGCCCACTTGCTAAGGTATTGATTCTGTATGGGCACTAGAAACATGACTTCAATTCCATGGATTGCAAACACAGGATAACACTTGGTCATAACTCCTATCTTTATTCCGCTGAAGAGACAGCCATGTTGCTGAACCATTTCATCTTGCAGTAATCAGGACAAATGTAAGAAAAGCAAGTTTCAATCAGTCAAACCAACTTATACAATAGGAGGAAAGGGCACTGATTGTCTGAGAAGTTCAGTGTGGCTTATTTACCTTTCCTGGAAACAATATCCATAAACAGGGATAGTAGGAACTGCTGATGCTGGAGAATCTGAGATAACAAGGTGTAGAACTGAAGAAGGGTCTAGGCCCAAAACATCAGCTTTCCTGCTCCTCTGATGCTGCTTGGCCTGCTGCGAGCTCTACACCTTGTTATCTCCATAAACAGGGACATGCTTTCTACAAAGAGAAGGAATACAGTCAACCCTTGCAGTTTTTATGAATTAACCAGAACCTTGGAGATCCTATAGCTTCCTGTGGTTCCCTCCATGGCAATGCTTGGGCCAATCACAGTTCAATTACCAAAGAACCAGCATCCTTTTTTCTCTGCAGTATAAATTATTTGAATCGTTTAAAATTTGGCATTCTTGAATATTGAGCTGATGAGCACAAGACAAAAAGTGTCGGCACCAGGTCTCTCCTTTCAGGAATATTCAAGTTTTGTACATCCAAAGGACTATGATCATTTCAGAAAGTAATAGTGCCTTCATTGGTCATTGAGTATAAAAGTTGGGATGTCATATTGCAGCTGTACAGGACATTGGTGAGGCCACGTTTGGAATACTGTGTACAATTCTGCTCACAATTCAATAGGAAGGATGTTGTTAAACTCGAGAGGGTATAGAAAAGATTTACAAAGATGTTGCAGGGACTGGAGGGTTTGAGTTATAGGGAGAGGTTAAATAGGCTGTGGATTTTTTTCTCTTGAGTGTCAGAGACTGGGGTTTGAGGGTAATTAGAGGATTATAAAATCATAAGGGGCATGGATAGGTGAATAGCCAAGGTCTTTTTTCTAGTCCAAAACTAGAGGGCATAGGTTAAGGTGAGAGGGGAAACATTTAGAAAGGACCTGAAGGGCAACATTTTCACGCAGATGGTGGTACGTGAATAGAACAAGCTGCCAGAAGAAGTGGTGGAGGCAGGTACAATGCCAACATTCACAAAAACATCTGGATGGGTACATGAATAGGAAGGTGTTAGAGGGATTTGGGCTAAATGCTGGTAAATGGGACTAGGTCAGATTGGGATGCCTGGTCAACATGGACGAGGTGGACTGAAGGATCTGTTTCCATGTTGTACGAAACTATGACTCAACAGTGCTGCTGTTTACCTTCATCCTGCCTGGGGCACACCATTTCAGTTCCATTTCACTTGTTTCATAGTTCTTGTTTGATTCACCCTGAGTAATAGTTATCGTTATCACCACACACCACATGTATGTTTACCATTGTCCGATCAATGATTCCATGTTTACAGAACATGACCCATTTAAATTAATTGTCAACTCAAAACAAAGGAAACCTTGAATCCACTTATGGTAATGTGGATTTCATGGAGAGGCAGCCCGGATATTAATCTAAGATTGCAAACATGAAAAGGACTGATGCCTGTTACAATGGTACACTTATTATATGCCCTAGGAGTCAACTCCATTTATTTTCTTTATTTTAATAGGCTTCAGTTGTTATTAATAAAATGGAAGTTAAAATGAGTCCACCTAGCCTTTCAAATCGTGGACCTGGGAACCTAAAGCCAAAATCTTTCCAGAACCACCCCATCAAAAAGAAAACAATAAATTCAATTAGCTTGACAAGTCGATATCTTAGATGAGTGCAAGGATATGGTACCTGAAACATTATCTTGTAGTCATCATCACAGTCTATTTCATGAGTAGTGCCCCAAGGTAGATTAACATTACTGCTTCAAAAAGATCGGTAATACTTCCATGAAACTTATTAAAAACCATCATTATCTCTCTGAAGACAATTTGACTAGCCTTGCTCCAATGTAACTCGTCTTCTTGAAGTCTGCTTCTACCTTCCTAACTGTTTATTTTATATATATCACTATATCCACCCCACTTGTGGAGCCTAACCTATCAGATGCTATTCTGACAGCCCATTCCTAATTGTGTTCAAATTGACCTTTTCTCTTCACTGATGGAAACTGACAAATGCCCGAATGCTGAATGGATATTCATAGATTTTGTTTTTAACTAATCTAAGGTCAAAAGCAGATTTTCTGCTAAGAATGAGTCATTTTTGCTAACCATTGGCAAAATGTGGCATTTGTTCCTGTGATAGAATTTCCTACATATCACAGCTGGTATGCTAACTTCCTCACCTTTCATAAAGGTCTATTTGCGCACTGTGCTCTGCCCTTGGGACTAGTCTGCACTCAGTCTCATACCTGAACTTAGTAACGTAGTAACATTTACCCATCAAGGCTGTTCTGACATTCAATGAGATCATGGCTGATCTGTGCCCATTATCCCTTCATATCTTTAATTGATACAAATCTATCAATCTCGGGTATATAATTAGCAATTGATCTACCACTCTTCGTGTTTATAAATGTTCCAAATTTCGCTCCTGAAATATCTCATTCCAATTTTTAGATTGCGTTTCCTCATCCTGGGCACCCTTTGTGATTGCAGAGATAATGTATAAAATACCCAACACTAGCTGTTTTAATCAAAGGTTCTTCATCCCTACTAACCTCTTGGTAAATCTCTACTTTGCCTTTGCAATTTATTCACATCATCCCTGAATTGTGTCACCCAGAATTGTCCACAATGCTCAATTGAAGTCTAACCAGTGATTCATGAACAGCACAATCTCTTTACTTTTATTTTCAATTCCTCTATTTTTATAGAACCAAGTGATTCACCTGCTGTTGTCGCCAGGTTGTCAACATGCTCTGCCATCATTGTACGCTAAGGTTTCTTGGTGTTTATGTACACAGGTCAAACAAACCAGATTTTAAATTCTGTTTCTACTTAGTTAAATTATCTCACACAGGGTAGCAACAATGATGCTATAAGCAAGGAGAACCATACAGCTGGAGGAAAGCTGAAGTAAAACCAAAAATGGAGTGATTATCCAAAAATGGAGTGATTATCCATACCAAGATGGCCACCGCAGGGACACGGAGAGGCCTGTGATGTCACCTGCAGTGTCAGGACAGGCCACAGCTGTCAGTGCACATGCCAGAAAACCCTAGATATATTTCGCAGGTCATGCAAACGGACAGAATTTACAGGCTGGATTTTATTCATCATGTGCAAATGGCTGGGAGGCAGCAAGGTTCAAAAAATGCTGGCTGAAATCGTCAGAAGAACCAGAGGTCAGTCCCAGGGCAGCTGGCATTTTTTGGGGCTGTCCGTTAGGAAGACCACCAGGTAAACCATGGTAGCATCACATTACCCTACCAGGGAGCCATACCTTACAGCCATGCTTTGGCCCATTGAGGGGTCCTCTGGAAGCAATGGCCACACCCACCACTTGGTGCCATTGCTGGAGTGTTCACTCACCCTATCACAGGTGGCCACCTGCCTGATAATGGGCACCATAAGGAGAAATCATACCAATCCTTCCAGGGAGGCTCAACATACAGCCTTCATTAGCTCTCACCTCCATTGGTGGCATGGCCAAGGATACCAAGCAGCTGGCCCTCTAATTGGACAGCCAGGTCTGATCACTATCTTCATTTGAGTAGCCTTCCCAGGGTTGGGGCAGGTGCTGACACGATGTAGTTCAGAGAACCAGGTAATGTTCTGGAATCCAGGGTTCGAATTTCATTACAGCAAACGGTAGAATTGAATTCAGTAAAACCTGGAATTAAAATTCTAATGTCGATCATGAACATATTGTAGATTGTCACAAAACTCCATTTGAATCCGTAGCCCAACTTACAAGTGACTCCAGGTCCACAATAATCTTATTGGCCCATAATTGGACTAGCAAGTCACTCAGTTATATCAACCACTGAAAAGTCTCAAAAACAGAATAAAACTGGAATGGTGATCTGATTGCACAACATTCAGCATCATTCACAACTTCTCAGATACTGAAGCAATCCATGTCCAAATACAGCAAGACCTGGTCAATATCCAGGCTTGGACTCAAAAATGGCATGTAAAAGTCATGCCACACAGATACCAGGCAGTTCCAATAAGAGACAATCTAACCACCACCCCTTGACATTCAATAGGTGCTACCATCACTGAATCCCCCACTATCAACATCCTGGGGTTTAATATTAACCAGAAACTCAGTGGCTACTAGAAATACTGTCTGGGAATACTGTGACAAGCAACTCGCCTTCTGACCCCCCAGAGCCGTCTCCAAGGTACAAGTCAGGAATGTGATGGAATACTCCCCACTTGCCTGGATGGGTGCAGCTCCAGCAACACTCCAGGGCAAAGCAGCCTGATTCATTGGAATCATTTCCACAAATATCCACTAACTCCAACACCAATGCTTAGTAGCTGCAATGAGTACTATCCACAAGATACACTGCAGAAATTCACCAAATATCCTTGGACAGCATCTTCCAAACTCACAGCCACTTTCAACTACAAGGACAAGGGCAGCAGATATATGGAAACACCATCACCTTCAAGCTCCTCTCCTAGCCACTCATCATCCTGACTTAAATATATCACTGTTCCTTCTCTGTCACTGGAATTCCCTCCCTAAAGGATTGTGGGTCAACTTTCAACATTTGGACTGTAGCAGTTCAAGAAAGCAATTCACCATCACCTTCTCAAGGGCAGCTAGGGATGGGCAATGAATGCTGGCCCATGTCCACATTTCCATGAGTGAATCAAGGAAAAGACAGATGACCCAAAAGTTGGTCACAAGGAGAACACTTAAAGAAGAATCTTAAAGGAAGAGAAAGAGAGTGAGGAGAGACGCAGCTGGGTTTAGGAAAGGAATTCCAGAGCTTAAGGTTTTGGCACCTGAAGGTACCAATGTCGATGGTGATTTTGAATTTGGAGATGTGCAGAGGTTGGATGGTCATTGATTCAGTGCAGGAGGAAATGTTAAAATAACTGATCCCTTCTTCAATTTCTATCTCTTGGAGTGAGAATGGTGGCTTCTGAGTAGATGGCTGCTTATTAGTCAGATTAGCCTCCCTCAGATTTGCTTTCCTCTTCAGCCTGACCCACTGGTATTGGGCATTGCAGATTTGGGAGAGCAGAGTCACAGATTTCCCTGATTTTCACAGGAGTAAGAGCCCGCTGGTTCCTATCAAAGGCACTTGATCCACAATGTTAACTTATGCCCTGACAGCTCGCTAAAAAAAATCCCGAAGAATGATTGAGATAGTTAAAGTTGCTTTTTATACATGCCTTATAAAGTGGTAAATATGGAGTGTTACGAATATTATATCCGCCGGGTCTATACTAACTAAGGTACACTGCATTCTTTAAAGACAGACATATGACATAATTGTCATATCATCACGATGAGTGAACCTATGCCACATATTGCATTGATCGGGGTGAAAATCAGAAATTGTATTTGAGCTGTGATCAATTCACGGTTTCCAGTAGCTCTCCATAAAAAGGTTAGCGCTTTGAATTGCTAAGCTTTCTTGTTCCAAGATGTAATCTGTCAGAACATTTTGTAATTCTAACACTAATCAATGATTCAAACAAACAAGCTTCAATCATTACTTTTTGTTTAGTTAGAGTGAGAGTGTCTAAGATTTCTTTTCTTTCCCTTGTTGCTGATCTCTATATGCCATGGGCCAACACTGGCTCATAAATTATATTTATTCTCATGCTCATTACAAACTTAAACACGGGAGTTGCAGCAGCTTTCTTTGGAAATAACATGAGTCATACAGACTCCAAAACCTCTAGAGCTTTCTCACGTCACATTTATTTGTTCAAAGTTATGAAATACTGTGATGTATTAAAAAGGGACGTGTAGGGGGTGGAAAACTGTTTTCACTGCCAAGAGGATGGATAATTCACAAAAAAATGCTCAAGGGGAAATGAGAAGAACTTATTTTTATGGAACGAATCGTATGTTCTGGAATGCACTGCCTGAGAAGGGGATAGAAGTAAATTAAACAACAAATTTCCAAAAGGAAATGGATAAATACTTGAAAGGAGAATTTTTCAGGGCTCTCAAAGAAAAGGGGCAGGGATATGGGGCAAAATAGCTCTTTCAAAGAGGCTGAAGGGGAAAGATGGAGAAATTATCTCCTCCTAAGTTACTCAATTTTATGATTCTATGATTCATAGAAATAAAGAAACATGGAAAATAGATGCAGGAGTTGATCATTCGGCCCTTTGATCCTGTACCACCATTCAATATGATCATGGCTGATCATGCAATTTAAGTATCCTACTCCCACTTTCTCTCTATACCCCTTAATCGTTTCAGCTGTATGGGCCATGTCCAGCTCCCTCTTGAATGTATCTCACAAGCTGGCCCCAATAGCTTCCTGTGGGAGAGAATTCCACAAGTTCACAACTCTCTGAGTGAAGAAATTCTTTGTCATCTCAGTCCTGAATGGCTGACCCCTTATTCTTAGACTGTGACCCCTAGTTCTGGATTTCCCCAGTATTGGGAACAGTCTTCCTGCATCTAGCCTGACCAGTCCCATCAGGATTTTATATGTTTCTATGAGACTCCCCCCCTCATTCTTCTAAATTACAGCGAGTACAAGCCCAGTCGATCCAACCTTTCCTCATATGTCAGTCCTGCCATCCTGGGAGTCAGTCTGGTGAACCTTTGTTTGACTCCCTCAATAACAAGAATGTCCTTCCTCAGACTAGGAGACCAAAACTGCACCCAATACTCAAGGTGTGGCCTCGTCAAGGCCCTGTATAACTGCAGCATGATTCTATTAGAACTGATTCTTCCAGTTTGTATTCCGGTATGTAGCTGCGATTGTTCTCTACCGGAAAAATCATCCTGCGTCCAGCATCCTTTCACCGTTGCAACGGACCACCAATAATGTTCTTTCTGAAAGCAAATTCTGTACTATCTACTACTTTAACCATATTCACTAGTTCAGTAGTGGTCACGTCATTTAAAATATTCCACTGTGATCTCATAAATTTGAGACTTCAATTTATTGTCTAGGACACGAAATACATTTAAGAAAGATTATTTACAGAATACTCCAGTAGTTGCATTGCAGATGACTTTATAAAAGACAGATCCAATATGAGTTATTTCCCATTCCTCTGAGCCATCCTTTATCCATGAACATCATAGGATTTCTTTCCTTCCGTACCTGTTTATTTTTAAAGCACTCAAATATATTTAATCTCAGCCTGGTGCTTTGAAATCACGTCAAGGTCATAAGTTAAATGAAGAAGGTCAATGTTCCCCACCCTAGTTCATTCAGGCAAAACAGAAAAAGAACAAATGATATCTTTTAACAGCAGTGACAGGGAGTGCGTGCTGGAGGTTTGTTGAAGCATTATTCCTATTGAACCCCTGCATACCTCTCTGTCCTCCTCCCTCTCACTGTTGCTGGGGGTATGGGCGCAGGGAAATTGCTCCTTAGTTCTTGCAGCAAAATCTCTGGCTGCTTCTAAAACATTTCCAAGCTTTCTTGCCTTCCCACGGTTGAGCCATCTACTCTCTCCACAGTGTCATCGCCACTTTTGTATTTTATAATAACTTCCAGAAATTAATGCCAACTGTTCAAGGTTTTGCAATATTGCCACCTCCCACTCTACCTCACATTTTTTACCTTAAATATCTCACCTGCATGCTAATGTTCAGGGATCTATGGAAACTTCCTGAGAATCCCTTTTGTTTATCTACAATATGATTATTCTATTCTTGTCACCCCTTCTGTTTGTCCTTCTGGTTGCCCTCTCTGATTTCGTGTTGCATTGAAATGAGCACAGAGACTATTGGTAAGGTATAAAGCTGTCATTAAACCCAATGCCTTGGATTTCCCACTTGTTGTTAGGTTGGAATTATGCATGTTTATTCAGTGAGTGGGGAAGGAAACAATGAAAGAGGCTTTGGCTAATTGCAAACAATATGCTTTCTGTTTGCACTTTCTCTAACTAGAAGATGATTGTACTGCATTCTTTCTGTTAATAAGTCAGCTACGATGGACCCCAAGAGCTGAGGCTCAGTTTGGCAAAGCTGCTCGAGTATATTTGTGATTATTGCTTGGCAGACAGGTGTGTCTGGGTCAATGCCAGAGGTCAATTCATTCACGCAACTTCTGTAACTGGACCCGCTCTCAACTGTAAACACAGAAGTGGAGATAGGAGAATACAATGAGCTCATAGGTAAACAGCTTGGGAGCTCATTTCCAGCAACGCTTCACATGAGTTCACCCAGGCTAAATATATCTGTTCATTTCATAAGCGATTTATTTGAAGTTGTTGCTCCTTTTAAATTGCTGTTTGATCAGTGAGGCAGCATTAAGTATTCAAATGATGTGGGCTTCATTGTTAGGAATTCAGATAATTAAAATATTATTTACCTTGTGTGGTACACAATGGTATGATTTTTTTTCCTTTATTTCTTAAAATAAAAGCCTTTATTTCTGCTTTTCTCTTTTTTTGTGAAGAATTTTGCCAAAAGGAGATAGGTTCATCCTGAGAGAATGAAAATTCTCCATTTAAGGTTACTCAACTTCAAACAGATCCAGGGCAATTATTCCCTTTATTAGCTGCAGATTAAAGCTTCCTCTCCCATGCCCGAACCTCAGATCTACATCCCTCATGTCACTGATGCGATCATTTCCATGTTCTGGTGATCAGACGTTACGAGTTCCATGCTAGATAATGGTGAGCCAGGGTGGGTTTTTATTTCACTGAGGCCAAAGCCCAGAGGAAATATTAAGACTGATTTTCACCCCATTGTTTCAGGCTGGTTTTGAAAAATGATTGAAAAAGTGACCATCCCTGTGCTGATCAACTGATCATTGTTTCCCAGCCTTATATTGAGTATATCTGATGTGACCATCATCCAGTTCCCATTGAACCCCAGAATATGAAATTCCTCTTCTTGGAAATTAAAACAGCTAGATAATGGGTTAAAGGTCATAGAATTGGATTCTGTCTATGAGGAACAAATCAGATCAATCAAAAATTCAACAATTCAGAACTTGGTTTTTAAATGCTGTAAGTTACAGTGAGGGTGGGCCAGGGCTCATGGTTCTGGAGGGCAGTGAGGAAGGGGGTGGGGAAGGCCTTTGCAAGTCATGGAAGTATCCTTCATCCTCACCTAGAACAAGGTCATGAAACTTAACCTTTGGCCTGGCCAAGTGTTTGAGCTTCCCCTGCCTCTGATAAAATACCAGGTACGGCAAGAGAAGGCCTTAATCAGCCATTAACTAAATACATAAGAGCCTCAATTTGGAATAGTAGACTGCCCAAAGTGTTTTGCCTCTATTGGGTTTCCGTCGTTGCCTTCAGCTGTTCTACAGGACAGAGGAAGACATTTCCTTTGGAATTTGCCATTCTATTTTTCCTGAGCACAATAACCCGCGGTTATGGTACTGGGTTTATCCAGAGGTTGAGTTCGGTTCTCGTGCTAGTCATTTGTTGATTAGCACCGGAGTCAATGAGTGTGAAAGCTGATGGATTGTTGTCAAAAACCAAACTGGTTCAGTAATATCTTATGGGAAGAGAACCTGCCACCCTTACCTTATGTGACTGAAATTCTAAGTGTTTGACACTTACTCTTTATGAGTTGGTTGAACCAACAATTCAGTTTTAAAACTAGCCTTCAGATGCTGGCACTAGGTGAGCTAGCTGGACTTTATTAACCATAAATCAAATTTACTGCCTCTATCCTTCTTTTACATTGTTACAAAGACAATGAGGAGAACTAGCTGGTCGATCCATTTCCTATGAGATATAGAGCTGCTCCAACTCTCCCACCCAATTCCTTATGAAATTATCAATTTTTGTGAAACTTAGAGCAGGCTTCAGCAATAGCCGTTTCAGAACCAATGCCTTATTAAACAGTGTATAGAACAAGGAACAAAAGCCCTTGGACTTTCAACTGATCAAGTATTGAAAAAGCTTAGGGACAAAGCCAATCTCAAACCACAGCTGAAATAAGGGCTCTACAATTTGGCCATTTCTCTGGTACGACAATTCATATTTGCAAATTTTGTGTGAGCTTCTGATCATCCCAGAATGAAATTTCAGCATCCAAATAAATAATATTCGCGCTCTGAAGGCACCATCATAAATGTTAAAGCTAACACCAATTTTAAAAAGTAATGTTTTGGCAACATCTGAAATTAGGAAAGCTTTGTATTTATAACCACATTTTTTAGATCCTCAGAATGTCGCAAATTGTGTTGAAGCCAATGAAGACATTTTGAAATGAATTGACTATTGATTTGGTTTATTGTCATGTGCACCTAGGTACAGTGAAAAGCTTTGTTAACGAGCAGTACAGGCAGATCATAGTAAGCAAGGACATACAGATCATAGAGTGAAAAAAAAACTAGACAGAGGCACTCAAGTTACCTTGCACAGGGCGTTCACTAGGCAAGGTCAACATTAGCAAAATCAGCATTATTTGAAGTTAGAGAGTCAATTTATCAGTCTGGTAACGGCGGGGAAGAAGCTGTTCTTGAACCTGCTGGTGCGTATGTTCAAGCTTCTGTCTCTTCTGCCTGACATAGGAGGTCATTACCGGGTTGTGATGGGTCTTTGATGATGTTGGCTGCCTTTCCACGGCAATGGGCCATGGAGTGGAGTCCATGGATGAAAGGTTGGCCTCCATGAAGGTCTGGGCTGTGCACACCACTTTCTGTGGTTTCTTACGGTCCTGGACAGAGCAGTTGCCGTACCAGGCCATTATGTACCCGGACAGTATGCTTTCAATGGTGTATCTGTATGAGTTGGTGAGGGACCTTATGGACATGCCAAATTTGCTGAGCTGCCTGAGGAAGAAGAAACGTTGCTGTGCCTTCTTGACGGTTGCATCTACGTGGCAAGTCCAGGACAGGTCATTGGTTATCATCACTCCGAGGAACTTGATGCTCTCCACCCTCACAACCTCAGTTCTGTTGATGTAGATGGAGGCGTGTTCTCCTCCTTTCTTTCTGAAGTTAATGATCAGTTCTTTAGTTTTGCTGACGTTGAGAGACAACCATTGCTCTCATTGCTCCACATCATCAAGCCCTCTCTCTCCTTCCTGTATTCTGACTGATCATTGCGTGATATCTGTCCTACCACGGTCGTGTCATTTGCGAACTTGTAGATGGCATTTGTTCTGAATTTTCCAACACAGTCATGGGTGTACAGGGAGTATAATAGGGGGCTGACAATGTATCCTTGAGGGGGGTTCAGTGTTGAGTGTTATCGTGGAGGAGGTGCAGTTGCCTATTTTTGAAATCATCTTTGAAATGTTGGAAATGCAGCAGCCAATTTGTACACAGCAAACTTCTACAAGCAGCATTGTAATGTCGATCAGGTTAGAAGTGTTTCTTAGAGGAGACATAATGTCCAGTACATGGGACAGGGCAGAACACCATTTGAACAGTACCATGGGACCTATTTACATCCAGCAGAGAAGTCATACCAGACATTTGTTTAATTCCTCATCCAAAATCAAGGAGCTGAGTGATTTTGTGATTTCTTTTGGTGAGTGTCAGTAGTTCTTCAGCCTTGCTTGAGTGGTTGTCCTGGATGTGCCATCTTATTTGACTGCTGAAAGCTGTTGGACAATGGGTAGTACCTTAAACAAGCCTGATTCAGATCCTGAATATCTGCGGGAGTTTTCCTGATTTCTCGGTGCAACATGTGGGGAGAATTGATGTGACCCAGGGAAACAATGGAAATGAATGTTGTTAGGTGAGTGTTGGGAGACATGCTGATCCGCTGCTGGCGTTACAGAGCAGCTCTGTTTTCTCTCTATATCCATCCGCAACACAAAGCCAAGTCACCAAATGGGAATTGAAAGCAGGAAACTGCTGCTTCCATGTTTGCAGCTCAGAGACCCTGAAGTTAAAGAAAATGTCCCAGTGAACGGTCAGTCAAGCGAATTGCTTTGTCCTGGACAATGTCAAGCTAAAGTGTTGTTGGAGCTGCACCCATCCAGGCAAGTGGGCAGTATTCCATCACACTCCAGACTTGGGCCTTGGAGATAGTAAACCATAAGACCATAAGACCATAAGACATAGGAGTGGAAGTAAGGCCATTCGGCCCATCGAGTCCACTCTGCCACTTAATCATGGCTGATGGGCATTTCATCTCCACTTACCCGCACTCTCCCCGTAGGCCTTGATCCCTTGCGAGATCAAGAATTTATCAATCTCTGCCTTGAAGACATTCAACGTCCTGGCCTCCACTGTGCTCCGTGGTATTGAATTCCACAGGCCCACCACTCTCTGGCTGAAGAAATGTCTCCTCATTTCCGTTCTAAATTGACCCCCTCTAATTCTAAGGCTGTGCCCACGGGTCCTAGTATCCCACCTAACGGAAACAACTTCCCAGCGTCCACCTTTTCTAAGCCATGCATTATCTTGTAAGTTTCTACTAGATCTCCCCTCAACCTTCTAAACTCTAATGAATACAATCCCAGGATCCTCAGCCGTTCATTGTCTGTTAGGCCTACCATTCCAGGGATCATCCGTGTGAATCTCCGCTGGATACGCTCCAGTGCCAATATGTCCTTCCTGAGGTGTGGGGCCCAAAATTGGACACAGTATTCTAAATGGGGCCTAACTAGAGCTTTATAAAGTCTCAGAAGCACATCGCTGCTTTTATATTCCAACGGGCTTTATAGAGTCAGGTGGTGAGTTGCTTGCCACAGTACTCCTAGCCTCTGCCCTGGTGTTGTGTTAATAGGGTTAGTCCTATTGAATTTATGGTTGATATTAAACCACGGGATATTGATAGTGGGGGATTCAGTGATGGTAACACAATGGAATGTCAAGGGGCAGTGGTTAGATCATCTCTTATTGGAAATGCCTGGCATTTGCGTGGCATGACTGTTACCTGATATTTTTCAGCCCAAGCATGGATATTGAACAGGTCTTGCTGTATTTTTGTGATTGGACTGCTTCAGTATCTGCGGAGTCGAGAGTGATGCTGAACGTTGTGCAATCAGATCATCAACCCAGTTTCACCCTGTTTTTGAAACTTTTCAGCACTTGATACAACTTGCCAGGTCAATTATAGGTCAACAAGATTATTGTGGACCTGGAACTATGGTGCCAGTATCAGTCAGGAAGCTCTCAGTAATGTAGGGATTGAACACGCCGACAATGGCACCAGGAGATGGGGGCAGGGACATGCCTCCAGGAGGCCTCTCTATGGGCCAAGGCTTGGCTGTAAAGTGTGGTTCTCATGTAGGGACGTGCTGTGATGGTGCCATGGTTTCTCTAGGTGATCTTCCTAATGGATGGAGCCCATCCCACTGGCGTAAAAATGACAGCTGGCCAGGGAGTGGCCTTGGGTTCTTCTGACAGCTTCTGCCAACATTGTCTGAGTCCTGCTGCCTCACATCCATTTGCACATGGGTGATAAATGCAGCCACCTGCATGATCTGCTAAATATTTCCAGCGTTTTCTGTTTGCATCATGTATGCAGCAATGACATCCTTGGCAAGTTCTCTGACAGCTACGACCTGCCCTGACACTGCAGGTGACATACATGCCTATCTATGTACCTGCGGTGGCCATATTGGTAATGGATAATCACCCCAGTTTTTGGTTTAACTTCAGCTTTCCTCCAGCTGTATGGTTTTCCTTGGTAATGGCATCCCTATCGCTGCCGTTTGTGAGATAACTTAACCAAGTAGAAACAGAATCTAAAATCTGGATAAAAGCCGAAAGAACTGCGGATGCTGTAAAAAGAGAAATTGTTGGAAAACTGAGGTCATAACTGAGGAAGGGTCACTCGACCTAAAATATTAACTCTGATTTCTCTCTTCAGACGCTGTCAGACATGCTGAACTTTTCCAGAAATTTCTGTTTTTGGTTCAAATCTGGTTTGTTTGACCTGTGTACATAAAGACAAAGAAGGCTTAGTGTACAAATCCTCAATGTAGATAATGTGGTTACTTTAGCATATAGGTTACTTGGGTTTATAAAAATAGAGGAATTGAAAATAAAAGTAAATAGATAATGCTGTTCACGAATCACTGGTTAGACTTCAATTGAGCATTGTGTGCCATTCTGGGTGACACACTCCAGGGGTGAAGTGAATACACTGGAAAGGGAAAGAGGAGATTTGCTAGGAGATTAGTGGGGATGATCTTGTTGCATTTGAACATGGATTTCTTCAGTATCTGAGGAATCATGCATGGTGCTGAAGATGGTACAATCATTGGCAAACATCCTCAATTCTGTCCTTATGATGGAGGGAAGGTCATTGATGAAGCAGCTGAAGATGGTTGGGCCGAGCACACTTCCTTGAGGAACTCTGCAAAGATGCCCTGGAGCTGAGGTGACTGACCTCCAACAACCACAGCCATCTTCCTTAGTACCAGGTATGACTCCAATTAGTGAAGAGCTTTCCCCTGATTCTCATTGATTCTAGTTTTGCTTGGGCTCCTTGATGCTATACTCAGTCAACCACGGCCTTGATGTCAAGGGCTGTCACTCTCACTCCACCTCTGGAATTCAGCTCTTTTGTCCATGTTTGAACCAAGGTTGTAATGAGATCAGGAGCTGAGTGGCCCTGGCGGAACCCAAACTGGGCGTCACTGAGCAGGTTATTGCTGAGCAGGTGCTGCTTGATAGCACTGTTAGTGACACCTTCCATCACTTTACTGATGATCAAGAGTAGACTGATGGGGTGGTGATTGGTTGGGTTGGATTTATCCTGCTTTTTGTGTACAGGACATACTTGGACAATTTTCCACATTGTCGGGTAGATGTCAGGAAGGATGACACATCAGTGGCTGACAAGGGAAATCAGGGACAGCACACAAGCAAATGAAAAAGCATGCAAGGTGATCAAGATTAGTCAGCAGCCAAAGGATTGGGAAGCCTTTAAGAACCAGCAGAGGCTAACTCAAAAAGCAATCAGGTGGGTGAAGATGAAAGATGAGGTTAAGTTATCTAGTAATAGAAAAGAAGGTTGTAAGAGTTTTTTGGAAATCTAAAAGACAAGAGAGAAGCAAGGGTGGACATTGGACAACTGGAAAATGATGCTAGGAAAGTAGTTATGGGAAACAAAGAAAAAACAAATGAACTGAATATATACTTTGCATCAGTTTTCACTGTGGAAAGCAATAGCAGCATGTCACATCTTTAAGAGAGTCAAAAGGCAGAGGTGATTGTAGTGGCCATCACTAAGGAGAAGGTACTAGAGGAGCTGAAAAGTCTGAAGGTAGACTAATCAACTGGGCCAGATAGACTACATCCCAGAATTCTGAAGGAGATGGCTGAGGAGATTGTAGAGGCATTGGTGGTGATCTTTCAGGAATCACTGGAGTCAGGGAAGAGTTCCAGAGAACGGGAGAATGGCTAATGTAAGAAGTCTGGGAAGATTTAAGAAGGGAAGGAGGCAGAAGATAGGAAACTATAAGTTTGTTAGCCTGATCTCAGTAGTTGAAAAGATTTTAAAGTCCATTTTTAAGGATGAGATTGTGGACTACTTGAACGTGCATGGTAAAATAGGGCTGAGACTGCGCAGCTTCATCAAAGGGAGGTTCTGCCTGACAAACCTGTTAGAATTCTTTAAGGAGGTAATGAGCAAGTTAGACAAAGCAGAGCCAGTGGATGTGATCTATTTCGATTTTCAGAAGGCCTTTGGCAAGGTGCTGCACAATAGGCTGCCCAATAAGATAAGAGCCCATGGTGTTTGGGGCAAGGTACAGGCATGGATAGAGGATTGGCTGACTGGCAGAAGACAGAGGGTGGGGATAAAGAGGTCATTTTCAAAATGGCATCAAGTGACTAATGGAGTTCTGCAGGGGTCCAGGTTGGGGCCATAATTATTCACATTATACATTAACGATATGGATGAAGGAATTGAGGGCATTGTTGCTTAGTTTGCAGATGACACAAAGATAGGTGGAGGGACAGGTCATGTTAAAGGAAGCAAGGAGTCTGCAGAAGGAACTGGACAGATAGGGAGTGGGCAAAGAAGTGGCAGATAGAATACAATGTGGAAAAGTATGACGTTATGCACTATGGTAGGACGAATAGAAGTGTACAAGATTTTCTAAATGGGGAAAGGCTTTGGAAATCTGAAGCACCAAGGGATATGGGAGTCCTAGTTCAGGTTCTCTTAAGGATAGCATGCAGGTTTAGTTGGCAGTTAGGAAGGCAAATGCAGTGTCAGCATTCATTTCAAGAGGAATGAATGCTGACGTATTCAGCATTCTAGTGTACGAGAATACGAGAGCGCAGATACACTGCTAAGGTTGTATAAGGCTCTGGTCAGACCGCATTTAAAATATTATGAACAATTTTGACCATGTATCTAAGGAAGAATATGCTGGGCATTGGAAGGACTCCAGAGGAGGTCCACAAGAATGATTCCAGCAATGAAAGGCTTGTCATTTGAGGAGCGGTTAAAGACTCTGGGTCTGTACTCAATGGAGTTTAGAAGAATGACAGAGGGTTTTGATTGAAACTTACAGAATATTGAGAGGCCTAGATAGACCGGACATGGAGAATATTGTTCCACTAGTAGGAGAGACTAGTACACAAGGACACAGCCTCAGAACAAAGTAACGACCCTTTAGAACTGAGATGCAGAGGGGTTTCTTCAGCCAGAGGGTGGTTAACCTGTGGAACTCATTGCAGCAGTGGGCTGTGGAGGCCAAGTATTTGAGTATATTTAAGACAAAGATAAATAGGTTCTTGATTAGAAATGGGATCAAATGTTATAGGGAGAAGGCAGGAGAATGTGGCTGCAAAATATATCAGCTATGATTGATTGGTGGAGCAGACTTGATGGGCTGAATGGCTTAATTCTGCTCCTATATCTTATTGTTTTACGATCTTGTGGACATATCCAAGGATGGTGATGGTGGTGATTGGGACACTGTCTGTCAGGTATGACCTGGTGACTATGACCTGGTTTTTGCTTGACTAGTCTGTGAGACAGCTCTCCCATTTTTGGTGCCAGCCTCCAGCTGTTGGTAAGAAGGATTTTGCAGGGTCGACAGGCCTGTTTCTGCCATTGTCTTTTCAGGTGCCTAGGTCGATGCCCGACGGTCCGTCCAGTTTAATTTCTCTGTTGAAACTTCATTGCAATTGACACATCTGAGTGTCTTGCTAGGCCATTTTAGAGGGCTGCTGAGAGTCAAACACATTGCCGTGAGTTGGAGTCACATGTAAGCAAGACCAGGTGAGGATGGCAGATTTCCATCCCTGAAGGACATTAGCGAACCTAATGGGTTTTTCTGACAATCAGCAATGGTTTCATGGTCATCAATGGATTTGTAATTCCAGATATTTCTTATTGAATTCAAATTCCACCATCTACCATGATGGGATTCAAACCCAGATCCCCAGGACATTAGCTAAATTTCTGGATTAATAATTTACCGATAATACTACGAGACCATCACCGCACCCAACTTCACATTTCTGGATATATTTCAGTGTCAAACTTTGTTTGTTAATACTCTTGTGTTGCATCTTTGAGAAGTTTTAAAATATTTTGTAAAAATGCAAACTGTTGTTAATGTAATGCTGAACACTGGTTCCTGGTGAACTACTTGTTCTGCTTAAAATCTCACAGAGGCTGTCTTTCTGCGAACAATCATTCATGTCTGAAAAATGTAATGAAGGCTCCACTTGTATCAAGCGTATTTATACCATCATGGCATCACTCCTTGTGTGTTGTGATTTATTTTGTTTAACTTGAAGATATAATTCTTTTGTTTCCCGTCTTTTCCCAAACCCTAGCCCCCTAGACCATACGGTCTCTCTTTGTCTCTGTGAAGTAAACTGTGACTTCATCAGGGAGCTTCCTGACTGTGATTTACCTGTGGTGGATTCTGGTTATGAAGCCATGTTTGATGTGGCCAAGTTATTTGATAAGGGGTCAAGCTAGCACTGAAGCTAACTGTTTGGGCAGAACTGAAAGGAAAACAAATTTTATTTCAGCAACAGTGAATAGATTACCCCTTGACAAAGTGTCAGCATAATCTTTTATTAATGCAAATATTAACATGTAACAAATTATAGCCAAAATAACTTTAAGACAATTAAGAATGTGTAATTGATAGCCCATACATAAATAAAGGACATAAGTTAATTCTTACCAGACAATAAGGCTGCTCTCTTATTACAAGGAGACAACTAGTGGGTGGTTTAACCTGAAGGTCACCAAGCCTCATGTGAGGGGAAAGGTTGAGAAGGAGAGTCCTTCCCAAATGCAGGAACTGAACCCACACTGTTGGCATCATTTATCATTGCAAACCAGCCAGGAAACTGAGCTAACCAACACCTGACATAAATAGCATCAGTGTTGAGTCCACCATCTGCAATTAGACTAATTTTAAATAATTGAAAGCGACTCACCAAAACTAGTTATGGACAGAGAGTAGTCAGTTCCTTAGTTTTTTTTTAACGTGACAGATGTAAGCCTTTTCAAACATACCTAATGCCCAAACAAAGCAATTTAATTTTAAACGTGTAACTTGAACCCACAGCCTTCTTATTCTGAAGCCTGATGCAACTCACTGAGCTAAGTATAAATAAATCCATTCCAAAAGAAAGGTGCAGAAATTGCAGGAAGGAGAGAATGCAGGATCCTAGGTTAAATGAAATGCTGGAAAACAATGGCTATGTCAGCCTTAGAAGGCAATAACAAAGGCCAAATGACTGATAGTACAAATGTACCCAACATTAGAAATGCATTGTACATGCCTACATGTCTTCCAGCACAGCCCAGAATAAGGGCAGAATCTGACAAGTCCTGAGCAACATGGCCTATGGTGAGATGAGTGATAGAATTGGGTGAGATGCTCAGCAAGTTCCAACATGATGTCAAAATCATGTCACCACATCCTGCTTGCTTTTCTCAAGCATGTGGCAAGATTCTCACGATGCAGAACCAAGTTCCCAATCAATACTCACCGTTGCTTGTTAAACACCTTGCTAACAGCCCAACCCACCATTGCTTGTGATCTTGCAAAACTCACCATATGAACTAGCTTTGGGAAAACTTGACGTGGATGTCCTGATGGGTGCAACTCACCACTTTCTGCAGAACACCTCCATGTGGGACACCAGACACTAACATCTCAGGATGTGGCCCATGGGCACCAGCCACATGCACCCCACATCCAAAGATTTTGGCATTTGACTTGTGCCAGCCTCTATGAACTCTTAATGGCACATTTCCGATCCATTGACTGGACGCTGCTGTATTTGAATGCTGCATCTTGACTGCACCATTATCTATCATTATAAGGTAACATCTGCATAGTCTCAGAGGGCCATATCGTTGACTCAGAGAGAGACAGCTGGTGGTGAATTTCAATATGTCAAAGGAGCATCCAATACCAGGCCAGGCCCTGTTTATAAAGGTGAGGAGAAATATGACAGACAGAACACCACACATAAATCCTGACATTTTCTGCGCTATTCCTCCTGAAATACGAGAGAGGCAGACGTTAAAGATGATGATAGTCAATGGTACATTACTGCTTGTACAGCTGGAGAGATGTCCTGAGGGAGTGAATAGGCAACACAGAGTGCATGTTCATAGTGACGTCAGGGTTGAAGTGGGTGAGAGTGAGTGGGAGAAGATGTTGTGGCTAATGTGTCTTGCTGGAAGATGGAGTGTAATAGCAGAGGTAGAGTGAGTGTGAGATATTGGAGAAAATGGTGGTGCTTTTGTCAATGTGGGGAAGAACATTGACCTTATTCCTCCATTGCTGAGCATTTCTCCAGGCAGCTGAGACTTCACTGACCTGGGTGGCAAGCTCAGATTGGTATGCCTACCATGCTCAGGTCAAACGTTAGGAACCACGCAGGGCAGCTCCAAACGGTCAGTGTTTGTCAAGTAGCACAAGACGCCTTTGAATATGGCACTGGTGCCAGGGGCGTCAGTCAGTTCCGGGATCTCCAGTGAGTGTCAAGTTGCTCTGTGGACAGCGTATGGAAAGAAGGGTGGAAATCAGGTGTGATTCTCACCATTGAGGCTGAAACATCAATTAGTGCAGAATTTCTGTAAGATAAGGCAGGAAAACATGTTTACCCTAACAGCGGGAATCACTCCATTAAGCTCAACATGTCATGCATATAGCCAAAAAAAGTAAGATTCCTGCCCAGATGATTCAAATCCCAATGCCAGTCATTGTAAAAATAAATTAATGCTTATAATCAAGGTCTGAAATTAATGAACAAATGAATGAATGAAGGAATGAATGAATTACTGAATCAATGAAAGAAAGAATGAATGAATGATTGAATGAACGAATGTTGAATGAATGAAATTAATGACAGCAGCGGACTATCTAGCTCCTAGAGTAAAGGGGAGATACTGACTTTATATCTTGCTGAGCTTAATTGCCACAGGGTAGAAAACCAAAGACAAGTGTTGAAATTGTAAGTTAGTTAAAGTCATACTTTGAAGCAAAACAGAAGTCTTCAACTGAATAAAATACGGTTATCATTAATCAAAAAAGTGGCGCTTTTATTTGGTCAGAGATAATAGGTACTGCAGATGCTGGAGAATCCGAGATAACAAGGTGTGGAGCTCAGACGACATGTCCATCCTGGGCCTCCTGCAATGCCACAGTGATGCCACCCGAAGGCTGCAGGAACAGCAAATCATATTCAGCCTGGGAACCCTGCAGCCCAATGGTATCAATGTGGATTTCACAAGCCTCAAAATCTCCCCTCCCCCAACCGCATCCCAAAACCAGCCCAGTTCATCCCCACCTCCCTAACCTGTCCTTTCTCTCACGTATCCCCTCCTCCCACCTCAAGCCCCATCCTCATCTCCTATCTACTAACCTCATCCCGCCCCCTTGACCTGTCCGTCCTCCCTGGACTGACCTATCTCCTCCCTACCCCCCTACCTACACTCACCTTTACTGGCTCCATCCCCGCCTCTTCGACTTGTCTGCCTCCTCTCCACCTATCCTCTCCTCTATCCATCTTCTATCCGCCTCTCCCTCTCTCCCTATTTATTTCAGAACCCTCTTCCCCTCCCCCATTTCTAATGAAGGGTCTAGGCCCGAAACGTCAAGCTTTCCTGCTCCTATGATGCTGCTTGGCCTGCTGTGTTCATCCAGCTCCACACCTTGTTATCTCTGTGCTTTTATTTGGTGTTATTTTTATCCTGTTTCTGAAACTCGTTATGCCCTAGAATTTGTTTGATCTTACATAGCTGGTAACACTCATAAAAAGCTTAAATTCCTTTTATTGGTTAGGATACTAATTATTAATGTCACTGAAACTCCTCCCAGGCAACCGGCACGCCATTTGAAGAGATACCTCTTGAATCATGCAGTCAGATTTTCAACTTGATACCCAGGAGGAAAACCAGTGATGAGAATCTGTTTCAGGGTCTTTAATATGTGGCTAATTTTAAAGCCACTCTAACTGTGACAAAAACAGAAAGTGCCAAATCACTCAGCAGGACAGGCAGTTTCTTTGGAGAGAGAAACAGAATTAATGTTCCAAGTCAAGTATGGCCTTTGTTGGAACTTTTCTAAGTATAATCCATCTTGCACCTGGCATGTGTCCATTTCCATTAATTTTCAGCTACTGACCCCCTTTGTGATGCCACACATTCTTACAGATTCAAAACCATCTCACAAATTAAATGAGAAACAAGGTCAACATTTCCTGCTGGGTTTAGATGGGGATGAGCCAGGGAATTAGTGGGATTTGTCAACTAACAGAGAAATAGTTATATCAAACATCAATTGTTATACCATCCCTATTGCTGGAAAATAGTATAAGCCCCTGAGCTAATATAAGCAAATGCCAGACCAGATCCACAGCTATTTCTGGATGTTGGCCATCGTTCAGAAGTAGAACTCTTGCTTGTGAGTCAGAAATTGAGCTTTGAAAGTTCACACCAGATGCACAGGCACAGTAGGTTGTCAAATTGTATATTCCTAAGGAAGTGTTGGAACATGATAGGCTTTGGATGAGATATTAAACCGAGTTTTGATCGGCTATAATGGCCTGGGCACGTCCTCTGCATGATCAACACGAGACTCCTCAAGCAGGTGCTGTACTCCCAGCTTTGAAACAGCAGTGAGCCCCAGGTGGATAGAAGTGTTTCATTGATACCCCATTCACCTCACTGGTGAAGTGTGACATTCTCACTGACACCTGGGAATCACTGGCCCAAGACCATCCAAAGTGGAGGAGGAGCATCTGGGAAGGTGTAAAGCATCTCGAGACTTGCCTTCGAGAGTAAGCGGAAGCTGGGCGAAAACAGTGTAAGGAAGGCACAACCACTCCAATGCCCCACCCACCCCTTTCCCATGACCACCTTCTGCCTAAGTGTAACAGAGCCTGTAGAGCCGCATTGGGCTATATGGCCACTTGTGGACTCACCCTGAGAATGGGAGAGAGTCATCCTCATCTGTGAGGGACAGGCGATGAGTGATGAGATTAAACAAAGACCCTGACCGGAAGGAGATTAAAGAATTATGCTCCTTCAACAAAGAAGTGGAGGGGCACGGAGTGCTGGGCAACAATTATTGTTAAAACAACAACACCAGGAAATAGACTCTCTGGTTATTTATCTCATTGCTCTTTCTGGGACTGACTGTTTGTCATTACAATACAATGGTGGCTATAATTTATTTTTTAAAAATCATTGGTTATAAAGGGCTTCAGGATGGCTTGAAAATGGGAAAGGTAATATATAAATGCGATTTCTTTTTTCAGCTGAACCTCCAATTGAACTGAAATTGTGATTATCCTGTAATGAATTTCATTGTATACCTATTTACGTTGGTGACACATTGTGGTCTTAATAGCCACGTTCACACATATGTGTTTTAGCAGCAGAATACTGTATTGTATATTTCCAGGTATAATCCATCAATGCGTGTCACATAATCAATTCCTTCAAATTAACAATGTCACAGCACGTCTGCAAATATTCGCAACAAACCGAAAAGAGATCTTTGTGAGATGAAACATTCTTACCCAGATAAGGAAAAATCATTGAAGACCAAATGAAAGCAGAGGCCAGAATTGATACTGGTTCAATTGTTTTGAATTCACTCAGGCAGCACAAGGTGCTTGTTGCATGCTCCAAATGGAGGTTTGAGAAGCTCTTAGGAACCTTTGGTCCATTTCAGTAAATTGATGTGAAATCCCATGGAAATATACAACAGTAAGTCTGGTGGACCTTTAAGACAAGCTGGAACAGTGTACAAATTTAAGGAGAAGATAGACAATTATTTTAGAGTAAAGGGTTAAAGGGTCATGGGAAGTGGGCAGGAAAGTGGAGTTAATGCTGAGATGAGATCAGACATTGTCATGTCAAATGGTAGAGCAGGCTCAAGGGGCTGAATTACCTACTCATGCTCCAAGTTCTTATGTTCTCAAAAATCATTTCACATTTGGGTGTAATGTGAAGCTATTTAGGATTCTTTATAAAGTTCTAGCTACTAAATTTGAGTCATTATAAAAGCTGTTCATTGTTAACTGGTGATGCTAGGATAACTATCTTGCAGCTTGCACTCACTAATGAGACAGAAAGAAATCAATTAAGTTTGGCCTGACTTAGAACTGCCACCCTTCATTATTCCAATTATTAATATTCATTTTATTTCCCTTGGAACAGATCTTCAAATGATAAGTGCATTTATTTACATCGTACTCATTCATTTCTGTGATTTATTTGCTGAATTGATCTTTCTGGGTTCCTCATTCCAACAGTATTTGAACATATTGATGGTATTGGTGGTTCTCTCCTCTCACATATTGTCCTTCTCCCCTAAAATCTGCTTCTATCACAGTCTCCTCAAAAATACCACTTTTGACACCTCCATCGTTTCAAGCTAACCCTCTTTCTAATTTCTTCCGTCCCTCTTTAATTCTTGAAACGATGATCACCATGGAAATCAATGCCCATTTCTTCCAGGATCCTATGTTTGACACATCCCCAACTCTAAAGTACAAAGTGGCCATCTGCAAAGGTTCAAATCACACTCTATACGACAATACAAAATGACAAACCATCCCTCCTCCTTCTTCTCGGTCTGTCTGAAGGCTTCATTGTGATTGAGCTCTCTCCTTAACTGTTGGCCAACTAGGTGGGGCTGCACACACCTGGTTCTATTCTTATCCGACTGGTCACAGTGAACAAATTACATGCAGTGACCTCTCTTTCGACTCCTGCACCACAAATCTCTGCCACGCCCACCGCTCTACCCTGCACTCCTTCCTAATTCTCCTTTACCCGCAATGTTGTCTGAAAACACATCAGCTTTCAGGTGTATGCTGAAAACACCCATCTCATCACCATTGTTGTGATATTTCCATCTCCTCTGATTTGTTTCCTTGCTTATCTGACATATAGTGCATGGTGAGCAACGGGAAGACTGACCTTATTGTCTTCATTGTCCACTGCAAACCACTTTCCCATGGATTCCACCACTCTCTCTGGCTACTGTGTCAAGTTGAACCAATTTGGTAGCCTACTGGACCCTGATCTATGTGTCTGACTCCATATCCCCAGTATCACCAATAACATTCAAGACTGTCACACCCAAATCTTGGGCAAAGTTCCCCAGTTTGTTACAGTTCCAGGTGGCATATCTGCCCAAATTGTTAAACTCCCAGGTGAGGAGGGATAAATTAGTTCCCCCTCTTTATTCACCCACACCTCACATTAACTTAAAAACACATCTTTCTCTTGTGGATATTTCTCCCAGATCCAAATGAATTTGTTTTAAAAGGTGCTAATTTAACCAGGCTTTCTTGAATTAACAAAGAATGAGTTTACTAATTACTAAATGCAAGAAAATTTTTTTTAAATGTATAGACATCAGTGTATGAATTGTTTCATGGAGGAAAATTAAATGTTGCAGCCATTACAGTGGAGGTTACTGAATTGTCAAGTTCACAACCCTTAGTTTTACAAATTGGTTAAGACTTCTGATTCCTTGCGACCATAATTGGACTCCAGAATTCCACATTAGAGAGAATCTTTTTGTTGTTCTGTTTCCTTTTGTCTGGCTGCTAAGTTGGTGACCTCTAGCACTTAGAGTGAGAGAATCCCTTCATCTGCAATACAGGGTAAGAAGGCTATAGTTCTCCATCTGTGAGCTTGTTAGTACACTAATGCTTGAATCCAGTCTGCTCAACACAGAATGTTCACTCCCACTCATCCACTCCATTCGGGTTGAAGCTGCCTTTTTAACCCCTATCATTTTGTATTCTTCAAAAACAAATACAAAATATATCTGCAGTTTGGCACATAATTCACCAGGAGTTGTTTGCTGTTGAACAGGGAGTCTCAGCCCCTCATTCTTTTTATAGTCATAAGAGATTACAATCTAATTTGTTTTGATTTATTCTTCTCACTATTTGAAAGGCTGTTGTTTGAAGTTCCCTTTGCATTGCAACTGTAACATTTTGTGGGTCTCTCTCTCTCTAGTCGGCCACTTAATTTACATCTGCAGGTTTTTTTGGCTATGTCAGCCTTTTTTGAAAAAAAACTTTTTAATATTAAAATGTTAAAAATGTCCACAATATTACAGGATTCTGGTCTATAGTTGCAGCATTATCTCCATCTCTAGTATATCAAATGAAATATTTCTGTGCACCTCTCCTAGAGGATCATTTATTGGAGTTGCTGTATTTTGAATTACATCTTGAAACCTATGCCCTGTCATTATCGGAGGAAAAGTATAAGATTTATCTTTTGTTTTTTGGCCAAAAGCAATTCTCGAGTATAAGCTGCTCATTACGTTTGCTGTTTCTGGATTTGGATGAGTGGAAACTTAATGAGCAGCATTTATTACATTAAATCTGCATCTACATTTTAAAAATTACTTTCAAAGCTGCTTTAGATCATCCTGATGTCATGAAATGCACTATATAAATGAAGTCTGCTTTTGAATTTGATTCATTATCGTCACATATCCCAGGTATAGTGAAAGGTCTTGTTTTGTGTGCAGTACAGGCAGATCATACCATACAAAGCGCATTAGGGTAATAGAATAGAGTGAAGAATACAATGTTACGGCTGCAGAGAAGGTGCACAGAGATCGAGACCAACATTAACTTTAAAATTTAAGAGGCCCATTCAGAAGTCTAATCACAATGGGGAAAACGCGGCTCTTGAATCTGTTGGTACGTGTGTTTAAGCTTTTATAACTTCTGCCCAACGGAAGAGATTGGAAGAGATTATAACTGGGGTAGGAGGGGCTTTTGATTATGTTGGCTGCCTTTCCTCCTAACCTTTGTCATTTGAATGTTCCTTTGATATTTTTAGCATCATTCATTGTCTTATTTAGAAGATCTTTGCTATCATTTAACAAACCCTCGCAATAGACACTGTTATAGCAGGGTGCTAGTGTCCTTACCCCTGAGTCAGGAGGGCCAGGTTTAAGTCTCGCCTACTCCAGAGCTGTGACGTAACATCTATGAACAGGTCTTTCTTTGAAATAACAACACTTCATTGAACCAGATTGCAATTCATTCAATGTATTATTCACACTCCCTTATCTTTTTGTGCTTTCTGTTCTTATTCAATGTTACTACTATATTTATCTCTCAGCTTTCAGTTCTGAAGAAAAATTCCTCATAAAATATTACGGTGCCTTCCCTCTTCACAGATTCAGACCATGATGATGTTTTCTGCTTTTGTTACAAACTACTTGTATTTACAGATTTTAATTCATTGTCTAATGGTTTTCACAGTTCCTTATGCATTCATGAACTTTTATTTCAATGTCATTAAAATAAAGTAACTATTGAGAATGTTATTTCCCTTTAATCAAGTTTTAGCAATGATTTAATAACTGTATAGCAGTTATATTGTAAGTATTACTCCTACAATGGTCTTCAATGGTCAATTGCTGTAGATTTCAAGTGTTACACAGTGATGTGAGAGATATGTTACAGATCCAAAACTGAATTTAGCCATTTATATGATTACATAGCGAGAATCATAGAGCAATTAGTCAGAGGAGATGCTATTTGGATCATTGTGTCCATGCTTGCTCTATGAAAGAGTTTTTAAAATCGTCCCAGTTGCCTGTTCTTTCCCTAAAGCTCTTCAAATTCATAGAATCGCTGCAGTGTGGAAAGAGGCCATTCGGTCCATGGAGTCTGCACTAACCCTCCAACAGACACCCTACTCTATCCTCATAGCCCTGTATTTGCTAATTATCCCACCTAGCCTCCACATCCCTGGACACTGTAGGACAATTTTCCATGGCCAATCCATCTAACCTGTGCACCTTCAGGCTGCGGGAGGAAACCGGATCACCTGGTGGAAACTGCAGAGACACAGGGAGACTGTGCAGACCCCACACAGGTAGTTACTCAAGGTTGGAATCAAACCTGGATTCTGGTGCTGTGAGGTCGCTGAGCCATCTTTCAATTTTATCCAATTTTCTTTTGCACATTACAATTGAATTTGCTACCACAAGGCAGTGCAATTTGGATCATAACAATATACTGTGCAAAAGGTAGGGTCTCCTCATCTCAGTTTTTGGATTTTTGCCTATCACTATAAATCAATATCCTCTGCTTAGTGACACTCTTCCTTCTCTATTCTCTAAAGTGAATAATCTTCTCTAATCAGTCACCTTAACAGAATCCTTCATCCATAGCACCATTCTAGTAAAATGCATTTCATATGAAAGTAATTGACTCTCTGGCTTAAGTTCTCTTTTGCTTTTACTGCGATAACGCCGAGTTTCTGCACCTTCTGAAACCGGGTGCAGGTGGTCTATGTTATCCACGTGATATTCAGAAATAGCTGGGACTTGGCCATGTCTGAAATCTAAACTGTGTCAGTCTATAGGCAACCGAATCTGGAGTGAAAGCCAAACCTAGGGTTTTTGTTTTTGGTTAACACAACTTTACAGCAGACAATGAGTCCTAGGAGATAGAGGAAGAGACATAAATGATTCTTCAAACATGGATGATAGAGAAAAACATCAAAGCAAAAGTAAAATGATAAAAAGAGAAAAGGCCAGGAGAAGCCACCATTTTTGTTGTTGTTTAATATTATTTAAATAGCATAATTAGGTAAATCATAAAGGTAAAGATAAAGTCACCGACTATAGGGCTGTCTGCTGACTGGTGGTGGTTTAACCTGAGGGTCACGACACTTCAAGTGAAGGGAGAGATCGAGAAGGAGAGCCCTCCATGAATAGTGCAAGTATTTCAGGAATTAAGGTACTTCATTGGCTTCATTAAACTATAACATTGCTATTGTTCCATCACAAACCAGGGAGTTTTGAACATGTTAAAATTTACTGGCAGTCCAAAGGCTAAATCGTAGAGTTTATGATGACAATTGTAAACAATTTATGCTTCTTTCTCCTGGTTTATATTACCTGACTCCCTGGAGGAGATTGTTAACCTAGCAACCCCTCATAAGTATTCATTAGTCTCATAGTAATCCATGCATCCATGTTATTACCAGATAAGAAATCTGGTGCACCTATTGTGCTCAAAGTAGAATCACATTACTTAATGTCTTTGTACTCTTTCATTTACATTGGTGTCTCCATGGGGTCTACTTCAACATTAAACTCAAAACTGACATGAAGTTGCTGTATCAACTATCTTGGGTTAGTTTGAGTTATCAAGGCCCTGCTGATACTCGTTATTCACTTCACTTATGGCAGATGATCGCAACTAAATCATTCTAATGAGGTATTGCCCTTGATTAACAGCTCATTTTTCCTGCAATAATGTGATGCACATTACTGCCCCTTTAATCCCTACCACCACTCGTATCTAGACTGATTCCTAAAAGAAGAATGAGTTGGTGGACATGAATTTTTTTTTAAAAGCTTTATTTGAATAAAATGTCATCCATAAATTAATCTTGTTAACCCGCTACATCTGAGAAATGGCAATTTAAGAAATCATTCGAAGTTTCGTTTTTCTCTTCATTTAACATGCTTATTCCTTAAGTGGGAAACTTGGAGACACAGAGCATTGAGCAACATACTTGCAACACTAACAGAATTCCCATTCCAAGTAGAAACATTGCTCAGTGCAGAAGAATTAATGTACATTCCCATGATAATATATTGACCTATGTATCACTCAAGTTGACAATTCAGACAGGTTGGAATTTTAAAATTTGTTTTTATTTGCAAAATATCAATGTATTCCATAGGAAAATATAGTACATACAGATCCATAATTATAGTGTTTAGAGACTTAAAATTTCTTACAAAATCTATTCAACCTATTTAGGGCATTTAACCCTTGTCTTCGCAACTCATATGTACAATCACATTCCAGTGGAAATTGCACCAGTCCAGCTGAATAAGTTTCCAACATTTCAAATGGCCAAGAAGAAATATCAACAGACATTTATACACAGACTTAGATTGATAGCCTTACTGCAAAACACACTTCCATGCATAAGCAAGAGAACAAAGTCATGCAATGCAGCCACGCTGTCCATATGTACACACCATTGAAGTATCGAACAATGCCAGAACAGAGTAAATTGCTTCTTGGAGTTGTTCATAGTCACCCACTGCGTCTGAAACATTTGCTGTACATGCCGTGAGTTTCATCAAATAGTTTGTAGAATATCCAGAACAGTATAAAATTGGTTTAATAACCTACTTTGGCCCAAATATAGGCTTACTATTTCAAGTGCCACCTTTGTGACACACACTTTTGGCCCTGAAAGGCTGGAGTCTGATAAAATGTATTGAATTAAAAATTAAACAAAATGCTTCCATCTCCTCAAAAATTCATTACTTAATGCCCATGGAGCACATCCCCCAAATGGAGCAAGTCGTAAGTCCATTGCAGGCTTGGTCATCTCACTCCAACTGATGGAATTTGTTTGCCAGCAAACATCTGTACTGTTAGCAAATTTTTTAATATCAGGAGAAAGTAAGTCTGATCATGCATCTCCAATTCTCCAACCACTCGAATTCTTTCCAAATTTGTAGACCAGCCTCCTCCCATCCACTCGCTCCAGGATTTCGCGTTTGTAATAGTACCTGTAACAGAAAGGGAACAATTTGAGTGGATTATATTCCTGTTTTTCTCTTAACAACTATTAAGGATGTTGCTCAGCAACAGAATTTTTACCTCGCCCTTAAATCTTCTGTCAAACCAAAACTGATAATTAAATTGCATACCATACAATTACCATCAAAATGGATTCTCTCCTGTTACAGATCTGTATGGGTTGGGCTCCATTGCTAAATCTCATCTCCTCAAAATCAATAATCAACCAAGGTGGCAAATAGTGGTTGGATGATGGTGCAAGCAGTAGGAGAGATATCACAGTCCCTCCAAGTAGCATAATGCTGATATTAGATATATATTCACCATTTTGTCCTGGCCACTGAGGAAGTGACTGGAACTCTCTACTTGATAACACTGCAAGAGTGCCTTGTTCATACGAAGGAAAAAGTGTTTCAAGGTAGCCACTATGCTGGAGGGAAACTGAATCTATGCAATAGGTGCCTGTGACGCCCAGACCAAAGCTAAACTGAGAAAAAGTGCTCACCGCATGGCTCTGCTGAGCTTTTCATAGGTCATGCTGCTGTTCTTTTTCTTTTCACCCCAAAGTTGTGCAACAGCCTCAGACTTTAGAAACTTAAAGATTCCTTCTGACCGGTCTTCCCATTTCAAAAGGCCATTGTTTATCTCTGGATGGAGGAGGATATCCCTGATAAACTCCCAGAGGTGAGTGCCACGTGGGGCTGTAAAACACAATATACAGAGCTGAAAATAGAAACGAGTTAAATTTACAGGCACAACAAATCTAAAACAGCTCCTGAAAGGAGTCCATTTCTCTACGGTATTGAGAATAGAGATTGAATATCGAACTGTTTGATCTAGTCACCAATGGACAAAAACAAAACGCATGTCTTTTCATCAAAAAAAATCTCCATCACCACGTGAAATCTTGTTACAGCACCTCCAATTTGAAATAGAATAGAGGCTCAAAGTCGGATTGAAGGTCATTGACCTCAAACAACAATATTTTTCTCTTCACAGCTAATGTTGGAAATACTACGTAAATCTTACACAGAATCTGGATTACTCTTATCTCCAGTAGTGTTTTGCTTTTGAACAGGATTCAAGTCCTATCAGTTTAACCAATATAACAATTTCCACTCAAAAAAAAACTAAATTGTCAGTCACTATGTGCACTGAATTATCTTGAAGGACGTTAGCTGCAATTAGACCTGCCCTTCTGCATCAGCTGCGTCACGCAAACAGAATAACCAGTTCATCTAGTTTATGGGTGACAATGAAGTGAGACAATGATAAGAACAAACGTGATGCAAATCAAAAAAAAATAACAGAAGGGGCAGTGTCTGTGGGTTTATAACTAAGGTACAGCTTTGATAGGGGTGAATAGTTGGAGTCCAACAGGTGAAATAGATCAATATTCAAAGAAACTACAT
The DNA here is from genome assembly GCA_024137785.1 of Ginglymostoma cirratum. Taxonomy (NCBI): domain Eukaryota; kingdom Metazoa; phylum Chordata; class Chondrichthyes; order Orectolobiformes; family Ginglymostomatidae; genus Ginglymostoma; species Ginglymostoma cirratum. The sequence continues at coordinate 7,611,988 of JAHRHZ010000271.1, forward strand.
TTCACTAATTTGAAGAGAATCTAATGAAAGATCCCATTTTAAATTGGCTGCCTTTGAATAGAGATATTTAATGTACTTATATTTCAGAGAATGGCTCGAGTATAAAGTAGCCATTTGGCTGTGACATTGTGAGCACTCTGCTGATGCAATCATTCTCCCATCCTTTCTCTGTAGCCTTGAAAAATTGTCTCTCTGAAGAGAGACAATCACTTACATTTATAAAGATATTTGGATAGGTACATGAGTAGGAAGGATCTGGAGGGATATGAGCCAGGAGCAGGTAGATGGGACTCATTTAGTTTGGGATTGGGTTCAGCATGTACTAGTTGGACCAAAAGGTCTGTTTCCATGCTGTATGACTATGACCCTATGACCTCTCTTTTGAAGGCCTCAAATTTGATGAAGTAGATTTTTGAGTTTGGAATCACTTACAGTGTTTGTTTTTCTTGGCTTCTACAAAGTTCTTTTCTTCTTTGCCAAATTTTCTTGGTCTTCCTCTGCCTCGTTTCGGAGGATTGCAATCACCATTTAAAATTTTAGGAAATCCTTCTGAAGTGAAAAGGGAAAAGAAAAAATAAAATGAAATCAGCCCCATAATACTGGATTATCTACTGGTCAAACGAAAACATATGTTAGAATTGGTTGGAAAGTGGTTTCAAATGCAGTATTGAAAGGATCATTTCAGATTAATTATCAAAATAATTAAATGACTCTCAATCTCAAAAGAATGATACATTAGTAAGAAAAATAAAGGCTCTGTCAAGGATATTGGTCAACTACTCAAAAACTTAAGCATTGAACATCTTTGTCAGGGCTACTTAACAATGAATGTGATATAAATTTACAATAATAATGATTTATTGTGGCAGTGGGTTAGTGCAGAGTATTCTAGAATCTGGATTCAAGGCCAATTCAGAATAGCTGATGAAAGTCAGCTTCATATTTGCAAGCTCAGCAAAACTAGACACCACTCCATTGGTGAACATAGCCAAAGGATTATGGGATAACAAGGTGTGGAGCTGGATGAACACAGCAGGCAAAGCAGCATCAAAGGAGTAGGAAAGCTTGACGTTTCGGGCCGAGACCCTTCATCAGAAATGGCTGTCATTAACCTTACAGGACACCTAACAGTAATTGTAACAAGAATAAAAAGTTTTGAAAGAGCGAATACCCATGTAAGTCACTGAGGGTGGGGTGTTCAAACAGACTATTGCCAGTCTATTCCTACTAGGGATGTCGTACATTAGGAAGAAAAGCAGTTTGAGTAGTCAATTGAAAATTTATACATTTTTTTCAAATCCCTCAACTCTGCCCCTCTCCCCAAAGACGAGAAAGTGAACTGCAAATGTAAAAATAGCTGTATTAATTTGTTCTCCTGAAAGCAAACAGCAGAAATGTTTACCATTTTGAGTTGCATATTGAGTATGTGTTATGGAGGGATCAAAATCTGATTCACTTCCACCGGAGTCTGGAGAGTTAGGAGCTTGGGATCCTGCAACACACCAATAACATAGCACATTAGAGTTAAACTGTCCAGCTTTGTTAGCTAAGAGGAAAAAAGCTTTTAAAGTGAAGAGCATTTTCAATTAAATGATTTGAATCCTCTGAAGATTCAATTCAGTCTTTAAATGTTACAACCAGAAAAAAAAAGCATTACGGAAATAACAGAGCTTTTGGCCAGAAAAAGAATCACAGTTCCTAACACCCCCAAATTCAACTGAGCACCCCATTTTCATGACTGATAATGGCCACACTAAACAACAATCAGACTGGCAGATGAATCCTGGTAGCGTAGTCTAACACTTGAACTCAAGGCGAGAACTCTGGCTGGGATTTAGCGCTCCATGCACCAAGAGTAGAAATTGGGAATCTTCTGGGTCAACTGACTCTCTACCCCCACAGATGAGAAAACTCCAATTCAGCCACTTAATAGCTGACTAGTGAGCTTCTTGTCAAATGGAATGTGGTTACTGAAGTCCCACCTCACTAGGAGCTGCGGGTTAGTTCATGGCTGGAGCCGAGACATCCAGGCTTTAGGGTGTCGCAACATGGCTATTTTCTTTCAGATCTATCAGGTAAAACAAGAGGGTGGCCTTGAGAAACCAGCCATTTGCCACCCCATCCCTGTCCCTGATTGAGACAAATGGAGACACCTCCACTCCCCAATCAACAGCTAGGTTGCTCTGACTTCCCAGTTGGGAGGCAACCATTTCTCTTGCGACAAGGCAGCAAGTAAATCAGACCAGTGGTGAGTGGAGGCCCTCAAGTGGATGCCAATTCACCATGGACACCAACTGTTAGCACGGTGAAGAGGTTAAAGGGTATCCATGGACATTCTCACCCAGCACTTAATTGCTGAAGTGGTCAGAATTTCCCTAGGCCAACTCGCCTAAGTTATTAGCTCTTCTTGCCAACTTCTGCCCACCTCCAGTTTCAAAAACAAAAGCAAAGCAATGAAACAAATCAGAGATAAAAGGTACTGCAGATGCTGGAGAATCCGAGATAACAAGCATGGGGCTGGATGAACACAGCAGGTCAAGCAGCATGATGAAGGGTTTAGGCCCGAAACGTCAAGTTTTCCTGCTCCTATGATGCTGCTTGACCTGCTGTGTTCATCCAGCCTCATGCTTGTTATCAATGAAACAAATCAATTCAGAGTTAATTCCTATATTGATTCATGCAGGTACACAAACTCAATTCATTTAAAAAGAAGTTTAGTATGTGAGGCAATGGCTTTTGGCAGTTTATTCTAAATTAAAGAAGTTCAGTAAATTAGATTTTTTTTGGCTGGTGAGATTGCTGTACTGCAAAGTGCTTTCAAAGAAGGTATAGAGTTCAATTTTAATATTTAGTTATCAGTCATTTGCCCACCTAGCAACCATGAATACCTTAGTGTTTGTACGTGGCTCGGATTACCATATACTAGTGTTGGAACTCTGTCACAGGACACTCACCTGGATTGGAATCATCGACACTGTATGGAGAGGTGGGTGCAGATTCATACCCAGGGTCACTGGGTGGGAAACCGGTCAAGGTTTTCCAATGGTCTGGTGACTCCAATTCGCTCCAGGCTAGTAGCAAAAACACAAGAGTTGGTCAAGGTGGAACTTGCTTACACAAACAGCAGAATATATATGTTTTTGGAAAGGTGACTTGTAAGTCACATTCACCTTAAGATTAAAAAGCGAGTGTGGAAATTCCTCCACATTTATTCAGCCAATGATACAGCAGCTGGCAGATAAGAGAGGGGTCAAACATCATTTGCTCTCAATTGGCAGTTAATTTTTATTGCCGGAGAAAAGCAAATCTCTAGCAAAAGGTGCCACATCATTCCTAAACGAATCTCTCTCCTGCTGGCAACCCAATGCAAATGAATTTGACTTGATCAATTTATATTGAAGACAGCAGTACTGTAACTGTGCTCCCTAGCACATTTTATGAAAAACTGGCAGGATTTAAGTTTCAAAACTGCCAAAGGTTCTCTGCATCCTTCAAACGTCCCAACCTTCAGTGAGCTTTTAAAGCTCAAGACTTTCATCACTTGCCCCGTGAGTAGATTTCACTTCTGATCACTAATGTCAGAAAAGCAGAAGAAAGCCAGTGTGCCCAAAAGGCTTCCAGGCTTATAGTCATTATTTTGTTTGTGTAATAATTAGGAACTATAAGCTCCATCTCTTCCCCAGCTCATATTTCCTCCAGCACCATGAACCTTTGTTCTACAAGAACCACACATTATGCTCCTTTAAGTGATCAAAGGGCTTGGACCCTCCTTTATACAAACTGCTGGCACCACACCATGAAGTCCCAGGACAAAAGATCCCCATTTACATTAGCTCAGAGTTCAGTGCAGCCAGTAATACGCATGTAATACTGAACTGAAGACAATGGAGGCTGGGAATTCAGTTGGGAACATTCTTTATAAAAAGAAAAAAAAGCTTCAGAAGTAACTTACAAATTGTAGAGTCCAGAAACTTGTAGTCACTACTGTCTTCTGGCAAGATGCTTGGCAAAAGAATGTCATTGAAATCATCAGGCAGCATCAAGTCAAAACCTGGCACCAATGGAAAAGGAAAGTTAATCCATCTTTTAATCTCAGAAATTGTGCATCAAAAAAAAGTTGCAACACTTGTAGCTCAGAACATTACTATAAAAGAACGGGCACCTAAAAAGTGTTTCAGAGCTAGTAGGAACTGCAGATGCTGCACAATCTGAGATAACAAGGTGTAGAGCTAGATGAACACAGCAGGCCAAGTAGCAGCAGAGGAGCAGGAAGGCTGACGTTTCGGGCCTAGACCCTTCTTCAGAAAGCCAGAAAGAAGATTTCTGAAGAAGGGTCTAGGCCTGAAGCATCAGCCTTCCTGCTCCTCTGACGCTGCTTGGCCTGCTGTGTTCATCCAGCTCTACACCTTGTTATTTCAGGCACCTAAAAAAAGTGTCTTACTGGTATTGACTTCATAAGTTTTAAAAACAAGTTCGACAACCACAATGTTCATTCAACTTGATAATTAACTGTCAAAGTGGCTCACTAAAGCTGGTCCTTTTAGCTTCCAGTTTATTTACAAGACAGCACAGTCAGCTGGTATTAGCATGACGGTCATTGTAGATCAAAAATGGTCAACTGCAGGCTCCCATTTCTCTCAGGCAGCAAACCCATACCAGTCACTGAGTGAAGTTTAGCAGTTCCTTCTTAGTTATTACTGTCCTCCCCTCTCGCAGCTCATTTCAGTGTTTGCACATGACGACACAGACTATGTCCAGTGGATAAACACACACTTTGCCCTCGCAGATGGTCAGCATACAATGATTGCTTTACTTACCGTTTTTACTTAAATCTTGGTGGCTTTTGTACAGTTCTTCACCCAGCGGACCAAAGATAGCTACTAGCTGGTTCTTGGACAGTGCCCGAAGAGTGCTTCCGTCCATGTCACAGAAAGACAGGTCGATATTGTTGGCATCATATTTGTGCTTCTCGACATGGTAACTGATCCACTCCAGGACATGCTGCTTGCTCCACAACAGAGGATCCAGTTGAAACCAAGAGGTGGAATCTAGATATTAAGTTTTAAAATTTAAAAAAGGATAGTCCAGTGACTAACCCACAGCTCAACAGGTGTGTAGCCTTGGAAAATAGTTCTCCAGAGTCAAGCTGTGAGTAACTTACAGACGTTGTTCACATTTACATCAGCATCCAATCTAAACAAACATGCACTTTGAACGTTTTATTTCCCGAATGCCAACATCTGGTCAGTGATAGCTTTCCACAAAGCCATGGGCAGGTACTTTTGGTTGGGAGCAGGGTCACACATGTGCAAACCAGCAGGAAATTTTCAAATAAAAAAAAAACTGACATTGCTGAAGAATTCAGCAGGCCTGAAAGAATCTTTGGAGAGATAGTGAGAGGGAGAGAGAGAAAGAGAGAGAGAAAGCAAAAGTCTACTTTTCGAGTCCAGTGACCCTTTTTAACTCTGTTCTCGTTTCCACAGCTGCTGCCGGACCTGCTGAGTTTCTCCAGCAGTTTCAGTTTTCGTTTCAGATCTCCAGCGCCCGCGGTTAATTTTTTTCGTAAAAGAAACTAACAACTAATTAGTCAAAATCGTCCCAGTTTTGAAATTAGTTTTAGTTAAATTTTGAAACAGCCGATCAAATAAATAGCAGCAGTCAAAAGAGAGGGGGACTATTTTGATCTCTCGGGGATACTCTTGAGCTGTTAATGGTCTGATTTAGCTCACACTTTGTACCAAGATATTTTTTAATATAAATTAGGAAAAAAGCAGTAATTGGTCTCAAGCACTTTATTTCAAGATGTATTTCTCTCACATTCCCCATCCCCGCCATTTCTCACGCAGTTGGCTCTCAGTCTCTTACCGAGCAGGTCTGTTGGTAGCACTGGGCCGGGAAGCTGTTCCTTAGCTGCTGTGGAGAGAAGCTGATTCTCCTCTGTTTGGTACATGGAGCGCATCACATCCGTCAGAATATTCCCAATCCCATAGGTTGAAGCCATAACAACTCCTGAAGACAGGGAAGATGTATTAAAATCCGGAGTAGCACGCATCACTGTGTAGACCTCAAACACCATTCAGAGAAAGAGCAAAACTTCTGCAAGCTGAAATTGAGTGAATTCAATCAATTTCATAACTGCAGCCTGCTTTTGCACTCTCGCCGTTTGCACGGTCATACCTACCTTGAAGATCCGCTCAAAAGCAGAAATTGTAATCCGTACTTTAGGTCACTTCAGAATAGTTAGGATTTTTCTTTAATTTCTGCACCCTGATGGATTGCAGACTCTCTCACACCCACACATTCACTATCTTTTACCCGAACTGTTTCTGTTACCTTGTTGCCACTTTATATAGAAATCGCTTGGAATCACGAGGTGAACTCTTCAACCAGAAACTCCACCTTCAGGGGAATTCCTACCTGAGCCGGGGCCATGGTCATTGAGGATAGATTTGCATAAAGAGGGTGAGGAGGGAGATAGAGAGAATGCATTACATGATACACCTGGAAATTGGCCAACTCGCCAAGCTAGTGCCGGGAAACTAGATCCCTCCCATTAATCATTGCCAGAAAGCTCTAACCCACAGGTTTTGTAATGATTGCAGATGATGTGCCAAATATTATGGCTTTATTATCGCGGGGAAAGTTGCAGGCTTGCGATTTAAAACATGAGTTGGGTGTGTTTTCCATTTCTTTTGAACTAAAAGCTTGCAAAATGGTAAACACTGCAGGCCCGTGAGGGCAAGTTCAGTGTGTGACTCGCCCCGCTTACACCAGCGCAGCTTTTTGGCACCTATGTGTGTGTTTGTGCGTGGAGACTCTGACTCAGCGCGGACGCTTTGTGTTGCAATAGAGCCAAATTGAGGTTACACCTGCTGCAGCGCCAGAGAACAGGTGGATGCTGCTACAAGTTGTTTTCTGCTGCCCCCATCTGATCTCTGTGCAAGAAGCGCCTCTGTGTGCTGACTGCTAGTGCTGTTCTTTATGAATCGAGAGTTGGCCATTGCCCCACATAATCATGATAGTCGTTGATCTGTACTTCACTCCCATTTAGCTGCCTTGCTTTTGTAAAAATCTCACCATTGAATAGCCAAGACACGGCTCCTGCAGATTTTGTGCTTCAAGGGATTCCAGTGTTCCACTATCCTTAATGTGAAAATCCATTTCCTAATTTCACTCCTAAATGGCCTTGGTCTAGTTTGAAGATTGTTCTTGAGTCAATTATCAGAGGAAATATTTTTTCCAAATCTAAGTATCAAAAACTTGGTACGCCATGATCAGACTGTCCCTCAATCCTACAAGCCTAGTTTTTGCAACCCATTCTCCTAACTCAGGAGTCCTCAACATTCGGTTCCTGAGCTCATGACAGACTAACTATGATGCCCTTTGGCTGATCAAAGGGCTCATTTTGTTTTGTTTTAAGCTTTTAATAACATTCTACTTGTGAGAAAGTATCATTCAATTAATTTTGGCCTTTAAAATATTATTGAAATGGGTCCCTTTTATTTGGCATTATTATTGGTGTTCAAGTAAAAAGAAATTAATCATTTGAGTTTGGACACCTTTCCACAACTCAAAATGCTTTACAGCCTATTAAATACATTTTGAAACATAGTCACTGTTGTAAACACAGCAGCCATTTTATGCTCAGCAAACACCAATGAAGACAAATTTCTTAATGACAGACTTTTGCATGATACAGATTGAGAGATAAATATCAATCAAGACACTGAGGACAACTTGGGACTAACAGCATTGTGGCTGTTGAGCTATTGTACTTTGATTAACTTTTTAAAAAAAAAGGCTCTTCTTATTAGTAATTTTGCCAACTCATGTCCTATCTGAACCTTTGGAGCTGCGCTACTGTTCTGATGAACCTATGTTGCTGCACCTATGCCTGTTCAGAATCTCAAGTTTGCTGTTTAAGTTTGTTTTATTCCAATACCTTAGTTATTATTTCAATGTATCTGTATAATAACTGTACTGCAGTCCGAACTCCAGCATCATAGAGTAGCCGTTGAATAAAACACAGTGACACTCCCAAATGGGTAAGGTTACATCTTATCTAGGTTGAGAGTGAGGCCTTCCTATCTGATTTAATTTTCACAATGCAACCCACTTTCTGCTTTTGATTGGTATTAATTAAACTTGTAAAGTATGAAAGCCCAATAATCCAACTAGCTGGAGCATTTTCAGATCTGTTTTATTTCTGAAATTGAGAATTATTCTGTGGATTTTTAAGAAGTGTTTTGAGGTTTTGTGTAACTTTTTATTTAAAAATATACTTCATTTATAAAAATATCTTTATTTACATACATAGTCACTAAAGCTATATGGTTCTGTACAGTAGCATCTGAAGATAAACAAACACTGGAGTTTGACTCTGTCCAGAAAACAAACCAAAGGCACTTCTTATTTCTACACGATTATATTTACATAAATTTGGGGCATTGGGAGGGTCTGATAACTGAACAGACCCCTATTTAACTTTGGCAATGGTCTTCCCCACTGCATCTTGGCAGCAACTGCCCCAAGCTTTAGCGAATCCTTCAGCACAAAGTCCAGGACCTTGGAATGTGCCAGTCTGCAACGCTCAGTTGGGGTAAACTCTTTGCTCTGGAAGTCCATCAAGTTTCAGGCAGACCAAAGGGTGTCTTTCACTGAGTTGATGGTCCTCCAGGCACAGTCAATGTTTATCTCAGTGTGCATTCTGGGGAACAGATTGTAGAGCACAGAGTCCTGTGTCACAGAGCTGCCTGGACCTTTATTCATGTTGTACCTTTAGTGGCTCAAAATGTCCCAAGTATGGTGATGGATAAATTCAAGAATTCCCTGTATAATTTTTGGTCTCAGTGCACAAATGTCTGCAGCCTTTGGTTTCCTGGTGAAAGTAAGGAATAATTTGCATTTCTCTAGCACCCTTCACCATGTTTGGACGTCCCAAAGCACTTTACGGCCAATTAAGTATCCTTGAGTGTAGTCAGTGTTGTAGGAAACAAATCTGCACACACCACGCTCCCACAAATAGTGACATGATGATGACCAGATTATCTGTGATAAAAGGTGCTGCAGATGCTGGAGAATCTGAGATAACAAGGCGTGGGGCTGGATGAACACAGCAGGCCAAGCAGCATCATAGGAGCAGGAAAACTTGACGTTTCGGGCCTAGACCCTTCATCATTTCTGATGAAGGGT
>JAHRHZ010000271.1:7621579-7634615 GCA_024137785.1 Ginglymostoma cirratum
TCAATAGCAGCATGGGATTTTTCAAAGTCACCTGAGAGGACAGATATAGCTGCAGATTAACAGCACAACAGAAAGACATCCCTTTTCACTCTGCTCACTCCCTTCCCGACAATAAAATGTTAGTACAGATTATGTGCTCCAATATCTGGAGTGGGTCATTACGCCTGAGATACACTGGCACCTAGTAACATACAGTATTTTGTGAAGTGTCATTTGACATGACAACTATTACCAACTGGAAAAACAATTAAGATGGAACTTCCCAAACCTTTGACCCGTTTGCTCAGCATAGGATGGTCATTTCCTTGCTCACATGCACAGGTCAATGTAAGCACACAATCCAGTCTCAATTATTATCATGTTACCTTGAAACTTAAAAAGAGAAGCATTTACATACTTTTCAGTCCAAGGTTATCATGAAGCTATTTCATTATGAGCTATGTTGACTGAATGTTTAAAAGAAGCAAGCAAGATAATTATGCTACAAAATGCAACAAGCCTTTGATATATATGTAGTATTGTGGCTTCTGTGTAGCTCTTCCAGATGGAATAATAACAGAAGAACAAAATAATTGCAAGTACACAATGACAGGCTGGTCATAAAGAAGAAAAAATAGTTGATTTTCAGGTTAGGTGTCATTTGTCAGGTTAGAAGCACATATGCCTCTGAATTAGAAAGTTAAGTTAGGCCATACAGAGCTGATACCCCTGTGCATTGCCAGCTGGGTGTTGTGCCATCAGAAGAGCTACTTTTCAGATGAGACCCTAAGCCAAGGCCCCACCTGCCCTCTCAGGTGGACGTAAAATAGTCCTAGTGCACTAATTTGAAGCACAAAGATGGAAGTTCAACCTGGTTATGTTTACTTGTGCTGCAACACTAGGGGGAGCACCTCTGGGATGTGTGCAGTTTGGGATCTTTGGGATGCCAGTACTTTTTTGAGAGAATGACTGCAGGCATTCAGTTCCTTTATGATGTGATAGGAACAGTTCTGAGGCAGGTGTATTTACCTCTGCCTGAGTATTGTCTCTCAAAGGATTTCTCCTCTAAGGCACTTCTCTTGATAAGGGCATCATTTGATGGTTTTAATCAACAATAAAAGAAAGGAAAATACAGCAGACTGAACATAATTTTCTGCAACCACGTTTACCTGTAGGCAGGCTTTCCTCTCCATTTGTACGCATTGTTGTCATCTACTCATACCTCACTAAACAACTATTAACTACGGCATGGTGAACTTTGGTAAGCAGACAACAATAAAAATCAATAAAACTTTTATCTCTTGCATTCAAGTAAATCATTTAGGAGTGCCATGATCTTTGAAGAAAGGACTCATTTGAAATCATGAGTTTGTCAAAATATTTTTCCTTATAAGTGAATGAAGAACTAACAGAATCATTTCCATCATGACTTATGCATCATAAAGCTTTTGTACTTGCCAGTCAACAAAGATTGAAGACTGTCCCTATACAATATTCTTCAAAGTATTGTAAAGAATGAAGGAATCTATATTTTAATAGAGTTTGTATCGTTATTTATATATTCCACATTTGTTAAGGAAATGCCATGAGTTTTTCTTCATGAGCTGTAAATGCACTGTTATTGCAACTCAAATGACCGAAATTCAAGAAAATTGTGATTCATTTATAAAGCCTAACTAATATTTACATTATTTGAAATAAAAACAGAAAGTGCTCTTAGTTGTCGTTGGCTTAGAGACAGGGTGAGTTTTGATGATCTAGATGTGACCCACTTATCAGATCTGTCATGTTTGTTTTTCAAACAGCAAACAGATGTTTACCATGCCCTTTCAAAGTGTTAGTGTTCACACGACACTGGTAGAAGTTAATATGCAATTCAAGCTCATCCAGAGCCTGGTAACATACAAAGCTAAACCAGAGCCAAGTGGGAATTGTGGAAAAGGTGAATTTTCTCAAACAACCTGACAGAAACTGAGATTGTTCTCCTTAAAGCAAAGAACATTGTAGGTTTAACAGGTGTTCAAAATCATGAAGGTTTTAGGTGGAGTGGTTAAGGAGAGTTTGTTTCCACTGGGAGATGAGTTTGTAACTTGTATTCACAGAAGTAAGATAGTTGGCAAAATGAGAAGTCATTTTGTTGTTCTGAGGAAGGGTCGCTGGACCTGAAATATGAACTGATTTCTCTCCACAGATGCTGCCAGACCTGCTGAGTTTTGCCGGCAATTTCTGATTTTTTTTTCTGATTTCTAGCGTCTTCAGTTCTTTTGGTTCTAATAGTCTATAGAATTGTCTGTTTTTGTTGCTATAGGATGTGAGGGCAGTTTCTGTCAGATGTAACATGCACAACTTGCACATTCATCACCTGCGGGACCTTGTGTAAGGTGTGCAAGAGCTGCAAGACTTCAAAAAGAATTGTCCTTATTGTCATATACTCACATGAGTGAGGTGAAAAGTTCACAAGTCGCCACTTACGGTGCCAGCTTAGGTACCAATGTGCCTTAGTGCAGATCCTTAAGTACAAATTTTTAGGGAAAAAAGTTAGAAAAATAAATAATTAAAAATCCCAGCAATAAATTAGAAAAATAGGGAAACAATAGTTCAGAATAACAGTCCTTGCAACACAGACCACGCCAGACTTCACCTTGAGGCTGGGAGTTGGGAGTCTACATTGAGGCCGGGAATCAGGAGTTGAGTCCACACTGAGGCCAGAAGTTGAAGAGGGAGATGTATTCCATTAGTGCCCAACTAATCCACAGGGGATCGGATCATTTTGCTGCATTGATTTAATCACAGAGAAAGCTTTTTGTCTGCTTACTTCTGATATTTAGCGTGCAGATTAGAGTGCAGTTCATGTGCTTGCTCACAGTACAGTCCCAAAAGGGACTAGCACGCCAGGCAGCATTCCTCCTGGAATGTTTGAATAGGTTGTGCTGCACAATAACAAGGTATCAGCATGTTTGTGCCAAAAAGGATAAAATATTTAACACCAAAACAATAGAGATCAAATTTATGAATTATTAACACAGGTGTAAAGGAAGTATAATAATAATAGTAAAGTTTAGGGCATCCCAGATATTGGGCCCCAGATCACAATCTCACAGATCAACTGAAGGCAAGGGAAAAATGAGGCCATTGTCAGTGAGAGAGGAAGCATTGCCAGGAGGTCAGCGAATGGGAAGATTTTTGTTGATGTAAGAAATGGGAGAGGAATTGAATAGGTACTTTGTATCAGTCTTCGCGGTGAAAACACCAGTAGCATACCAGAACTTCGAGCATACCAAGTGAGGGTAGTGGCTATCACTAAGGACAAGGTGCTGGGATACTGAAAGGTTCTGACATCTGGACCAGATGGACTACACCTTTGAGTTCGGAACGAGATAGCTGAGGAGATTGAGATATTGGTGGTGATCTTTCAGAAATCAATGGAGTCAAAGAAGGTTATAGCAGATTGGAAAATGGCCAATGTAATACCCCTGTTTAAGGAGGCGGTCAGGCAGAAGACAGGCAAATTATAGAACAATTAACCTGACCTCAGTTATTGCTAAGCTTTTAGAGTCTTTTAAAGATGAGATTGCAGAGTACTTGGAAGTGCATGATATAATAGGGCTGAATTAGCATGGCCTCATCAAGAGGAGGTAATGCCTAACAAATCTGTTAGAATTCTTTGAAGAAGTAATGAATGAGTTAGACAGAGGAGAGCCAGTGGACATGATCTGTTTGGATTTGTAGAAGGTCTTTGACATGGTGCCACACAGGAGGCTGCTAAATAAGAGGAGAACCCATGGTGTTAGGGGCAAGGTACTGGCATGGATAGAGGAACAAAAACAGAAGTTGGTGATAAAGTTCAGCAGGTCTGGCAGCATCTGAGAAGAAAAAATCAGAGTTAACGTTTCAGGTCCAGTGACCCTTCCTCAGAACAGATGCTGCTAGACCTGCTGAGCTTTCCAACAACTTCTGTTTTTGTTCCTGATTTACAGCATCTGGCATGGATAGAGATTGGCTGACTGGCAGAAAACACAGAAAGGGACTTAGGAGTGCTTGTTCAGGGTTTTCTTAAGGTTAACATGCACATTCAGTCGGCAGTTAGGAAGGCAATTGCAATGTTAGCTTTCAGTTTGAGAAGGCTAAATTACAAGAGCAGGGATATACTGCTAAGACTGTCTAAGGGTCTGGTCAACCGCAGTTGTACCTAAGGTAGAATGTGCTGGTATTGCAGGGGGTCTGAAGGAGGTCTACGAGAATGCCCCCAAGAATGAAGAGCTTGTCATATTGAGGAGCAATTGAGGTCTCTAGGTCTATTCCTAGAAGGATGAGGAGAGGGAATCTAATTGAAATTTACAGAATACTGAGGGGTCTGGACAGAGTGGATGTGGAGAAGATATTTTCACTAGTTGGAGAGACTGGGTCCCGAGGGCTCAGTCTCAGAGTAAAGAAATGACCCTTTAGAACTGAGATGAGAAGGAATTTCTTCAGCCAGGTAGTGGTTGATCTTTGGAACCCATTGTGACAGAGGGCTGTAGAGGCCAAGCAATTGAGTGCATTTAAGACAGAGATAGATAGGTTCTTGATCAGTAAGGAGATCAAGGGTAAAAGGGAGAAGGCAGGAAAATGGGGTTGAGAAATATATCGGCCCCTATGATTGAATGGTGGAGCAGAATCGATGGGCTGAGTGGCCTAATTCTGCTCCTGCATCTTATGGTCTTATTATGGTTTCATGGTAATTTACGTAAATGCTCTGCTTCTTCAGCCTTAAAACACAGTAGTCTCGTGGTTATACCACTTGGCTGGGAAGTCTGTAGTACAATCCCAGCATTGTGATCGCACCCTTCCTAGTCCTGAGCTCTACCCATAATACCTTGCTGCAAGCTCCCTCCAGGGTGTCCTCCCTCAATATGGCTGTGACATGCTCCCTAACCAGTCATGCAACTACCCCACCTCTTTTGCTTCTTCCTCTGACTCATGTAAATATCAATAACTCAGAATGTTAAACTGTCAATCTTGTCCCTCTTTCAACTATTCAATTAATCCAGGCTCATTAATCCAGGCTCTAAATTCATCCTTCTTACCTGTTATGCCTCTTGCATTGAAGCAAATACAGTCTAAGCCTCCAGTTCCTCTGAGCTCAGCAATCTAACCCTGACTGTTCTTCCTCTTAGCTATATTTGCCTTAGACTCAAGTTCTTCCCCAGTCTCTATACTTACTGACCTGCTGCTCTGGTTCCCACCACTCCTGCCACACTAGTTTAAACCCCACCGAGTGGCACTATCAAACCTCCCTGCCAGGATATTGGTGCCCCTCCAGTTTGGGTGCAACCTGTCTTTCTTGTACAGGTCTCACCTTCCCTGGGAGACATCCCAATGATTCACATATCTGAAGCCCTCCCCCTTACTCGAGCTCTTTAGCCATGTGTTCAATGTACTCTGTCTCTGTTCCTCGAGTAGTAATCCTGTCATTGCAGGACCATCACTCTTCCTCCCTATGTCATTTACGCCAATATAGACAATGACTTCTCCCTGGTTACCCTCCTGATTCAGGATACCCTGTACCTGTTCAAAGGCATCCATGACCCTGGCATCAGGGAGGCAACATACCATCCTGGAATGTCGCTCGCGACCACAGAAACACCTATCTGTGCCCCTGACTATTGAATCTCCAATTAGTACTGGTCTATTTTGCTTTGTCCCTCCCTTCTGTACAGCAGGGCCAGCCATGGTGCCACTGCTCTGGTTGCTGCTGCTGTTATCACGTGATGGGCCCTCCCCTTCATCAATATCCAAAATGGAATACTACTTGGTTGACGGTGGGGTAGCGGGGAGCAGTTTCAGGGATCTCCTGCAATGACTGCCTGCCCCATCTAGCAGTCGCCCATCTATCTTTCTGTACTTCGGATGTGACCACATTTCTATAACTTATACCTACGACACTCTCTGCTGTTTGTGTGTTCCGTAGTGTCTCCAGCTGCTGCTCAAGCCTATCCATTCGATCAGTGAGCAGCTGAAGCTGTCACTTCATGAATCGTAGGGGCCCCTGATGTAGACCTTTGACAAGTAAGTCAAGAAGGTCTTGGCACTTCAAATGTAATAGACTTTGATTAATTATGTATATGTATAATGTAGTGCTTGTCCATTGACCTCTGTCTTTAAAAGATAAGTGACTATCAAGTTGACCAATGCTAAGTGAAAGTTCACATGCTGTACAGTACCTTATCCAATGTGTAAAGTCCTCTTCTAAATTCAAACGTATTAAGAATTTGATCTTAAATGGATCACCTAGACATTGTATTTGAGCATTACAATAGAGATCCAGTGATTTTTTTCATATGTTTAAAAAAATCATAGCTGCCAGATGTCTCTGATTGAAACTCCATTGAGAGTCTGCAGAATTGGATTAGATCACTGGGCATCTGTTCAGGCAACTTCAAAGAGCTTACTGTTTGAACCCTTTCAGGGCTGCTTATTCTTCTCTATAATTTAGTCATTATAATTTAGCTTATGAGGTGTTTTTATGCAGATGTGGAGAGATTGAAAGTTTTAAAAGAAAATTATTTTTGTTTCAAAATGTTTTGAATGACTGCTTATTTTAACAGATTAAAAAGCATTTGAGTGTTTTTCAAGAGACTTTCAATAGCTAAGACTTTAATTGACAAGTTTATGAGCCTCTGAGCAGGCGTTTTTCCAAAAACAGATTTAATTGCTTTTCTGAAAATAAAAGTTGTGACCATTTCAGTGCCATTGGATGGTTCATGAGATCTGTACATAGTGGGCGCTGGATGAGTTGACATGTAATATGCATAGGAACACAGAACAGGGGTGGAGGGAGTCTGGGAAACTCAGCTCTGGAGACAAAACTTTCAGATGAACAGGCTGACCTTCAGAATCTGAGGTTGCAACGTCAGGAAATGGCTTCCCAAACCTAAGGGGAAAACCCAGCCCTTGAATTTGTTTGTCCCCTTGGAAGATAATGAGTGTCTCCAGCATTCTCTGCTTTGTTTTGCATTTCTAGCAACTGTACATCATTATTTTTTGTTAATAATTAGTGTTATGTTGTCAATAAGGGCACTCGACCGATCACTTTTTGAGAGAATCCTACATCCTCCCCTGTGACATTTGGCCTCAAAACATGGCCTTCAGTGCTGCCTTGTAAACTTTGTCTCAAATGGAAATTGATCAAGAGGTAAATGATTTCACTAAGATTCCAAACAGAAAATCTAGAAGGCTGAGGGTCTGTTTGCAGGGTCTTAGTGTTAACAACTCATCAATCACTAGGCAGGAGGAAAGACAGAAAGATAATAAGTAAAATGAACAAGAGAAAAAACAGAGACACAAGAGACTGAGAGAATGAGAAATGCACATGCATTTATGCCTATTCATTCCATGCACGTCCACAGGCTGAATGGAACCAGTTCATCCACTCATGGGTCACTGCTCATTATACATTACAATGATGTTGTGAAACATTGAACACTTCTTTGCATTTTACAGTCAGGGAAGCAGGGGACAGTGACCCCTCCAACAGTTTTGAAACTCTATCTCTCCTCCCTACCCCCCCACCTACACTCACCTTTACTGGCTCCATCTCCGCCTCTTCGACTTGTCTGCCTCCTCTCCACCTATCCTCTCCTCTATCCATCCTCTATCTGCCTCCCCCTCTCTCCCTATTTATTTCAGAACCCTCTTCCCCTCCCCCATTTCTGATGAAGGGTCTAGGCCCGAAACGGCAAACTTTCCTGCTCCTATGATGCTGCTTGGCCTGCTGTGTTCATCCAGCCCCACAGCTTGTTATCTAGTTTTGAAACTCTTGTTCGCTTGTCAGCTCCCCCTCCTTCTGAAGTGTTCACAACATAACATTAACTCCCAGACACCTATCATTTGTCCATTTTTCAAATGGAACTATTTTATTATTTCATTTGTAAATTAGTCCAAAACTAATGCTATTTACTTATTGCTACCTTTTTCTAACATTCTAATGTCTAACTCTGTCACCTCACCCTCCTGTACCCAAATCACAAACCCATGATCTGGGACAAGATGTAAAAGTGTCACTGCCACATACTAGCTGTGTCTTCACAGTTGTCCGTGAACCAAAAGTTTGTATAGGCTCAAATGCAGCTCCCTTTTAGCTGTCATGCATTTCAATCTAAAAAAACCAGCAGCACAGCTTTATGCTTTAAACAAGATCAAATGTTAGCTTATTACACAATGATTGCTGAAAGTTCCATGAAGTAAAAGGTGGAAAACATATTTGCTAAAATACAGACACAGGAGATTTAAAGTAAGAACTAAAAATAAGATCATTCCCTACAATCGCTGCACATCTAGCTTGCTTCAGGATTTATTTGGATTGAAGCTTGAAGTCTGTTTCAAAGCTGCAATGGTTTTGGTAGTCGTGTGGTTAGAGATTTCTTTTGTGAGTGGACTCAGTAAGAACAATGGCTTCAGAGAGCGAATGAAGGCCCCTTTTCCTCACTGGTTCTGTCAGCATGGCATTTTTATAATACCTGGATTCCTTTTCAGCAGAACAAGGAGAACCTTCCTATGTAATTCCTGTAACAGAGAGGAAACTTAACTCTCACATGCTGTTCCCAGTTAGTTTCGAATCATAGAATCTCTAGTGATTGTAATGAGGTCAACCAGGTGGACCTCACAGAATATGAGTTCTCTGATTGGGGCTGTTTACGCGGTCCTATCAGGGAATCCTGGCTGACAGATGAAAACAGAAGTGTCAGAGGTTCTGTTCATTCTGAGAGCCAACAGTGAGGAAGCCGGAGAACTGTCAAGTACTACGCACATTTAACTAAAGGTAGACTTGATGACAAGATACCAACCTCTGTGGAGTTATTTCACAATACGAACAGTGTGGAAAGAGGCCATTTGGCCCTTCAGATCTGCACCAACCCTCTGAAGAGCATCCCACCCAGACCCAGCCCTGTCCCCTATCCTAGCAACCCCGCATTTACTATGGCCAATCTACCAAACCTGCACATCTTTGGACTGTGGGAGGAAGCTGGGGCACCCAGTGGAGACTCACATGGTTTAGCTGAAGGTGGTGGCTGGAGCTATCTTCTCCCAACATCTGGGCACAAAATGATTGTTCAGAAGCAGATTATTGTACACTTCAAAATTTCAAAATAGCTGCCAACCCAAATTATCATGTCATGCTTCATATGAGGTATTTGGTTAGCCCAATTCTGGAGCTTGGGGCTCTCCATTGTCATTTAGCTGAAGTAATTAACTTTTTGACTGTCTCAATCATTAACTTGAATGGCTCTCATTCCTTCCGGTTTATGGTTAGAAAGGAATGTTATCTTGCTCATCATTCCTTTATCGAAGCAGGAGTCAGTCTGTCTTCCATGGCTTTATTTACAAAATATATAAAAAACACACATTTCTGACAGGAGTCATATTTTTGCTTTTAAAATGTATTTTTAAAATTCCAAAATTCCAGTTTCAACTGCTGTTGTTAAAACTGGTTGTCTGATCATTATAGTACTCCTATTTGTCAGATAGTGTTGTTTGTAAATTGGCTACATTACACGAATACACCTTAAAAGAACTTCGTTAGAAGCAAACAGTGAATAGTAAATAAAGGGAATCAATCTGCTTTCACAATAATCTTGAAATTGGATAAACGTAGCAAATAGCACATCGCTGGAAAAGGGCACTTGCAAAATTCATTTCTTAAACTTGGAATATACCTTTACATTGGAAATGAGACAGTGTATGAAAGGCCAGATTCAGGGGAACAATTCATTGGGAAGGGGAAGGGAGGGTAGTTCTAGGGGTAGGAGATGTTACAGAGGTAGGGAAAGGTGAGGCCATGGTGGTATTGAAGCACAAGGGAATTTTAATTGGTGATTTTAGGTGTGGAGTGCCTACCTCAGGGAGGACAATGAAAGACAGGTTGGGAGAAGATCTGGTTTTAATTCCTAACTTTGGAAGGAGAAAGGACCCGAATGGATGGAATCTTCCCAACCCCATGGAAGGAGGCTGGAGAGCCAGATTCCATGTAAAATCTGAAGATGGTGCATCAGATCAGCTCCCTGACACATTTTCACTTCCAAGTACAGAGGCTGTGCTGCAGTGGGAAGGTAACATCCCCACCTCTGGACAAGAAGCTGTGGCTCCTGCCAAAACTTGTTGGCCACCAAAGGTATGTGCATGACATGGTTCAGTGAGCTGCTAACAAGGCTGTAAATCCCCCGCTGTTTCCCAAATGGAAAGAAAGGTATATATGTGAAGGTATGCTGCAAAAATATCCAACTGATCTTGCACAAAGCAAGTTGATCAGGCAGTAGCAGGAAGTCAATAAGGCCATCATACAGAACAAAGGCTCTCCTGATCAAATTCACCGTTCACCATATATCGCACAAACTCACACATTGGCCAATATTTTCTCTATTCAGACCTGAAAATTCTGCTTCTCTTCAACTTACTTTGGAAAGGGAAAGTATCTCAAACATTTGAACATTACGTATAGGAAGTTGTTTCAAATTGCTACAATGCAGTGGCAAGTCAAGCAGTATATTGCACTAACACGATGCTGCCATTAGTTCAAAAGGACATCATCACATACATAGGTGTGCAATGCCTGAATTTTAATATTGGTGTGATGACAAGTATATATGCAGAGATGTGAGGGTGGAAAAGCACAGCAGGTCAGACAGCATCCAAAGATCAGGAAAGTCAATGTTTCCAGCCGAAACCCTTCGTTGACTTTCCTGCTCTTCAGATGCTGTCTGATCTTCTGTGCTTTTCCAGCCTCACACCTATAGACTCTGGCTTCCAGCATCTGTAATCCTTATTATCTCCAAGTATATACACAGTATGTTCTAACAATTGGCTGATCAAATCAAACAATATGTTCTTCTGGCTGGTTCTAATAGATAGCATATGGATGGAATTTAAAACCAGCCAACTTGCAAAACCCTAAAGGAAATATCTGCTGTTACATGTGTTTTTGTGATTGGGTATCCTTTGCTGAATAATCCTGAGTGTGTTCATAGCTAACAACCAGTTTAAGATGATCAGTTGATTTTATAACACAGCTTATTAATGCTTGCTAAAAGCAACATCCATTCATACATAGTAACCCATCACTGGAAACAAAAGGAAAACATTCAAGCCTTGCACATCTTGAATTACCCGGTAGCTTAAGGAGGCCATAAATATTCAATCAATCAGAGTTGACCTGCCAAAAGATCAGCACCACTTTCTCCTGTAGGTTAAATGGTTGTGGTCTTTTGAAATTTGACATTCTTGCATTGTTCCTGGTGAATGCAAGATGAAACATGGATCATGACTCTCCTTTACAGCAATACCTTTGAAGTATTCTCACTGTCATAATACAGGAAGTGTGGCAGTTAATTTGTGTACCGTAAAACTCCGACAAACGGCAAAGTAAGAATGACCTGTTTCTTGTGATGTTGTTTGAGAGCAAATGTTAGACAGGACACCAGGGATAACTCCCTTCATCCTCCTCAAAACAGTGCTGTGAAATGTTTTAAACCCACCTGAGCAGGAAGATCGGGCCTTAGTGTAACATCAGATCAAGAGTAGGACATTCACTGATAATGGTACAATGTTCAGCACTGTTCACAGCTCCTTAGTGATTAGAAGGAGCCTGTCCATGTTCATTTGCAACAAACACTAAACAAGTGACAAGAGACAAATAACGAAAGTGCTCACCGATCTCTATCTTTAACAATAAAAAATCTTAACCATCCTAATATTCAACAGAATTAACATCATTGAATTTACCACTATGTCTGTAATTCGCCCACCAAGGCACACAGTATCCTGACCTGGAACTATATTGTTACTCCATAAGACCATAAGATACAGGAGCACCATTAGGCCATTCAGCCCATCGAGTTTTCTCTACCATTCGATCACAATTGATCATGTTTCTCAACCCCATTCTCCTGCCTTCTCCCCATAACCCTTGATCCCCTTTCTCATCAAGAACCTATCTACCTCTGTCTTAAATACACTCAACGTCTTGGCCACCATAACCCACCACGTCAGTGAGTTCCACAGAGTTGACACCCTCTGGCTGAAGAAATTCCTCCTCCTCTCAATTCTAATAGGCTGTCCTTCACCCTGAGGCTGTGCTACTGCATCCTATTCCTTTACTGGCACTGAGTCAAAATCCTTGATCTCCCTAAGAGCATTGGGGGTGCACCTACAGCAGATGGACTGCTGACAACCACCACCTTCGCAAGAGTAATTATGAGTAAAAAGATGCTGGTCTGGTCAGCTCCAAGGTAAAATAATCCAACAAAGATCCTATTAATACCCCCTAAACCTGAGACCTGGTTTGACCTTTGGACACTGCTTCTGCCTACATCACAGGCCTGTACCCTCTATGACTTTTCTGTAATAAAAGCAAAAAAGTCAATATAAGAAGAAGCAAAAAGTAAAACTTAAAAATGCTTTAAGACTTATAAACAGAGGTAAAGGCATACATTTATTAGGAGAAAGATCCCATGTGAGTTTAAGTAAATCAAGCCTGGTGCTGAAAAGGAGGTCGGGAGAGATTAGTTGCCTCAATGTTAGCCTCGCAGATAGAGACAGCAACAAGAATTCCAGAATTCCAGCCGCTCTTGCCATATTGGCTAGCTGGAGTGTTATCATCACTTGAGGAGTGAGACAAGGAGCAAAATAAAAATCCATAACAGAAAAAAAATAAATACATATCACTATTTTAAAATACAAAATCAGGTTCTGCCCTAGAATTTCATCGGCCCTAAAGACTTAGCAAAGAATTCGACTAAGGGCTAATCCATGAGAAGCAATGAGATAACAAGGTGTGGAGCTGGATGAACACAGCAGGCCAAGCAGCATCATAGGAGCATGAAGGCTGATGTTTCAGGCCTAGTCCCTTCTTCAGAAATGGGGGAGGGGAAGAGGGTTCTGAATTAAATAGGGAGCGAGGGGGAGGCGGATAGAAAATGGATAGAGGAGAAGATAGGTGAAGCAGAGACAGACAGGTCAAAGAGGCGGGGATGGAACCAGTAAAGGTGAGTGTAGGTGGGGAGGTAGGGAGGAGATAGGTCAG
>JAHRHZ010000271.1:7635015-7649806 GCA_024137785.1 Ginglymostoma cirratum
CTGACCTATCTCCTCCCTACCTCCCCACCTACACTCACCTTTACTGGCTCCATCCCCGCCCCTTTGACCTGTCTGTCTCCTCTCCACCTAGCTTCTTCTCTATCCATCTTCTATCCGCCTCCCCCTCTCTCCCTATTATTTCAGAATCCCCTTCCCCTCCCCCATTTCTGAAGAAGGGTCTAGGCCCGAAACGTCAGCTTTCCTGCTCCTCTGATGCTGCTTGGCCTGCTGTGTTCATCCAGCTTTACGCCTTGTTATCTCAGATTCTCCAGCATCTGCAGTTCCTACTATCTCGTGAGAAGCAATGTTTGGTTAGCTATTTGATGTTGCTTGGGGATAGATGACAGATTTACAGCACTGTGGAAATTCCATTCCCCTCTAAGTGTAGACACCCCCACCCCACACCCAGGCTCTGAGGTTTGCCTGACTATAATTGAAGCTAAACAATAATCAAGAATAAGTACACAGACAGGGAGGGGGAATTTCCAGCTGTCACTGTCTCTGACACTCAAAAGAATCTGAGTATGTCCCTTGTGTAATTTTTTGCGCAGCAACAGACTGAATTTATGGAAAATCCTGGTATCCATTCATTTGATCTTAAGAGTAGTAACATTTGTTAAATTTTTCATTTTCTGCGATCATTTTGTTTATTGATCTTTCTTATTGAGGTGTTGGGGTTGGCAGCCACACAAAATGTTTACTTAAGCATTAGACTGGAATGAAGGGAAACCTGTTCCTGCCTTTGTATAATGGAAACTTCAGCAAAACAGTGTTTTCTGGCTGAAGTCAAGACAGGTTAGCATGTTGCACAAAAAGCTATTTCACGTCAGAAAAGGACCTTTGTTATCATTATTTAACTCCATTTATGCCTCCTGACAGATCGGATTACCAGATAAATCTGAATAACTATGGAAAAACAATCTTACAATATCCTTGAAGGACAATTCCTCAGTGGTGTTAGGTTCATCCCCACCCCTATACAATTGAAATGTGGTTATTATGAAGGGCCATTTAGTGTAATTACACATTTCCTGTTTGATTTTCAGTGTACAATGCAGCTTAAAATTCACTTCTCACAAACACACGAGATAACTGGCACCGTGCAAGTATATCAGAAGAGGATTTGACCATGAAGATTGATCAACATCGACATTCCTACATTTGTTGGATAGAAATTTGGTTTGGGAAGCATTGATCACCTCTTTACCATGCTCGGCATATCTCTCCTGATAACCGATTGCACCTACTTAAATAGAGCAGATACTCAGCAGGGCATATAACAGGTGATGCCTGCTCAGCCTTACAAAGGTCAATCCCTACCAACTGTTGTAACAAGGTGTGGAGCTGGATGAACACAGCAAGCCAAGCAGCATCATAGGAGCAGGAAAGCTTGATGTTTCAGGCCTAGACCCTTCATCAGAAATGGGGAAGGGGAAGAGGGTTCTGAAATAAATACGGAGAGAGGGGGAGGCGGAAAGAAGATGGATAGAGGAGAGGATAGGTGGAGAGGAGACAGACAAATCAAAGAGGTGGGGATGGAGCCAGTAAAGGTGAGTGCAGGTGGGGAGGTAGGGAGGAGATAGGTCAGTCCAGGGAGGACGGACAGGTCAAGGGGGCGGGATGATGTTAGTAGATAGGAGATGGGTGTGGGGCTTGAGGTGGGAGGCAGGCATAGGTGAGAGGAAGAACAGGTCAGGGAGGTGGGGATGAGCTGGGCTGGTTTTGGGATGCGGTTGGGGGAGGGGAGATTTTGAAGCTTGTGAAATCCACATTGATGCCATTGGGCTGCAGGGTTCCCAGGCTGAATATGATTTGCTGTTCCTGCAGCCATCGGGTGGCATCATTGTGGCACTGCAGGAGGCCCAGGATGGACATGTCGTCTGAGGAGTGGGAGGGGGAGTTGAAATGGTTACCAATTGTTATTCTTTTTATTCATGAAATAGGAATATCACTGTCAATAAAGACCAGCATTTATTGTCAATCCCTAATTGTCATAGCGCGGAAACAGACCCTTCAGTCCAACTAGTCCATGCCAACCAAGTTTCCCAAACTGAACTAGACCCATTTGCCTGCATTTAGCCAATATCCCTCTAACCCTTTCCTATTAATGTATCTGTCCAAATGTCTTTTAAATATTGTAACTGTACCTGCATCTACCACTTCCTCTTGCAGCTCATTCCACCCTCTGCATTAAAACGTTGGCCCTCGGGTCCCTTTTAAATCTTTCTCCTCTCACCTTAGAATTATGCCCTCTAGTTTTGAACTTTCCAACCCTAATGAAAAGACCTTTGCTATTCACCTTATCTAAGTCCCTCATGATTTTATAAACTTCTATAAGGTCACCCCTTAACTTCGTACGCTCCAGTGAAAAAAGTCCCAGCTTGCCCAGCCTATCCCTTTAACTCAAACTATTCGGTCCCTGTAACATCCTGGTAAATCTTTTCCGCACCCTCTCTAATTCAATAATATCCTTCCTATCGCAGGTAATCAACATTGTTGCTTAATATTGCATACGCCAATTTATTTATAAAACTGATAAAGAAAAAATGATAATAAACTAATGGATTATTTTAGTTGAACAGGATGCTTGTGCTTCTAAACCACACACCTGTATTTTCTTTGTGTTCTACGATTCTCCTCTCTTCTCTTGAAACTGCATGTCCAGGTTTGAATCCACATCCCACACCAGTCAGATTGTAGCAAACTTCATCAAATCTCTTTTTGTGATGTGGCTGAACAAATGAATAAAACTCTTGCAGATGGTTGTCCTTGTGAAGGTGGCAATGAACCATTGCAGTCCATGAGTTTTAGGTACATCCTGAATGCTGTACAGAAGGAAGTTTCAGGAATTTGACCCAGTGATGATGAAGCATTAGCAATAAGTTTCCATGTCAAGATGGTGTGTGACTCGGAGGGTAACTGACAGGTTGTGGCGTTTCCACATGTCTATTGCCCTTGACATTCTAGGTGGCAGCATTCACGGGTTCAGAAGGTACTACCTGAGAAGTCTTAATGAGTCACTGCAGTGAATATGATGGTGTACATTTCTGACAATGTTCATAACACCATAAGACATAGGAGCAGAAATAGGTCTTTTGGCCCATCAAGTCCGCTCCACCATTTAAAGAGATTTGGCTGATCTGATTACCCTCAACTACACTTTCTTGCCTACCCCTCACTGATTAAAAATCTCTGTATCTCAACCTTGAATATACTGAAATGATCCAACCTCCACAGCCTCTGTGGTAAAGAATTGCACAGATTTACTACCCTCTGAGAGAAGGAATTCCGCTTCACCTCTGTCCCAATAGGGTCACGGTTGATCCAACATTCCTAATGTTCAACACCAGATATCTTCCACAGTTAGACTCAAAAGTTCGAAAAGAAGCAGAGGACCAGGAGGAGGCCAATCAGCCTCTGCAAGCCTGTACTTCCACTTAACATGATCTGTGGTCAAACTCCATGGACTTGCCTTTGCTCCATATCCCTTCATATCTTCAGCAAAAAATCATTTTCAATCCCAGCTTTTAAATGAATGACTGGTCTAACACCAACTGTGCTCACGGAAGAGAGTTCCAAATTCTAACCACCCTTTTGTGTGTCTAAGTGTTTTTCAATCACATCCCTTGCGTTAATTTTTAAACTTTACCCCCAGTCCTAGGGACACCCTCGGAAATGCTCTCTCGATCCTGTTGGTTCTTCTTAATGTTTTGAAAGAAATTTGATCAAAACGCATCTTCATCTCCTGAGTTTCAGGGGATAGAACCTTAGTTGGTGTTATCATTCCTGGTAGTTTAACCTTGCAGTCCCAGTATCGTTCTGGTGAATTCACAACACACTTCCTCCAAGGTCCTGTATCTTCATGTTGAGGTGTGATATCTAGAATCCACTCCTGATGTCTCTGGCTGTGGTCCAACCAGGGCTTTATGTCTCTAAGGCTTGGAGGAAGTCAATGGTTCAGTGACGAATGGAATGCTGATCAAGTGAACGGCTTTTCCAGATAGTGTTGAGCTTCTTGAATGTCTTTGAAGACTTTGAAGTCTTTCTCATCCAGAGAAATGGGGAGTATTCAATCACAATCCTCAGGCCATGTAAATGGTGGAGTTGAGGAATCAAGAAGTGAGCTATTCGTCATTGAATTCTCAGCTTCTTATCTGTTCTTGTGACCAAAAAAAAAATGTCCAGTTAAGATTCTGGTCAGTGGTAACCATAGGATATTGTTGAAGGTGGGGAATTCAGTAATGCAGTTGAATGTCAACTGAAGATAGTTAGATCTGTCTTGTTAGAGATGGTCATATCAAGGGAAATTGATCATAAATCAAAGCAGCTTAACACTGTAAATTGTTCTGGTTAAAATCTCATCTGGAATATAAAAGCAAGCTCCATTATAATGCATTGTTTTAAGGATGAATAAAGCCTGCTTTCTTTTCCTCAGTTACTGAAACTTAATAATAGCCTTCAAAAAGGGTATCAGATAAATACTTGATCAAATAAATCTGCCAGGATATCGGTAAAGGACAGGGGGATGAGACCAACTGAATTGTTCTTTGTGACAGCTGTGTTCAGCTGAGCTGTACTAAGATTTTGTAAAATATCCTGGGATTTTCCTAGTTTTATTTTTATTGCAAAAGAAAGGGAAAAGTTGAAACTTGGAAAATCTGGATAACTTCCGCATCTTAAATCTATTTTTATTTGGAAACTAATTTAGACTCAAGAAAAAAATAGCTTTAAAGAGCACAGTTCAACTACCTGTCAACTAAGAATGATTTACAGAGTTCACAAATGTCACTTTGACAAGGTTTCAGTTAACCCTGAGATGACTTATAACCAAAAGTCCAATTGATAACTCTTTTGGGGTGGATTTCTGGCCTAGTGGCAAGGGAGGGCTTTGGAGACATCAGGATCCAATTCTACTGGCTGTTCGGCACCATTTGAACTGAGAGGAGCCAGGGTATGATATATGGCCCAGCAACTGCTTGGAAGCATTTGCTGGCTACCCCAGCCAGGAAATGCCCCTCAGCCCCAATGTCCACTGACAGCAGGTAGACACAGTCATGGCCACACATGAGACTCACAACCAAAGGATAAATTGAAAACCGATCGCTCGGACCAACTGGCGGTGTCGGCTAACTTTCTTTTCAAAGCTTGCAGTCATTGGTTAGAGTTGTCAAACCTCCCAGATTGGCCAGGAACCACTGGGAATTGGAGACTACTTTCCCAGGTACAACAGCAGACACTCCAAGAGCAAACTCATAGGAGGAGGCATTTAAAAAAATCAGAGATCAAAAGGAAAGTAAAAGGCTGTTTGATTGATGGTCAAGGATTATCTAACTGGAGAAGAAGAGTCCATTAGTTTTCCAATTGTTATGGAAAGCAGTGGGGTGCGGAATAGACCATGGAGGATGGCAAAACAAAAGTGTAAGGTCCAGGGTTGAGGAGAGGACCCATGATCGGCCCAAGTTAGTAACACCATCCTTAGCCCAACATATATTTGTGTTCTTTACTAGATTAGCTGGACAGTTCCAACTGATTAGTAAGGTCCCTCTTGTGCAACAGCAGCAGTGTTAAAATATCAATACCAACTTTGAGTTAATAGCATCTTTAACATTGAGGACATATCAATGTGCTTCAAAGAGGAATAAGAAGAATTGAAAAGGGAAAAAAAATTAAAAGAATGGGATATTGGGTGAGGGAACTAAAGGTGAGCTTTTGGAATGGAGAACTTGTTGGAGGAGTTACAGAGAAGATTCCAAAGCATGCGTCCTGCATGGCTGAAAGCATGGGCGCAAGTTCAGGTGGATTTGGGAAGGCCCGTAGCATAGAAAATATACCAGAATAAAGAGGGCCAAAGCAATTAAAAATGTTAAACCTAATTGATCATTTCCATTTGGAGGTGTGGTGGAACTAAGATGGACCACATGATGGGGATCAATAAGGACAATGGTGATGAGGGAAAGGAACATAGTGTGGGATAGGATTCAGGCAGTGGAGGTTTGAGTAAAGTGAGGTTAGCAGATGATGGTGGTTATGATGAGACTGGTTGAGTCTAGAGGTGACCAAGGCATGGATTTTTGTGGGTAGTATACAGAGGTACAAATCAACAGTCTTTGTCAAGAAGAGAGCTTGGAATTCGAAGTTCGGATCAGTTTTGAATATAGTGGTGAGTTCAGAAATAGTTGAATTCAGCCAAGTGAAATATTTGACAACAGTAAAAGTTTATGCAAGGATCAATCTCCCCAAGGTATAACCAGGGAAACACAAGACTGGATATCAGATCTGTGACCAAAGAGAATCCATACAATGTGGAAGCCCACACCGACTCTCACAGCATCCCTACCAGGATCATCCCTCTATAACCCACCTAATCTACACATCCCTGAACACTACAGGAAATTTAGCACCACCTGGCCTGCACATCTTTGGACTGTGGGAGGAAACCAGAGCACCCAGAGGAAACCCACACAGACACAGGGAGAATATGCAAACTCCACACAGACAGTCACCCAAGGGTGGAATCAAACCCAGGTCCCTGGCGCTGTGAGGCAGCAGTGCCAACCACAGAGCCACCATGAAATGCAGTGAGTGGGGATGAGAAAAAGTGGTGTAATGGTAGAAGTGGATGTCATCAGGTGACAAGTATGTGACAACCTCACGTCTGTAAAGGTGCCACTGTGTCAATGAGCAAGGAAACTGAGACAAAGAAGGGAGCTGGACATATGTGATTCTGATCATTGATATTCCGTGAGCCCTGAAATCCTCACAGTGCAAAAATAATCATGCGCCAATATCTCAGCTGTTTAGTTGTCTCCAACTTTGACCCTCTTGCATTGAAAAAGTCCATTGTGAGTTTAAAGCACTCTAGGATATCTCTACACTGGGGAAACGAAGTGTAGACTTGGTGACTGCTTCGCAGAACATCTATGTTCTGCTCGCAAAAAAGACCCTGAACTACCTGTTGCCTGCCACTTCGATGCACCACCCTGCTCCCTGGCCAACATCTCTGTCTCAGGCTTGCTACAGCGTTCCAGTGAAGCCCAACGCAAGCTGGAGGAACAACACCTCATTTTCTGCTTGGGGACCCTACAGCCCTCTGGACTCAATACTGAGTTCAATAATTTTATGGCCTAAACTCTCCCATGTACCAGCCCCCCACCCTACACACCAGGCCTTGTTAGCACATAGCCTGCCATTACACACCCTCTGTTGTTAGTCACTAACAGTCCCAATTAACAACTACTCACTCTCCCAGCCTGATCATTAGTAACTCCTTTGTCTGTCCATTTGTCTTTCTCTCTCTTAGGGCCCTATCTTATCGTTTACTCCCTACCCCACCCACCTCCCTATTTTCTGCATATAAACTGACGTTTTCCCAGCCACCATCAGTTCTGAGGAAGGGTCACCAGACCTGAAACGTTAACTCTGTTTTCTCCTTCACAGATGCTGCCAGACCTGCTGAGCTTTTCCAGCCACTTTGATTTTGTTCCTGATTTACAGCATCCGCGGTTCTTTTGGTTTTGATTAGGATATCTCAAATGTTCTCCAAACTCAACTTATTAGTAGCCTGCGTCGAAGGCAAGTTTAGTTCAGTATTTAAAGCACTGTTCTGTTTCTCTATAATTTCATCAACTATTAATACCAAATCTCTTTCTCATTCTGATTCTTCATTTGGTAACTGCGCTTCAATGTAATTTCTAATCTGATTCTCATTCTTAGATTTCTCAATCAGTTGTGTGGGTGGGACCTAAAGTTGAGCTCATTATCAACTTTCTCTATAATGTCAAGGTCAAGTAGATGCTGTGGTTTCTGCTTTGTTTGCTTTCTGACATGAGACAGATCAGTGCACATTGATACATGACCTGAGGCACTTTAGGGTCTACGTGCTGCTTGCATGTAATACTTGCAGTTTGGCAATACCATTTCAGGAACGTTTTGTGTGGGAACTACACGTTTACTGCAGTCATGTGCAGATATATTGCTGTGTGGAAACTAATATGTCCCATTCTCCATGTGAGGCAGAATACAGAATTTATTCTGGTGTCTTTGAATGAGACTTGCAGTTCAAAAGGCCAGAGGACCTTTAGTGGCTTATCATTGTTTTAAAGGAAGATTTCTCTATTAAAATCAGACAATGCTGGAAATACTCAGCAATTCCAGTACAGAACTGAGAAAAGTTAGAAACAGAATTGATTTTAAGGGATAAATGGGAAAAGGTACAAAAGAATAGTCTAAGACAGAGAAGCGACTGAATGGTGGAGGAATTACTTATAGAAGGCCAAAAGGAATAGGGACAAGAACAGAAACAAAGAAGTAAAAGTTGCACTAAGAAGTGTGAAATCCTCTTATGAAATTAGAAAAATAAGTGCTTACAGCGCAAAAATATTGATTGTCTTTTAGGTATTTTGTGACACAGGCATTGTGGCCTACATGCTTAACAGTGATACAGAATAAACCTCCAGTAAGTCTTAATGAGGGGTCGCACTTGGCTTAACAAGATGCAGGTTATTGAATGATATCAATAGGTACAAGTTTCAGTAGCTAGTTAAACGATAATTAAAATTAGTATTAACATCTGAGGAGAAGAGGAACAGCCTAGACTTCATGTTTAGCTAGGAGACACTGATAACAGATCTGTCTCCATTGGGATCTTGAACTAGACTCCCCTTTTCTCCACATAAGACTGTAGGATGTCATCAGACTGGGTAGAGCTAACTGCAGTCTTCAACATTAACCTTGTTAAAACTATCAACTTGTACGATAATTATTACCAAGATTTGAAGAGTTCTTAGGTGAATGGTAATTTGCCACTCCTGAATCTGTTGAAAAGTGACGAAGTAGGAACAGAGCTCAAAGACAAAATCCACAGAAGTCAATTTGCTGACAAAGCCAAGAAAATAGCAAGACCTCTAATTAACTTGAAAAATATCTTTCCAGTGCGGGGGGGTGGAGAAGGGAAGTTAAAGGTTGAAGAAAGAATGAAACAGTGATTAGCTTACAGTGTACAAGTGTGAATTTCGAGAATGCAGATCCTTAACAATCTCATATGAGATTGGAGAGATGGTGAAACTATTGGAAAGGTTATCCCTGGAACTGCAGAAACTTTGGGGCCACGATATAGGATTTGGATTGAATCGTGAACATGTACATAGGAAACTATGTCAGTTATTATGTCATGACCACATAATGATACAGACACTCTAAAGATAACAGGAACAGCCTGGACCTCATGTTGGACTAGAAAGTATTAAACTAGCATAATATAATTAATGAACTGCATTGAAAAATTCTTGGATTCTAGCCAGATCCCTTTCACAGAGTAGTGTGTTCCAAATTTTAGCCATTTGATCAGAGTTGAAAAACTACTAGAGGACGAAGTGAAGGGCAGCAGAAAGGGAGGTCAACCTGAGCTTAGTTGAATGATAGATGTCACAGAAGGGTTTCAGGTGAGCTGCAGTGGATGTATAAGGACAGCACAAGACAGATGAATATGACGTACTGGGACTACTGTTGGAGAAGCAATTAGGAGAGAGAAAAGCACCTATAAGTTTAATCACATGGGCTTGTCTCCAGGCAGAGTTCCATATGTCTTCACCATTCCTCTTTCCAAAACTACCTCTTTAGCCTTAACATCAGAAGGAACATATTAAAATATGACTATTTTTTAAAGTTTCATAGTTGGATGTTAGTCCCAGTTCAGTCAGGAGCCAGTAAAGGTAGGAGCAGGAAAAGGCCATTTGGCCCCTAAAGCCTGCTTTGCCATTCTTGACCGTAGCTGATCATCTACCTCAATGTCATTTTCCATGTGCCATTTTCCACTGCCTTAATCCCTGATCTCATTAATACTAGAAATCTATTTACTTCTGCCTTGAATATACTCAATGGCTGAGCTTCTCTCGGGCAGGTTCCAGAGGTTCATTATTCTCTAAGTGAATAAACTCTTCCTCGTCTCACCTCTTAAAATAGTGTACCACTCTGTGGCCTTGACTTACCTCCCTTGCAACCCAAACTCCACCCTAGCGGTAAGATTGCATCCATCTAGCCATTTTAAGAATCTTTTAAGTCACAATGAGATTACTTTCATTTCTCTAATCTCTAGAGAAAACTTGCACATCAGTGTCTTCCACCTCTCCTCACAGGATTAGTCTTGCTATCTCACAGATTAGTTTGGTGAACCTCTACTGAAATTGTTCTATGACAAATATAAGCCCACATTACATTCTATCTGCCATGCCCTTGCCTACTCATTCGGTATATCCAAATCCATTTGAAGGCTCTTTCCATTTCCCCCTTACAACTCACATTTCCACCTGAGCATGTGTCATCCACAACCTTGGAAATATTACATTTAGATTATGAACAGCCGGGGTTTAAAGTTGCAATAAACTACAAGGAACAGCCTACCAACTGAGGAATCATGCATTTGTTCCTATCCTCAGTTTCCTTACCATTAACCAATTATTATGACCAACTGTGAAGGAATACAGCTAAAACATATGGGATGGATAAAAGAAATTAACTTTTTAATTTTTAGTAAAACCAACAACAAGCTGCACTCTGCCAAGGACAAAAATGACCAGGCATAACATGGTCAACTCACTTCACAACAATGTGGAACAGCTGATAACGATTGCACATAAAAGCATTGTTCTAGGATGCTTGAGATGGGACAACTTGCACAAGAAGTACAATACTAGTTTTGTTTTATTCATTAACAGGTTGAGAGTGTCGCTGGCTAACTAGTATTTACTGCCCATCCGTAATTGCCCTGAGGGCAGTTCAGAGTCAACCACATTGCTGTGGGTCTGGAGTCACATGTAGGCCAGACCAGGTAAGGATGGCAGTTTCCTTCCCTAAAGAACATTAGTGAACCAGAAGGGTTTTTTCCCCGACAATTGACAATGGATTCGTGGTCGTCATTAGATTCTTTATTCCAGATTTCTTTTTATTGAATTCAAATTCCACCATCTGCCTTAGCGGGATTCAAACCTGGGTCCCCAGAACGTTATCTGGGTCTTGGGATTAACAGTCCAGTGATAATACCACTAGGCCATCATCTCCCCTAGTTCAACTAAGTAAAACCACAAACTGATAAAGAAATGTCATTTTCTGAAGAAGGGTCCAGACCCGAAACGTCAGCTTTCCCGCTCTTCTGATGCTGCTTGGCCTGTTGTGTTCCTCCAGCTCCACACCTTGTTATCTCGGATTCTCCAGCATCAGCAGTTCCTACTATCTCTAAAGAAATGTCAATTCTTCTTATCTTACTTAGTACAGTACCATGACCAAACAGATTGACTGTTATGACTGTCGCCCAGGCCTAGTTTCTTCCAAAATAAATTCAAAAAACATTTCTTGGAAATGAGCTGGTATTCCAATTACAATAGAAAGGCTTTTCCTCTATTATGGGAGAATGATTAGGAATGGTCTATAATTCATTGAATGACCATCTTCCACACCACCTTCTCATTATAGAACACCAAAACATTATAAGTATCTCAGCCTAAATGATGACATTGATTAAGGGAATCATAGGTAACCATTTCAGACCCATACTAAATCTATTCAGTCTCACACTGTCAGAGATCAAGGTAATATGCCTCTGATTTTTTTTAACGTCTTGTGTTTATATTAAGCAGAGGATGGAGTTTAGATCCTCTCATAGAAATAAGAACTAGTTCTTTTTCAGCATATGTAGATATGCAATTTATTCTTTTTGTATAACCACAAAAATTACATTTTTTATAATTATACTAAAAGTATACATTTTCCTAAAATGTATTGTCCCATCTAAGCATATGCATCAAATTTTCAGTAAACCCAAATTATATTCCCACAGTGAAGATGTTTCCTGAAGAGTTTCACCTGGACTCTTGCAAATCCAGCAAAATTGCAATCTAGCTAAAGAAAAAAATTGTATTTTAGCCTAATGGAAAAGAAGTAACACCCTTGACTGGTAGATGGGGTACTGCTGGACTGTTGTGCACCCACAATGTCTCCTGAAGTCTAGCTCCCTTAGACTCAAGTTGCAAGAAACTAGTTGAGAGATACTCTTGATCCAAATAGCTTCAAGTCAGTAGTCACCATTGTAAATAAAAGGCATGCAGCCACATGATCAGTGAGTTAATATAACTCATGTAGTTCCCTTTTAATTTGAAATGATTTAAGTTAAAGCAGGCTAGCAGTCAAACTTTCATTTCGGTTAAATTTAGATTAGTTTATTAGAAGGTATTGTTAAAGGTTCCCTAGACATAAAGAAATAATATTATTAACAAGAAATTATCAATAGAAAAATAAGACAACAGAATTCTTTAACAAGAAAATCCAAATTAGTGTATATGGGATACAAATCGGGCCTGTTGCTTGAAATCAGATTAAGCAGCTACAATTTCTATAGTCGAATAGGTGCTGTTTCCATAAACAGGAAGGTTCTTCAGGACAACAGATTTTGTTACAGAAATAAGATTCCAGGCTTTTGGTTCTGCAGGTGTGGCACTTTTAGCCACCCAGTTATTTTATAGCAGGTCTTATTCAGGCCAAAATGGTCACAATTATCAGGTGACAAATAAAAAACACCAAGTCATTTTCCATACAAGACATTTGTATTTCAGAGACATTTCATCCTCCATCTGTGACTTTTAGCCCTTGTTCTGGTCCATGCCCAATTTACACACAATTTACATATAACAAGGCATTTGTTAACTGCTGGATGACAGCTTCTACATATCAGGGTAGGTCTCTATAAATCACATGGAGATGGCAGGGTATATATAGTAAGGTGACTTGTAGCAGTCATGTTTTTAGCTTGTCAGATTAATCTTTTTTAAATGGAAAGCAACAGCTTTTAACAGTTTTTCCCAAACAATGACCAAATTATAACTATACCATCATTTCATAATACTGAAACCATGCCAAAATATTAGCATATATTCTATGTACTATACTTTTGTGTGGGACATTAACAGCCTTCCCCATGGACCTGACTCTCTGTTCTTCTACTCCCGATTCCACACTTGCCACTGGAGCCCACCTCCCAGCTCTGGACCTGACATCCATCCTCCCCTGCTGGATCCAATATCTCCCACCTATCCTGACCTCCACTAAACCCTCCATTCCTTACCTGGCCTCTTTGCCACCTTGTGCCCTGGCAGCCTACCTATCTGTCACCTTACTTACTTGTCACCATACTTACTTGGTGTCCTACCCACCCGTCCCCACCTTGTGCCCTAACGTCAGACTTGCCTTACTTATTTACCCTCTGACAGCAGCTGACTTTAAGTCTGAGCCTTTAAATTATAGAATACGGCAGCTAACAGCTGTGAAAAAGGATGGGTGGTTTGCCTTTTCCAACTCTTCAACACTACAAATTCCCTATTAAAATGGAAATAAAACTCTGCATTTCTGAAGGAGACCTGATTAGAATCCACTGTCTGCAATACAGAGCTCTTGTGTAAAAAAGGAGCTAAAATTGCCACTCATCCGAAAACTAACCTGTTGCTTGCTTGTTCTAGGCACGATACATTAAGACTTGCTGTGTAGCCATACATCTACACAGCTAAGAGGGAACACCTTACTGAAATTCGGAAAACTTCATGCTAAGACTGAACTAGTGGAAGTCAGTCAAGAGCAAGTAATCATTGTGGCTTAGATTTACAAGGTGTAGAGCTGAATGAACACAGCAGGCCAAGCAGCATCACAGGAGCAGGAAGGCTGACATTTTGGGCCTAGACCCTTCATCAGAAATGAGGGAGGGGAAGAGGGTTCTGAAATAAATAGGGAGAGAGGGGGAGGCGGTTAAAAGATGGATAGAGGAGAAGATAGGTGGAGAGGAGACAGACAGGTCAAAGAGGCAGGGATGGAGCCAGTAAAGGTGAGTGTAGGTGGGGAGGTAGGGAGCAGATAGGTCAGTCCAGGGAAGAAGGACAGGTCAAGGGGGTGGGATGAGGTTAGTAGGTAGGAGATGGAGGTGGGACTTGAGGCGGGAGGAGGGGATAGGTGGGAGGAAGGACAGGTTAGGGAGGCGGGGACGAGCTGGGCTGGCTTGGGGATGCGGTAAGGGGAGGGGAGATTTTGAAGCTTGTGAAGTCCACATTGATACCATTGGGCTGCAGGGTTCCCAAGCGGAATATGAGTTTCTGTTCCTGCAACCTTCGGGTAGCATCGTTGTGGCACTACAGGAGGCCCAGGATCGACATGTCGTCTGAGGAATGGGAGGGGGAGTTGAAATAGTTTGCGACTGGGAGGTGCAGTTGTTTAGTGCGAACCGAGCGTAGGTGTTCTGCAAAGCTGTTCCCAAGCCTCTGCTTGGTTTCCCCGATGTAGAGGAGGCCACAACGGGAACAGCGGATGCAGTATACTGCATTAGCAGATGTGCAGGTGAACATCTGCTTGATGTGGAAAGTCTTCTTGGGGCCTGGGATGGGGGTGAGGGGGGAGGTGTAGGGGCAGGTGTAACATTTCCTGCGGTTACAAGGAAAAGTGCCGGGTGTGGTGGGGCTGGAGGGGAGTGTGGAGCGGACAAGGGAGTCACGGAGGGAGTGGTCCCTCCGGAAAGCAGATAAGGGTGGGGAGGGAAAAATGTCTTTGGTGGAGGGGTCGGATTGCAGATGGTGGAAGTGTCGGAGGATGATGCGTTGGATCCAGAGGTTGGTGGGGTGGTACATGAGGATGATGGGGATTCTATTTTGGTTGTTATTGCGGGAAGGGGGTGTGAGGAATGAATTGCAGGAAATATGGGAGACACAGTCGAGGGTGTTCTCGACCACTGAGCGGCGGAAGTTGCAGTCCTTGAAAAATGAGG
>JAHRHZ010000271.1:7664806-7678044 GCA_024137785.1 Ginglymostoma cirratum
GGTTATTATTGCGGGGACGGGGCGTGAGTGATGTGTTCCGGGAAATGTGGGAGACACGGTCGAGGGCGTTCTCGACCACTGTGGGGGGAAGTTGCGGTCCTTGAAGAATGAGGACATTTGAGATGTACGGGAGTGGAATGTCTCATCCTGGGAGCAGATGCGGTGGAGGCGAAGGAATTGGGAATAGGGGATGGCATTTTTGCAGGAGGGTGGGTGGGAGGAGGTGTATTCCAGGTAGCTGTGGGAGTCAGTGGGCTTGAAATGGACATCGGTTTCTAGGTGGTTGCCCGAGATAGAGACAGAGAGGTCCAGGAAGGAGAGAGAAGTGTTGGAGATGGTCCAGGTGAACTTCAGGTTGGGGTGGAAGGTGTTGGTGAAGTGGATGAACTGTTCGAGCTCCTCGTGGGAGCACAAGGCGGCGCCGATGCAGTCACTCCCGCATTTCCCGGAACACATCCCTCACGCCCCGTCCCCGCAATAATAACCAAAAAAGAATCCCCGTCATCCTCACATACCACCCCACCAACCTCCGGATCCAACGCATCATCCTCCGACACTGCCGCCATCTGCAATC
This sequence comes from Ginglymostoma cirratum, assembly GCA_024137785.1. Lineage (NCBI taxonomy): Eukaryota > Metazoa > Chordata > Chondrichthyes > Orectolobiformes > Ginglymostomatidae > Ginglymostoma > Ginglymostoma cirratum. The sequence continues at coordinate 7,665,381 of JAHRHZ010000271.1, forward strand.
AGACCCCACCACCAAAGACAATTTTCCCTCCCCACCCTTATCTGCCTTCCGGAGGGACCACTCCCTCCGCGACTCCCTTGTCCGCTCCACGCTCCCCTCCAGCCCCACCACACCAGGCACTTTTCCCTGTAACCGCAGGAAGTGCCACACCTGCCCCCACACCTCCTCCCTCACCCCAATCCCAGGCCCCAAGAAGACTTTCCACATCAGGCAGATGTTCACCTGCACATCTGCCAATGTGGTATACTGCATCCGCTGTACCCGTTGTGGCTTCCTCTACATCGGGGAAACCAAGTGGAGGCTTGGGGACCGCTTTGCAGAACACCTGCGCTCAGTTCGCAACAAACAACTGCACCTCCCAGTCGCAAACCATTTCAACTCTCCCTCTCATTCCTCAGATGACATGTCCATCCTGGGCCTCCTGCAATGCCACAGTGATGCCACCCGAAGGCTGCAGGAACAGCAAATCATATTCAGCCTGGGAACCCTGCAGCCCAATGGCATCAATGTGGATTTCACAAGCTTCAAAATCTCCCCTCCCCCAACCGCATCCCAAAACCAGCCCAGCTCATCTCCACCTCCCTAACCTGTTTTTCCTCTCACCTATCCCCTCCTCCCACCTCAAGCCACACCCCCATCTCCTATCTACTAACATCATCCCACCCCCTTGACCTGTCTGTCCTCCCTGGACTGACCTATCTCCTCCCTACCCCCCTACCTACACTCACCTTTACTGGCTCCATCCCCGCTTCTTCGACTTGTCTGCCTCCTCTCCACCTATCCTCTCCTCTGTCCATCCTCTATCCGCCTCCCCCTCTCTCCCTATTTATTTCAGAACCCTCTTCCCCTCCCCCATTTCTGATGAAGGGTTTAGGCCCGAAACGTCAAGTTTTCCTGCTCCTATGATGCTGCTTGACCTGCTGTGTTCATCTAGCCCCATGCTTGTTATCCAGGAGCTGAATGTGTGTCGCTGAATGCACAGTGTCCTTGCTGCAGCATTACAATGAGAGTTGTTGGTGCAGGACCATCTTATAAGCAGACTGGAGATGTGTCATGAGAGCTCTGACGCTTGAATGTGCTAATGTCCGTGGATGTGAGGTGTATGTTGCCTTTATCCATGGAGCATGCTCTGAGATGTTGGTGCCTAGTTTCCAACAGAGGTTGTTTGAAGCAAACAGCATGAATCTGCCACATGCTTGCTGTGACTTCCTTGTTTAGTACTCCCGAAGTTGAGCTGCTTTATCAAGTTTGATAAGATAGAAGTCTAAATATTAATGAGGCAATTTATTCCATTAACATGATATCTAACAAGCATTAATATGCATCAATTGTTATCTCATCACTGCCCAGTCAGAATCTTACACACTGCTTCGGAAAAGCATAAAAGATGAAGCAAGATAATCTCAACATTGAAATGGGCCTCACTATGTTGGTTGCCCAATTCTGCCACCAATTATACCATTTTGACCAAGTCACTCAAACCACTGTGAGAAACTGCTCTATGCCTCCATGACTCTATAGGCTTGGCAAATGCTCTTTAATTGTTCACCATCCCCAATATCAATCCTGGACGTGAGCTACTCACAGGAAGGAAAAAAAAGGTTAGAGGACATTAATACTTCAAAATGAATGTGTTGGTCATATGGACTCACCATTTTAAAGAATATAAGAGGAGTTACACCAGTATGTCTCAGTGGTCAGTTTTACTGTTTTTGTTTCCTTTTAATCTCCCAGAGATTGAACCAGAAATCCCAAACAGTCCATGTCTGTGTTCCCAAACCAGAAAGGATTCTGATCGCTTAAAGAAAAATGATGGAAAAGCTCTGGCCCAATTTTTTATTTAAAAAAAAGAATGCAGAAATACTGGATTTGGTGCAAAAATGATTTACAAGGCTGTTGAGAGAGTATAGCAGTCAGAAAAGACTATGCAAGCTAAGGCTGTTTTCTGTAGAGAATAAAAGACTGAAAGGTGACCTGATAGAGGTCTTTGAAATTATGACATGGTTTGGAGGCTAAATATAGAGAAGGTGCTCACACTTGTTAATATAGAGACCATAAATGTAAGTTAATCAGTTATAAATCCCATTGGTAATTCAGGAAATTATTTACCCAGACAGTAGATGGAATGTGGAACCCCCTTTCACATTGAGTGTTTTTTTTACCTTTCAAATGAAGTGATTGAGATAATTAATGGAAATATTTACTGGAAAACTAGATAAGGGAACAAAATAAAAGGATTTGCTCATAGAGTTTGATGTTGTAAGTTGGGAGAAGGCTCATGTGGAGTATGAAAACTGGCATAAACCTAGGGAGCTGAATGGTCTGATTCTGGGCTGTAAAATTAAGCTAAATTCATTGTGACACAGAAATGTATTACCCATATAGAAATGTTAAAAAGCATTGTTATATTTATTGCAAAGTTCACTTTACTGTTGTCATATTCCTTTTTGAGTATCCAGCCATCCAGTTTACCACTGTAATTGTAACTTTTAAATATGAATGTCCTGAAGTCTCCAGAATTTGATATCCTTAGATACTGCTGCGTGCAACTAGTGAGGGAAAAAAAGAATAACAGGCATTAACATGTGGCTTTCATTTTCTGTGCGTTTGTTTTATTTTAAAAATTCTAGGCAGGAATAAAAGGGTTGTTTAAATGGTTGTTTAGTTGGAGGCAAAGATCAAGTGATGAAACCTCTAGGCATACACCTAAAGAGAGATCAGAACCCTACTTCGAAAAGGTGGCAGCTAGGATTATCATGCCACTGTTTGAGTGGGTCTCCGCTGTCTGGACATTCCTTCACATTCAGCTGAGTCACTGGACCCAGACAAACTAGCTGTACTGGTTCTGTATGATCATTGATGGCAACATGATCTACATGACACTGTGCAAAAAGAATGTAGATGAGCTCAATTCCAAAAGTCAGAGTGTGCATAACCACTTTAATTAACTTGGATGACTTATTGCATTAAAATATACTATTATTAACAATAAGACGTAATGGCCTATGGTACTACTAACACAACAATGATTTCATAATACTTTGTCCCGGGTTTATGATCTAGGATAGTCATAAAGCTGGCCTATAACATAAAAAAGTTACTTTTTCTTTATTCTTTCATCCAATCTGGGTGCCACAGGCAAAGCCAACTAATATACACATCCCCTAATGACATTTCAACTAATTAGCTTGCTAGGCCATTTCAGCGAGTGGTTAAGATTCAACCATATCATTGCAGATCTGGAGTCAGGTGTAGACCAGCTGCTGGATTTCCTGTTCTGAAGAGCATTACTGAACTGGTAGAGTTTTTACAACAATTAATGGTAGTTTCACAGTCACCATCACTGAAACTAACTTTCAATTTTACCAGAAGCCATGGTAGGATTTGAATCTTTGTCTCCAGATCATTGGTCTGAGTTTCTGGATTTCGTTTCCAGTGAGAGTACCAGCATTACATGAACTCACTCATAAAGCCTTGAAAGTGCCAGAATTCAGGGATTTCTGAAGCCAAGGTTTCTGCGTCAAGTCACTATCTACTGACCACCACTGAATGCTTGAGTGCATGACCATTAGCTATGAACAGGATTCAACTCAGTTTTGACACTGTTTAATTAAAATTGCTTTACATGCTTAGTATCAAGACTCACATGAAAATCATGGCCAGTAGACATGATGCTAAGACCATTGTGAACTTTACCCCATCCAGCAACACTCTCAGATAAGGAAGAAGGAAAGAGCACTTACCTTCTTCCACAGACTTCGATAGGCCAAGCAACATTCTGTTAAGCATGAGAGATAGTAGGAACTGCCGATGCTGGAGCATCTGAGATAACAAGGTGTACAGCTGGATGAACACAGCAGGCCAAGCCGCATCAGGGGAGCAGGAAAGCTGACATTTTGGGTCTAGACCCTTCTTCTGAAACGTCAGCTTTCCTGCTCCTCTGATGCTGCTTGGCCTGCTGTGTTCATCCAGCTCTACGTTCTGTTAAGCAAGTCCACATATATTCGTGCAACCGTAACACTAAAATCGGTACTTACATAGTGTCATGGCGATGGGGGAATCCCAAAGCATTTGTTGAATTTTTAATTATGATATTTACTTTTAAAAAAAGACATGCAGCCAAAAGATGACAGAATATAAATTCTGGAGATGCAGACACCATGGAATGTCACACCTAATGAGATCTCAAATAAACTTCAAAGGGATGGATTTAAAAGGGAGAAATTGCACTGCAAACTGAACAAAATCTCATGGTTTCTGAGGAAGGTCACTGGACCTGAATCATTAACTCTGATTTCTCTTCACAGACGCTGCCAGACCTGTTGAGCTTTTCCAGAAATTTCTGTTTTTCTTCCTAATTTACAGCATCCGCAGTTCTTTCGGTTTGTATCTGTTAACTCCTATTGTTTTTGGACTCACTGATCATTTTGTACCTATGTGTGTGGATATTGCAATATTATTTTTTCTCGCATTTCATAATGAATAAATTCTCACGTTGTTATCTCTAAAAAGACTGGTTCAGTTGTCACCTTTTAAAACATAACTTCATTTGGACTGGGAGAAAAGTCATCCACAAAGGGAAGAATCCTTTGTAACTTAACCTGCTGTGACCAACTGAGAGGCCAGGTGCATAAAGAAGTGGAGCTAATTCACCTGATTTGATTTGATTTGATTTATTTATTATCAGATGTATTTATCACAAATACGGCGAAAAGTGTTGTTCAGTGTCGCCACGCTCCAATGCCATCTTAAAACACAGAAAATAAACAAACCAAAACATAGAATATACAGCCAGAAAAATAAATAACTAAATAAAGTGATTCCCCCATCGCCATGTCACTATGTAAATAAATAAAGTGCATCGTATAGCCTTATCTCGATAAAATCAGGTGGTCTTTGGAATAGCTCCTGCTTCCAGCTCAGCCATGGGGCTCCTCCACCCCGATGCCTCGAGGCCCCTGCCGACTGCTGAAACCGTGCTTTACTCCACTGCCACTGGAACGAAACATTAATGCTCTCCATCTGACCTCACCATTACAGCTGCTGCCATTGCTGCAGGGTCCTGCACTGGGACCAAACTCGCTGCTGTCGTCACTTCCGCAGTCAGGTACCCAGGCCTAGCCATGAACTGAATCTTGGCTCAACCTGTGAGTCAGGAACAGGGGGTGAACTTTGGTACCTGCTCCTCACTCTGTGAGATAGGTTGGTGTGAAACTGCATCTGTCTCGTCCTGGCATTGCTGCTGTTTGACACCTCCTCCTTCAACATTTACTTGGCCTCGCCACACCCCAGGCCTGTGCGCTACTACTCCACCACCACCATCTTGATTCTTTTAACTTCTCCTCACCCAGGAGTTTGACAATTTGAAGTATTCTGCCTGGACCTTGGGAAACCTCTCCAAGGATTTGGACATTACAATAATGCATATACCATAGTAAAACATCCTAAGTTACTTCATGGAGCATTATCAAACAGTATTTGACATCAGACTATTTAAGGAGATATTTGAGCAGATAAGATAGGTCTTAAGGAGCATCTTAAAAGGGAAAAGACAGATCCAGAAGTTGAATTCCCTCATTAACTTCTCCTGAGCTTACAATCTACATAAGAGGACCCCAGTGCTAGAGTTATTACAAGCAGAGATGCTCAACAGACCAGAATTGGAGAACAGATATCCTAGAGAGTCAGAGGGATTGAGATGAGTCAATTTTACAAGTGGTAAAATTTGGAGGCAGCCAGGCATGTGTTACGATAAAGTCTGGAAGCAGGAAAATCATGGATAAGGACTTCAGCAGCAAATGAGCTGAGGTATGAGCAGAGTTGAGTGACACTAATGAGATGGGAATAGGCGTACTTAGTGGTGGTCAGAAATTGATGTCAGGGTCAAATGTGACATCAATCCTACAAGCAGACTGAGAGTGTCAGATATGAAGAGTTCCCTCTTATTTCCCTCTCTTCTGTGTGGACCAAAGAAGTCCATCTGCGGCAACAACGTCTGGAACCAGAAGTCAAAACTGCAATCCATTGTTAGCAGGCCGATCACAGTGTGCAGAACATTGGAGTGGCTGTGCATTACATAGCCATGCAGCTTAGAGGGAACGTTGCTGAAGACGTGTGCTCCAGAACTTACCACTGCCTCTAACCAAGATAACAAGCATGGGGCTGGATGAACACAGCAGGTCAAGCAGCATCATAGGAGCAGGAAAACTTGACGTTTCGGGCCTAAACCCTTCATCAGAAATGGGGGAGGGGAAGAGGGTTCTGAAATAAATAGGGAGAGAGGGGGAGGCGGATAGAGGATGGACAGAGGAGAGGATAGGTGGAGAGGAGGCAGACAAGTCGAAGAAGCGGGGATGGAGCCAGTAAAGGTGAGTGTAGGTAGGGGGGTAGGGAGGAGATAGGTCAGTCCAGGGAGGACGGACAGGTCAAGGGGGTGGGATGATGTTAGTAGATAGGAGATGGGTGTGGGGCTTGAGGTGGGAGGCAGGCATAGGTGAGAGGAAGAACAGGTCAGGGAGGTGGGGATGAGCTGGGCTGGTTTTGGGATGCGGTTGGGGGAGGGGAGATTTTGAAGCTTGTGAAATCCACATTGATGCCATTGGGCTGCAGGGTTCCCAGGCTGAATATGATTTGCTGTTCCTGCAGCCTTCGGGTGGCATCACTGTGGCATTGCAGGAGGCCCAGGATGGACATGTCATCTGAGGAATGAGAGGGGGAGTTGAAATGGTTTGCGACTGGGAGGTGCAGTTGTTTGTTGCGAACTGAGCGCAGGTGTTCTGCAACTAGGTCCCCAAGCCTACGCTTTATCACTGCCTCTAACCAAGCTGTTTCAGTACAGCTACTACATAGGCATCTCCTTGACAATGTAGAAAATTGCCCAGCTTATGAACCATAAACAAAAAACAGGCTAAATCCAAACTGACCAATTATTGTCCCAATCAGTTTACTCTTGATCATTAATTAAGTGTAAGAAGGGATCAAGAACAGGGAATCAAATAGCACTTGCTTTGCTATGACTCGTTAACTGACACTCACTTTGGGTTCAGCCAGGATCTTTCTGCTCCTGACCTTATTACAGCCTTGTTCCAAAACTGGACAAAGGAGTTGAACTCCAGTGGGACAGTGAGAGGTCCTTGACATCAAGGTCATCTCTGACATCATGAGGCATCAAGAAGCCCTAGCAAAACTAGAGTCAATAAGAATCAGGGGAAATCCCTAGAGTCATAACCAGCACAAAAGAAGATGGCTATGGTTGTTAAGAGGTCAGTCATCTCAGCTCCAGGGCATTCTGCAAGATTTCTTCAGGATAGTGTCCTATGCTTCACCATCTTAAGCTGCTTCATCCATCAGAGGTGGCGATATTCACTGGTGATTGCACAATGTTCAGTATCATTCACAACTCAGAGTCATAGAGCCATTGAGTCATTGAGTCATAGAGTCATACCGCACAGAAACAGACCATTTGATCCAACTAGTCCACACCGACCTTGCTCCCAAACCAAACTAGTCCCACTTATTTGGCCTATATCCCTCCAAACCTTTCCTATTTGTTACTTATCCAAATGTCTTTTAAGTGTTTTAACTGTACCTGCATCCACCACTTCCTCTGGAAGTTCATTCTATGTATAAACAACTTTCTGTGTGAAAAAGTTGCCCACATGTCCTTTTTAAATCTTATTCTTCACACTTTCCTCAGACACTGAAATAGCCCATATCTAGGTTTGGGCTGAGAAGTGACAAGTAAAATTCATTCTACCCAAGTTACAATTGAGCATTTCCAGGAAGGGAGAATCTATCCACTGCCTCTTAACACTCAATGGCATTATCATCACTAACTCCTTCTTTATCAACATCCTGAGGGTCACCATTAACCAGAAACTGAACTAGACTAGCCACATCAATGCAGTGGATTCAAGAGGAGATCAGAGGCTAAGAAGCCTGCAGCAAGTAACTCACCTCCTGACTGTCCAAAGCCTGGCCATCATCTAAAACACACAAGTCAGAAGTCAGATGAAATATTCTCTATTCACCCAGATAAGTGCAACACTCAAGAAGCTTGACGCCATCCAGGTCAACGTAGACAGCTTGATTGGCACCACTGCCACAATCATTTACTCCCTCCACCATCAACATACAATAGCAGCAACTTACTCCATCTACAAAACGCACTGCAAATATTCACCTTCACTCCTCCGACAACATCTTCCAAACCCATAACTACAAAATCTAGAAGGACAAAGATAGCAAATACACGGAAGTAGCACAGTACATTCCCGTACAAGCTCCTAACCATACAGACTTGGAAACGTATGACCATTCCTCCAGTGTTGATGGATCAAAATCCTGGAGTTCTTTCCTAACAGAATTGCAGGTGTATCTTCACCAAAGGACTGCAGCAGTTCAAGAAGGTGGTTCATCAACTCCTTCTCAATGATGCAAGGATGCATTTATGAAATTTTTAAAAACTGGAATTTGTAGTAGGAACCAAATAGAAACACTTCAGTCTTCACAATATTTGGTTGCAAGTTTTTGCTCATCCGGTACTGGGTGCCAGCAAAGCAGTCTGATCATTTACAGACATTGGAAGAATCAAGAGAGGTGGCAGTGAGTAGACTGAGTGTCATCAATATACATGTGACAAATACTGTGGATGATAGGGGCAACATGCAGATGAGAAGTATGAGGTCAATTATACGTCCTTGAGGGACACTAGAGTTAATGGAGTAGGAACATGCAAAATGTAATGCCATGGGCTATGACTAGTGAGAATGGAACCAGCTGAGAGTAGGCCACCCTGCTAGACAGCAGTGGAGAGGCATTGGAGATGGATGGGTTGATCAACATGTATCAAAGACTGCAGACAGACTGTAAAAAGACAAGAAGGGATAGATTATCTTTGTTACAATCACACAGAATTGTGACTTTGATGGGAATGTTTTCAGTACCATGGAAGGCTATTTGGAGGGACTTCCAATTTGGGAAGTGACAACGTGTTTAAGGTCTTAAGAGAAGAAATGAAGGTTGGAGATGGGGTGGCAAGGACATTACAGTTGTGGGTTGTCATTTTGAGAACTATGATGGCAAATTTGAAGGAAGGAGAGACAGGACTTGGGGAAACAGAAATATTAGCAGTATCAGCTCACATGGCATCCAGGAAGAAAAGGCAGATTTTCAGTAGTTCAATGGGAATAGGTTTGAAGAAGCAGGGGGTGGGTCCCATGGACAGGCTAAGTAGGGTGGAGGAATGAGGAGAAATAGGAGAGAAACTGGAGAAAGACACAAGTTCAGGGCCAGCCAAAGGGGGATCTAAGAGGAAGTTTAGTCTGCTAGGCTATGAACATGAAGGGAAGCAACAGAAGCAGTTGATCAGATTATGACATTCTTTGTATTAAAGAAGTTCAGAAGCTCCTTCCATTTGCTGTTGGAGAGGAGGGTGGACAACACATGGGAGAGAGCTGTAAGAAGGTGGTTTACAGTTGAAAGAAGACTCCAGGGTTATCTTTGGATTCGAGGTTAATCTTAAAATAGTGAACAAATTTAGCAATGAAAGTAAGACCCAATAATGTTTTAAGTAGTCCAGATGTTGTAGTGAATGATTAAAACAGTTCTCCACTGTATTAGGTCAAATCTGCATTCCTTTGACATGTGGGAGAGAGAAGCGGCTTTACCAGGGTGAAAGAGAGAATGGGTGGAATTTTTCAAATTCCTGGAACTTTTAGAGGGGGGAAGAGAGGAACTTAATTGGGAAAAATTCAGTTTCTCAATAGCAGGTTAAAGTTTTGCTATTGAGCTGTCATAACATTCCAGCGAGGTTGATTTTCATGGCAGAAACTATTTCGCATTCATTAACAGGTCATGAATACTTATCATCACACCAACCTGCTGTAATTACATTCATGGGCACAACCTTCTTAGCTAAAAATGAGAAACATGTGTGTTCATAAACCGAATCTATACACAATGCATTCCTGGTGAAGTAGATTTTTTCCTCCAAGTTGTGATGAATACAAGCTTCTTCAGTCGCTCGATTCCTTCATAACTAAGGCATTTGTTTATAAAAAACTCTTACATTCTTCGGGTTGAAGCCTCTCCATGCTGACCAACTCAAGAGAAGCCTTAGTCAATTGCAATCTAACTTGTTACTGTTAAATCGAAATAATGTTAGGATGTGGAGCCTGATTGGGTAAAGAAGCCTGCCCAAGCAAGGCAGACAACAGCAAACCTGATTGGGCTGCAAGTGGGGCTGAACTCAAAAGAGGACTCAACTCAAAAGCTCCTATTTTGCAGCTACACTCTTGCCCCATGCAAACTTTTGTTGAAAAGCAATCAGATTTGTACATTCTCCTAAGTATGATGAAAGACAGTGACCTGATGATGCATTAGCTGCTGAGTGTTGTAGCTCATTTCCTGTTTTAAAATGTGAACCCTGGTAGATCTATGGGTGGCAGTGCCACAATAGTGCCATTAGTGCTACACTGGTGCAACAGATGGACAGCAAAGAAGATTACCTCAGAATACAATGGGATCTTGATCAGATGGGCCAACGGTCTGAGGAGTGGCCATAGTCTTTAATTTAGATAAATGTGAGGCGCTGCATTTTGGAAAGGCAAATCAGGGCAGGATTTATACACTTAATGGTAAGGTCCTGGGGAGTGTTGCTGAACAAAGAGACCTTGGAGTGCAGGTTCATAGTTCCTAGAAGGTGAAGTCGCAGGTAGATAGGATAGTGAAGAAGGCATTTGGTATGCTTACCTCTACTGGTCAGTGCATTGAGTATAGGAGTTGGCAGGTCATGTTGCGGCTGTAAAGGACATTGGTTAGGCCACTATTGGAATACTGCATACACTTCTGATCTTGCTTTAGGAAGAATGTTGTGAAAGGTTTCAGAAAAGATTTGCAAGGATATTGCCAGGATTGAAGGGTTTGAGCTATAGGGAGAGGCTGAACAGACTGGGGCTATTTTTTCCGGAGTGTCGGAGGCTGAGGGGGTGACATTATAGGGCTTTATAAAATCATGAAGGGCATGGATAGTATAAATAGACAATATCTTTTCCCCGAGGTGGTGAGTCCAAAACTAGTGGGCATAGGTTTAAGGTGGGAGGAGAAAGATTTAAAATGGACCTCAGGCGCAACTTTTTCATGCAGAGGGTGGTGTGTGTATGGAATGAGCTGCCAGAGGAAGTGGTGAAGGCTGGTAAAATTACAGCATTTAAAAGGCATCTGGATGGGTAATGAATAGGAAGGGTTTCGAGGGATATGGGGCAAATTCTGGCAAATGTGACTAGATTTATTTAGGATATCTGATCGGCATGGACAAGTTGGACGAAGGATCAAGTTCCGTGCTATATATCTCTATGAATCTACGTCTCTATCACGTCTATCATACATGAGCCATCCAATGGAGATGCCTGGCACCTAACCTCCACCGTCGTTGTCCTTTGCAGTGGCAATCTTATAATGTGTACTCACACCCAGAGGAATGTTGAGTATTGAATAGGTAGCGGTACATGCCTGGGATGAGCACGGCAGATCATTCAGTCTCCTGTAGCCCCAGGGGACGGTTCTCCAGTGCTACCCACAGCCACTGCCTTCTGCAGCCACCTCTGTCCAGGATGCCTTCATCAGTCAGGATGGATTTTTATTGTCAAACACAGGTAAGTGAGGGATGCCTTTCTCTCCTGAACAGCCCTCAGGACAACCTTTAGGGAGGCATCTCTACAGCGTGGAATGTCTTTTTACCTGTTCTATGAATCTCCCAAGTGGGTGGAGGTGAGGGGCAAAGGGTGGTGCTCCTGGTTTTGAGAAAGTGAAGTGGTATTTATTGTCTTTAAAAAAAAAGCTGCCCGAATGTTGGAGCCTGGAAGGTCCAGGTGGGTATAACCTCCTGCCCACCGGTTCGCAAATTTTAGCACTTTACCAGCGCATGCATATGTAATGAGCACAGGAAAAGCTGACCCAAACGTGTGTGGAGATTGTCCCCATCCCTACCCACCAGCTATCTGGGCCAATGCCACAATGAGACTCCAGAAAAGAAATTTCCAATCATGATTCTAATAGAGACTAGGACATCAAAAATGGAGGACACCCTGTGGTTCAGCAAGTTTATAACTACACAAATGTCTTGTGAACAAAAGAACAAAGACTAAGCAGGAGGGATTCTGAGAGTAAGTAAATTGGGAGAGTTTTTTTTTCCTCCTGAAGGTCAGAGAGACAAGGATGTAGGTTTGGGATAGGGAAGTGTGATATGGCTTTATATATCATGGGATGAATTTTCCAAGTCCTACAGGGATGGTCTAGGACATGGGGTGAAGTAGAGAGGTCAGGTGATGGACTGGACAGCCTATTGTCTTTCTATCACGGTGACACCTTACCAATGATGGGGATGTTGGCAGACAATCCTCCAGGTCAAAGGACCACTGAGCCACTTAAGATTAAGAACCTCTTCTTTCCTCCACTGGCAATTTATTTGTGATGATTGGGTCCTTTCCTGTTGGCGGGGAGACCACCAAATAAATCCTGGTGGCCTTACTGCAGGAGAGATAAAAGGTACTGCAGATGCTGGAGAATCCGAGATAACAAGCATGGGGCTGGATGAACACAGCAGATCAAGCAGCATCATAGGAGCAGGAAAACTTGACGTTTCGGGCCTAAACCCTTCTGATGA
>JAHRHZ010000271.1:7678444-7704740 GCA_024137785.1 Ginglymostoma cirratum
CTAGACCCGAAACGTCAGCCTTCCTGCTCCTCTGATGCTGCTTGGCCTGATGTGTTCATCCAGCTCTACACCTCGTTATCTCAATTCCTATTTACCCATTTTTCTGCTTATTATTGGCTTAATCCAATCATGAATTGTGACATCGGTTCTGATTCAAACATGAATGGTATACTGATGTTCATTTGCTCATAACTCTCTCTGTAAAAACTTTTTGCCTGCTATCAGGTCTAAATCTCTGATATTTAATCATCTATTTATGGTCCTTATTCTTGACTTCTCAATTATTGGGAACTTTGGGAGGAACTCTTCCTTAATTGAATGACAGCAAATGGGAGCACAATTCAGGATTTCTCCACATGCTGTGTGGTTTTAATTCTAGTAAGATCACTGGTTACATCCCAACCCCAACCATTCCAGCATGTGTTCAAATATGCTGACCATGAAGTAGTGGTGGGCTCCCATCAACAGCAGCAGTTACTACAGGAGACTGGGACTCTATTCAGTGGGGAAGATGCCATCCTAATTAATGGCCAAAACCATGTACCTATTGCTGTGGGGGAGCTCTCTCCCTGCAATCTGACACCACATCTGGCCCTTCATATATCTCAAAATCGTGGTTAATGAACGGATTCCATTCTTACATATGTAATCATAGCCAGAAAAACACCAGCAATGGCTTCTCTTACACTGATAGTAGGACTAATACACTAATAGCTCTTCTTACACTGTTGCCTGTGGTGACCCCAGTAATCTATCTACGCCCCCTCCTATTTCTCATCTCTGCGCTGTCCCTTGGTGAGATCATCTGAATTATAGAATCCCCTATAGTGTGGAAGCAGGCCATTCAGCCCCTTGAGTCCTGACCGACACTCCGAAGAGCATCCCATCTAGACCCACCCCTCCTCCCTATCTCTATAACCCTGCATTTCCCATAGCTAGTCCACCTAGACTGCACATTCGTAAATATTTGGGCAATTTGCTATGACCAATCTACACAATCTGCACGTCTTTGGACTATGGGACGAAGCCAGAGCCCCCATTGGAAACCCACACAGACATGTGGAAAAAGTGCCAAGTAGATTATCCATCTTGGCCTCCTCCAATCAAGAAACGGTTGGAGGCACTGGACACTGCAAAGGCTATGGGTCCTGACAACAATCTGACAATAGTACTGAAGACCTGTGCTCCAGAACGTGTCTCTTCCCTAGCCACACTCCTCCAGTACAGTTACAACACTGGTATCTATCCGCTAATGCGGAAATTTGCCCAGCTATGACCTGTACACAAAAAACAGGACAAATCCAACACGGCCAATTACCGCCCCCTCAGTCTACTCTCGATCATCAGTAAAGTGATGGAATGTATCATCAACAGTGCTATCAAGCAGCACCTGCTCAGAATTAACCTCCTCAGTGACAACCAGTTTGGGTTCTGCAAGAGACACTCAGCTCCTGACCTCATTAAAATCTTGTCAAACATGGACAATAGCGCTAAATTTCAGAGGCGATTTGAGAATGACAGCCCTTGATTTCAAAGCCATATTCAACCGAGTATGGCATCAAGGAGCTCCAGCAAAACTGGAATCAATTAGAATTAGTGGGGAAAATCTCCATTGGTTGGAATCATGCCTGACACACAGGAAGATGGTTGTGGTTGTTGGAAGTCAGTCACCTTAGCTCCAAGACATTTCTGCAGGAGTCCTCAGCGTAATGTCCTAGGTCCAACCATCTTCAGCTGCTTCATCAATGACTTCCCTCCATCATAAGATCAGCAGTGGGAATGTTTACTGATGCTGTACAATGTTCAGCACCATTCACCATTCAGATACTGAAGCAGTCCATATTCAAATGCAACAAGATCTGGACAAGAGTCAGACTTGGGCTGATGAGTGTCAAGTAACATTCATGCCGCACAAATGCCAGGCAATGACCATCTTCAATAAGAGACAATTTAACCATCGGTTTTTGACATTCAGTGGTGTTACCATCACTGAAGCCCCCACTATCAATGTGGTAGCTACCATTGACCAGGAACTCAACTTGCCTCGCTACATTGACACAATGGCTACAATAACAGGTCTGAGTGTAGGAATACAGCAATGCGTAACTTATCTCCTGACTCCCCAAAGTCTGTTCATCATCGACAAGGCACAAGTCATGAGTGTGATGCAATACTCCCCACTTGCCTGGATTGATGCAGCTCCAACAACACTCAAGAAGCTTGACACCATCCAGGACAAGGCAGCCCGCTTGATTGGCACCACATCCACAAACATCCACTCCTTCAGCAAGGACAAAGAGAATAGATACACGGGAACACCACCACCTGCAAGTTCCCTTCCAAGCCACTCGCCATCCTGACTTGGAAATATATCACCATTCCTTTCCTGTCACTGGGTCAAAATTATGGAATTGCCTCCCTAACAACATTGTGGGCCTACCTGCAGTAAATTAGCTGTAGCAGTTCAAGAAGGCAGCTCACCACCACCTTCTCAAGGGCATCTAGGGATGGTCAATAAACACTGGCCAGTCAGCAACACCCATATCCCACCAGTCAATTAAAAAAAACGATCAAACAAACATTATTGGCACAGGACAGTAAGGCTGCTCTTATTCTTATGAGTGGGGGGAGGAAGTCAATTGGGTGTCAATCTCAGGGGAATAACACAAGGTTGAATAAGAGGATACTTGGAAGTTTTATCAGTGGGGGTAGAAATCAAAGGGTTGTGGAGATCTGGGGGTGAGTGTGGTTGTTCAGACGCTATGCCGGGTGCAGAAGTCGGGTCAGAGGATTAATCGAGATCTGAAGCCTTAGGAGTATAAAGTTGGAATCAGATGTTCACCCCTCAAACAAAATCAAAAAAAAAATCTGGATGTTACTACATTGCTGCTTTTGCAAATTTGTTGTGCACAAATTGACTGCCATATTTGAGACTGTAGCAGCAAATACACTTCAAGAGTAGTTCTTTAATTGTAAAATACTTTAGTTCATGGGCTCTGTAAGTCCCATAGAAATTCAAGTCTTTCTTTTTCTGTCTCTCTGCTGCTTGACATCAAATGATGAGATGAAGTGTTGCATAACTAATGCAAACTACCTCTGTGCCACAAAGTAAGCCCCTCCCATGTTATTGTGAAGCAGAGATAAAGGGCAGAGTACAAAGGAAGCCTACAGAAGTTGTTGTAAATATGGACATTATCAGACACCTACTGTATTGTTTCTAGAGGCAGGTGAGGTTTGTGTACACCAATGTTCCAAGTACATAAGCAAATACTTTGCAAATTTACTGACTGCAAACGTTTTTAGGGCTGATCTCTGAACTCCACCGGGAGACAACCTAAATATATTATTATATTGTTAGAGTGCAATTGACTACATAATGATGATGCGCTCCTGATGGACCTGGGGGGAACCAAGAGCATCAACTGGCATTTGTAATACCACAGAAAGTGAACAAAAGTGGCACTTACATTAAAAAACTTCCCTCAAAAACACCACTGAAACTAAGCCTCCCAGATGTAATTAAGTGGGACATGGATTTGTCATAGTTAAAGGGTACACCCAATATTCTGTAGTTTGTATAATTGAAGATGGCCAATCGTTAATAGGTGTGTGCAGTGCTAATGGAGATCACTCAAAAGACAGGAGCTATAAAAATCCAGAAAAGTACAGATCATTAAACATTTCTAATTGTAAGGGGTTTTTTGTGAAAATACTACTTAATTGCATTTTGCCAATAATCAAATATGCAAGTATAGGATACTTGAAATCTGGAACTGTTTATTGTACCAGGTGAAACACCCTACAAAATGTCATTGCAAGATGTTTAATGAAATATCACCGAACATTTCTCCCTTTTTAAAACCATGTCGAAAAAGAAAATGAGGTTGATGTTTTTGCTGTGCTATGTCTTACAACCAGGATGTCAATAAACTTTTAAGCGACATATTCATGATATTATCACTGTATCACAGCATGTAACCTGACAGTACATGCTGAATACAGCTTATACAGCTGCAATATGACTCAGACAGCATCATTTCTGATGAAGGGTCTAGGCCCGAAACGTCAAGTTTTCCTGCTCCTATGATGCTGCTTGGCCTGCTGTGTTCATCCAGCCCCACGCATTGTTATCTCGGATTCTCCAGCATCTGCAGTACCTTTTATCTCTGATACAATTTTAACCCCACTGTGAAGCCTCTTCTAAAGATGCCTACCCTGAAGAAGTTACCCTCCTCCCTCCGGACATAACTCAGGGAATCTCTCTCCCACTGCAACTCTCTCATAATCTCTTCGGCCTTGAAACTGCTCGACCAGCATTTCTGATGAAGGGTCTAGGCCCGAAACATCAAGTTTTCCTGCTCCTATGATGCTGCTTGGCCTGCTGTGTTCATCCAGCCCCATGCCTTGTTATCTTAAAAATGCTGTTCATTTTAAACTTAATGTTATCTCAGACACTGATGCACCTGTGAATATAATAAATTTTTTGAATAAATAGCAAACTGATATAATACCTGTTAGATTTTAGAATATCAGTTTTTTAATGTTATGAGGGCTAACTTAAGCATTGCTACACTGTTCTATTGGTGACTAAAACCACGTCAATTCTTAGTTTCTTCAAAGGTTTTGGCCTTGATGCAGAAATATATGTTGGCTACTTCCCATTAGCAATATTGTACAGATCTTGGCTTGTCTTATCTGACTCTACGCAACACGAGTACTCTGCTCCATCCCTAACTCCCTGGGTCAAAAGCAGGATATTAAGATGTCTGTTTACTTGCTACATTGTGGACATCTACTGGTGACAGCACTGTTCTTCAGGATACCAACACTGGAACATGCTGCAGTATGATCATGCCTGATGCACAAATATAATTGGGTACATTATTACTACCATACTTTTTTTTGACCTGGGTCTACTTAATAAGGGAAAACTACTTAGTATTCTAATGAGAAGAGGCCTTACCTTAAACATCATGTAGGTTATTGCATGATACAATCATGTACAAGCTACTTTAGTTTGACATTGTCATTTACAATATTTGGAGACATAACATAACAGGACAGTCTCTTACATGATCCTAAGATATTCTGCTTCTCACCCAAATCCTTATGACAGTATAAATTTGAATGGAGCCTAATGCAGTATTTAGCAATAATCTTTTCAGAACCATTACTTTATACAAGTTCATATTCTCCTTCATTATGCTCTATCTGCCAAATGTTTACCCAATCATTTACCCGATGGATTTCCCTTTGCAGATTCCTTATGACCTCTTTACAACTTATCTTTGTACCTATTGTTATGCTTTCATCAAACTTAGCAATCATATATCTGGTTCCTTCATCCAAAATGTTAATAGAGTTTATAAATAGTTCTGCTTCTCCGACACAAAATCTTGAGAAGATCCACAATCCTCTGAAATTGTCTGTCCTGCCAGGTTCAAAAGGGCCTCCATTTCTGAGATAACTCTGTTTCTCTCTCCTGGCTCCTTACCTGCTGGATGTCTACTGGCAGTTCAGATTTCCTGCATCTTAATATTTAGTCTCACCTGAGACTAAACAGGATACAAAGATCTCCATAAAGGCCCAGCAATCTTCTCCCTTGCCTCTCTCAGTATCCTGGGAAAGATCATTTCAGGCCTTGGGGACTCAAATCATAGTGTGGAAACAGGCCCTTCAGCCCAACAAGTCCACACTGAGGGTCAGAGCATTCCACCCAGACCTATCCCCCTAGAACCCACCTAATCTACACATCCCTGAAACACTACAGGCAATTTAGCCTGGCCAACTAACCTAGCCTGCATATCTTTGGACTATGGGAGGAAGCCGGAGCACCCGGAGGAAACCCACACAGACACAGGGAGAACGTGCAAACTCCACACAGACAGTCACCCGAGGGTGGAATCGAATCCAGGACCCTGGTGCTGTGAGGCAGCAGTGCTAACTACTGAGCCACCATGCGACACCCAACACTTCCTCCTTCTCAATATCAACATACCCTAGAACATCAATACAGCAATCTCTAATCTTACCATCATCCACATCTTTCTCCTTGGTGAATACCAATGCAAAGTACTCACTTCTTCCTCTGGCTCAATACATAAATTCCTTCCTTTGTCCTTGCGTGGAGCTACCCTTTCCCTAGTTACCCTCTTGCCCCTAATATATGTGTACAATGCCTTGGGATTCTCCTTAATCTTACTTGCCAAAGACATTTCATGGCCCCTTCTAGCCCTCATACTTCTTTGTATAAGTTCTTTCCTGCTTCCTTTATATTCCACAAAGGCCTTGTGTGATTTCAGTTTCCTAAACTATGGATATGCTTCCTTTCAATTCTCCACTAAACTTTCAACATCTCTTGTCATCTGGGATTCTTAAACATTGCATCCTTGCCTTTCACCCTCACAAGAACGTGCTGTGTCCTGAACTTTGATCAATTGGCCAAAGACTTGCATATCTCATAAATGCCATACGCTTAAACAGCCACACGCAATCTAATTTCTCCAGTACCTATCAAATACTGTTGTAATTAGCCTTCCCTCAATTTGGCAATTTCACCAAGGACCAGAGTTATCCTTATCCATAACTGTCTTAAAACTTTCAGAATTATGATGACTATTCCCAAAATGATCCCCATACTGAAACTTCGATCACCTGGTTAGGTTCATTCCTTAATATAGGTCTAGTACAGCCCCTTCCCTCACTGGATTATCTGCATATTGTTTCCAAAAACTGTCCTGGATGCACCTAACAAATTTTGCTTCATCTAAGCCCCTGACACTAAGGGCATCCCAGTCAATTTTGGGGAAGTTAAAATTGCCCATTACATCAAACCTGTTGTTTTGACACATTTCCATGATCTACCTATACATCTCTTCCTGTATCTCCTGCTACCTATCAGGAGGCCTGTAGTATAACCTCCTAATAGTGCTTGCACCTTTCTTATTCCTGAGTTCTACCCATATGGCCTCAATGGATGAGGCATCCAAGATGTCCTCCCTTCGTCCAACTGTGACATTCTCCTTAATGAGTAATGTTACTTCCCCACCCCTTTTACATTCCACTCTATCACGTCTGAACCATCCAAACTCTGAAATGTTGAGCTGCCAGTCCTGCCTGTCTCTCAACCAAGTTTCTGTAACGGCCACAACATTGTAGTTCCACATTCTAATCCAGGCTTTAAGCTCATCTGCCTTATACCCCTGTTATATCTGTTATACCCCTTGCATTAAAATAAATACGCTTCAAACCGCAAGTCCTGTCATGCTCATTAATCTGTCCCTGCCTGTTCTTCCCATTAGGCTTATTTGACTTAACCTTTACCTTCTCCTCAATCATGCCACATGCTGACCTACTACTCCGGTTGCTAGACCCTTGCCACACTATTTTAAACCAGCTTATTTCAGAGGAGTTGAGGATGCACACAGGGACACACAAAGGCAGCAACGGTTATGAACAAGTGAGTCTTTACCTGAGTCGCAACCAGTGACTAGTGGGATGCTGCAGGGGTCTGTGCTTGGACCCCAACTACTTACAATATTTATTAATAATATAGATGAGGGATCTAAACATAATAGCTCTAAGTTTGCAGCTGACACAAAGCTGGGTGGGAGGGTGAACTGTAAGCAGGATGCAGAGATGCTTCAATGTGATTTGGACAAGTTGAATGAGTGGGCAAATACATGGCAGATGAAGTACAATGTAGATAAATGAGAGGTTATCCAGTTTGGTAGCAAAAACAGGAAGGCAGATTATTATCTGAATGGCAATAGATTTGGAAAGGGGAAGATGCATTGAGACCTGGGTGTCCGTGTACACCAGTTGCTGAAAGTAAGCATGCAGGTGCAGCAGACACTGAAGAAGACAAATGATATGTTGACCTTTACAGCAACAGGGCAGTAGTACAGGAGCAGCAATTACTTGCGAAAGTTGTACAGGGCTTTGGTGGGACCACATTTCATGTATTATGTGCAGTTTTGTTTTCTTCTAAGGAAGGATGTTCTGGCTATGGGGGGAGTGCAATGATGATTTACCAGACTGATTCAACTGACGCGAGGACAGACTGGATCAGTAGACGCTAAATTTACTGGAGTTAGAAGAATTGAAAGAGGGGGGATCTCTTAAAAGCCTATAAAATTCTAACAGGACGAGACTGGGTAAACACAGGAAGGATGTTCCCGATGACTGGAGAGTTCAGAACCAGGGTTCACATTCTATGGATATGCTGTAGGACTTTACATAACAGCTTTGTCATGAAAAAATGTTAAACATTTTCGGGTTCTTATTGGCTGCATCAGTTATCCCCATGCATATTAAATTTGATGTAGCAAATCAGAAGCATTTCTCCCTATAGTCATAGAAATCCACAGCACATCAAAGGCTCTTCAACCCATTGAGTCTGTGTCAGTCAAAAGCAAATACCTAACTATTCTAATCACATTTTCCAGCACTTGGCCCATAGCCTTGCATGCTCTGGCATTGAAAATGTACATCTAAATACTTCTTCAATGTTATGAGGTTTTCTGTGTCTATCACCCTTACAGACAGAGTTCCAAATTCCCAGCACCCTCAGGGTGAAAAGATTTTTCCTCACATCCCCTCTAAATCTCCAGCCCCTTATTTTGAATCCATGCCCCCTGTTTGTTGATCTGTCCACCAAGGGGAAATGTTTCTTCCTTTCTACCCTGTCTATGCTCCTCATAATTTTAAACATGAAAAATCATAACGCCCCTCAGTTTCCTCTGCTCCAAGGAAATCAGTGGTAGCCTATCCAATCGATCTTCACAGTTAAAACTCTCCAGACCAGGCATCAACCTGGTAATTTGCCTCTGTACCCTTTCCAGTGCAATCACATTCCCCCTACAACGTGGATTCCAGAACTGCACACAATATTCTAGCTGTGGCCTTAGCAAGCTTTTGTATAGTTCCTGCACAACGTCCCTGCTCTCAAACTCTTTGTCTCCGCTAATAAAGGCAAGCATACCACTATGCCCTCTTAACTACTTTATCTGTCAGTCCTTAACAAATGTAAAGATTGCTGCACAATCCCAACTTTCTTTCTTTTGCTTCATATTTTAAGAATTTGTAGTTTTCTTTCTTATCCTATTTTAAGTGATTCTTTCCCACACTTTGCAATTAACCTAACAATTTTCTTTGTAAATGCTTAAAGTATTATTTAAACAATCAACAAATTAAGCTGGATAAAGTTCCTGGTTAAAATGCATAATTCCCATTTATTATTCTCATATGCTAAGAGACTGCAATCATATTTCAGATCTCTTTGTCAAGATGCTCAAGTACCCCACATGACCTGGGTAAGGCAGGAGGTGCAAACGCAATCCCCTGCCTAGTGTCCTGTAAATTGCTGTTTGCAGAGACACACTGCTCATAATACCTGCGGACTTTGCTTCCATGATGCGAGCTTCTATTGAAATCTAACCGATAAGAAAGGTTCATTTGTATCTTATACTAAACATGATGTAATGAACATAGGTCAGCAACATAGTTGGCATCCTGCCACGGTCTATGGGGGGAAATGGCTGCCAATTGAGGAAAAACAAATGTTGTCACTACAGTTTGCAACATGTGGTCTGTTTTCTGAGTGGTACTTGTCCCAAATACACGAAGTCTGGAAATGCCACAAACATTTTCTCACAGTTTTAGTCAGAAACTCAGACACATCTTGTCTAACTCCTCTATCCTCAGAAAAGGATCAATGAATTTTCCAAGGGATTCTGGAATGGCCAGATATGATAAAATCCAAGATTTAGACTTTGTTTGCAGTTTCTCCATACCTGTCGGATGACACAGTGTACATTTGTGCAGTGCCATCAATGTAGTTCAAAGGTCTTGCAAAATGGAACCCACCCTGAGCTTCTGAAATCCATAAACTTGTATACAACTACAACTAGCCAGACAACTGAGAAAAAATTGCAGCCCATTCCTTTTGAGGACATTGGAGGATCTGCTACATGACAACCTAAGAAACTACTTGTTATTTACCAGATTATTAGACTCACTAGCTCCCTTTCGTAAGGATAGCGTTGACCAACGAACTCTGGATTAATGAGTTTGTGTATGGAATGGAATCCTAATCACCAAAAGAGGCCAGTAGGGTCAGTGAGAAAGAGTAATATGTATGTGGTTTTGTCTTGAGAATACTTTTGCCCTTTAGTAACTGGACATTGAGATACCCTTCATTTTGGTAAAGCCTCAATGCATCATTGCTCTCTGGGACATGTAATTTTTTTTAAAAAATATAAGTATTTTGGATCTGCAAACCTATAATTTTCTGCCTATAACTGAAGTCCAAAATGGCCTCTGAGGCACACGTGCACAATTCTGGTGCAGAAAGTGCCAGGCACCACTTTGGGCAGGGCAACGACACAAGTAAATGCATGAAAAATACTCAGATTGCAATACTAATCAACAGCAACATTGATTTTTATGCCAGCAATGCTATTCTGGAACTCAACAATCTAGATATCACCCAACCCTTTACCATGTAGAGTTGACCACAAAGGAAAGATTCCCCCATCCCCACCTATCTAGAGAGCTTTGCAAGTTAGAATTTTTTTTTTAGAACCCCTACAGTGTGGAAACAGGCCCTTCGGCCCAACAAGTCCACACCGAACCTCAGAGCATCCCACCCAGACCCACCCCCCCCCAACAGCCCACACCTCCTTGAACACTATGGGCAATTTAGCAGGGCCAATCCACCTAACCTGCACATCTTTGGACCGTGGGAGGAAACCGGAGCACCCGGAGGAAACCCACACAGACACGGGGAGAATGTGCAAACTCCACGCAGACGCCCAAGGCTGGAATTGAACCCAGGTCCCTGGTGCTGTGAGGTAGCAGTGCTAACCACAGAGCCACCGTGCCACCCATGTAAAGTTAGTTGTTGATTGATTTCTTCTGGCTGTTACTGTTTGCAGAGGTGTTTGATGATTCGTACAACTAAGTTTTAAATCCCCAGGGAATGATATGAGAGGCACTGAAGAACTTTAAACTCAAAACAAAATACGGGAAATACACAGGTGGTCAGGCAACATCTGTGGAGACTGGAACAGTGTTAACAGTTCAGGTCAATAACCTCTCTTCAGAATTTGGGGTTGTTAGAAAGTGATATGGGAAAAGGAAAAAAAGGGAAGGTCCGTGATGGGTTGGAAGATAGGACAGATTAAATCAGAGTTAACGTTTCAGGTTGAGTGACCCTTCCTGAACTTTTCCAACAATTTCTGGTTTTGTTTCTGATTTACAGCATCTGCAGTTCTTTCGGTTTTTACTGTTTTTATTTACTATTTTTCCGTTTTCCTGGTACCGTTGGTTTGTGCTAGGATAACTGCTGTATCTCAAGCAGCCATTCCAGAATCGCAAAATTATAGGAAGAGGTAATTTTATTCATCTTGACCTTGCCAGCTTTCCAAATAAGCATCAAAACTAGTGCCTCTTTCCAGTCTTCTCTTTGTAACCCTAAAAATTTTCAATTAACTATCATATTCCTTTTGGAATGCCAATTGAACCTGCTTATGCCACACTCTCAGGTAGTGCATTCCAGCTACCATGAGTTGAAAACCTGCTCAAATCTTGTTTCATGATGATAATAAATAATAGTAATGATGATAATCATAAAATGATAGTAACAACGATGTTGAAAACAGAAAATTCAAGACGAATGGGAAGAGATCTTCTTCCTGCAGGAGGAAGAGGAAAACGTCCTGCCATCTCTCTGTTATTGCAATGCAGTGAACATTCAAAATTGGAAAGCCCATGTTCCACGTGTAAACTTTCATGGTTTCTCTTTCTCTAAACTGAAAGCAAACAGCAGAGCTTACACGAGGAACCACAGGACTATCAGACATCTCCCGTTATTTCCGTTTTTAGCCTCGATTAAAGGGAAAGAAAGAGTGAGGTGTGTTGCTAGCTTTCAGGAGGAAGAGAGAAAACAAAGTATATGCTGAACAAGGAAAAAAAAAAAATCACCGTCTCCAGCCGTAAGCCAGTGAGCTGGGTTCGCAGCTTCCCACCCCGTGCCTCTATCGAGGAGTCAGAGCGGGGCGGAGACTGTGCGAGAGGCGCAGGCTGCAGGCTGCCTCCTGGCAGTGTAGGCCCCGTTGTCAGGGTAACCAACCTCTTTAGCCCCGGTAAGAACGTTAAATATCCACCGAACAGTCAGGCTGACTGCTTTTTGGAAGTGATTAAAACCTCCTTAACATGGACTTGGGGGATGCTCCGTTCTCGTTACACGATTTTTTTTTTGTCTTCGTCAGACTTGTTTCCCCAGACTACAGCAATGTGACTTATCCCTAAAAGAAGTGTAACTAATCGAATCGACATTTAATGCCATCCTTTTGATTTTGGAGAACGTTTCATCTCCCAGACCAAATGGGTGCAATGGTAGTGTCCCTGCTCCTGGACTAGGAGGCCCAGGTGGAAGTCCCAACTGCTCCAGAGGTGTGTAATAACACCTCTGAACCGATTGATTAGAAAAATGGGTTAAGTTTTTTTTTTCAAGGAAAAAGCACAGCAAGTGTTGATGGGGCTCTTGTGGCACAGGAGTAGTATCCCTATCTCTGAGCCAGGAGACCTGGGCTCAAATCCCACTTTGTCCAGAGGTGTGTCACAACAAGTTGATTAGAAAATTGACTGTACCTATTTAAAGGTTATGCTATGCAGTGAACTCTACCTGGCTTTGTAACCTGATCTGAAATGTTATGACACATCCTAGTGACTAGTGGGACTTCTTCCTAGGAGGATTGCTGCCACTGCATTATAAGACCCACTTAAGCCATAGAAATCTGTCATTTTTCTTATTTATTTACTTATTTTAAAAAAGGCTGAAGGATGCATTGGTACACTTCTTAGAAATGTGGTTCTTTTGGTTTCTTTCTATTTCATTCCTACATTAAGTGACGAGTAACTATGTAACTGAAGTAATTCATTGATGGTAATGAAAGATGCTTTATAAATGTAAGCCTTTTAAGAAATATTTGTGAGCATTTTGTAATGCTGGGAAATAGTATCCAATCTCGAAATAACGTGCAAGTGTATGGGTTAAGTGCTGCAAAAGGGATTAATAGATGTTTACAGACTGGTGTGGACATGATAAGCTAAAGGATCCTTTTTTTGTGTGTGTGTGTGTTTTACTTGTGTGGATTCATATCTGTTTCAAGATATTTTCTTATCAACCTGCTCAGGGATGTTTCAAGAAGGGTATTGCCTGAAATGTTGACTGCCCCTTTCTGCCAGATGCTGCCTGGCCTGCTGTCGTCTTACAGCCTCCTGTTTGGGATGTTTTAAGTTTGGAGCAGGTGGAATATGAACCCAGGCTTCCTAGTTTGGCATAGGGACACTTCCACTGCCCCACAAGAGGCCTTAAGGCCTTTTTTTTTTATCAGCTGCTCTGGGATTTGAACCTATAACTGCTCAGCACTGGCTTTGGGGCAACCTGGGCCTCAGGATCCACAGTGAAATAACACTATTTCCATATCACCGTCTCTCAGTATGAGTTACGATGGAGAGGAAAGAACACAGGTTTTGAATATGTTCTAATCAGCCTCTTCAGAGATGTTATTACTCACCTCTAGAGTGGTTTGAACTTGAACCCAAGCGTCCTGGTCCAGAGGTAGTGACACTGCCAGTATATCATAAGCCCTTTACAGCCTCTTTCCATGTTGTATAGAATCATATAGTACAGACTGAGGCCATTCAACCCATCAAGTCTGCACTGATCCCCTGAAGAGCTTCCCACCCAGACTCACTACTGTGCCAGTGCCTTGTTTCAAAGATAGAGGACACATTTGTGGTTCTCTGTATTATAATTTCCCAATGTGAGACTGTGTTTACCTTGGGGGATCCAAGTAAATGTCCCCACAGGCGAGGGAAAGAGCTCATCAATGTGTGTCAGAACACTTGTGCACCCTCTTGGTGCCTTGAATGTAAAATATCCCAAGGCAGTTCATAACATAAACTGGAGAAAATTGAGTGGTGCATGAGATTTTAGGAGAGGTCATCATGTCAATAATAGGTTGGTCAATGAGGTGGAATTTAAGCAATTTCTTTAAGGATGGGACCGGCATACAGAAGAATATTGAGTTTGAATCTTAGGCAGATGAAGTTGTGGTAGAGCGATGAATTCAAATGAGTATTTGAGCTATTCTGGTTGTTTGTGGGGGAAAGGAAAATTATTAAGTGATAAATAAAGAATGGGAATAGAGGGAGGAGAATGTTGTGGTTAAAATTATACTGTTGGCCCTGCTGAACAGGTGGAAATACAAAAGGAACTGAAATGATGCATTCCATGGACAAACCACTGGAGGGAAGTGTAAGTATGTGACTGTCACAGAGGAAGGCATTGTATGTATTTTTTTATGTTTTCTTCTGAAAAAAACAATAACTTTAGAAAGTTTAAATTGCCAGTGGCTAAATTAAAAGGATTGCATTGCAATTTTCTTTTTGATTTCAGACTCTAACAAACTAAAAGGAACATTTGACTGAAGACTATTTTGTTGGAAACATACTCTACAGGAAAAAAATCTCCTTGTTAACGTTTTAAGCAACAAAAAATCTGCCTCCACTGTTATTGTTTACACTACCCCTTAAGTGATCCTTTATTCTCTCAGAACCAACTATAGGTAATTTTTTAGCTCCCAAGGGCTTCCCTTCTTTTCCTATACCAGACTAATAATTTCTAATCCTTGAACTAATTTTTACAGTTGAGGCTACCCTGAAGATTATCCCTTCAAAACTAAGCAAATCTACATAACTTGTTAAAACCCTCATACACTCTGAAGAGATGAGTTTGAGCTACCAGACACCTGAGAATGGTGACCTGTATCTTGTGTTTTGTCTGTCTTGGATTCTGATGGGCTGAAGTTTGATAGTTTAAGAAAACTTCCTTAGGGTAGATCTGACAGTGCCATCTCCCTCTTCAAATCCATATCTATGGCAATGTTATTCACAATTTTTATTTTAAATCCAAGAGCAGTAATCTTCCCAGTAACTGATGCACGTGGGGATTAGGAGGGGGTTGGGTATCGGTTTCTTGAATCTTTCAGTTTGTGAGAAATGCTAGTAGCATCTGGGAGAACTCAACTCATTGTTGCCACTAGGTAAATGTACATTTAAAATAAAGCAACCTGGACCAGTTATCAGTTAGTGTATCTGTGATAGGTCATTCAGTCTTTATTGATCAGCAAGTATTAAAGTAGCACTAACATTCATTATTCCCTACAAATTGCCAATAAAAACCCTGTTATCAGGATCTCTAGCATCTGAGCGTTCTTGATGCTTGTGATCCTGATAACAGGGATTTTGTTGTAATACTAATGAGTTATCCTTTAAACTTAAATCTTCTTTAATTAAAGTAGAACCATTGACAGACATTGGCGTCTATTTGCTGTCAGCATAGATGTTTTGGTCATTATTTACAGACGTGGATACCATGTACCTTGCTAGTAAAACAGTCTGCCCCTCCATCTTTAACCTTAAAATACAAGCCAGCCAGGCTTGTAGTCAGTAGAATTGAGAACAGCTGAAATGACCCCTTGCCCTATTCCCCCATTTCTCCATTGTACCTTAAATTAGAGACTGTTTCAAAACATATTTTTAAAACCACTCTTTGTATTCATTTGCCTGAAGCTAGTGGATAACAAGATACCTGCAGCACTCCTCCTGTGCCTGAAGGGCCAGATATCTTCAACATCCACCAATAAGAACGAACAAGACAGCATAAAGACTTCATTGTCTCAAGTACTGAGATCTGTGTTCCTACAGTTCTGGTTTCTTGCATGTACCTTAGAGACCTATGGGTGAAGCACACTCAAATTGGCACAAAAATGGGTGAACTACACCAAATGACGGCACTACCCGTGAACAACTCTATTTCCTACATGGATGCCCCAGGAACCAGGTATTACCACACAGTGTGAAATCCAAACCCCCTACCAACAACCCACAAGCTCGCAAAATAGCCGCAGGAATGTAAAGCTAATGATAAATGACGCACCCAACTATGATCCCGACACTGACCAGAAAAAGCAAACTTGACACCCTCAACACATCGGAAAGGAAAGCCCTAGGAGGACTGAAAAAGGACAAGAACATCACAATACTACAGCAGACAAAGGGTGCGTGACAGTAATACTAAGTAAACGGGACTACTTCTCCAAGGCACAGGCACTGCTAGCCGACGAGAACACATACCAGCAAGTGCAGACAGACCCGACATTGCAAATAGGCAACAAGATCCTCAACACGTTAGCGATTCGAACAGACTTCTTAAGAATGAAATCCGAAGGAACCAACACCTCCCCGTCCATTCTACGGCCTCCCAAAAGTGCACAAACCGGAAGTACCTTTTGGACCCATAGTCTCCCTGCCAGGCACGCTATCTCACAGATTAGCCAAGGAACTCCAAAGGAGACTAAAGCACCTCGTCAACAAGTCACCCCACTCAATCCACTCAGCCCAAGAGTTCCTCCATTCCATCAAGGACATAAGAATAGATGATGACGAGACTATGGTATCATTCAACATTACTGCCCTAGTCACATCGATAGACATACCACTAGAAAGAGAAACACTGGCAACACTACTAAAATGAGAACAAGACCCCAGTGACACCATTTCCACAGACAACATGCTGAAGCTACTGGACCATTGCCTCACCACCCACTTCACCTTTAACAGCCAAATATATGAACAGATCAACGGGACACCCGTGGGATCACCTATCTCTGGACTAATAGCCGAAGCGGTGATGCAGAGACTGGAAAGTATGGCCCTTCTGCTAATCCAACCAAGACTGTGGATACACTACGTGGACAACACATTGGTCATTTAAATAGACCAAAATGGAGGAGACACATAAACTAATAAACAACACCCTCACTGGAATCAGATTCACCAGAGAGGAGCAGGAGGAGAACAAACAGCTCCCATTCCTGGATGTCATGGTAGAGCGCAGGACAAATGGGGATTTCCTAACAAAGGTACATAGGAAAGCCACACATACTGACCAAGTATGAACTTCAATAGCAACCACCCTAACACAACGAAGTTGCATGAGAATATTGTTTAAATGGACAACAATACACTGCAGCAGCACAGAGCTACACCAAAAAGAAGAGGAGCACCTCTTCCAGAGACAATGGATACTCAAAACTGAGTCAGAAGATGCCTATTACACGAACAACACCAGGAAGATACTTCACGCCCCAACACACTCATCATGCTACTTTACTTCAGGAACACGTCTGAACTGACCACAAGACTTCTACGACCACTGGGCATCAGAATAGCACACAAATCCACATCAACCCTACGTCAACTGCTCACCCAAACCAAAGATCCACTACTCACTATGGACAGGACCAGTGTCATTATACAAAATTCCCTGCAGAGACTGTGACAAACACTACATTGGACAAACAGGAAGGAAATTGACAACGAGGGTACACTAACATCAATTGGCTACAAAAAGACACAACCAATATTCACTCATCTCTATCCACGTGGATAAGGAGAACCGCCAATTTGACTGGGACAACACAAATCCTGGGATGGACAAAGCTGAGACAAGAACAGGAATTCCTAGAAGTGAGGTACTCCACCAAGGAAGCCATCAGCAAACACATAGAGCTGGACCCCATATACACTCCACTGCAAAGGAAAACCAGAAGTGAGGTAATCCAGCTCAACGGACCCCAGAGTTTAAATAACAGGCAGGAAAACACAATGGCGCTTCATCAGAAGCCACACTGATGATGTTACCCAGCATGGTAACGAAACGTCTGCGAAACAACGAACCAGATCTACTCTAAAACCTCATCCCTAATTTTAAGATAACAAGCATGGGGCTGGATGAACACAGCAGGTCAAGCTCCTATGATGCTGCTTGACCTGCTGTGTTCATCCAGCCCCATGCTTGTTATCTCGGATTCTCCAGCATCTGCAGTACCTTTTTATCCCTAATTTTAATCTTAAGATGTAAGCATTAGGAGCAGGAGTAGGGAATTCACCCCCTTGAGCCTGTCTGGCATTCAATATGATAATGACTGATCTCATCTCAGCCTTGACTCTACTTTGCCACCAACAATCTTAAATCCTTCAACCTATTAATTATTAAAAATCTATTTTCTTAATGTCCCAGCATCTGTTACACCGAGGTAATGAATTCCACGGATTCATGACGAAGTAATTTCTCCTCTGTTTTAAATCCATTACCTCTTATCTTTAAATCTGACCTCATTCTGGATTGCTGCACATGTGGAAACATTCCTTTCCACATCTAATTTGTAAATCACTATTAGCACCTTTTATAGGTGTCCTTTCATTCTTTTAAATTCCAGAGAGTATAGGCCTAAACTACTAAATCTCTCTTCTTAAGACAAACCCATCATCTCTGCAATCAATCTTTATGAATCTCCTCTGAGCTGCCTCTAATACAACTACATCCCTCAGGCATTTGGGCCAAAATTGTATGCAAACTCCAGGTGTGGTCTCTCTCTAATGCCTTGTACAGTTGCAGCAACATTCCCTACTGTTGTACTTTGTTCCTTGGCAAATGGAATTGATATTTTCTTTTGTTTTCCTTTTATTACCTGCCTACTTGTTTTCTGCAATTCATGCTCAAGGACACCCAGATCCCTCTGCACCAAGGTACTCGGAAGTTTCTTTTCCTTTTTAGGTAATAAGTCGCCTTTCTATTCCTCTTACAAAACAGATAACCCCACACCTGTCCTTGTTAAATATCATCTGCCAACTTTGGTTCATGCACCCAACCTATCCAGATCCATTTGTAACTTACTTATTTCTTCATTGCAACTTACTTTCCACCTATTTTTGTCATCTGCAAATCTAGCTATAATACTTTCTATCCCTGTATCCAAGCCACTAATATAGATTGTTAATGGTTGAAGCCTGAGGAGCAAACCTTGTGGCACTCCACAAATTACATTTGCCAACAAGGAAAAAACTATTTACACCCTCCTATCTGCTTTGTCCAGCCAATGCTCTATCCAAGCCAATAAACTACCTCCAACCCCACGTGACCTTACCTTGTGTGTTAACCTTTTTGTGCGGCACTGTATCAAACGCCTTCTGGACATTCAGATATTTTATCTACAGGATTTCTGTTACCCACCTTGCTTGTTACATCTTTGAAGAACTCTAGCAAATTAGCAAAACACAATTGATCATTTATAAAACCATGCTGACTCTGATGGATTGTATTTTGCATTTTTAAATGTTCTGTTAATAATTCCCTAATAGATTCTCTCAATTTCCCAATGATGCATGTTAAACTAACTTTTTTTTTTTTTTTTTGTTTTTTTTTTGTTAAAAGCCTTGTTCCTTTTTTAAATAAGGGTGTTGTATTAACACTTCTTTCCAAAACATTGGGGGAAAATCCAAAGCCAGAGAACTTTTTAGAATATTATAACCAATGGATCCACTATCTCTTCTGCCACTTTAAGACCCTAGGAGTGCAAACCTTCAGCCCTGGAGACTTGTCAACCTTCAACCCCAATAGCTTGCACGCTACTTTTCCCTAGTAGTGGTGATTGCTGTAAGTTCCTCCCTTTCTATAACCTCTTCATTACCTGTTACTATTGGAAGGGTATGAATGTTCTCCATAATGAGAATTGAAGCAAATTATTAATTTAGTGACTGCCATTTCTGAGATCCCCACTATTAACTCTCCAGTCTCATCCTCCAATGTCAACATTCACTTTAGCTACTCCTTCCCTAAAATATTCTTCTAGCAGCTTTCACTGTCACCTTTTTGTTAGTCTTCTTTCATCTTTTATCGTTGCTCTTCTTTTTTTTTTGTGAATTTTTTTTGATAACCTTTTGTTGGTCTTGGGGAAATTTCCCAGTCTTCCAGCCTGCTACTCAGGTATGCCTTAGACTTTTGTTTTTATATTATCCTAACTTCCTTGCTTAGCCACGAATGATATTTGCGCGCTCTATCTATCTTTCCTAGGATATATTTTCGGTCAGAGCAATTGAATATCTCCTTAACTGTCTGCCACTGCTCATCAACTGTCCTCCCTTTTTAGTCATCTTGCCCTTGTCTGTGTAATTACCTTTGTTTTACTCTGGGACTCTAGTTTCTCATCTTCCAACTGCATTTGAAATTCTAGCATGCTATGATCTTTCTTCCTCTTGAGAGGATCCTTTCCATGAGATCATTCATTAATCCCACTTTATTACATAGTACCAAATCCAGAAAAACCTGCTTCCCATTTGATTCCTAAACATTATTTGTTTCTTGGAGCAATCTCTAATATATTCAGTCAACTCTCCCTCAAGGCTACCTTTCCCAATTTCCTTATCATTCCACAAATGGTATCCATGCTTGTAGATACGTTTGCCCTAAATGCAACAGTATCTCTCTCCCATCTGTCTCCTCCCTTTCCTTCTTAAAACCAACCTTACAATCCCAAGATTTTGTTACCTGTCCAAAAATCTGCTTATGTATTTAGTGCCCACTTTTGTTAGTGCTCCTGTAAAGTACACTGGGCCATGTTTCCTGTGTTAAAGAAAGGATATAAATATAAGTTGTTGTCACTACTGATCTGAATTGGGTTTTGCTCATCTTTTTGTTCCCTTGGTCAGGTGGGAGTGCCAATTAACTAATGTAAGTTTAGTGAAAACTTTTTTTAAATGAAATTAGTCAATTGCTGAAAGCATTTGTTGTGGAGTGTGAGGAAAGAAATGTCAAATGTTCCAGGTATTGTAATAAGGAGTAATATCTCTTCTTTGCCTATTCCAGAGCTTTGAGATCCATTATGTGACCGGCGACCTGTTCAAATGTCCTGAACAGGATGCACTGGCGCATTGTGTCAGTGAAGACATTCGTATGGGAGCAGGGATAGCAGTAATTTTCAAGCGGAAGTTTCAATCTGTTGAAGAGCTGCTGAATCAAAGTAAGATATGTCATGAGAGAAATGTGATTTAGGAAAGTAAATGGAATATAAAGTATTGGTGAGGCCATGTTTGCAGTACTTTGTTCAGTTTTGGTCTCTTTATTTGAAAGTGTTGGGGCCACAAGTATTTACTTTTTTAATTTGACTTGGATGAAAGGTCCAAATCTATGGTTGCTAAGTTTAATGATGTAATCATGTAAATTGGGAGCAGATGTAAGTAATTCAGTCCCTCAAGCACACTCCCCCATTCAATGTCTCGTCTACTTTTTGAATTTCAGATTCCCATCTACCTCTGAAACTTTGGTTTTTTTTGTGTACAAGAATCAATCTACATCCACCTTTTAAAAAAAGAATTCAATGACCCTGTCTCCACTTTCTAAAGCAGTATTTTAAAGTTGCACAATCCTTAGGAAAAAGTGTGACCTCTAATTTTTAGAATACTTCTTAGTTAAACCTGTCCACCATCAAGGCGTGTCAGGAGTGTGATTGGAATGATCCCCACTTGCCTGGATATGTGCGGCTCCAACAACACTCGAAGCTTCACACAATCCAGGGAAAAGCAACCCTCTCAAAGCACAATACCAACAAATATTCACTCCCTCTTCCACCAACAGAGTACCAGCAGTGAATACAATCAACAAGATGCAACCTGCAGACATTCATCAAGTCTCTTTTTAGGGGGACCATTCAAACGCACGACCACTACCATCTAGAAGGATAAGGGCGATTAGGTACATGGGGAACATCACAATCTGCAAGCT
The DNA here is from genome assembly GCA_024137785.1 of Ginglymostoma cirratum. NCBI lineage: Eukaryota > Metazoa > Chordata > Chondrichthyes > Orectolobiformes > Ginglymostomatidae > Ginglymostoma > Ginglymostoma cirratum. The sequence continues at coordinate 7,700,139 of JAHRHZ010000271.1, forward strand.
CTTCTCAAGTAACAGACTCCATCCTGACGTAGAACTATAACACTGTTTCTTCAGAGCTCGACATCACCTGAATGAATAAAATAACAGATATATTAGCTTGACTTCTGTCTTCTATATCTATAGATTGAGACACCAGGTGGAATCTTGCCTTATTTTTGGCTTCAGTGTTAGTTACATGGAATTGAGCTCTTTATCATGAGGCTTAGCAATTCCTCACTGTCATTCCAAGCTCACTTCATTAATGACCTACCTTGCCACCATGGTATCCCTCTCATTTGATTCCAGTCTTGTTCTGCTGTGCCCTGATGTCAGAAGAACTTGCCACTTGGCAGATATCAGCCAAAAGACTGAGCCTGCATTCTTGGCACACTCTGCATCTGGACAAACAGTGGCATTCTGAAGCTACTCTAGCCAGTGGTGGCCATTCAGTCATAAAATGTCAGAAGGGGAAGATGGTGTTGCAGTTCTCTGGCAACCTGAAGGGAGTGCTGCAGGGTTGCAGCAGAACCCCTTCCTGGCAGACTGATGCAACGTTACCACACCAGATCCTGGTAGCCTGCTCTGAGGTTGTCATTTAAGTCAGTATGTACTGCTAAAGAATGACAAACAATGCCACAAGACAGTCACTAACCTTCTGTACTCTACCACGGTGAGTACACCACGTTTTTTCCCTCTGCTACTTCACGTTCTCTTTGTGCTGCTGCACTCATCTCCCACCAAGGTTCTGGTCTGACACTTTGTGGCCATTGTGTGCAGCATCTTCCCTCACTCTTGTTTCCCCAACGGTCACGCCACTAACTCTGTATGGTCTCTGCACTGCCTACTTCTGTGCAAGAGGACACCTCACCATCTTTTGACCGCCTGCCCCAACACTGACAGCTTTGCCACCCACTTTCATCACACTCAATTCCTTCCTTCTCTCATTCTAGAATAATTGCCTGCAATAGGGCAAGTAGGACTTGGGTGGAGGGGTGTCTGACGTTGGGCTCCTCATATCTTCCCTGCCCCCCCCCCCCAGGAAAGGAGCGATTCCACTCCAATGCAAAAGAAGACCAGAGCTGCTCCTGGCGGGGGGGGGAGGGGGTGTCAAGACATCCACGTCCAGCAAACTGAGTAAGGATCACTCTAATATTAAACCTGCTCACACTTATTCATTACACACCACTTCTAATCATACTGTCTACTGTCTTCTGCCTTGTTCTATAGGATGTCTGCTAGCTTGGTGGAGAAATAGGTTGCTTTTGTCAGAAGCCACCACCTCCACATCAAAGTACAGAGAACCTATGAGGAAGCATTAGTGAGGCTGCAGCCTCAGCCACAAGCTCAGATACTGACACCTCAGTAGGAACGGCAGGCTTGGAACGTTTAGGAGCATGCAGTGGTGAGAACCTCACTCGGAGCTAGTGGAGAGAAAAACGTTCCAGGCCACTAGCACTTTTGAGGACTGCTAGATATGAGGAACGTAGTCAGCCTTAAACAGGAGAGGGACCTTGTGGTGTCAGTAATTGGGGATCTTTGTCCCTGTGCCCAGGCAGAAACGGGAACAGCAGCTAGGTATGTAGAGTGCAATAGCCCTCATGGCCCAGAGGCTGCAGGAGTGCACCTGTGCTATGGAGACCCAGTGGCCTCAAACGTTGCAATTGCCTATTTCCATAAACAAGTTAGTAGCTGGAGAGCTAGGTCCAGCATGCTCAGGGTCTGGTGGAGACATGCAGACACCACAACTCCATTGCCCTAGCCATTGGTCCCCCTGAATGAAGGCATTGTGACAGGAGGATTGGGAACCTGGTGCACTCCAGGTGGCCCTTCGAAGGGAGAAAAACAGAAGCTGCTGGAAAAACTCAGCAGGTCTGGCAGCATCTGTGAAGAGAAATCAGAGTTAACGTTTCTGGTCTAGTGACTCTTCCTGAGAACAGAACAGCATCCACAGTTCTTTCAGCACATAGAAGGAGACTGGGGAATGACATTCAGTGGTGTTAACATCACTGAATCCCCAAACGTCAACATCCTAAGGGCTACCATTGATCAACAACTGAACTGGACTAGCCATATAAATACTGTGGCTATAAGAGCAGGTCAGAGGCTAGGAATGCTGCAGTGAGTAAATCCCTTCCTGACTCCCCAAAGTCTGTCCACTATCTTCAAGGCACAAAACTGGTGTGTGATAGAATACTCCACTCATGCCTGGATGAGAGTAGCTCTGACAAAGCTCAAGAAGCTTGACATCATCCAGAACAAAGGAGCCTGCTTGATTGGCACCACATCAACAAACATTCACTATATCCACCACTGACACTTCATGTACACTGCTGTTACTATCTACAAGATGCGCTGCAGAAACTCACCAAAGACCCTTAGCACGGTCCAAACCCACAACTATTTTCATTTTGAAGGACAAGGACAAAATCAACAGATACATAAGAGCACTCCATTGTAAGTTCCCTTCCAAACCATTCACCATCCTGACTTGGAAACGTATCACCATTACTTCAGTGTTGTTGGGTCAAAGTCCTGGAGTTTCTCTCCCTAAGGGCATTGTGAATCAACCTACAGCACATAAGCTGCAACAATTGAAGAAGGCAGCTCACCACCACCACCTTGAGGGCAACAAAGGGGTAGGCAATAAATACTAGTCCAGCCAAAGATACTCATGTCCTACAAGTTAATGAAAGAAAAGGCTAGGAGGCCTCCAACTGGATGAAATGCAATACATGGACCCCTCCGAAGTCTCCTGTTAGGACTCTGCAGTTGCTACTGGACTGTTCCTATCCACCCTGCCTGCACATAGAGATGCAGTTGTGTACTGGCATGATGGAGAACTGGAATAAATGGCTGTTTGAGTGGCAGCCAGTGACTGGTCGGGTATCAGAGGGATCAATGCTTGGACCCTAGCTATTCATAATATTAGGCAGCACGGTGGCTCAGTGGTTAGCACTGCTACCTGACAGCACCAGGGACCCGAGTTCAATTCCACCCTCAGGCGATTGTCCATGTGGAGTTTGCATGTTCTCCCCGTGTCTGCGTGGGTTTCTCCCAGGTGCTCCCGTTTCCTCCCACTGTCCAAAGATGTGCAGGCTAGGTGGATTGGCCATGCTAAATTGTCTAGTGTTCAGGGATGTGTAGATTAGGTGGGTTAAAGGGGGATGGGTCTGGTTGGGATGCTCTGAGCTCGGTGTGGACTTGTTGGGCTGAAGGGCCTGTTTCCACAGTAGGGATTCTATGAATATCTGTTAATGACTTAGCTGTGGGAACCAAATGTAATATCTCCAATTTTTTGCAGGCAAATTTTGATTGGGGATTGGGGGTGGGACTTGGGGAGAATGCAGAGATACTTCAGTGTGATTTGGATAAGTTGATTGAGCTGCAGGGTGGATGAATTATAATGAGGAACAATGTGCTTATCTATTTTGTTAGCAAAAACTTACTTGTAGATTGTTATCCAGCAATAAATTAGGAAAGGAGGAGGTGCAATGAGAGCTGGGTGTCCTTTTACATCAGATGCTGCAGGTAAGCATGCAGGTGCAACAGGCAGTGAAGAAGGTAAATGGTATATTAGCCTTCATAATGTCGAGCTGCAAATGCCCAGGACTTTGAGGATACCACATGCGGAGTATTATGTGCAGCCTTGGACTTTTTATCTGGGAAGGCATGTTCTGGCTATGGAGGCAGTGGAATAAATATACTAGACTGATTTCATGAATGGCAGGACTGACCTTTGAAGAGAGATGGAATTGGTTAGGACTACATTCACTGGAGTTTAAAAGAATGAGGGGCAATCTAATAGAAATGTAAAATTCTAACAGGACTAGACATTGTAAACATAGGAAGAATATTGCTGATGACTAAGAACAAAAACTAGGGGGAAGCCTAACAAGCAAGGTAAGCCAGTTAGATTTTTTTTTTCTGCCTAGAGTGGTGAGTCTGTGGAATTCTTTGAAGTCACAGCATAGAGACCAAAACACTTAAATGTTTTGAAGGCGTTGGATCTAGTTGCTCAGAACTAAGGGATCAAAAGGTATCATGAACAAATGGGACCGGCTTCTAAATTGAATGATTGGCCATGATCATTTTGAATGACAGAGCAAGCTCAAAGGGTTGAATGGCCTACTTCTGTTCCTGGTTTCTGTTTGGCCCAATCATCTGGCTGACTGTGACAATTTCCTTGACTAGGATTAGGGGCTGCCCTTTAATTACTGTTTGGTAACCCTTGACTGACAGGAACCTCTGTGAAATTCAGGGAGGACCACTCTCCTAAAACTTTAAGACACAGTTGCTTGTTTGCTGTACTTGCAGCGTGTTTGCCACATATGCTGCTGACACACGGTAAAGGTGTGATATTGATACACCATCCTATACAGCAAGATCTCTGCCCCCATCACTAAGGACCAGTGACCAGCAAGGAAAGCTGTCTGGATGTTTGACTGTGCTAATTAGCAATGCATGGATACTGTGAGAATGCAAGCAGCCACTGAGTAATGAACACAAAGACTACAAGCAAGCAGCCCTGAGATTAAAGATAAAAGGTACTGCAGATGCTGGAGAATCCAAGATAACAAGCATGGGGCTGGATGAACACAGCAGGTCAAGCAGCATCATAGGAGC
>JAHRHZ010000271.1:7709120-7726944 GCA_024137785.1 Ginglymostoma cirratum
GTTGTAAAATCTACATTATTTTTCTATTATGAGTTGTGGACTGAAACAGAAAAATATTTTTTAAAATAAAATCCCTGAGGGATTGCTGTAGTGTTTTGAAACAGGGTAACCTGACACTCATTGTAAGTACTGTCTACACAGCTGCTAGTTCAAGCAGTACTAAACAGTCTGTAGATGAGCTGGGGCTAAGGGTTGTGCACAAATCTGTATTCAGCTGACCAGTATCTGGTCTGTGGACTAGTGATCACTTACCAATACAAAGCCTTCCGTCTGCCAACAACTGTGATTGTCTCTCAGGATTGTGAACACGATATGAGAACCCATTAAATCTCTGCTGGCCAAAGAATTTTCTCCATTCTCTGCAGTTAACAAAAAAAAAACAAAACTAGTTTCTTTCTCCTTCAGTTGAAGTAAAACATGATTTGAAAAATGTTGGAGGACTTAAGTGTGAACCAGTGACCTTGTGCTTTCTACAAACAAGTGAAAGTGTCCAGAGAAGGAAGATCAAGAAGCAGGATTATGATCAGCCCAAGAAGCATCTCAGCAAACACAATGGAGAGAGATCACTGGAAAACTCTGTCTTTCCCTCCACCTGTAACATCCATTATTTTTTTTTCTTCATTCCATCGGTTTAGTATTGTGTTCTTAAGTACTGAAACTGGTTCCGTGCTTTGTTAACCTGGTTATACAAGACAAACAAATTGCAGAATTTTGCATACTTTTCAAAACCTTTTTGTCACAACTCTGGGAATAGTATGGCTTGATTTTTCAGCACCCAGGTGAGCAATAACACAATATTGAAAGAAATTATTCAAAATGTACAAAAAGAAACTTCATTGGGAAAACAAATTCAGGACCAAAGATTTAAAGTGGCTCAATAAGGAATGTAAATATTGTATTCGATTGAAAGGGAGTTATAGAACATTGTCGTCAGCTTGTTGACCTAAGGGTTTTAAAAAGCAGTAAAGAGCTGTCAAAATGCTGGAAAAGAGGTAAAAAAATGTTAGTGATTTAACTGGGAATATGAAAAAATGCAAGGAACTGCAAAGGAGGAGAATTGGTCCCTTAGAAACAGACAGAAGGCATTATCATGGAAATAAAAAAAACTGCAGAATTTTTTTTCTCCCTACAATAGAAGGTACCATTTAAATACCAGAAATTGAAGGTAACCCAGCACCGAAAAGTAATAATTTAAATTTATCCTTTGATAAATTTATGCAGGAGCGTGGATTAAAAGGCCAGCAAATCTCCTCCAGTTAATAGCCAACATTGCAGCTTTAAATGATCTCCATAATGAATATACCTTTTTTAAATCCTAAATCATAGAATCCCTGCAGTTTGGATCAAGTCCACACTGACCCTCCAAAGAGCATCCCACCTCCCCTACCCTGCCCCTGTAACCTACGTTTCCCATGGCTAGTCCACCTCGCCTGCACACCCCTAGACACTGTGGGCAATTTAGAACAAAGAACAATTCAACACAGGAACAGGCCCTTTGGCCCTCCAAGCCTATGCCACTACATTTTGCCCTTCCATACTAAAACTATTTTCACTTACAGGCCTGTATCCTTCTATTCCCTTCCTGTTCATGTATATGAAGAAGGGCCCCGACCCACAACATCAGCTTTCCCATTCCCCTGATGCTGCCTGGCCTGCTCTGTTCCTCCAGCTCCACACTTTGTTATCTCTGACTCCAACATCTGCAGTTCTTGCTATCCCAATATAACCTCTTCCTTGTTTGGAGTGCTTACATGTAAGAATCCAGAATCCCTCCTAAGTGGTTCTTACAAATTCTGCCCCATCCTAGCCCCTAGCACGTAATGAATCCGAGTCAATATAGGGAAAGTTAAAATCACTCGCCGCAACATCCTGCGGTTTTTACATCTTTCCAAAATCTGTCTACATATTCTCTCCTCTCTCTCCTCTATCTCCCACAGGCTGTTGGGAGGCTTTATCTCTAGCATTGATTTCACCGTGTCCAATCCACCTAACTTGCAGATCTTTGGACTGTGGGAGGAAACTGGAGCACCGAGAGGAAATTCATGCAAACACTGGGAGAATGTATAGTTTGCACAGATGCCCAAGAGTGAGAAACTTCTTCACTCAGGATAAAGTTTTGGAAGTCACCTATCTGTGAAAATTGTGAATGCTCCATTGCTGAATAAATTAAAACTAAGAACTTTGTTTCAGCGAATTAAGGGATATGACAGCAAGTGGGTAACTGGAGAATTGAAGTAACATCAGCCATGATCATACTGAATGGTGGAAGAGGTTCTACAGTCTACTATCTTGTGTATTTGGGTGTTAAACTGCTAAAATATTCTGGGCATTAGGATTTTGCAGTCTTAACATGCTGCATCACCACAGACTCTGGGCTAAAATCAGTTTTGTTTGCTCTCCAGGATTGGATGTGGACTGGACCAGCTGAAGTGGGAGCGAGTTTCTGAAATAATTCAAGAGGTCTTTAAGAACACTGATATCATCATCACTGTGTACTCTTTGGAAACACCCGCTAAGTTTGCCACCTATGCCAAATGACTGCACACATTAATAGTAAATAGAATGTGAAGATGGGTATTTGAATTCTTAGTGCTTTAACTACTTTGGATTTCAAGTAGTCTCAGATTTGGCAAAAATAACTTTTATGTAGGTGAATTTACTTGTAAGTGATTTTTAACGTTTGGGAAAAAGTATTGACAGGGTTGTTCTCACCTGCTAGGCAGTATGTCAGAAAGACTACTTCCTCTGGGAAAGGCCTGCTGAACCCACTGGGCATTTGAGAAACTACTGGACCTTCTCCAGAATCAGGACCCTGCTGAGAGCTTCCAGGTTTCCATTGGATATGTGGCGGGAGCGGCTGGAATGCCTTTTTTTTTTTTTTTTTGAGAAACGCAGGATTGTGTAATGACCAAGTCCACAAGTCGTAAATGATGGCTGGAAGGATTTCACAGGTGGGGGGCCACAGGAAAGGTAGTGTAGTGGTCCTTGACAGTGAGGGAATTCGGGCGACAGTGAGGTTAATCAAATTTTCATCCCTTTTATGGGGGGTGCTCACCTGATTAAATATCTGTTTCCCAAAACAGCTAAGGCAGTGAAGCTTAAAGGACGCCCATTTTTCGTCAAAATGTCTTCAAGAATTATTTATTTTGAAATAAAACATTTCCATCATTTCTGAGGACAAGAACAGGCATTCAGCCATTTTTTTTTGATGCAGCTTCAGTTAAACAATGATTCAAATCTTGCTTTGCTAAAATATGTAGTTAACCAACTCCCTTGTTCTTGGCGCCTAAACTTATTATGCTCTCTCATCTCTTGAATCTAACTTGAGAATGTAAATGCTTAAGTTCATTGGAAATTTGAGTTAATAAAATAACTTGCAGAGCAATATTTAATGGCACACAGTTACAAACTTAATTGTGGATGAGTCAAGGATACACGTTCGAAAAACATGAAAACATTTGTTCAAAGAGCTAACAATCTGCAAGGTAGCAATGGAATAACGCTAAAAGTCAACCAGAGTTTTTTATTCATTGAACTTCCAAGCCTTGAAGTTTTTTTCGAAAAACAAGGGACATCTGACAGAGGAGGATACATGATATACATGTCCTTAACATGACAAGTCACACCCTATGGTGCAATCAGACCTGATAGAGTGTAAGCGCCTTCACACTAATCATTTATTATAATTAGCTAGGTGTACCTCTTATTCTCTACATGCAGCAAACCTAATCAATCATAATGATTTGGTTCTAGACAACTATACACCTCTTAAGTGGTATGTTATTGTCTTCTGAAAGAATTGGAACAGAGAGCCTCTAACTTTTTTTTCTGGATTTCCAGTTCCTGAGTATAGCTAAGTCTACATAAGAGCCATTTTAACACTCTACATATCCCTGTCTGGTCCCTCACTGAGAATAGTGGGGCTACTATCAAACCCTGGAAATTTCTGCAACATTTTATTATTTCAGTATTATAAACTAAACTATGTTCTTTGTCTTTAATCTTTCATGGGAGAGAGAGTGTGTGTGTGTGTGTAACCCATCATTAATTGCCCTTGAAACTAAGTGGCTTGCTATGCCATTTCAAGGGAGGCAGTTGGGAGTAACCACCTTGCTGTGGGTCTGGAGTCACATAGAGGAGAAAAGGATGGCAGCCTTCTGTTCCTAAGGGACATTGGTGAGCATCGAGTGGCTATTCACCCCTTCAAACCCACTCTGCCTCTCAATGAGATGATGGGTGATCATTTACTTCATCAGTGAATCCTGCATGATTCCCTGTATCCTTTAATGATTTTAATAAATAGAAGTCTATTCCATGTCAGTCATTGAGTACATTCAAGGCTGAGATTCCATAGGTCTCTGCCCCAGAGAATTCCAGACATTTGCCATTGTATGATAGAATTTTTACAAAAATCATTTCTCATTGCTCAATCACTCAGTCTATCCCAGAAATGAATTTGGTGAACTTATGTTGCTTTCCATTTTGAGCATAAACCGGTGAGGTTTTTACACTAATCAATAAAGATTTCAGGGGCATCATTACAGATTTATTTCATATTTCAGAATTATCAATTAAATTTTTCAACTGGTCGCTAGTGAAATTTAGAGATTTGAACCCATGTGCCCAGAGCATCCACAGATAACACAGTGTGGCGCTGAAGGAACACAGCACGCCAGTCAGCATCAAAGGAGCAGGAAGATTGACATTTGCCCCACTATCCTCAGAGGGACCAGACAGGGATCTGTAGAGTGTTAAAATGGCCCTTATGTAGACTTAGCTATACTCAGGAACTGGAAATCCAGAAAAAAAAATTACAGAGGCTGTCTGTTCCAATTCTTTCAGGACCCTTCTTCTGAAGACCCGAAATGTCAACTTTCCTGCTCTTCTGATGCTGCCTGGCCTGCTGTGTTCCTCCAGCTCCACACTGTGCTATCTTTATGCCCAGAGCATTAGCTTGGTTTTGTTACTACGCCAGTGACATTGCCACTGTTTCAACATTGATTTGTGAATGATGTGTAGCTTAAGCATTGAAGTTAATGCTATTTTCCACAAAAATAGTCCTTTTTTTGCCCCGCTTGAGCTTAATTTAAAAGCTGGGTAAAATCCTTTTGACCACTGCTGTCCTTAACATTGGTGCAGTGCACACTCCATGCACCACCTGGAAACTAGCATCTTGTAATGTCAGAGATGGGAGGTGCATTACATGTTGACGACTCCAGCTAACACAGATTGCATACGGTCTGAGACTGTGGAAGTATCAATGGTGTCTAACTCCGTAGAATGTGGCAGGCCTATATCTATTACTTCCACAGGAAGAAGTTTGAGTTGCAGGCCCAAGCCTATTACATCTTCAGCCTTCATTTATCATAACTGCATTGCCTTTGTTGCAAGGAGAGTAGAGTTCTGCTAAAGTGTAGACACCTGCCTGCTTTACAAGTTTTTTCAGTAATAAGATGAAAATAATGAACCAGAGAGCAATTTTAACATTAATGTACCAAATAGGATGTCCCAAAAGATCTGGTATTTGTACCTGCGGAGAAATTCTTCATCTTAAAAATAACCAGTTAAATCTTGTCAATATAATTGCACTCTAGCTACACAACGAGCAGTGTTGCTGTTAAGGAGATTATTCTATCGTAAAGATTGGTTTAGGTATTTTCAACTTGGGTATTGATCATTGCTTTAGTGGAGTGCAACATGGAAACTAGGCAGAGGTCCACGCACTAGGAACAGAACTCATTGCATTAATTGCAATACAGAGGAAATACAATGAAAATCTGGTATGTTTACCTACCAATATAAAAAATCACCTCCCCAGTTCTCCTTTGCATGCTTTGCTTTCATCTTGTCAAACTAGGTTGTAAGAAAATTGACCTCCGATGTGCATACCTGCCTAAAATGCTTTGGCACAAAGGGTTAGATATCAGTTTTGAGGAGATTCATTCCTTGAGCCTTGGTGACTTTTCTCATGCAGTTTACCACTGCTCATCTCACTGACTGTGCATCCTGCTTCCACAGTCCTCTCTCAACTGGACCTGTAGTCAGCAGAGGTGTTGCCAGAACCCTCCAGCATTCACATTTCGGGTATCATATTTAAAACTATGTGCTTTCTGCTCACTCAAATCAAGACACTGCCTTTCCTTTACCTGTACTACCACTAATGGCTGGCCAATTTCATCTCCCATTTGACCCTTTTGTCTCATGCAAAACAAAATATCTCCTGTAAAGTTTGAAGGGGCAAGATTGGTAGCAAGATGGATCATCCCCTTCTTGTGTTGTATTACAAGTTTAATTAACTACCTGTAGTATATGGGCTAATGGCCCTGCTGTGCCCTCATCCCACCTCTGGGCCAAATGATCCAGGACTGAGATGGAGCCTGGAGAGCATTTAAGTGCTAGTGTCTGGTCCCAGCAAAAGCTTAAAAAAATCTTCTCATGGGCCTCTGTTTCTGCACCCACTTTACAAATGTATCATTTAATTTGTGTTCCTGCTCATGTTCTTTTACCGATTAAAAATAAATGAATCAGGCTTTAACTCTCACCTACCGTATGTCTGTGCTATTTAACCATGTTGTCCCTATCTTTAGGTATCCCCACCGTTTGCTACATTTGTTTTTCACATTAGCTGCAAAAGAACAGTGGTCCCAGAGCTAAGCCCTGGGAGGCACCACTGCACATAGCTTCCCAATCAACCTATTCAGAAATATAACATCTGTTATTACACATGTCTGCAATAGGTAAGGCTTAACTCAAGGTCCTCCCTGGTTCAGAGGTAGGGAATACTATCACCGTACCACAAGAGCCTTTAGATGCCACTGAATAGTTTCCTTCAGTCTGGAAAACAGCTGTTCATAATTGCTCTCTCTTTGCGATTTCATGTCCGCAAACCAATGTCCCTTTAATCCCATGGGCTTCAATTTCTATTTAAAACGTTGTTGACATTATGTTGCTGGCTTGAAAATGATGCCAGCTACTCCTCAGTAAACTGATAATGTTTGTAATAAGCCCTAGATGACTTGAGTCCTACAGTGCATAATTGACCCCATTAGCCTTCCAGAGCAGGACTCTCTATACCATCAGTTCAAACTACATAAAACTAATCTGCAAAACCTGGCAGCAGCACGGTATTAGGCCGTGGTTCAGAATCCTACAGGATTACAATGAAAACAATGTAATTTATGAGGAATCCACTCATCAGGAGCTGCTAGCAGTGTAATTTTGAACTGGAAAGCAGAAAAGGATGAAAATTTTCAGCAGGTCCGGCAGCACCTGTGGAGAGAAGAAATGAGTGTTAATGTTTCAGGTCATGACTGGTCAATTGAATTGAAAAAACTGTTGCAGATTTAACAGTCCATACACATTCAGAGTCAGGTAGGCAAGGGAATACTAAGAGGAGCATATGTTCTAGGATGGAGAATAAGAGTGATTGTGACAAGCCAAAGGGACATTAGGACGAGTGAGTAAACAAAAGGATGGATTAGAAGTGTAAATGAAAACTGTATAATCATTTAAAGTAGTTTTGCAGCAGATGGGTATTAGCATCATATATTTTTGCTGTGCTGATTTTAAATTGGAAGATGGGCCATGAGTTCTAAATTGTTTATTTATAAGCTTAGTTTGTGATGTTTTCTATAATGCTGCATATGCATAACCCTTCACTGGTGTGTCATTCTAGTTCTGGTGGAGCTGCATTAGATTTACCTGGACATGATCTTTTGTAGTGTAGCTGAACTAATCCCTCTTAGAAACACAGTGTTTGCTGAAGTGCTATCAATTTATCAGTTTATTTGGGAATCTGTTTGTGAATTTTAATCCTTTTCAAAAGCTACTATTAACAGAAACTTCTTTTGCATTTGTGATCACTGAAGACATTGGTCCTCCACAAGTTTCTACAGTATTTAGAAATTGACATTTACAAACTTTGTACTATTCCTGAAGCCTTCTAAAACTACAACTCTTGTCAAATTTTTGACTGTGCCGGGGGACAGCAGAGCTGTTCCTATCCTGAAATGACCTGCTGGTTTGCTCGGCTGGAGCAAATTTGAAAAATGGTGAGCTGTTGCTGACATAGAACAAAGAGAAGATTCATTTCACTCTGTCCCTGCTTTTCCGTATTCGCTTCATGTGAAAGGAAAATATGGTCACATTGAAAGCTGAAAATTTAGTGTACTGCTGACACACTTAACTGTTGCACTGTTTTTAATAATTTTACTTAAGTAAATGATTGTGTGTATGCATTATAATAAGATGTATTATTGAAGATACAGTGCATTTTTTGTTGAAAATTGCAAAGGGGAATGTTGTTGCAAGGAATTACAGCCCTACCTTGGAAATGTTGAATCAATGCGCAAGAACTGGATATCGAAGCCCAGTTGGAACGATTCTTCAAGAGAGGAAAATGTAGAAGAACTCCACAAATTTTGGAAGAAAATGATAGATCAAGTTTTCTCACCTTTACAACTCAATACTTCCCAATTTCTCGGTCAGCTCTGGAGCAATCTGCATCAAGATTACTCTAGGATACAGGAATGGAACTATCCAACACTGTGTAGGCCTGGAGTCTCAAAGATGTAACTTTACTGATATAAGTTTTAATAATTGGGCTAGTGGGAAACAAATATTACCTAAATAAATGATATTGCAAGTTTATGATTATTCTGCCTCTAGATTGCTAGGTTTAGAATCTGGGATTTCCATTTTCTCCTTTGTGAAGGTTGTAAAGTAAATTCATTTGAACACACTATCATTTGTTAGTTCTGTTGTCTCAGTTCAGTTCTGTGACATCTGTTGCAAATAATGTTAAATAAGCAGTGAAATGGTAATTTTGAGTTGAGTTTTGCCTGCTTACTAAGAAAGCAGATGGCAAATCCTGCACCTTTCTATATTATGTATACACTGCCTTTCTGCTTCAGTTCCACGCTTGTAAATGCAAACACTTGTGCACCTCACGTGTAAGCTGGGCATGGGTCCATTCTGGAAAGGTTAATGATAATTAGTAGAATCTGATTTCTCAGCATCTCCCATTTAAGCTCTTATACAGTAATGTCAGAAACATCAAGCACACTCCAATGTACATCCATGTATAATTGTGGAATAATGCTTCCATCTACTGATCCTTTATGCATAGGAACACCAGGTTCTGTTAGTTCAGTACAGTGTCTTTATAACATCTGATCCACTTCGCAAGCTGCCAATTGTTCTTAAAAATTTTATGATATTCCATTTATAACCCATTTAGGCTGGTGCAGTCACGCTTGTTCATGGTATCCTATAGATATTATACAACTTCAATAGGGTCAGAATATGTCACAGAGAAACCATAAACTTATAAATACGTTCTCCTGGGTGAAGCAAGTATACTCAGTTAACTCACTGTCTTTAGGTGAAGCATTACCCATCCCCTTATTTCAAAGTGTTAAAAATATTTAACCATTTTATTAAACTTACTTACACAATATATGAGTATTTAAATTTTTTCTTTATTTTGATGAGCTGTGTAGGCTGTAACATGGAAGCTATCACCCACAAGCAAAGTATAACTGCGGGTTACCATTACTTGACATGATAAGGTGATAAAGTAAAATGTTCTGTTTGGTTTCTGTTTGGTTGACCCAGCACAGGATGCAAAGTTCATTGTCTGTCTTTCTCAATTGATTTCATGCTAAATTCCTGTCCCTGTTTTACAATTCTACGTTAAATAGCTTTGATGATTTCTTAAGGCTCATTTCAGTCATTCATACACTCTATGTAGTTAGAGTAAACAAGATCGTTCTACCTAACTTTGCTTTTCTGAGCTTTATCTAATCATTCTTCTCAATACAATGGTAAGTTTCCCAGTTTTATTGAAAATAAAGACCTTGGATATCTCAAAATCCTGTCTTGGTCCTCTTTAACATAATCTCTGTGTGTAGTTTGTCCATGTATTTAAATATCTGATGCTTTGCATTACCACTTTTGCTGTTCATTCTGTTTCTGATTGTGTTTCTTACTAGAGTCATAAAACAACTTGGGAACTCTGTTGCATTGTCCATTGTAAAATATCATCCTAAAAGTAACAATCTATTTTTCAATATGGCTCTATTAACTGGTTCAAAACAAAATACTGCAAATTGAAAGGATATTGGCCTGAAATGTTAACTCATTCTCCTTCTACAGTTGCAACAGATTTTCTGTTTGTAGTTCAGATTTCTGACATCTGAAGTAATTTGCTCTTGTCCTTAGGGCTAAGTTTATTTCAATCATCACTAACGTATTGCATAACAACTTGTATTTATAAAAGCACATTTAACACAGTAAATTATCCCAAGGTATTCCTTGAGAATATTTGATAGTGAACTTTAAGGAAATATTAGAGCAGATGACCCAAAGCTCAAGTAAAAATTTGGGTTTTAAAGAGCATCTTAAAGCAAATCAGAGAGATGGAGAAACGAAAGAAGATGATTCCAGAATTTGGAGACTGGACAAATGAGCATGAATTTTGGATAACTTGACCCCATTTTACACCCCTCCCCGCCATCACAAGAGCGTGCATACCAATGAGAATTTCTCAGCTGCTTTCCCTGCAGAACACAGGTAAAATCAACACAGATCACGCAATGAACTTCAGACTTGGTGCACAGAAACTGTATTACAACATTTCAGAAGGTAGCCCTTGTCTAAACAAATATCCATGTTACATATAACAACATATTGAGAATAAGTAACCATTTCAATAGTGAGGAATCGTTAAACCACATATGGTGTCATAAATGTATTGGTCTATTGAAGTGTAGTTATTGCTGCCTTATGTGCTTTTTAAAACTGTAATTGCTCTTTATTGTCAGGAATTCCACTCTGATTGTTAAATAAGATAAATATAAGCAATTATTGATTGAATTTTTTTGTGAAAGGTTTGGAATTCATGAGTTTAAGTTATGTTTGGGATGGAAATGAAATCCTTGCAGGCATTTCTTAGGGCTCTGTTCTCAATCTCAAGTGTATTACTCCCTAATGTACACTTTGTTTTATTCCTGGAGACATTGTTTTATTCCTGGAAAAGAATCATTTAAAGACAGTGTCAGTTGATATCTAGGGAATAGATAACTTCACCATATTATGAAAGAATTGAGAAGCACAAAGGTAGACAGTCAATATTTTATTGTAAAACACAGTGTCAATGATGACTAACATATTTTAGATATTGAATGTAATCCTATATTGGCAGCTGTAATATCTGCTACATCATTGATGTTCAGTATGTGAAATAATATTTTATTACCAAATTCTAAACCTACTTGAACATACATACAGACTTGAGGCAGACCTATATTGAACTAACAGTGCATCAGCACATCTAAAAGTTTTTTTTCCTAAGGGACTACTTGCAATGAACTAAAATTGGAGGCGACAATCTTAAGTTACATTGTAAGAGATGTTAAAGAAAATCGTTTCGGTTCAGTCCAAGTGAAACACAATAAATGACTTTTGCTTCTTCCCAGATGTCCCACTGCATCCTGCTGGGCTACTGAAGTGATTGGCATACAGCGCCCATATTCTATAATAAAGAAAAGTATACAATTACTGTTTGAATAGCAGCGAATGCAGAGCATTGGAAACTTCTGCAAGCTAATTTTTGGGTTTTTATTTTGAAACAAATGTGTTTTCCTTAAACAAACACACCAGTCATTGGTTACAGTCACACAGTAATTCAAAGTCTTGGACTGGTGATCTGAAGATATGTTTGAATCCTATCTTGGCAGTTAGGGGTACTTAAATTCATTTCATGTGTAATAAATCTGGAAATAAAAAGCTGTCCTCAGTAATGGTCTTCTTAAAACCACCATAAAATTGTGAAACTTCATCTTATTTACTAATGTCCTTTAGGAAGAACAATCTTCAGTTTTAAGTGGACTGGCCTATAGACAGTTTCAAACTGACAGTTTGGTTGTGCCTTACCTGCCCCCTGAACAAGCTAATCAGTAATGTTCACATTCCATGAATGAACAACAGCTGTAAGCAGCAACATTTTTCAGGCATATATTGTATGTGATGATGGTCAATGCACTATTCCTTTGCCCATCTATTTTTTTAAAAAAAAACACTTCAATACACTCAATTTGAACAGTCCACAAATCGCTTCAGGTGCCATCCTAACAGATTTTACTTGTTGGAGCTTTTTTATTCCACTGCAGTTGCATGTAGGATATTAGACTTCTTTTAAGAAGCTTGCATTTGTAAGGTAACTTTCTGGATGTTACAAAATACTTTACAGGCAACGAGGTACTTTAGGAGTGTACTTACCATTGTAATGCGGGGTAATACAGCAAACTATTTGCACACAGTAAGGGTACATGAACAGCAGCATGGAGATTTATTTTACTCACTTTTGGTTAAGGAATTAATGCTGGCTGATCCACCAGAGAACAACTTTACTCTTCCATGAAAACTACCGTGAATCATTTTGCATTCACTAAAGGCAAATCTTTGATTAAACATCACGTACGAAAGTCAACTTTTGACAATGCAGCAATTCCCTCAACACTGTACTGATTGAGCAGCAGAGATTGTCTGCTAATATCTTTAGAACGTGTCTTGAACATTCAACTTGTGAAAAAAGAGTGCCGCTGTTGAGCTAAGACGACCACTAAGAATTAATGTGCTTGGATGGCTTGCAAGACTACATGGATGCTGCACTGCTTCACAATTCCTGTTTAATTCAGGCTGCACCTATCACAAGCAGACATGCTTCAAGTTGTTACAAACTGGATACGTATTTGTACAGCATTGCTGACCAGAAATCCATATATAGAGTAGATGAAAAGATCATTATTACTGTTGGCAGCAGCCAATTCATCGCTATCCCATAGTTGGAAAAGTTTCCATCCTCATTGTAGTTCTGACTGGATTATCCTGGTCTTTGGCGTACCCTCCCTTAGACTGGCTGAACTATAAATACCTAAAGAGACAGCTGGAATTATACAAAGATACGTGAGAGCCTCACATGACATATAACAATGCAACAATGAATAAGGCACTATGGGATAGAATTAGTCTAAAACTGAGCTTGAGTGTCTCCCAGTATGACCAAAATAACTAAAATGACAGAACTACTTAGTTAACAAGGTGTAGAGCTGGATGAACACAGCAGGCCAAGCCGCATCAGAGGAGCAGGAAAGCTGACGTTTCGGGCCTAGACTCTTCTTCAGAAAAGACCCTTCATTTTTTCCTAAGAAGGGTCTAGGCCCAAAACATCAGCTTTCCTGCTCCTCTGATGTTGCTTGGTCTGCTGTGTTCATCCAGCTCTACACCTTGTTATCTCAAATTCTCCAGCATCTGCAGTTCCTACAATGTCTGAAACAGTCCTACTTAGTGCTGAAAGCTTGATTATAGCCAATTAAATTAACTTCTGGCATCTGAATAAATTTAGAAATATGCTCCCTGTTATTATTTGTAAGTGCATTGGAGACAATTCAGAGGAAGTCTTCTAGACTGATACCTGGAATGAATGGGTTGTGTTGTGAGGACAGGTTGGACAAGCTGGGCTTATTTCCACAGGAGTTTAGAAGAGCAAGGGCTCACTTGATTGCAATGTGTAAGATCTTGAAAGGTCTTGACAAATGGAATGTGGAAAAGATGTTTCCTCTTGTTGGGTGGTTCAGGGCTAGGGGGGACTGTTTCAAATTAGAGGCTTTCCTTGCAGGACAGAGATCAGAAGATTTTTTTTTTCTCAGATGTGTGATATTGAAACATTGCTTCAGAAGGTGGCAGAGACGGTGCCATTAAATATTTTTGAGACAAAGGTAGAGAGATCCTGGTTAGTCAAGGGTGTCAAAGGTTATCAAAAATAGGTGGGAATGTGGAATTCAAAATACAAGCAGATCAGCTGTGATCTTATTGAATAATAGAGACAAAATGGCCTCTTATGTGTGCTCCTAATTTATTCAATTTATGGAAATGGAAATGAAAATCTTGTCAACCAGAAGACTATTTGAATTGTGACCAGTCTCAAAGGACAATATATGGTTTACAAGTGAACTCCATTCATTCAATGATGTGCGCTTATCTAGATTTAATATACATACCACATACAGCAACATCTTTGGGAATGTTCTGGTTACAACTTGACAGTTCCAAAAATATTCCAACTAATTGATAATTCTGGCAGAAAATCTTCTGGGGAGGAGTCACATTGGACTCGAAACATTAACTCTGTTTCTCTCCCAAGAGATGCTGTTTCAGATTTCCAGCAGCCACAGTATCTTGCCTTTTATTAAGCTGATGAACAGGTTCTGCTATCTTTAACCTTACCCAGTTGTGATTATTAGCAAGCCAGGGCATAACGAAGATAACACAGTGTGGAGCTGGAGGAACACAGCAGGCCAGGCAGCATCAGAGGAGCAGGAAAGTTGATGTTTCGGATCGGGACCCTTCTTCAGAAAAGTACCTGCAGGTACTTTCTCGGTACCTGCCTATGGAACTGGATCATCGCCATTGGACTCCAATCTACATTCAGGCCATCCCAATTTGGTCCTGAGCACGACAACCTCTACATACACAACATCCAGATCATCCAAAAACAGTTTTCTCTGCGGTTCCTCAAGTTAATCCTCTGATGCTGCTTGGCCTGCTGTGTTCCTCCAGCTCCACACTGTGTTATACCTGACTCCAGCATCTGCAGTTCTTATTATCTCAGGGTATAATGAGTCTCACTTATCAGAACTGCAAATTATCTTGGTGTTGATAAAATGTTTTCACACAAAATGCCAAAGCCACCTTTTCTTTATAGGTTTGACTGGGTCTTCTGTCAATTTCTAGCATTTGGTTGTATCACATTGAAGTACCACAGAAAAGAAGCTCCTATTTTCTATCAATGCCTACTGTCATGCCCAGAATTGAGGAAAAAGTGTAGATTTCCTCAATCCTGTTCTGCCATTCACAAAATTCATTCCCCATTGACTAATACAAACCTATTAATCTAATTTTGTCATTTATAATTGATCTCTTGTCAATTACTTTTTGCAGAAAAGAAAACTCCCAACTTCTACTATCCTTTGTGTGTCGAACTGTTTTCTCACTTCACTCCTGAAAGGAATAGTTGACTCTAACCATTAGACCATGTCCCCTACATCCCTAGGTAGAGACAAACCATCTAGAGTGCTTAATGTCTTGAAAACATTGATCACATCAGCCACTAACTTCTAAATTCCAGAACATACAGCCCTCGTTTAATATCCCATCACCATTTAACCACTGGACTCTGCATATGTTTCTGGTGAATACATACAGCACTCCCTCCAAAGCCGATATGTCCCTTCTAACGTGAGATGTCCTGAATTGTCCATCGTATTCCAGGTGACCAGGGCTTTTTATAGTTTATTTTTAACCCTCCAACAACCACTGTCCCCCACCCCATTTGCTGCTTTTATTCTATTCTGTCAGACTTAATGGCTAATATTCCATTAGCCTTTGACCACTACTTCTATCTGTCCATTACATTTTCACAATCTGTGCACATGGGCACCTAAGTTTCTTTAGATCTCCATTGTTTCACCATTTGGACAGTAATCTCTCCTTTTAAGGTCCAAAATGGATGACCTTGCATTTATGTATAGTGAAATTCATTTACTAAAGTTTTGCAATTCACTTAATTTTTCAATATCTCTTTCTTTCATCAACACGGCTTCTAATCTTCGTACCCTTGTAAACTTGAATGTGTAGCTTTCTCTACCTTCATCTAGATTGTTAATAAATATGATGAATAATTGAAGCTCCACACAGATCCTTCTAAATAGCAATAGTTATATTCTGCCAAAAAGAGTACCTACCCATTATACAAACTGTGTCCTGATACTCAGCCACATGTTCTAACCAGATCAGCAATTTGTCTTCAATTCCATAATATTCAACTTCATTTAACAATCTAATATGAGGAACATTATCAGTTGTTTTGTCAGTCAAAATAAATAACATGCATATCCTATCCACCACTTCAAAAAATTCAAACAAGTTTATTAGGAATAGTCTCCCCTCTATAAATCCCCATAGGTCTTCTCTGAGCAGCAGACACTTTTCAAAATGTTCAGTCATCTTATCCTAAATGATAGTTTCTAGTAATGTTCCTGATGATGTTAGGCTGCTTTTGCCAGGTCCAAGCCCAATTAAAAAGAGATTGGGACAGAGCAGGTAAAGTTGCACTGAGACAGGTTGTAGTAGGTCAGAGAATTTGACTCTCAAGAGAAAAAGAATCAATTAACATTTACTAAAAAAAACAAAAGAACTGTGGATGCTGTAAATCAGGAACAAGAACAAAGTTGCTGGAAAAGATCAGCAGGTCTGGCAGCATCTGTGAAGGAGAAAACAGATTTAACATTTCAGGTCCGGTGACCCTTCCTCAGAACTGTTTTCTCCTTCACAGATGCTGCCAGACCTGCTGAGCTTTTCCAGCAACTTTGTTTTTATACGAGGCTCGCAAAAAAGACCCTGAACTACCTGTTGCCTGCCACTTCAATGCACCACCCTGCTCTCTGGCCAACATCTCTGTCTCTGGCTTGCTAGAGTGTTCCAGTGGAGCCGAACGCAAGCTGGAGGAACAACACCTCATTTTCCGCTTGGGGACCCTACAGCCCTCCGAACTCAATTTGAGTTCAATAATTTTAGGGCCTAATCTCACCCATGTCCCAGCCCCCCACCCCACACACCAGGCCTTGTTACCACATAGCCTGCCATTACACACCCCCTGTTGTTAGTCACTAACAGTCCCCATTAACAACGACTCACCCTCCCAGCCTGATCGTTAGCAACTCCTTTGTCTGTCCAACTGTCTTTCTGTCTCTTTGGGCTCTATCCTATCGTTTACTCCCTATCCCACCCACCTCCCTATTTTCAAAATATAAACTGACATTTTCCCAGCCACCACCAATTCTGAGGAAGGGTCACCGGGCCTGAAATGTTAAATCTGTTTTTTCCTTCACAGATGCTGCCAGACCTGCTGAGCTTTTCCAGCAACTTTGTTTTTGTAACCCATACTTACTGCTGGGTTCATGGATATTGAGAGGACTGGATCAGCTAAAGCTCCGTTTACTTTGTTACAGTGAAAATCATCTTACTGTTTTGCATTGTAAAAGGGATTGGGAAAGTTTCGAGACACTAAATATATAGAGTGAATAAATGATGGAATGTCACTGAGAGACGTCAAACATTAAATGGCAAAATCAACTTGTTCCCTTCAAATATGATAGGAAAACATGTTGGATGACTTCAAATTAAGCAAGTGTAAAATTAGTTTAACTAGACAGTGGAAAAAAATGTCACTACCTAAGCATCAGAGATATTCAAAGTACATTTGAGCACTAAGGCATTATGAAGTCAATATTACAGCATGAGACAGATGAACTCCAGTGAGCAGAATAAACTTTCCCTATCCTGATCTTTATTTATAACTCAATTGCACACAACATTTTACAGGTTTTATAAGTTTTCTCGGTATGGAAGGAAGTACTTGAAATGTAGAAACTGTCACTGTGTTATGCTTCCATTCAAACTGCCAATAATTAAGAACCCAAGTGTAGACTGCAGCATCAAACATTTTATTTAAATTTAAAGAATTTTCGCTCGTTTCTTTTCCCATTAAATGCATTAAATTATAATAATATTCAGTGGGGTGCATTCTTCCAGTTCCCTCCAATACACATACTCAACTTCAGTCTTACTGAGATAAAAGGTACTGCAGATGCTGGAGAATCCGAGATAACAAGCATGGGGCTGGATGAACACAGCAGGTCAAGCAGCATCATAGGAGCAGGAAAACTTGACGTTTCGGGCCTAAACCCTTCATCAGAAATGGGGG
>JAHRHZ010000271.1:7727344-7753753 GCA_024137785.1 Ginglymostoma cirratum
GGACTGACCTATCTCCTCCCTACCCCCCTACCTACACTCACCTTTACTGGCTCCATCCCCGCCTCTTCGACTTGTCTGCCTCCTCTCCCCCTATCCATCCTCTATCCGCCTCCCCCTCTCTCCCTATTTATTTCAGAACCCTCTTCCCCTCCCCCATTTCTGATGAAGGGTCTAGGCCCGAAATGTCAAGTTTTCCTGCTCCTATGATGCTGCTTGACCTGCTGTGTTCATCCAGCCCCATGCTTGTTATCTCAGTCTTACTGAGTTGGCTGCACAACATGCAGTGTAACTAAGGGTTTACAGCAAGGCAGGAAAACAACCACACTTATGTTCACGCATTATAATGTTCTGCAATGTACTTCTTACGTAATGCTTTTAATTCATCATCAGAAATTGCTCTCACTCCCAACAGGAATAAATCTGAAAGCACTAACATCTCACCCTGGCTTTGTAAAATTCAAATCGTTCTCAAGTCTAGTCAGAAAAATCAAGAATCACTGATTTTTTTTTAAACATACTTTGGCAGGTTAAACATTTACAAAAAAAAGGGTCGGTGCACAAGTTCCACTCCCAAACCCAGCTATCTCACTTTCCTGAGGACAGAAGGGCTGTTGTGCTTGTTTCGTGTAGTTCCCACTGAAATTGCAACCTGCTTTCAATGAAATCAGAACTTGAATTCCCTGGCGTCTGGAACCTAGAATGTGTTGAGCAGTAGATTTCAGTTCAGTAGATTAGGCGAGTAGATTAAGTCAGTAGATTTCTTTTGGATAGCCAGGGATCCCCTTTGGAAAAGTAAGGTGCCTTTGCCGACATGTTCACTGGAGAAAATTGTGTATAAGTGATACCTAAATTCTTTGGAACATGTAAAGGACCGTCAATCAGTATCCAGAAGTGTCAAGCTGTATACTGTTGTGTGAGAATGCTTTTCTCAATGTAGTGTTGTCTGCAATTTAGAAATTTAAGTAGCAGAATTATATTTTTGTCCTACTTGCACTAATACTTGTGGATTTTATAATAAATTATTCACGGAATGAGGGCATCGCTAGCGAGGCCACCATTTCTCATCCTTCCATAATTGTTCCTGGGAATTTTGTGATGAGCTGCCAATTTGGAACTGCTGCAGTCCTTAGGATATAAAAATACCACAGTGACAGCACCAGGGACAGATATCGTGGGACCTGGAGCTTCTCCTAGCCCATATCCCCAGCCTCTGACCTGAACACCCCCACAGCCCAGACCTAAGCACACAGCAGCCATTCCAAAGCTTTAGGCACCAGCATTATCTGATGTAGCCCCAATCCCAGACTCTGTTGTTAGGGAGGGAGTTCCAGGATTTTGAACCAGCAACAATGAAAATATATTAATGTCATTCCAAGTCAGGATGGTCTGTGACTTGAGGGGAAATTTGCAGGTGGTGGTGCTCCCATGCATCTACTGCCCTTGTCCTTCTAGCTGGTAGAGATTAGGGGTTTGAAGGTACAATATAAGGCACCTTAATGAGTTGTCACAGTGCATTTTGTAAACAGTATGCATTGCTCTACCATGTATTGATGTGGAGGAAGTGAACGTTGAAGATGATAGAAAGGGCTGCTTTGACTTGAATGATGTTGAGCTACTCGAGTGTTGGTGGAGTTCCACTCATTCTAGATAGTCAATGAATTGGCATAGTAGGTGAATGCAAACAGAGTAGTTTGTGGAAATAAGAAGTAAATTGACATAACCGGTATGAAAGAGTCGGGTCTGCTGCAGTGCTGTAGTGAGGTTCAATGTAAGTTGGAAGAACATGATTTCATTTTCCATTCTAATGGATGAAGGACCTCAGTGGTTTACTGTTGCCTGTTCAGCTGACCAGGAAGCTTTCCCACTTTTATCACCTGCCATACTGGAACAGCTTATCGGCCTGATAATCAATTTGCTTGGCCATGCCGTGAACACATCCTCTTAGCCAACAAGTCCTGGATCAGGACTTGAACCCAGAGCTTCAGGTCCAGAGCTAGAAATGCTCCAACTGTACCACAAAACCTCTGCTTGCTACCATTATAGCCTATCAACAATTAACTATTTGAGGTTGGTTGGCTTGCCGAGCTCAACACCCACAACCCGAGATACAGATCTACTCCAAAACCTTGAATTAACTATTTATTTTGACTTACCACAAACAAGGCCACAGAAGAGTAATTGAGAGTAAAAATCACATATATATACAACACCACTGTTCTCGCAGAGAAAATGACGGAAGATGTGTTCCTTTGCACTGGCTGTGTACAAGCTGTATTGCAAACACTCCCAGTCTGATGAGTAGTTTGCTGATTTTGCCCTGTTGTTTCACTGTGCAAAGTTTGCACAAGGATGGAAATGAAAAATGTGGTAAAGCATCAGTTTTGATTTTCCAAAATTCCTAAGATGCTGTAATGGCCTCTGTAAATTGTTATGTAGCAACAGTGACACTGTGATACAGGAAATGAGGAAGAGCAGAAACAGGGAACCTCAGGTCAGTTAGCATGACATCAATAATCAAGAAAATACTGGAGCCTGATATTAAGGATCATTTTAATCAATTTATAAATCATAGTATAGTCAGACATTATCAACAATGTTTTACAAAGGGAAATCATATTTGAAGAATTTATTCAAGTTTTTAAGATGTAATTGGGAGGTTAGATCAAGGCAGCAACTGTAGCATACTTGGATTTCAAAGGCTTTCAATGAGGCACCTCATACAAAGATAATGAGCAAGGTAAGGTCACATCACATTGGGAGTAAAACATTAGCATGAATTGAACATTAGTTAACAGACGAGAAGCACCTAGTAGGGATAAATGAGAACATTTCAAATTGGCAGGGTATAATTGCCTCAAGGATCTGACCTCACAATCTACGTTAACGACTTGGACAAAGAGACCAAGAGTTCCTGATGATACAATGCCAGGTAGGAATTTAAGCTCTGAGGAGGACACAAATAGACGACAAAGATAAAGGCAGGCTAAGTGAATTGGCAGCAATGGGCTGACAAGTGGCAAGTGACATTCGCGCCACACAAATGCCAGGCTATGACCATCACCAATAAGAGACAATCTAACCACCGCCCCTTGACATTCAATAGCGTTACAATCATTAAATCCCCCACTATCAACATCCTGGGAGTCACCATTGACCAGAAACTCAACTGGACTCACCACATAAACACATTGGCTACAAGAACAGGCCAGAAGCTGGGAATACTTCGGTGAATAATTAATCTCCTGATCAAAGCCTGTCCACCATCTACAAGGTACAAGTCAGGAGTGTGATGGAATAATCCCCACTTGCCTGGATGAGTGCAGCCCCAACAACACTCAAGAAGCTTGGCATCATCCAGGACAAAGCAACCCGCTTGGTTGGCACTACATCCACAAGCATTCACTCCCTCCACCACTGATGCTCAGTAGCAGCAGTGTGTACTATCTACAAGATGCACTGCAGAAATTCTCCAAAGATCCTCAGGCAGCACCTTCCAAACCCATAACCACTTCCATATAGAAGGACAAGGGCAGCAGATATATGGGAAAGCCACCACCTCCAAGTTCCCCTCCAAGTCACTCACCATTCTGACTTGGAAATATATCTCCATTCCTTCACTGTCGCTGGGTCAAAATCCTGGAATTGCCTCCCTAGTAGCATTGTGGGTCAACCCACAACAGGAAGACTGTAGTGGTTCAAGAAGGCAGCTCACCATCACCTTCTCAAGGGCAACTAGGGATGGGCAAGAAATGCTGGCCAGCCAGCGACGCGCACATCCCGCAAAAAACGAATGGAAAAAAAAACAAGGTGACAAGGCTACATGTGTATCATGTAGAGAAAATTCAATGCTGAAAGTTGGCTTACAGAAACACTAAGCAGCTAAGAAAGAAGATTATATATTGGTCTTTAGTGTAAGGGAATTGGAATACAAGAATAAGAACAGTTGTGAGGTTGAGAAGGACTTTGCTAAACTCAACCCTGAAGTACAATGCAATTTTGGTATTTAGATCTTAGAAAGGATGCGTTTGCCCTGGAGGCAAGGGCAAGGGAAATTTAGAATGCGCCTCAAACGCTGTATTTAGTGACGCTATTTCCATTCAGAGAAAATAAGAAAAGAAAGTATTCCAGAGGTTTACTAGATTGGTTCCTGAGGTGACAGATCATGCTATGATGGGAAGATGGTGAGTAAATTGGGTCTGTACTCTCTGTAGTTTAGATGAAGAGGGACGGGATTTAAATATACAAGATTCTGACGAAGCTTAAAAATTAAATAGACACAGAAAGGTTGTTCTTCCTGGCTGGTGAACCTGGGACTCAGGGGCATAGTCTCAAGATACGAGGCCTTATCCATTAAGAGTAAGGGGGCAAAATCACATCAAAAAGGATAGTAAATCTTTGGAATTTTCTAACACAGGGGGTTTTGGATGCTCAATTGTTGTGTATATTCAATGCTGGAATCACTAGATCTTTTATCTTTCAAGGAATGAAGGGACATGGGAAAGTGGAGGTAAGACAGAAGGTCAGTCAGGACGGTGTCAAATGGAAGGATTCTATTATCTACTCCTGCTCCTAGTTTTTACACACTAATTTTATATCCATTCCTAATGTTGCTTTCCACTCTTACATTCTTCTCTCAGACAACAGTGAGAAGTCGTAGATGAATTTGCAAGCTAATTACCAGTCTAATGGACCACAGTATAAATCTCCTTCAATGGTCACAATCTTTATACCAGTTTATATTTACAGTTTGCACAGCAGGACAGTGTTATGATTTTCTGATGAAGGGTTTAGGCCCGAAACATCAAGTTTTCCTGCTCCTATGATGCTGCTTGACCTGCTGTGTCCATCCAGCCCCATGCTTGTTATCTAGGACAGTGTTATGGACTTGCACAATATAAGATGAGGTAAGGGGCCACCAGTACTTATTAAATATGGTTCAGAGTTGGAGCTGTGTTCTCCATTCACCAAGATTGTCTGGATTAGAGTTCAAACTCTTTATCTTCTGACATATTGGTACAAAAGTCAATGGAACATTAACCAAACCAGTAGTGTTGGCATTTTTAACTTTCCCTACCTTTTGTTAATCAATAACAATAGATGAGTGTGCTGAGAGAAGAGGTTGGTATGGTATTAATGTCACTGGCCTAGTAATCCAGAAGATTTATGCTAATGCCCTGAGAACATGGGTTCAAGTCTCCCTCAACATTAATGTAGTTTCAATTAAACAAATAAAACCGGAATACGAAGGTGGTCTCTGTAGTGATAACTATTTGTTTTTGTTGTAAAAACCCATCTGGTTCACTAATATGCTTTTGGGAAGGAAATCTACTGTCCTTTCCTAATCTAGCCTACATGTAACTCCTGACCCAAGGCAATACAGTTGACTCTTTGCGGCCCTCTGAAATAGCCTAGCGATCCATTTAACGGCTGCTGGGGGTGGAAGATAAATGCAGTCCTCGTCAGGAATATGCACCAATGCACGAGGAAAAGAGATAAAATGAAAACCATCAGCAAGGCAACAACCCAAGATTCTGTCAAAGTCCTCACCTTCTAGGCATGTTGTAGAATGTCATGTAGTTTTTCTTCATAGAATGTGCAGCTGTCTTGAAGGTCTTCCCAAGGTGTGAAAGCCTCCCCCTCATTGTCAACGTAGGTGTTCCAGCAATAATTATACTCTGGACCCTTCATGATCCTCAATCGGCAGCCAGCTGCTTGCAGTTGCCGAAGGCCCTGATGGATTTCAGGCTCTTCCCACATGAACAAGCGCGCCATGAAGATGGTGAGCTCCACATTGGGGCACTTGCTGAGGTACTCAGCGATTTTGGCAGCACACACCGTGCAAGGACTGGAGGACACGTACCAAATAATGGAGTATTTCAGGCTCCCATCACACTCTGTGAATATATCTGTGAAGAAGACTTTTTCTGCGTGTGTGCCTGCATGCTCATCCTCCACATAGCCCTCTGACCTCTCACATTCCTTGCCCTGTTTCTCCACTGAATAGCACAAAAAGGTTTTGTGCCGCCCTGAAGAATATTCTACGTTTTTGAAATGGAATTTGAAGAAAGCGGATGGCATGTGTTGCCTGGAAAAGAAAGATACAAGAAAATATTCAGTCTCATTTATAACAAGTATACATACATCAGAAAGACATCCAGAAGAATTTTGAAATATTTTGTTCCACACAAAGAATGCATTTACTGCATTAAAATATCCCAAAACAGTGTTCCCAGCAAAGAAGTACAACCACAGAAGGAAATATTAAACCAGCTGGACAAAAGCATGGTCAGAGGTCAATTTAAGGAGCATTTTAAAATGAGAAGCAAGAGGCAGAGATGAGGTTTGGGAAGAGAATTGCACAGCTTAGAATTTAGGCGGATATGAGGCACTACTGCCAGGAATGGAGAAAAACAAGAGGCCAGAAATGAAGGAGTACACATAGCAATATCTGGTTAGATGTTCTGAAGAAGGGTCACTGGACCCCAAAACGTTAACTCTGACTTCTCTCCACAGATGTAGTAAGACCTTCTGAGCTTTTCCAGCAATTTCTGTTTTTGTTAGAAATTTGGTTTGATTGAGAAGTAAGCATAGTTAATTAGGTAAGACACAATAAATGTTAAAAACATTTAAAGACTAAGATTCATGTGGGAGATAACTATTAAAAATTTCGTCACAACTAACAAAAAAAACTTAGAAGTGGATGTGGAGATGATACTCAGGTTCTATTCATTGCTAATGCTCAGCACAGACAACGTAAAATGAACAATAGTTTAATACTAAACAGGCTGGAAAGACACACACCAATATTACTCTTGGACATGAAAGTAAATTGTTAATGACTGGAAACAAAAGGTCACGCAGCATCCATGGAGATGGAACAAGCTGACGTTTTGAGTCTAGATGACTCTTCATCAGAGCTAACATGAAGTGTGGAGGGAGCAGCACTTATGCAATAGTGGGGAAGTGGGAATGCTGGGGGAGAAAGGATGTTGGTAGTGATCAGAATGGGAGAATGGCAGAAAAATGGTGTATCTAACTGCCAAACTGGAAATCACAGACAGTCCCATTGGAGTGGGGGTAGGAGAAAGAGGACAGGCTGAAAGAGAAGATTACTGGAACCATCCAACAGATGGGAATTGTAATGCTTCTTATCATATGAATACCTTCAGAATCCAGAATAAGCCAAAACTCATGACGACAAAGAAATGAAACATCTTTACTGATAAACCTTTAATGAAGGATTCTTTTAAATTGGAAGGAGAAAGGAGAGATGAAAGGAATATCTAAAAATGAGTATAAAACACCTCAAACAAATTGACTAGATAACTGGCTTCACAAAAGAATCTTCACCAAAAAATTAAGAAATGGTGCTAAATGATACATAAAAGTAGAAGGAAAGTAAACACAGGGTTAATGCCACCATTTATAAAAGCAGGAGGGGTCAAAATAATATAAAAATAAAACCCATTTCACTGAAATGTCAGGCGTTTTAGAAGCCCTCAGATAATACTTCTCAAAATTTTCTCCCACCAAGAGAAGATATCTCACTTGCTGAGAGCTTTAAGGTAAAAGTTTAAATGTTCATGGATATTTTAATCTTAGATAATCTAGGACTGGTATACTGTTGTGCCAAAATAAAAACTATCAAAAGATGCAAAACTAAAGTGAAGACAATCCAGGTTGATGTTATTTATAACTGTCCAAGATTATGTAAGATTAGAATATTCATGAACGTTTAAATTGTATAGCTTGTTCATTTCTGTTAATAAATTTGTAAGATTAGTAAATCATCTAAGTTTTTCCGTTACAACCGTAATGAACTTCAATATTTTATACGTTGCCTTAAGTGGGGAAATGTATTTACTGAAGAGAGAAATCCTGGACCCTTAATATATCTGGGACTTTTGTAGCATACCTAAGGCTTATTAAAATTTAGCAGGTTACTTGGAGAAAAGTAACATTCTTAGGCAGCTTATTTTCCTGCAGGATCATACAATCCCTACAGTGTGGAAGCAGGTCATTTGGCCCATCAAGTCCACACTGACCCTTCAAAGACCATCCCAACCAGACCCAACCTATCTCTGTAACCCCACATTTCCTATGGCTAATCCATTCAGCCAGTAGAAGTGGCTGAAAATCAACCGTAGATAGTGCTGTGTGGCAGTGGTGCTAACCACTAAATAACCATGGTTATTTACATCTTTCATGCCAAAATCTAAATGTTTGTGGAATTGGCTAGCTTGAACTCAGCAGAAAGAAGTTATCAGGGACGTACTCCTGATCTAAGTTGGCTCTAAATAAGAGGTACAAGTTGTAAGTTACTTCATTAATGGGTCTCAGGGCTGAAAGTGTTACAGATTATCAGCACTACTGCTCAAAGTGATTTCCGTCTAATACATACCAAATGACCTGTTTTCTAACATCTAATTCTTGACTGAATCTGTGCATCAGCCTCAGCCAGATTGTAACTTCCCGACTTCTGAGTAATTTGATTCTTTCTCCGAGACTAAATGCATAAATTGGTCTGACTCCAATGAAATACTAAGAGAGTGTCATAGAGACAAGTATTATCGTCCAGATAAGAGAATAAACAAAGGCCACAGCTATGTGTTCTTGTGGATATCGCCTTGAATTGATATAGTATATTGTTACAGCTAAGGGGGAAGTGTACTGATATTGTCACCGGACTAGTAAACCAGAGGCCTAGACTAAAGGTGTGGGCCATGGGTTCAAATCCTACCATGGCAGGATGTGGGATTTAAATTTGTTCAATAAATTTGGAATTATAAATTATTCTTCATAATCATGACTGTATAGTCAATGCCGATGGTCATGCCATACTATCTGGTTTCACTAATACCCTTGAGAGAAGGTGATGTGGATTTTAACCAGGTCTGACCTACATGTGACTCCAGATCCATGGACTTAAAATGGCCGAGTAAGCCCCACAGTTTATAGAAAACAAACGTTGGCCTTGCAAGAAACAGCCCACAATTTCATGAAAGAAAGGAAAATCTCTGAAATGACTTTTGAAGTATGGAATCATCATTGTATGATAAATGAAAGAATCCATTTATACACTAAGTCCCACAGATAACAACCAGAGATGTTTATCGAAGGATGAAGCTTGGGACAAGATCTTCATTTGAAAAGGCGGCAAGTGCCTCAGTAAGAGATTGACACATGAAGATTGGCACCTCTAACATTGCAGCACTCCTTCAATATCGCATTGGAGTGCCTACCTAGACTATAAGGTGCAGAGCTAGAGTCTCTTGAACTAAAACCTCTGACTCAGAAGCGAAAGTAACTTACTAATTTGCAGCTGTAGGCCTCCTCGTGGCAATATCGAAAGAAAAACTGAGCATCCATTACACCTCCATCAGAATCACTCTGAAACTGATTAATTATCCGTTATCTAATCACTGTTAATGCTATACCGTTATGTATAGGATAGTTGTCAAAAAAAATCTGTTTCTGTACGTTAGAGTAAGTACAAAGTAATTCATCGTCTGTGAAATTTACTTTGCAGATTTGACAAAAGGCCTCTATCAAATTAGGGTTTTTATTATATGCAATTAAATAGTCTCACAAAATGTGATCAAAGCATTCACATTGTACTGTAACAGTAATTAAATCAGTTTAAAATTAAAAGTCAGTCCCTCCTGGGTATTATGAGCGATAAAACACCACTCTGCGCTTGGAGGCATTTTTCTAATGTCACTGTTCAGGTGATATGGTAAAGTCACTGCATCAAAAAGATGTTTGAAATGTGCCCACCAACTCAACTCCCATCTGAACCTTACAACAGAGTTTCTGCTTGGGATTTTAGGTTTTTATTCTGTCACACATCATACTCTCTAACGAAGCCTGGAACACTTTGTTCTAGCTTTTACAGTATCTCAATCAATGGAATTTCGCATTTATTTTTAACTTTCCTTATCTCAGCTGTGCTGGCAGGAAGAGACACCAGAGGATTAACATTTCACTGTCAAGTGAAAGGCAGTGTTGAAGGAAGAATGTAGCTCGGTTATTCTCTCAGACACAAGACCAATTCAGTTACCCATGTTCTTTAATGGCGCATTTCATTTGATCCTTTCAGTGTACTAGCCTCATATAACAGCATCAGTGACCAAGTATTAGAATTACAGAATCATAAACCATATCACACAGGAGTTAGCCAGCAAGCCCATCGTTTCTCTGCTGGTTCATCAATAAAAGAAAATTGTTTCATCCACCTCATCCTTTTCTTTTTTTAACCCTGTAAATTCCTCATTTCTAAGTACCTGTTTAGTTCCCTTTATATAATTATTTATGACATCAACTTCCATCATATCTTTGGGTAGAGTGTTCCAAATTCCCAACAATTTCTCTCATCTCTCCTCTAGATTGTTTTGCCACTGATTTGGAATCTATCACAACTAGTGATTAAGAGACTTGTCAGTTTGAATAATTTTTGTCTATCTATTTTTTAAAAAATCTTTGATCACCTCAATAAACTCAGTCAGGTCCACTCTAGCCTTTGTTTCAAGGGGAACAGTTTCAACTCATATCATGATTGAAGTTCCTCTCCTTTATAACCTCTTGGTGAACTTCCTACGCATCCTTTCTCAGGCCTTTACATTTCTCCTGAAGTGTACTTCCCAAAATTGTCCATAATATTCCAGTGATCTATAAGTTTCTAGTATTGACTGTTTGCACATATGTTCTATTCCTCTATAAACCCGAGTAACTCAACTGCTTCATTTTAAACGAATTTATCAGTTTGCCCTGCTACATTTACTGACTTCTATTTATAAACACAAAGGTCTCTGTGCTCATTTAAACTTTCCAAATTGTGTAATAACCAGCAAACTGTTTTCCAATAATAGATCTTGCAAAGCATATCATTTCACATCTTTCTACACTGAACTGTGTACACTGCGCTTCCACCCATTTCACCATCATACTTTTATCATCATGAAGTCTACAACTATTTTCATCATTATCCTCTAAATTTGCGAAGGTTTGTGTTGTCTACAAACCTTACAATGCTGATCCCTACATGTGAATCTAGTCTGTCAAATTTGGGACAGGTAATAAAGACAAAACTGATCCTTGAGGAGCACCATGAGGAGATACCTCATTGTGAAAAACATTCATTCATCCCCATTCTGTACGTCCTATAGCTAACATAAGACTGCATTCGTATCCTCACTTTCTCCTTTATACCACAGCTTCCCTGAACCTATTAATGGCTTTCAATAACCTCTCCACTACCAGTGTTAGACTGCCTGATCCGTAGTTTCCCATTGTTATGATCCCCACTTTTTTGGCAAGTTCTATAACATTAGTTATCCTCCAATCCTCCTCACCATTCTGGAATTCAATCAGAATTGAAAAATTTGGATCAATGCCTCTGCTACTTATACCCTTGCTTATTTTAGCAACAGCTTCATTTTATCTAGACCAAGTGACTCAGCAAAGTTTAACTACTAAACTCTATTACTATCCTACCAATAACTATCTTCATCGATTCAATTTAACCTTCACATCATCAGCTTTCTTTATGAAGATAATTTTAATAATCAGAGGATTGCAGTCTACCTTTTGTTTTTATGCTGTACCGATTTGGAAAAAGGATCTTCAGCACAAGACAGATCCACAAAGATAGGAGAAACACACAAAAACAGAAATTGTTGGAGAAACTCAGCAGATCTGGCAGCATCTGGAGACAGAAAGCAGAGTTAACATTTCGAGTTTTAGTGACCCTTCTTCGGAACTGGCGAAACATGTGGCCACAAAATGGGTAGGAGTGGATTCAGCTTTTCCATTGCAGCGATACTTCATTCAAAGTACTCCCATTTCACATTGAAACACATAGCTGGGGCCAGCGGTGAGTCTTAGAATTCAAAGGCTGAAACCTGAGGCCCTTGTGGCGTCACCAACTCTGAGCCATGAGGCCTGGGTTCAATTCCCACCTGCTTCGGTGGTGGGTAATAACATCTCTGAATGGGTTGATTAGAAGCTGTTAAACAGTCCACCAATTGGTAAAATCCATAACTTGGCTTATTTGTACTTTAAATCTAAATTCTCATTGTCACATATTTAGCTTGTTTTAATTAATTTAAAATTATGTTATTTTATTTTAGGAAAAGATTGTTCACGCGTGTATTAGAAAAGTCATAGTTATAACACACAACCTCATGTTTACCTCACAATTCATAAATCAACTTGCTTGTCACCAGTTACACAGTTGTCTTAACTCACCATTTAAACACCATTTCCACAATACAGCAGCAACCGTCCTATCTTACTATAAACAACGACATAACACTTTTCAAAAGAAGGTTCAATTCATTTTATGGTGGAATCTTATTGTGGAACCTGAACAGACTGGGCTATCGTGAGAAATGTGACAGAATCAGATGAAAAGTTCAGCTAATCCTACCTCGATATTGGGAACAGTTTGCTGCATGTGTTAACTAAGTTCTTCATGTTGAGATGAGATTTTTGCCTGGGAGCAGTGAGTTACCCATGAAACGAGTATTATTAATTGTCAATGACCTAATTAACTTCAGATCTCACATCATTAATATGTTGTTTTCTCTGGGACCACCCACCATGAGCAAATTAGACGCCAAGAATACTTGACATGCGAGTCAGAGCTGCTTCCAAACAGTCTCCGTCATCTCAGGGTACACTCAATGGGCATCAGCCACATCAACCCCATGTCCACTTACATTAGCACTTGACATGTGTCATTCTCTAGGAAATCTAATGGCATATCTCCCAGACACTTACAGGACACCTCTATAATTCAATGCTGCACCCCAGACTGCATCAGCAACCATTGTTACAATGCCACACAGAGTCTGTGTACTCACGGATGGAGAGGCCTGCACCCATGGCCTGTTTGCTTGCTCTTTGCGAGCTCACCCTCTTTGTGCACACCTGAATGCTCACAGCTTTCCTGCCTTGCATTGCCTTTTCTCACCGTGCCCTCTCAGCCAGAGGTACCATGCTCACAGCCTTGCTGTATTGCTTTGTTATTTAACGCAGACACAAAGCCAGGAGGCTTGCCATGGTTGTCAGCACACCCTCAGTCAAGTCAACAGAGATAGCCTTCAGTGAGGAGGTCCTGGCGCAGATAGTCAAGGACAGTATCCAATACCAGTCCAGGGGCTTGGACATAGTTAGTCAGCTAATCAGGATGGTCAGAGTTAGGATATTCTCCTCATAAGGGATGAAGAGCAGAATAATAGGCAGCTCAGCACCTCTCTTGACTCTTTCTGCCCTATTGTTGGCTTTTTTTTCTGGAATGAGAAAGAGACAGATACTAAAGGCAATGAATGTGAATGTCACAGCTCTTACTGCTGGTGCAGGTAGGGAACTGTCCCAACTGAGTGAATAGGCAACGCACAGGGCGTGTAGGGTTAGAGGTTTGGGGGATTAAGAAGGATGAGAGTGAGTGAGGGAAGATGTAGCAGGTAACAGTGAGAGTGGTAGAATATGAGCCTTGGTGGGAGGTGGGTCCAGCTGCAGTGGTAGGCTGAGTGTAAGGTATCAAGGATAAGATGGATCACTAATGCTGACAGAGTGGAAGTCATTGACCTTCTTCCTACATTGTTGTGGATTCATCCAGATGGCTGAGACTGCACTGATCTGCAATGACAGCCTTGAAAAAGGCTAGTGTAGTCTGGTGTCATGGTGTCCACTGCTGGTCCTGGCAAAGGGGACCTGCTACACCACCCCATCCACTTGGATCTCCAAAGCCTGCACACAAAGAGGGGTACCAATTTTCGTTTCACTGTCATGTCTGGGGAAAATGTGAGGAACCGTGTAGGGCAGCTCTGGACTGGGTTCTTGTCGATATGCACAATGGCCTTTTAAAAATGACACCAGTGCCAGGGATGCCGATCTATTCTGGGACACCGCAGCAGTGGCAAGTATGATCAAGGGGCTAGAATTGGTCAAGAGGGGTGCCTCAGGGGCTGGATTAGTAATTAATGAGGCAAGCTTGGGAAGATGCAGTAAGGAAACTCACTCAGCCTCACAAGAGAGAAACCCTATAGGGACTAACACTTAGCCAAACATATGGCTTAGTCCTAAGTGTTTCTCGGTGGATCAATGCCTATTAATACCAATACTACAGTCAGCATATTCACAGTTCCTTCAGCTCCACCCTTAACTAACTAGGTGGTCAGGCTATGTGTACCTCCATTTCTACATGTAGATGGTCAGGCTCTTCAGCAAATTTAAGGAGATAACAACCCTGATAAATATCATGGGTAGAATTTTTTTTAGACTAGAACTAGGTTTTCTTAGTATGGGTAGTCTGTTTGTACATGTGAGTACGCAGACTGATGAACTCCTACACACAAAATGGGGAGACTTGCTCGGAGATTGCACATCAGTGAAAGGGCTACTCAGTAATAGTAATAATTATATGATGTGCATTTCATTCAAGCAAGCTTGGGATCAATGAAATTCCCCTATTGTATATGAATCTAGTCAAAAATCCAGTGTATTACACATGGATGTTGTACTCCCAAATTCCAACTAGAGAAAGACAGATCTGGATCCTATCTGCAGTTACTTTTATGAGCACTTATTAACACATATACATTACAAACGGACACCTTCTCATCTACTAAAACAGTTTTGCTCCATTTGTGTTTATAAGACCAGAAGTGAATCTGCAGTTAATGCCTATCGCATACAATTAAATACAATTAACAATGGTAGCCTTCAGGTAGACTTTTAGATACATATACTTCATGCAGGTTGCACATTACAAACTGTATAAAGAAGAAATTCTATATCTATATACCAGCTTAGCTTATCTCAAAGTGCTTAAGATTAAATTAATTGGTTTTTAGGAAATACATTCATAACTATACATTATGCACAATATGTATAAACACCCGTGTCCATTTTTGCCAGAACATTCCAAATAAGTTACTCATTACAGACTGGCAAATTATGGGGTAATGTTCCTGTAATTTCTTGATATGAACTCCTAAGAGGTGAGACTCAGTACCAGGTAAATGCATTCATGAAACCAGCGCAAAACTGTCCTTGTAATATCTGTTTAGAAATTCCATTGCCCAGCCATATAAATCCAGCACTGAAATAGCACGTAAATAAAAAAAGTTCATTGACCAATATACTGAAATATGATGCACACCAATGTTCATAACTTACACTCCAGTTTACATTCAATGAACTGCTTTCTTTCTGACAAAGATATTTCTTACCATGCTTGTCAAAATTAAACCTTAGAACATCTTGGTCATTGATAAAAGTTTGTTCTGTGAAGTGCACAGCATGGTGAATAGCATGTTTTACTCAGAGTTGAAATATGTTTAACAATAGTTAACCAAATATCTACCTCACTTTTCCTTCCTGGCATCGTTGAATAGAAAGAGATTTGATACTCACCCTGTAATTGTTTCAAAAGGCCCCAGCTCAGGAAATTCCAAATTCTCTGTTGCAGCCTCTCCACCTGCTTCACCCTCTACATTTTTTTCATTGCCAACTATTTTGTTCTTTTTTTTGGTCTCCTTTTCAGCCATTGCAGACTGAAACCTGACGGATCAGTACGATGCGAACAGAATGACAGCAAGTCTATACTGAGCAAGAGGGAGGTCCCTGTCATAGTAATGCCTCACACACTAAATAAGGGAACAGAGGAGGAGGAGAGGTCTCCCAGCCCAAAATAAACTGCCATCAAGTCATTGTCAGTGTCACCAGATCTATCAATCACAAGCAGCTCTTCCTCATCCAAACATTCTTCCAATCGGATTCAATATGTTCTTTTCGACACATTTCCTCTTACCTTTCATGGTTTAATCCTTTTTTGTTATTAATCTTTGAATATTTTACAAAGAAAGAAGAAAGGAAAAGAAAACAATGATGCTGCTGATTTTAAAGTTAGGTTTTTAATAAATATATGTTTCTTTTTAAAGAACCGTCTTCTTTTCATCATCTCATTTCTTTAGTTTGGCTTGGTGTGGGGTACAACTCCATTTCTCCCAAGTGACCCTTCTCCATAAGCAAGGTTTAGCAATAAGGGCACATAACCTATTCGGTCACAAAAGGCATTACATCCCCAGTGGATGCTATTCTGATTTAGTTTCCATGCACTCTCGGGGGGAAATATCTGAATAGTGATCAGAAGCAGGAACCCTGGTTTATTCATTCCCTCTCTAAAGTGCAGTCGCTGAGGCCAATCGAGATGCCCCTAACCTCTTCCAATTGGTAAACTTCCTCCATTTGTTTATCAATGCTGACCCTAAGACACGTCATGTCCCAACTCATATTGAGTTCTTGCAAGTGGCATCAGTGTGTACCATCTATAAAGATGCACCACGGTAACTCACCAAGGCTCCTTTGGCAGCGCTTTCCAAACGCACGGTCTCTACCACTGAGAATGTCAAGGGCAGCAGATGTATGGGAACACCACAATTAACAAGTTTCCCTCCAAGCCACACAACATCCTGACTTGGAACGATATTGTTGTTCCTTCATTGTTCCTCGGTCATGATCATGGAACTCCCTCCCTTGCAGTACTACAGATTTGCCTGCATTGCAAAAATTACAGCCATTTAAGACAGCAGGTCACTCCCCTCTTCTCCATGGCAATTAGGGAAGGCAATAAGTGCCATGAGTGAATAAGAACATTTTCAAAGAGATGAAGAATCAAGACTTAACAATAAAGTAGGTCATTCGGGGTGATTTCTGGAAGAAAACAGAAAATGCAGGAGAAACTCAGCAAGTCTGGCAGCATCTGTGGAGCGAGAAAAGCAAAATTAATGCTTTGAGTCCAAAATGACTCCATACCATTACATATTTGTTCTAGCACTTTGTTTTTATTCAAATCTCCAGCATCTATTGTATTTTGTTTTGATTTCAGTGATTTCCAGAAGCACTTCTTTGCATAATGGGTGGCAAAAATCTGAAAAACTAATATTTCAAAGACTGGGGGTCAATTGAAAAGTTCAAAACTTATTAACTATGAATATCAAGGATAAGGAGCTAAGGTGGGTAGAAAGTAAAGTTACAGTTCTAATTGAACAGCAGATTTGAGGCCTATTCTTGTTGCTGTGGTTTTCCTATGTTCCAATAATGACACCACAAAACTTACTTATATCACTAAATTATTCCAAGACACAGAAGTTTGAAATCCATGGTTTAAATCTTCCACATTTCTTTGGCTAAATGTGAGTCGCGTAGGGATTTTTGGAGGATTTTTTTGCCACAAGGTAGCAGGTTTTCTCTCCATATCTTACCAAATTCACCTCATAACTACCTACTTCATCACCATAGTATCCCCCTTATTTGATTCCAGTAACATAACTTCCCTCAAGACAATTTGTGGTCAAGCTCTTCCCCCAAGACTAGCAGTGGAGACCACGGCACCAGACAATGCCAGCCTGGTCTCAGGAAAGCCATCAGTTCAGCCGTCTCTCAGAGGTCCAATGGTGGAGGAAGAAGGTCAATGACTTTCTCCATTCTAATAGCATAAGTGCCACCATCTTCACTGAGTAATGACTCTTAGGAATGTCCAGTTCACTTTAGTTGTAGGATGGTGGAGGTTTGACAATGCTACAGTCAGAGTCCCAGTGTGAGAAAACGATTTTAACACCTGATTGCTAAGCTGTGATCTCTACTGAAAAAGTAAATGTGTGAATTAAGGATGAGGACTGGGTCGAAGCTAACTGAAGATATCTTCTATAATAGATAGCTGATTGACCCTTAATATCAGGATGTATGTATAAATACTGACCACTCGGAAAAGGACAATTGGTGTTGTAACTTGCTTGGCTAGTTGGACATAGATTTAGATTAAAAAAAGCACAACACCAAGAGCTGATTTCTCTGACACAGTATGTACAAGTGTCAGCTATGACTCAGTTGATCACACAATAACCTCTAAGTCAGAAGCTTGTGAGTTCATTGACCGTGGGCTAGGGCAGCATTATGAGATTGTTGTATTGTCAGAGTTGATGCCTTTCAAGAGAGATAAATAAGACTCCATTTATTGATGCATGGTACTATGTTGCAGAAGAGTAGCAGACCCCTCCAAAAATCCTGGTCAATAATTTACCACTTAACTACCTTTTCTGAATTACAACAGAAACCTTACTTCAATTAAAAAGTGCATCATTAATTCTAACAGAGGTAGAGGGAACTGCCGATGCTGGAGAAAAGCTGACGTTTCGGGTCTAGACCCTTCTTCAGAAAATGAAAAAGGGTCTAGACCTGAAACGTCAGCTTTTCTGTTCCTCTGATGCTGCTTGGCCTGCTGTGTTCATCCAGCTCTACACCTTGTTATATCACTAATTCTAAAGTGCTTTGTGACATCCTGAGGATGTAGGAGTTCTCTGTTTAATTTGGAAATCTTTTTGCAGAAACTCTTGTTAAAAAAACGTTTCAGGACCCATTCAAGACCCAGGTTAAAGAAGGAAAGCAGGCTATCAAAACTCCTATTCTGGACACTTTCCCCTTCAGCATCCGTATTTATTCTCAAGATCCACAACTAAAGAGAGAATGTTGCTGTTGGGAAAGTCCATACAGGTCAGCTAGCAAAGAGAGAGTAAGGTTTCAAGTGAGACCCTTCATTAGAACATTCTGGACAACGACCATCTTCAGGTTATCCAACCAAGAGAGCTTTTCACCAAAATCCTTCTAGTGTAAAGAACTGTCCATGACTGCTCATTGCCAACCGACACATTCCGAGGTACAGGACTAGACGCTGAGAGAGAAACTAAAGCTTGGGGGCCCAATGTCAAGGGGCTCAATGAGGAAAGCCCACTAACTAAGGGACACTTACAATGAAGGTCTAGAGCTGTAGAAAACTCCTTGCTACAAGCACCAGAGAATGTGACATGAAAATGTAAGTTGTAAATATAATCTGTAATTGTAAACCTAGTGAGGCACTGTATTGAAAAATAACGAACTGTACTTGTCTTCATGCAGCACCAAATTCAAACTGCAATGTTATGTACCTTTACAAATTTTATGAATAATTCTTTTTTGGGTGAATTTGATCAAACCATGCCATGCCTTTATCCAACATTGACCATTTATAACGGATGTCAATGGATAGCAATCGGGATCTGGAATTTGCCTTCTGAGATGATCTTCCCTCTCCCGAGTCTAAATGTTTCAACAGCACTGGGAGCCTTATATTATCGCCCTGTTTGGAAGCAATGGACTCAGATTGGGCTTGAACCTAACTGTGCACTTACTAGTCCAATACCATGTGGGACAATGTTTACTCTGTGACCTATTCAGGGACCTCTGACTCTCTCTCTCCCTCTTTTGGTTCTAATTTTTTTGCCTTTTATTTATTTTCTTTCTTTAAATATTTTACCCCTGCTCCAGCTTCTTTCCCTTGTTTATTATCCATGGTTACAGCTGAGCAAACAATTACACTATTCGCTAAATGCACTTTTAATCCACCAACAGCTGCCTTTTCTGTGCAAAATCCAACTGGCAAGTCAAGATGTGTGTTTCGGCCAGTGCTGTGTGTCACTATGAAAACAGATTGACTGCATGGCAGTACATTCTGTACCTGTATGCTGACATTCACTGCACAGCCTAATATTCAGCTTACCGTGCCGTGTACAGACGATTTTAGTGACAGTTTGTTTTTAGCATGTGGCACCATGGTCAAGTGCACAATCAAAATTGAAAGCTGCTGCAGCTCCATGGACCCACCTCCCAAATGAATGTTGCATCAGGGTGTACGAGTCTAAAATAATTAATGCTGGGAATTGCATTAAGCACCACGCAATGTGATGATGATGCCATAAGTGAGACCAACGGCTTCGGACTGTGAAGGAGGAAGACCTGTTGTTGAGGTGTCCCTCAATCTTGTAACAATGTCTATCTTACCAATGCAACCTGTAACTAGTTGCTATAATGCGATAAAATACAATTTGTAGAAGACATTAGCCTCTTCTTATTAGATGGCCAAGTGGTTTTGCTGTACCACACCAAAACAAGGAGCCTCTGTGGATTTCTATCAGGAAAGAGGATTGTGGTCGCAAACCCACTAGACAGGTCATACAACATAATGAGCAGTATTGAGGAGTCATCTTATTACATGGTGTCAATAGTAAATGTTGCTGTACCTTCCTATTAGACAGTAACTGTTGAATGTCTGAAGAACTTCAACAAAACAAAGGAGCTGGTCATTGACTTCAGGAGGTGGAGTGGAGGGTATGTCCCTGTCTGCATCAATGGTGCTGAGGTGTTGGTCAAGAGCATCAAGTTCCTAAGAGAAATGATCATCAACAGTCTGTCCTGAGCTACACATGTCGGCCTAATGGTCACAAAAGCACAACAACATCTCTACTTCCTCAACAGGCTGAGTAAATTTGGCACGTCCACAAGGAATCTTACCAAATTTTATAGACGCAGCATAGGAAGCATTCTATCTGGATGCATCATGGCATGATTTGGCAACTGCGCTTCCCAAGTCTTTAAGAAACTTCAGAGAGTCATGAACACAGCCCAGTACCAAACTAACCTTCCAACCATTGACACCGTCTGTACTTCCCACTACCTCAGGAAAGCAACCAACATAATCAAACAACCTTCCCACCCTGGTTATACTCTCTTCCACCCTCTTCCCTCTGGCAGAAGATAAAAGTTTGTACACACGTACAAATAGATCCAAGAACAGCTTCTTCCCCACTTTATAAGTCTTCTGAGTGGACCTCACGAACTTTAAATTTAATGTTGATCTCACTTTCTGTGCACCTTCTCTGCAACTGTAACACTGTATTCTTTGCTCTGCTCTATTACCTAAATGCACTTGTACGGTATGATCTG
This sequence comes from Ginglymostoma cirratum, assembly GCA_024137785.1. Classification (NCBI taxonomy): domain Eukaryota; kingdom Metazoa; phylum Chordata; class Chondrichthyes; order Orectolobiformes; family Ginglymostomatidae; genus Ginglymostoma; species Ginglymostoma cirratum. The sequence goes on from JAHRHZ010000271.1 coordinate 7,748,168, forward strand.
CCTGTACTGCATGCAAAATAAAACTTTTTACTGTACCTAGGTACATGTGAAAATAATAAATCAAGTCAAAAACGTCAGAGACAGCTGTAATAAGGCTGTTCATGCAAATAGACAACAACGGAAAGAGCTAAACCTTCAAGATCCCTGTGACAAGAAGAGAATCCTGTGACAACATTCAATAAGGTGGAATCTACAGTTGATTGTAAAAAAAATGTTCAGGACCTGATAGACTCACAGCAGCGAGTGAGCAAGTGGTAGGAACTCTATGGAGTTGAGGACTGGTCATGCCAAGGAAATTACAGATTGCATCTGGTACTGGTAATCTGTAGGAGCAGTCCCAAGTCAAGCTGCAGAGCAAACATGGACATTAGATGTGTAAGATCATTTATTTTTATTTGGAAATACAAACTGAAAAATGGAAGTTTTGACTGATGTGTTGCAGAGAATGATTCATTGAGTGTCTCTTCTACTATATTTTTATGTAGTGAATCATTCACTGTATCAGCCTTGGAGAGGTTTCATCATATGAAAAGTGCTGGAAGAGTTTTGTGGCAAATCATTTGTTTTAATATAGAATAATCTAATTTAATATTGTGAGCTGCTTAACTTTAAATACTCACCAAGGAGTGGGGTGGTTGTCTATAAATTCACATGTTGGCACAAACACCAATTAAAGATCATTAGTCTTTGGCTTGTGAAATGAAAAGAAGTCACAGAGTTATAGAGAGTCGTACAGCATAGAAACAGGCCCTTCAGTCCATCGTGTCGATGCCGACCAGCAAGCAACAAATTACACTAATCCCATTTACTCGTGCATCTCTTAGCTTGCATTTTAAGGGATCACCCAGATACTTCTTCAATGTTGAGCTAGTGCCTGCCTCCACTACCCTCTCAGGCAGCACGTTCCATATTTCTACCACCCTCTGGGTGAAAAATATTTTCTAGATTTTCTCTAACCAACCTGGTCCTCACCTTAAACTTATGACTTCTGGTCTTAGAAACATCGGCTATGGGGGAAGAGATTATCACAATCTGCTTTGTCTATACCACTTATAATTTTGTATAATTAATCAGATTGCCCCTCAGCTTCCTCTGCTCCAAGGGAAACAAGTCCAGTATATCCGGTCTCTCCTCATAACTGAGAGCTTTCATCCCAGGCAACGGCCTGGTGAAGACTTTGTTTCCAGATTGCCGCTGGATTCGGAAAAGTTCTGGGCAAACAATCTATCTTGTTCTTGCTGAAGACCATAACAGGAACAAAGTTTTTTAGCAGTCAGTGCAGAGTTTGGGTCAATTCCAATGGCATCAGTAAGAAGAACACAATTTGAAACAAAGGAGGAACAATCCAGGTCTCATTCCTGATAATAATCCAAAAATGTAAGTGGATTTCCCGCGGATACAATGGGAGAACCAAACATGTCTGAGCTGTGTTATAAGCAATCATTCTCAAAGTTCAGGTGAAAAATGTCCCCATGAAAGGTGCTGAAGGGTGTTTGATATTTTCCAACCATTTCCCAGCAAGCTGACTGAGAAACAGGGAAGTCAAAATGCGAATAATGGTGGTGTTTATTTGAAGAAACAGAAGATTTCTAATGGGCTAACTGAGCTGCTATTTTGTTGCTGCACTTTAATTTTGACCATAATGATGTGAGCCTTCACTGTGTCAATATATCTGACTGTGCTCTCCTTTCCTATTTTAGACTAGTGGTCCAGTTCCATTTTTAGAAACGCTGTCTCCAGCAATCAAATCAGTCAGTGGCAGAGTCTGAGCCATAAAATTTCATTGCCAGTGAAACCCTATCAAGGACCAGCTCTGATCTGCTTCATCATTGAAATGTGACTTCGTTTTGGAAGTGTAAACCAGGAATCCTTCTACAGTTGGTACAACTGTAAAGAGATTAGCGACAGCACTGAATCCATTTAATAGCAGAAGCGCAATTATTTTAAGGAAAGGGTGAAATTGTGCAACTAATGAGCGTTACACAAAGAAGGCACTTTTTGAAGATCTGTTTTGTGCACTCAATTTGCTGATTATTGTAACTTGAAATTGCCTGGATGAGCTAAAACAGACACTTTACGATATCAGCAGTCAATCACTGGAAGTGGTATTTGTGGAGCAGCATATGTGAGTTTCATGCACCCATGGCAGTTTTGAAGTAAATTGCCAGACACAAAGCAATGGGTTCAGGATGGTTCAGGTAATATGTGCGAGGTGCAGAGTTCTTAGAAGTAGCACTGGAGGTGATGGAGGGCCAGAGGAGGAGGAATACACCGTTACCAGAGTGGGAGAAAGAGCTACATCAACCTTCTGTCCCTGCAGCAGCGCTTCTGTATATGTCCTCAGATCAAGTTTCAATTTCTCCTCAAGCTCCCTGGCTAGTGACCTATAATTAAGCACTTTCTTCCTCCTAGTGAGTCTCATAAAGTGTACAATATTCTAGAGTAATACAACACTTAACCACTTAAGTGTAGTTGTCAGGAGATTTATATAAGAAATGCCACTGGAGTGTTGTTGAAGTTTTGACAAAGAATCAACGTAGTGCCTGCAATCTCCTTTTGACAAAGGGTATCAGGAAGTCTCCCTAAGTGTTTCAACAGGATTTTAGTAATCAACTTGTTCAGAGATGTTATTACACACCTCTGGAGCAGGTGAGACTTGAACTAGGGCCTCCCAGTCCAGGCATAGGAACCCTACCGCAGTGCCATAAGCTCTTTTCAAGGATTCAGTTGCAAATGAACAGTGTTAGGTGAGTATGTAGTTAAGTAGCACCTAAAATCCAAAGCAATAAATTGTTTTTCTCTTGATTATTCCTGGTCTATCTTTGGAAAGGGCACCAATTAATTCAAACACCATTCACCAAACAGCTATGCACCTTCTTAACGAGTATTAACAAACAAATTAAGTAGTCAACAATCATCTAGGAGACGATTCCTGCTTTTCAATTCATTTAGCAAGATAGTGTCTTAGGCTAATGTTATGAGCCAGACTAGACACCCTCAAAATATTTTAAGAAGGTAGCCTGGACCTTAATGTTTTCTTATTTTAAAGGTAAATATAAAGTGCTGTGTTCCAGACGGAATTTGATTGGTCAAACTACTCGATGTTAAGCAAAATATGATTTGTTTGAATTTTAACCACTATTGTTAAAATGCAAGAAAAGAAAGAAGAACTTAGAATAACAACTCAGTTGGAAAACATAACAGAATAATAGATACAGTAACTGTTACTAATTAACTTTTCCAATATAGTAACACCCCATAAACATGCTCCATGACAAAAAGGCAAATTCGGAAAAATAGATTTGTCTGTCAGGTAACCCAGCAAGAGAGAGAAACCCCAGCTTCTAGCTGTAACCCAGGGAGGTAAAAGATGGCTTCTATTTCTTCAAATCTGCAGCAGCTTCTGCCCTGCTGAGACTCCAACACCAACTGCTTAAAGCTAAACCTTAAAAAAAAACACACTAGAAATCCTGATCTGTGAGAGCTGGCCACACACAGCCAGGCTGCTTCTATTGTTCCAACTTTAATAAAGCCAAGGCCTTGCAAGCTGTTTACTGGCTTTTCAAGCAGACAGCTCATCCCTCTGTCTTAAAACCTCTCTTTAAAAAAAGATCAGGGCACAACAATGTCACACTAAGCACAGACCAAACCAATGCTTCAGAACAGGAGTCTTGCCTTGGCCGCTTCTGTAAGGTCTGAAGGAACCAGTATCCCAAAAAAAATTCCCAAGATTTCAGGTTCAATACCTACGTAGTGAGAAAGGTCCAGATGTGACTGTTAGATTCTCACAATGGGTTTTGAAGAAAAAGTAACCAGATATCCTGCTTCTACTCCAACACATTCCTTCTGGAAAATGTGTCAATGTGGAGATCAGACAATAGAATAGAACAGCACTGAGAAAGTGTGAAAAATATTTACAGAAGTGAAAGGGTCATACTGTCAAGGAAGAAAAGACCGAGAGGTATCTTCAGAGATATTCTCAAAATCATGAAAAAATTCCACTGGTAGGGAGGTCTACAAGAAATGGCCATAAACATAAGATAGTCACTAACAATTCCAAAAAGGAATTCAAGAAAATCCTCTCTCCTCAAAGGTGATGGGAATGTATGACTTGCTATTGTGGATGAAGCAAATAGTATAGATTCATTAAAGGGGAAGCTGGATTAGCACATGAGAGAGAAAGAAATGTGTTGATAGTGTGAGATAAAGTAGGTTGGAGGAAATGTCAAATGCCACATAGATATGTCAGGCCTTTAGTCTGTGCTGCACAGCATTGTATAAATGCTCTGTAGAAAAATTGACCATTGGCTCATTGTCTGTTGATGCTTTGTACTGAGCTGTTTTCCTGGAATTGTTGGTCAGTGGTGGTTTTCAATAGCCTTCCACTCTCAGGGCAAGGAAAGGAAGAATGTTGCAAGACTACAATGGCTGAATTGGGAATTGGCCGTTATCCCAAGTCTTATGTCAGTCACTTAGCCAATTGAGCTCAATTCTTTATAATTTGATTCAAATATGTCAACATTTGCCTTGGGGCCCAGCCTCCCCTTGCTCATCCTTACCTCTGAATAACCCACTAACATACTATCCATGAGACATAATGCAACATGCCCTTTTTCCTAAGATGAAAAATTATGTTTCAAACCAATATGCAAGGTTTTATAGAGACACGTCTTGTCAGTTGTAGAAACAGATAGAACAGAGGTTCTGGGACTAATAAATTCAATCTTCAATGTAATGCTTTTGGGGAGTGCAGGGGAAGAGTTGGTTTGACAACACATTCAGATCTGGTGATCAGGTACTCTTCGGGAGAGACACATATAATCCTCTGTCCAACTTGTCTGTCTTACCACTGGTCGCTGTCACTCATCACTACTGCCCAATCATCATCAGAGTGTCCTACCTCACTGTTGTGGTGCATGAATACTGTGCAGTCTGACCTGGCTTCTGCTGCTTTGTGATATAGTACCATCATCAGCAATAGTTGCATGATCTGAGATGGTTGCACATTTTAGAAGCCTTTGCTGGTATCCAAGTATTTGGATTTGAATTTAAAACTCTCACATTCTGCTCAGTGCACACTTTTGGTAGTTCTCTATCTAGTCATTTAACATATACCTCTTTCATTCTCCTTCGCATGTGAAGAAAGATGTCATGTATTTCAGAAAGGTTAGAGAATTGACTGCTGGGTAGCGTCATTTATACTTGCCTTCTGAGTGTAGGTTATGATGGGAATGGTAATCTCTTCTCTATTGGTGTTGTAGGGAAATGCAGCATTACAACAATGAAAGTCTTGCTCAGTTGCTCAGCACTTAATGATCACTGATTTGATAGTACATGCCATACAGTCTGCTAGGCCTTTTGTGCATTGATGATGCAGTGATGGTACGACTTTTCAAGATCGTCTGTAGATTAGAAACTATTCTTTCTTTAAGACAACAAGCATGGGGCTGGATGAACACAGCAGGTCAAGCAGCATCATAGGAGCAGGAAAACTTGACGTTTCGGGCCGAAACCCTTCATCAGAAATGGGGGAGGGGAAGAGGGTTCTGAAATAAATAGGGAGAGAGGGGGAGGCGGATAGAGGAT
>JAHRHZ010000271.1:7758753-7781625 GCA_024137785.1 Ginglymostoma cirratum
GGGAGGGGGGAGGGGAAGGGGGGGAGATGAGGGAAGGGAGCTCAGATATAAACAGAGAGGAGGGGTGGGGCTTGGGAAGGTAGGTGGGATGGTGATAGGTGAGTGCAGGTAGGCAGTAGTAGGGATAGGTCAGTGAGGTGGGAGGAGCGGATAGGTGGGAGAGAAGGCGGACAGTTCAAGGAGGCGGGGATGAGAGGGAGGGTTGGTCATGGGATGAGGCCGGGGGAGGTGGGGAGATTTTGAAACTAGTAAAAAGTCCACTTTGAGACCATTGGAGAGAGGCGTTTGCCACCTAGTGGCCAGAAAGATAAAGCAGCTTAAATGAAAGAAGCACAAATTTGAAGTGGACTTAATAGGTGCCTGACAATGAAAAACAAGATTATTTGCTGGTTAGCATACTCCGTGCGCACTACTGTGCCGATATGATTCTCATTCAAGTACGGTTGCAGTAAGAAATTCTGTGGCTACAGATTAAAAGTCACATCAGGAAGTCTGTAAACTGCAATGCTGTTAGAGGACACCATATTTCCCACCAGTGCACTAATCTATACAATAACCCTCACTTCCACTACAGTTGCTTCGTCTGTCCTAGGTAGCTAGGTTAAGAATTTAAGCCTCTCTCAGACTTCCCCTGATGACATTCTGAATGAATAAAATACACAGTGGGTGGGACGTAATAGTTTGGTAGTTCTGAAAATTGTATTCGCATGTCCAGGAACTTCAGAACAGCTGTATAATCTAAGGATTCTCAGTTTTAAAACCCCAGGCTTTATACTGGTGAGGCATAGTGCTTACCCAGTGCTGCCTGAACACTTACTGGTAACTGGGAAAGCAGGTGAATGAGAAAAATGAGAAGCTTAGTAAAGAGAAAGGGGAGTAGCCAGAACTTGGGAGTTACTGCAGGATAGGGAGTTTGGAGAGCAAAATAATGATGAGAAGCTGTCAGTGAATGAGGGAGAGGTGGCAACATTCAGATACTTGATACCTCTGCCCTTGTGAGTCAGATTTTATACAATTATTTTGATAAATATAGCATTATATATCATAAATGTTATGCAATTTTATACACTCAACTGTTTCAGGCACCAAAATCGCAGTTTAGTAGAGTTAAACAGCTTGTATTGGCTCAGTATCATGGGGAGCTACAGTATTTCTGTCTGCTATTAAAACAGGTCTCCTACTAATATAACAGAGGAAATACCTTCATAAAACAGTCCCAATCTCCATTTGCTCTGTAGAGGGGACACTCCTCAGTAACGTTCAGTATTGTTTGAGTCTCATTATTTGTGCTTGTGACACCTACTGAAACTCCACCTCTCAGCAGTGCCATTGCATTTCTGTGGTATGCCTACAGTGGTCCATGTCTTCTGGAGTGTGATCCTGTGCTGCTGGATTTCTCAGGTCTGTCTCCAATGTAATACGCAGGTGGTAGTAAAAACTCATGTCACTGCAGCTCTGTCGTGATGCTGTGAGAGGGTTTACACACAGAGAAGTTGGCCATAGGCTTTTAACTGGGTCGGGATTGTACTGACTGTCTTATCGCCTCACTGGGAGAACGGCCAACTTAAAAACATGAAAAGAAAGAAAAAGAATTAGCCTCAAACAAAGGATAGCCCAGCAAAATCTGAACAAGAATCAAGACGAATTATGCATTAGGTGTAGTTTTGACAAGTTATCTGGAGAGACAAAGAAAGGGAGATCAGACATAGTTGCAATGGCTGACAATTGTAAACATGGCTGAAACTTGGTTTCATTGAAAACATTGGATCTGAGATACTTTTTAAAAATCAACCAGTTCAGCGATGTTACTGCACACCTCTGGAATAGGTAGGCCTCAAACCTGGCCCCCCAGCTTAGAGGTAAAGACATAGCCACTGCACCACAAGAGTCCTAACATTGGACCTGATGTGGTGAATGCTGGTACAATTACAATATTTAAAAAGCATCCGGACAGGTACATGTATAGGAAGGTTTTATAGGGTTAAGAGCCAAATACTGGCAAATGGGACCAGATTAGTGCAGAATATCTGATCGGCATGGACGAGTTGGACCAAAGGGTCTGTTTCCATGCCATGCAACTCGATGACTATTTTCTAATCAACATGTTCAGAGACGTTGTTACACACTTCTGGTGCAAGTAGGACTTCAACCCAGGTCTCCTAGCTCAGGGATAGCGACACTATCTCTGTGCCACAAGAACCATAACATAGGGTCTGAATATTGGTGGATATATAAGAGGCAGCTGTTGCAAATCTTCCTGTTTTGTATCCCTATCGCCGTATGTTGGAAATGATAACTGTTACACATTGGACCATCTGGACAGCCAATTAAGATGTCTGTGACAAATGGAAAATAGGTAATTTTTATCTTCATCACTTGGGCAATGAACCAACAGACTCATTCCCTTAGAGAAAATGTCTAATTAGTTCTAATAATGAGTAATTTGAATCACTGGTTTACTGATCAAAAAGTTACAATGACAATTGTCACAGTCAGTCCACTCTGATGTTGCAAAGCTCCTTTAATGTACTTAGAATAACTTAAATTATAAAATGTAAATAATGGCAAAGTGGGAACTTAGCACTAAAATAATTAAATTTCAAATAAAACGGTGGATGCCAGAGATCTAAAATAAAATCAGAAATTGTGAGAGATATTTCTGAAGAACAGTCAAATTGGACTTGAAATGTTAACTCTGTTTCTCTCTCCACATTTCAAATAACTCAAATTAAACAACATTTGAACTGAAATGTGCAGATTGAAAACAGTCAAGGTTAAAATGCTGAAGTCAGAGGTCAAGTGCATATGAGCTTGATTTGAATTCTACATTAGTACCCCCTCCCACCCCCATCTTCCTGTCCAACCGGAGTAAATGGGACAAGGGAGGGCATTTTGTTTGCATGGGACTTTCGAGATCCTGTGCTGTGAATCTCAGATTCCTCGAACTGCTTGGTAATCCAACTCTTCTGCTCAATCTTGGCACGGGTTTCTGCATTCTGTACAAAACAGACCCAATATTTGGGGTTCAAACCCCATATCCTTATATTGATGTCCCTGTAGGAGCAAACATTACAGCCAGCTTCTGGCATACATTGGTCCCAGCCACATTTTATTCTGTTCCAATGGGCTCCTGGCCACTTGTTTTTATGGGACCGCATCCCTTTAAATTTATCCGTCCTAAATCTATTAGGAATGTGTCAAATATTGGTGTTTCCTACTTCCATTCATGTCAAACTATGAAGGAAATGGACAGAATAAAGATCAGTTCTTTTGAACTTCGATGTTTCTGAAGGATTCTCAGGGTGAATTGGACTGATAGGCGTACACACGAGTGAGCGCTACAAGTGATGAGAATTGACAGCACAGATTGGTTTCAGTTTTGGATGAGATGCAACTTGAAATGGGCATGCAGTATGAAACAATGGTATAGAAAGAAGATGCTGCAAGGAAAAGCGAATGTGTAGTGTAGCTAGTCAGAAGGTCAGACAGAGTGATAACAATGTGGAATTAACAGGCTAGAGTTTCACAATGACTCACAGAGACATACAAGCTTGAAGCAGCAGGAGGATAATGCATGATGCCCCAGCAGCTTGGTTTCCCTGAACTATCTGAATTATCACAGCCACAAGATCTACCTGTATGCAATCTCTCATCACCTAAGTACCCAACGCCAGGCCCAAGGGCAAGCACTGGGCCATATAGTGAAGCGCAACCCTCAAAATCAGCTAGGGTCAATGAACTAGCAAATGAGTGAATGTTAGATATTTGCAATTTATTAATTTTACAAGTTTCCAAATGATAACACACAGTGCAGCTGCAACCATTATCAAGGGTGACTATTTCTTGTGTTAATCTGGTCGTTCTATGGTTTGTTAATCCAATCTCTGTGGGATAACTCAGTGCTGCCCTCTTCTGTCAATCATGATACTGTGCAAGTGGAGCAAAGGCAAATTACCATTTCTATAGTGCCTTTTCACTTCAACAGTTTCGTAAAAATTGAATGACCTCTCAAGACAGACTGTTCTAGTGATAGCATAGATTCTCATGGGAAAGTGATGCTTCTAAGAGTAAATCTCTAGCTCAAAACGTAGGGGTTGAGTAACGTGTTTGAGGGATTAAAATGCACCGTAACCCATCGCCTAGTTTTCGGTGAGTTACCAAGGCGAAGACAGCTCCCAAATTCCCCCACATTTATCAGCTGAGGGGCCTACACGGGGGTGAGTTGGATTTCAGTGGTGAGGATGTGGAAAGTAGAAAGAATTTGTATTTGGGGACCAAAGGTCCAGGGATAAACTTTTACACCAGACCGCCATCAATGTGTAGACACTGTCAATTTCTAGTGTAAGTTGCAGCTGAGAGTTAGGCATAGCCCGCTACAGGCTGACATTCCCGTATCATTTTAACCCACGAGAGAAGCGATTGTTTCTACAACATGGGTAGGCGATGGGCCAGTGGTGTTATTGCTCGACTATTAATCCAGAGACTCAGATAATGTTCTGAGGATCTGGATTTGAATCCCACCATGGCAGATGGTGGGGAATTTGAATTCAATAGCGATCTGAAATTAAGAGTCTAATGATGACCGTGAAACCATTGCTGATTGTCGGGAAAAATTTATCTGCTTCACTAATGCCTTTTACGGAAGGAAATCTGCCATCCTTACCTGGTCTGGCCTACATGTAACTTCAGACCCACAGCAATGTGATTGGGTCTTAACTGCCCTCTGGGCAATTAGGGATGGGCAATAAACACTGGTCTGACCAGTGATGCCCACATCCCATGAATGAATTTTTTAAAAAATACACAAGCTTTCCCGGCTAAGAAATGATGTGTAAACCTGGTTCTGCTGAGTACGTTGCTACAGCGTGCTCTTTATTTCGATATTTAGTTTTCGTCATCTCTGCTCCTGCAGATGAGGGGTCCTGCTGCCCCTGTAGTGTTAGTCAGCCTCAATTATCAGACTCAAATGACCACTATTGTTTAACTGGGGTAGGTTTCAGAGTGGTTCTGATGTCCTCCTCAACAGGCAGCTTACCATACCATTAACTGCAGTCAACTCCCCTTGTCGTTGCAAGCTCAGTGTTTAGGCTATCTGTCAGTACAGTTGCAGTCTTATTACATTATCTTAAAATGTCATTTACTGTAAATCGCCTACAATGCGGTCATTCTGTTTAGAAAACAAAACAGGTTGTTCATGATCCCAGTTTTATTCTTCTCCCTCTCTCCCTATGAAGCAGTTCTCAAGGGGATTGGTATCTGATGCTTCTCCCAAACTCCTGATTACTTTTTCACATATATATTTGCAAATCTTCCAATTTGGATGACGCTCTTAAACAACACACTAGTAAGGTTTTAAGCTTGAGAGACGGGTATCTGTCTGCTGCACCTCCCGCAGCTATGGCTTCTCTTCCTTGATTCACACCATCACCACTGCGAAGAGACACTGCAAGCAGCTCTATGGTGCAGGACTCTGCCACATGAGCAATTTATTTTAAGGGACACACACACACTCAAACAAACAGCAACTGCATGTGGAGGACCATCGACTTGGTAAAAGACATCGTAGCACCTGTCTAAAATTTGCCGGTCTTCCGAGTGGAAAGAGTTGTCATGAAGCAGCTGTTGCTGACTGACACATTCCAAGGTCCCGGAATATTGAGGGATGCACCAGGATTATGAGGTGTACACATTCACAGGACATGACATTGCTGGCCAGACCAACATTAATCGCACCTTTCCAAATGTACGGAGGCCAAATAAGAGACAACCACATTGCTGAAGATATGGAGTTAAGTGTAGGCCAGGTAAGGATGGCATGAAAAAGGACATAAGTGAATTTTGTTTGTTAATAAAAATAACTGACAGTGATTATATGGTCACTATTAGGCTAATTTTTAAACTCCAGATTTTATTGAATTTCACAATCTGATGCCTGGTCTCTGGTTGTTCTCTGGGATGCTAGTGGTCTGGGGCGTTGTTTCCTCAACCAGCTGTGGAGACGGGACAGTGAGGTACTCCTGACTCTAATCGAGCTGAAGTTCCCACTGAACTGCCAGTATCTGAACTGCTGTGGGATGTAGGAGGCAGTGTTCCCAATGAACTCTTCTCCTCTGAGATGCTGGAGGGCCTTTCTTGACAAGTGACTCTTGAATGCCAAGACATACCACTCAAATCTGCAAGATACAAAAGTGAGACAAGGTGATACAGACAAGAGCCATAAATTCTGTGCAATGAATGATGCTGACAGTGGGTTTAATTTGAGATTTGCAGCAGGATGAAGAGTGATACTTATTCTGATGGCAAGGTATGGATGTCTTAGCATCCCTAGACGAGCAAACCCTACCAGTCTTCACCTGCAAAGGCCAGGATCCAACCTTTTACAGGGTGAAGTCAGCCACCCCACCACCTCTCTGGGCCCTACCTGTCTTCTCCTGCAGTGAGAGAGAGGGAGGGATTGAGTGAGATGAAAGTGGGTGGCTCAGCTGTTAGCGCTGGTGAAGGCAGGGAAAAGGCCGTGAGTGATTAGGCAATGTAGACAGCGTGTAATCTGGGGATACTGGGATCGGTGAGAGTGAGTGAGGGAAGATTTTGCAGACAACAGTGAGAGAGTTGAACATGAGCCTTGGTGAGTAGTGTGTGCTCTAGCAGAGAGATGAGTATGGCACTTAAATAAAACAAAGAACTGCAGATATTGGGGTCAAATGCTGGAGAAATTCAGCAGGTCTGGCAGCACCTGCGAAGAGAAAGCAAAGGTAATGTTTCGGATCCAGTGACCTCTCATGGCACTTACCTTGGCAGTGCAGAGAAAGTCATTCACCTTCTGGCCTCACTGCTGGGCATCCCCTCCACACCGTGGCAATGGCATTGACCCTGGTGATGACTTCATTCCAGGCTGGTAGGATCTTGTGTCATGGCCACCTCTGCCAGTCCTCTGGGAAGATGCTAATAGCCCTCCATTACAAAACCCTATCTACTAGGACCTCTGGGTCCCTAGCAGGGAATCCCAGAACTGATTTCCACTTGTCCAGCATCTTCCCAAATTAGCCTGGTACCCAGCGAGGCCGCTTTGGAATGACAGTTCCTTTTTCCAGGTGCACGAATATGGCTTTTCAAATATGCTGCAGGTACAAGAGGGTCCATCTATCCCAGGGGATCTGGTGAGCGGCAAGTTCTTAGAGGGTATGGTGAGTTGTAGAATCAGGCGAGCATTGCCCATGAGGGATGTAATGGGGCGGGTTAGGGAGTTGATGAGGTTAGTTTGGTTTGCCATGGAAGAAATCCCTACACTAGGCTGTGCAGAGAGAATCCTTCCATGAGACTCGACAAAATTGACACGACCAAAGGTTGATAAGATTCAGCCCTGTGTAAAACCGCTGGGGCTATATATTCAATAAGTAATCTTGTAAACATTAACTTTAATGTTAAATGTAGTGAGTAACCTGAGTTGAACCTTGTGTAAAGTCAGTTTGGAATATTATGTTCAATTCTGGACTCCCTGTTATAGGAAAAATGTTGTGAAACTTGATAGGGTTAGAAAAGATTTTCAAGGATATTGCCAGGGTTGGAGAGTTTGTGCTATGGGGAGAGTCTGAATAGGCTGGGGCTATTTTCCCTGGAGCAGTGGAGGCTTGAGGGGTGACCTTATAGAGGTTTATAAAATCATGAGGGGTATGGATAGGGTGAATAGCCAAAGTCTTTTCCCCAGGGCCAGGGAATCCAAAACTAGAGGGCATAGGTTTAAGATGAGAGGGGAAAGATATAAAAGGGACCTAAGGGGCAACTTTTTCATGCAGAGGGTGGTGGGTGTATGAAATGAGCTGCCAGAGGAAGTGGTGGAGGCTGGTACAATTACAACATATTAAAGGCATCTGGATGGGTATATGAATAGGAAGGATTTAGAGGGATACGGGCCAAATGCTGGCAAATGGGAAAAGTTTAATTAGGCTACCTGGTCAGCTTGGACAAGTTGGACCAAAGGGTTTGTTTCTGTGCTGTACATCTCTATGACTCTAAGTGATGTATAAGTATATGTTTGGGGAATGAAGATTTTTCTTTGTGCAGTTCTGTCATCATGAGATTGGAATAAAGATGATCCAAGAGTAATGAAAACAAAAATAATAAAAATTAATTGTAATTTTTCCTGGGACCTGTTTTTGATTTATTTTATGAAATTATCGGCGCGTTGCAATGAGAATTCTTTTTTTTCCCACAACAGACGGTCAGGAAATAAAATCATTGCAACAGATAATGAAAACCATGCTGACATATCTGGATAACATATCCACTCAAAGTTTCTAAGATGGATCAGCTGTCAATGCAGGGCACCTCTCTCTGTGACAAATGTCCAATTATCCGAAGCTATTTGACTGTCAAAATTTATTTCCTTCAGTGAAGGATGTACCCCGGTGTGACTAGATTAACTGGTTTTAACAGCCCAATCTCAACACTTGTGCAATTGCCATTGTTTGGAAATAGTGAAGGAAGTGAATTTATGTTTTGTTGGTGGAGCCGTTGACCAGTTTGAGTGTGCATTTGAGGGCCCGATGAGCTCATTTCTGTTTGGTTTCACAAGCATGTATGGGACAAGCTGTCAGAGGAAGTGGTAGAGGCAAATACAATTACAACATTTAAAAGACATCTGGGCAGGTACATGGATAGAGATAACATGGATAGGAAGGGTTTAGAAGGTTAGGGGCCAAACTTAAGCAAATGGGGACTAGTTCACTTTAGGAAACTTGACTGGGCCCAAGGGTGTGTTTCCATGCTGTATGACTCTAGGTGTACAGTTGGCATTAGCATATGGTTAGTCATCTGGCATGGGTGGGCAGCAGCCAGGGTTACTGTAAAGAATATTTTTGTTGCCAACTCATGAAGGATGAGATCACAGACAAATTCTGCAACGTCAGACAAAGATGAGGGCTTTGTTTTGTTTTCTTTATTCATTCACGGGATGAGGGCGTCGCTGGCTAGGTTGGCATTTATTGCCCATCCCTAATCACCCAGAGGGCAGTTCAGAGTCAACCACATTGCTGTGTGCCTGGAGTCACATGTAGTCCAGACCAGGTAAGGATGGCAGTTTCTTTCCGTAAAGGACATTCATGAACCAGATGGGTTTTTTCCTGACAATTGACAATGGATTCAAGACCATCATTAGAATCTTCATTCCAGATATTTTAATGAACTCAAATTCCACCGTCTGCCATAGCGGGATTTGAACCCACATCCCCAGAATATTATCTGGGTCTCTGGAATAACAGTCCAGCAATAATACCACTAGGCCATCACCTCATGTGACACAACATATAGAATAGCTCTGGGTAAATATACCAAGATGCTGTCTGCAGTGACTGATCTGCCAGACAACCTCCTGTCACTGTGAAAGAGCACAAGGATAGAGTCCAGAACTTTGCCTTGGTAGCTTCTGCTCCTTCTCCCTGACTTGCAGATTTAGAGACACTGCCAGTCCTGCCCACATATCCAATGTAGCCATTATATGGACAGGACACCTATTCCTCTACCCTCTCAGTGAGGATGCAGAAATCCTCTGATAAATTCAGCAACTCACCGCAATATTGCACAAAACACTTTCAAACTCTTCTAAGCACTTTACAACACCAGTAGTTCTCGCAGGCAATTTGGCAATCTAACTTTAAAGAATGCAGGTCCATCTTGCAACTCAACGTTTGATTTTTACAGAGTAACACACAAATACGTTATGATTCCAATTTTGTATTCTTGCAACAAAAACAGAAGTTGCTGGAAAAGCGCCGCAGGTCTGTCAGCACCTGTGAAGAAAAAGTCAGAATTAACGTTTCAGGTCCGGTGACCCTTCCCCACAACTGACGGTAGTTGGGAAAATGTCAGTTTATATGCAGAAAATAGAGAGGGGGGATGGGGTAGGGAGTAAACGATAAATTAGAGCCCGAAGAGAGAGAAGAGCAGTTGGATAGACAAAGGAGTTGATAATGATCTGGCTAGGAAGATGAATAGTGTTAATGCAGACTGATAGTGACTAACAATAGGTAGTGTGTAATGGCAGGCTATGTGATAGGCTATTTGATTTACAGCATCCGCAGTTTTTTCAGTTTTTATTTAATATTTAACTCACTGCCACATCTCTTCCAGGTATGCCCACCTTGAAGAAGTTCTGCTCCTCTCTCCAATAGGGATTTCCGTTCCAATCTCTCTTCCTGCCCACTGACATTAATTCACTGTCATTACTGTGTTTGACCAAGTATTTGCCAGAACTGTTTTCCACAGCCGTATTACATTCCTCAGTGACTGCCTTTCAGCTCACACTCATCCGACGTGGATTCCAACTGAAGTTTCATCCCTCATGTTTTGAATCCTCCCAGGATCACCGGTATCTCCGTAATGTTCTACGTTCCATGGACAGCTGCTGTCGCTGCATCCTGAGATTCACGCTCAGTGCCATGTGGCGTCACATGCACACTCTCAACCTTTCTCTCCAACAGCATCACATCACACTGGCTCAGGGCTGCACCACTCCGCAGTTCCACTTCATCCTCCGGCTCATTCGTCGTGCTAACAAGAAACTTTTTGTTTTCCTTTCAGGCATCAAGGCCCACAAGATGCAACAACTCAAAAATACCCATGGCCCTCTGGAGCCTTCCTCTCCTCCCCTTCCCTCTGACTCTATCCCCTCTCCAAATCCCGCCCACCTCCTGTCGGGTATTCACCATCCCTCCTAACCTTCCGCTCTCCGATGCTGAACGCTCCGTACTCAGCAAAGGCCTCAGCTTTATTCCTCTGCATCCCCACCTTAACGAATTTCGGGCACGACATGACGTCGAACTCTTCTTCCGCCATCTTCGCCTCTGGGCCCATTTCTTTGGACAAGAGTCCTCTCCCCATCTCAGATCCCTTCATCCCGTTCCAACACTCTCCCTCCACCTGGACCCCTCCCTCCGGCCTCTTACCTGCAGTCAATCTGTTCATTGAAAACTGTCAATGTGACATTAGTTGCCTCATAGAACATAGAACATAGGACATTACAGCGCAGTACAGGCCCTTCGGCCCTCGATGTTGCGCCTACCTACAGTCTACTACTGTTGCAGGCAGGGTATTCCATGCCCTTACTACTCTCTGAGTAAAGAATCTACCTCTGACATCTGTCCTATTTCTATCACCCCTCAATTTAAAGCTACGTCCCCTTGTGCTAGCCGTCACCATCCGAGGAAAAAGGCTCTCACTGTCTACCCTATCTAATCCTCTGATCACCTTGTATGTCTCTATTAAGTCACCTCTTAACCTTCTTCTTTCTAACGAAAACAGCCTTAAGTCCCTCAGCCTTTCCTCATAAGACCTTCCCTCCATACCAGGCAACATCCTGGTAAATCTCCTCTGCACCCTTTCCAGTGCTTCCACATCCTTCCTATAATGCGGTGACCAGAACTGTACGCAATACTCCAAGTGCGGCCGCACCAGAGTTTTGTACAGCTGCAACATCACCTCATGGTTCTGAAACTCAATCCCTCTACCAATAAAACCTAACACACTGTACACCTTCCTAACAACCCTATCAACCTGGGTGGCAACTTTCAGGGATCTATGCACATGGACACCGAGATCTCTCTGTTCGTCCACACTACTAAGAATCTTACCATTAGCCCCGTACTCTGTATTCCTGTTACTCCTTCCAAAGTGAATCACCTCACACTTTTCCGCATTAAACTCCATTTGCCACCTCTCAGCCCAGCTCTGCAGCTTATCTGTGTCCCTCTGTAACCTGCAACATTCTTCCGCACTATCCACAACTCCACCGACTTTAGTGTCATCCGCAAATTTACTAACCCATCCTTCCTAGAATAGATCCCATCCAGCCCAGGGGACTTATCTATTTTCACACTTTCCAGAATTGTTAACGCCTCCTCCTTATGAACCTTAATCCCGTCTAGTCTAATAGTCTGTATCTCAGTATTCTCCTCGACAACATTGTCTTTTTCATGTGTGAATACTGACGAAAAATATTCATTTAGCGCCTCTCCTATCTCTTCGGACTCCATGCACAACTTCCCACTACTGTCCTTGACTGGCCCTAATCTTACTCTTGTCATTCTTTTATTCCTGACATACCTATAGAAAGCTTTAGGGTTTTCCTTGACCCTACCTGCCAAAGACTTCTCATGTCCCCTCCATACGCCTCAATTTCACTGCCCCCTCACCAAATCCAACCCATCTGACTGCACTCCATGTGCTCAGATCTAACCCTGACTTTGTCATCCAGCCTGCCGATAAGGGTGGTGCTGTTATAGTCTGGCGTACTGACCTCTACCTCGCAGAGGCTGAGCTCCAGCTCTCAGATACCTCCCCCTACCTTCCCCTGGACCATGACCCCACCATGGCACATCAGGCCATTGTATCCACAACGGTTACTGATCTCATTTCATCCAGTGATCTCCCCATACCCCGTCTGCTTCCAAGCTAATAGTCCCCCAAACCCACACAGCTCGTTTCTACCTCCTGCCAAAAATCCACAAACAGGGGACTGTCCAGGTAGACCCATTGTTTCAGCCTGCTCCTGCCCCACAGAACTCATCTCTTCCTACCTTGACTCAGTCTTCTCCCCCTGGTCCAATCCCTACCCACATACATCCATGATTCCTCTGATGCCTTACGCCGGTTTCAAAACTTCCAGTTTACCAGTACCAGCACCTCCTCTTTACAATGGACATGCAATCTCTTTACACATTCATTCCCCACCGGGAGGGTCTTAGTGCTCTCCGCTTCTTCCTGAAGCAAAGACCTGAATCGTTCCCACCCACCACCACCCTCCTCCGCTTGGCCGAGCTCATCCTCACCCTCAACAACTTCTCTTTCAACTCCTCTCATTTTCTTCAGGTAAGAGGGATTGCCATGAGTACCCTCATGGGCCCTAGTTATGCCTGTCTCTTAATGGGGTACATGGAACATTCCTTGTTCCAGTCCTATTCTGGACCCCACTCACAACTCTTTCTCCAATACATTGATGATATCATCGGTGCTGCTTCCATCTCTCGTCTGGAATTGGAAAAGTTCATCAATTTCGCCACCAATTTCCACCCTGCCCTCATTTTCACCTGGTCTATCTCTGAGTCCTCCCCTCCCTCTCTTGACATTTCTGTTTCCATTTCTGGGGATAGATTGGCCACTAATATCCACTACAAACCCACTGACTCCCACAGCTTACTTGGACTATACATCCCCTCACCCCACTTCCTGCAAAGACTCCATCCCATTCTCTCAGTTCCTCTGTCTCCGTCGCATTTGTTCAGATGAGGCCAACTTCAACAAGGGATCCTCTGAAATGTCCATCTTCTTCCTCAACCAAAGATTCTCCAGCTCCGTTGTTGACAGGGCCCTCAACCAGGTCCGACCCATCTCCCGCACTTCTGCCTTCACCCCTTCTCTTCTCTCCCGCAACAGTAATAGGGTTCCCCTTATCCTCACCTACCATCCCACCAGCATCCACACCCAGAAGATCATCAGACACCATTTCCGCCACCTCCAGTGAGATGTCACCACCAGACACATATTCCCCTCCCCTCCCTTGTCCACCTTCCGCAGGGACCGTTCCGTCTGGGACACACTGGTCCACACTTCCTTCACCCCCACACCTCCCCACAGCCCTACGGCACCTTCCCCTGTAACTGGCGAAGGTGCAACACCTGCCCATTTACCTCCTCCCTCCCCAGTATCCAAGGGCCCAAACATACCTTCCAGGTGAAGCAGCACTTCACCTGCACTTCCCAGAATCTAGTCTACTGCCTTCACTGCTCACAATGTGGTCTCCTCTACATTGGGGAAATGAAGTGTAGACTTGGCGACTGCTTTGCAGAACATCTACGTTCTGCTCACAGAAAAAGACCCTGAACTATCTGTTGCCTGCCACTTCAACGCACCACCCTGCTTCCTGGCCAACATCTCTGTCTCAGGCTTGCTGCAGTGTTCCAGCGAAGCCCAACGCAAGCTAGAGGAAAACAACACCTCATTTTCCACTTGGTGACCCTACAGCCCTCTGGACTCAATATTGAGTTCAATAATTTTAGGGCCTAAACTCTCCCATGTCCCAGCCCCCTACCCTACACACCAGGCCTTGTAGCCACATAGCCTGCCATTACACACCCCCTGTTGTTAATCACTAACAGTCCTCATTAACAACAATTCGCCCTCCCAGCCTGATTGTTAGCAACTCCTTTGTCTGCCCAACTGTCTTTCTCTCTTTGGGCTCTATCCTATCGTTTACTCCCTACCCCACCCACCTCCCTATTTTTCACATATAAACTGACGTTTTCCCAGCCACCACCAATTCTGAGGAAGGGTCACCGGACCTGAAATGTTAAATCTGTTTTTTCCTTCACAGATGCTGCCAGACCTGCTGAGCTTTTCCAGCAACTTTGTTTTTGTTCCTGATTTACAGCATCCACAGTTCTTTCGGTTTGTACTAAATACCATCATCCAGTTATTACTATTTGTGCAAGCCTTCTGGCTGAGAATTGGCTGTCATACATCTAACAGCATGATAGTGACTACACTTTAAGTACATCACTGGCTATAAAGTACTTCAGGATCATGAATGATGCAATTCAAATACAAGTAATTTCTTAAAGTCATGTCGACGTGCAAGCAAGTCTCTCCAGGTAAATCACCTTCTTGTGCATCTTCACTTCCTTTGTTGTCTCCAATTTATCTTCAGTACAATAAGCCTTTTTCTTGATGGGTGTGTAAAAGTCAATGTCTATTTGTCTTTTCTCTGTGTGTGGTGTCATTATTAATGCTCTCTTCATTTTTGTAACTAATTTGTCTATGAAGATGTTAAATGCTAATAGTCAATGAAGCAAAAGGAACATGTGAAACAAAATTAGATTATAGTGGGATTAATGATGTGTTCAGTTTATGCTTGTGAGTCACCCACTGACTTTCACTAGTTGGGAGGTTCATACATCCGCCAATTTGACCTGAAGCCAATAATTAGCAACACACAAACTTCAAATGTATTCTAATGCATTCAACAGACCATTCTTGAGAACTAACCAGGCACAATCTTCTGAACACGTGGATTTACCTTCATAGTGAGATCTCACAGGACAAAGCGAAGTGGTAACTTTGAACTGAATTTGAAGCTGTACTACATTAAACATATGAAACGAATAGTTAAAATACAACTAAAATGTATAAACTGTTTTCCTCACGATAACTGCAACCATCGGGTGCCACAGTGGCTCAGTGGGTAGCACTGACTGCCTCACAGCACCAGGGACCCTGGCTCAATTCCAGCTTTGGGCAACTATTTGTCCGGAGTTCTTGTGTTCTCCTTGTGTCTGCATGGGTTTCCACTGGGTGCTTCAGTTTCCTCCCACAGTCCAAAGTCGTGTAGCTTAGGTGGATTGGCCATGTAAATGTGGGGTTGTGGGGATGGAGTGGGTCAGGGTAGGATGTTCTTCAGAGGGTCAGTTCAGACTCGACAGGCCAAACGGCCTCTTTCTGTACTGAATGGATTCTATGTCTGAGGTTTGCAATCTTGCAACATTACAGTCCAAGCATCAATTCCATTTATGTCTCTCTATGATATTCCGTTAGTGTTGCTTGATCAAATAATGATTGTATTTTTATCAAGGCTATAAGGGAGCTTCTGGTCTGATTTGATGCAGGATAACAGTAAAAGGAATAAAAATTTATGTAGGTTGGGACAAGATCTTTCTGATGCTCAGTATGAGGCTGGATTCTGCATAGTGAGAGCAATACATGGACAAAGTGTATTCTTCAAACACAGAATCACCTGTCAAAAACATTCCAATGTTTTAAATCTGCATTTTTTTAATAAGCGTTACAAGTAAAATAAAACAAATACAACAGGTCACTCCTCCCCCGCAACTCTGAGTTGTCACCTTGTGGCGATATCAGGTTGGGATGAAAGGATGAATGATGGTGAGCATTCCAATCATTGAAGGTCTTTTCTTAACTCTCCTTCTTCTTATCAGGGTTGTCCCTCCAGATACAATAGGTAAGAGCCGTGGCAAGAGTGAGCCAAGCCAGATATGGCACCATAAGTAGTGTGGCTGTCTTGTTAATAGGATACCAGGATACCATTGTTCCCACCACAGTGCCATATAGACAAAACGCTTCAATTAAGGCCTAAGAAACACAGGAGAAACAAGAAGATGCAGCATTGATCAGGCAATTACGATCAAACATTTGTTTCATGAAAATTCTGTAAACATGATCACAACGAACTAGACCAGGCAAAGTCCATTCAGCCTGGACTTGGATGAATGCTCTCCAATATCCAAATTAGATACATCCCAATATCTTCGAGTCCAATATCTTCGAGTCCAATATCCTCCATTCTATTTGATGACAGTGCATCCTCTTCACCAATATGCTTTAGGGTCAATGAAAACATTTATTACACCCTTGGCCACTGATCCTGACTACCAACAAGGATGTCACTGGGCCATCAATCTGACCAAGTCCATGACTGAGTGGACCTGGGTCAGAAAAGAAAGCAAGTCCACGACAGAAAGAAGGTGTTTGTAAAACTAAGAATTAATATCCTTGACAACAATTAACTTCTTCACAGGAGACTGGAGATTGGTAGAATTTTGCTGGGTGAGGCCATTATGGCTTATAGAACCATGGTGGGCAGATGGAGTTCAGATCCAGGTCAGTCACTTACTACACTTATGTATAGCAGAGCTAAAGTAAGGAAAGAATAGAAGATAATTCTAAAGGTTTAATATAATGGTAATAATCCAAGGAAGACACTAATATTTACCAGGTTTAACCTGTGCGTCCCAAAGAATATTGGAGCAAATGCCCAGTTCAAAGCCAACTGAGTGCCGTACAGACCAAGTGGAATGAGTGCTCCATCTGTGAAACCTCCTAGATCTCTCCATATCAGATATGAGGCATACCTGTGAAAACAATTTATCAGACAGAAGCAGAGATACTTCAGTGAGAAAGAAGGCTGTTTCAGGTAGCAATGTGCTAATTAGTCCTTCCGTCAACAGACTTTTCCCTACAACTAAATTTCTTAAAACTACTCGTGTTTATAAATTAAACCATCCTGTTTTACTAATGAGATTTCTTGCTCAGGGCTTCAGAGTGACGATTTTACCCTCTTCATCGATGGTCGCTTTCACTATATCATACTGACTTAGTTCCATGTTAAATATATCTTTAAAAACTCCACTGTACTGTTGTGCTGTACTGGACAGTGCTAGTTTACCAATGCCCTGCAGGCTCCTGCTTTCGTGTTAAGAATTCGCGTCACTGAAAGCATGTAGCAGAGTCCCAATAAATCCTTACACCAATGTTGTATGGAATATTTCCTATCGCTTTCCTCATTATTGTGGGCTCAACAGAACCATACTCACCCCATTCCTGTGTATAAAGTGGCCCAAGCTACAGAGATCACCTTATTGGGTGGCTGCCATGATGGTTTCTTCAGTTGTTCATACCAGTTCGACACTTGTGACCGTGACAGATACCAGCCAAATAAACCTCCGAGATGGGGCAATGTGGCAAATCCGACAACCTGAGCCCACACTGGAACCATGCTCTTCACAGTCACTAAAGGCAATCAATATTTCCAGTTTCCTGAGAAAAGAGAATAAACATTAAATTCAATTTGAACAGTGTATTTCATTGCACTTCTCAATATACTCACTCAATTCTACAGATACACTAATTAACGTCAACTCAAGCAAATGGAAATGGTTGATGTCGGTACATTGAAGATTTGTCCACAGATGTAGATCCTGATGCAAGCTTGAATGAAGAATATATTTAAAACAATATTTTACACTCTGCTATGTTTAAACAACACAAAATGATATCCAACAGGTTGTATCGCAGGTAGAACCTAGCCTTCGGCTCTGATGAAGAGTCATCTAGACTCAAAACATTAGCTTGCTCTCTCTGCATGGATGCTGTCTGAACCCATTGTGATCTCCAGCATTTATTGGTTTCAGTAATAGGATACATGACATGGTCTCATTACGTTTTGCTCTGAAGACAAATCAAAACTAAGAAAGGTCTTGCAAATATATAGTGCCTTTCACATCCTCAGGGCTGCTGTAAGCAGCTAATTTGCACTCAGCAAGCTCCTACTTAAGACTATGAGAGAATGATCAAGTCAATCCCACTCCTGACATTCTCCTTATGTCTAATACTAGGGGGCATGCATTTAAGGTGAGGGGGAAAAGTTCAAAGGAGATGTAAGGGGCACGTTTTTTACACAGAGCGTGGTAGGAGTCTGGAACGTGCTGCCAGGGGTATTGGTGGAGGCAGATATGATAGGAACATTTAAGGGACTCTAGATAAGCACATGAAAATGCAAGGAATGGAGGGATATGGACCAAGGGCAGGCAGAAGGGATTAGTTTAATTTGGCTTCATGTTTGGCACAATATCGTGGACTGTACAGCCCCTTCCTGTACAGTACTGTTCTATGTTCTAAGTCCAAAGTCCAAAGATGTGCAGGGTAAATGACTGGCCATGCTAAATTGCCCCATAATATCCAGGGATGTGCGGGCTAGGTGGATTAGCCATGGCAAATGGAGAGTTACAGGGACAGAGTAAGGGGATTGGGTCTGGGTGGGATGCACTTCAAAGGGTCATTGTGGACTTGATGGGCTGAATGGCCTGCTTCCACACTGTAGAGATTTTATGAATCTATGGATACTATGGTTGCTTAACGATGTTGATCTTGGGCTAAAACTAGGTGAGTAGAACTCTCTGGCTCTTCTTCGAATTGTGTCATAAGATTTTCTAAATTGACCTGAAAGCAGAACGGGCCTGGGTTCAATATCTCAAGTGATAGCACCTCCAACAATGCAGTGCACCCGCAGGACTGCAATAAGCTGTCAGACCAGATTATTTCATGCTCATGTTTCTGGTGTGGGACTTAAACTGATGGCCTTATGGTTCAGAGGAAAGACTGCCATCACTGAGCCGAGGTTATCAGCGGAGCCAAGTTTCAAAAATAATATGGGCTAATTAGACCAAGCCCCTTTCATCTTGTTCATGAATACTGCAGAGCCACCAAGCAGCTTATGAGCTCTGCCACATGTCAGTTCCACCCCCACCACACAGGGAGTTAGCTTTCAGCTTTGGAAACTGGGCAGTGTAAATAGGGAGAAAACATTCCCACTTTGGAAGGACCAAGAATGAAAGGGGCTCAGATTTAAAGTAATTAATAAAGAAGCAAACAAGTAATTAAGATCTGGAATTCACTGCCTGAGAGTGTGATGGAGGTCATTTCAATCGAGACATGCAAATGGCAATTAGACAGTCATGTGAAAATGAATAAAGTGTAGAGTTATGGCGAAAGGGCTGAAGCATGTCACTATGTGAGCTGGCACAGTTACTTTAGGGCAAGTGGCTTCTTTCATTAACAATTCTGTGGTTCCATTACGTTTACAAAAGCAAAACACTGTCAATGTTAGAATTCTGAAATAAAAACCAGAAAATGCTGGAAACACTCAACTGATCTCCGACACCATCTGCGGAAAAAGAAACAGAATTAACGTTTCGGGTCTGTGACTTTTCATCAGAATTTCTGAAGCTGGCCTCTTCCTTCTGCATTTGAGGGGAGTGCAGAACAATGCAGTCCCTCAGATTCTGCAATAGCACCTCTCTCGCTGTAAGAGTGAGACCCTCCTGGGGCGGGAGACTTTCCCTGTCTCCTGACCATTCCTGAGGTTCTTGCAGCATCAGGAATCCAAGTCCACTTCAGCATCTCTGACATGGATTGCCTTTCATTAGAAATTCTGGCTCTGGTTCACTCAGTGAGACACCCTGAACTGGCTGGGAAACCCAGAAGTGGGATGCCATCTTTCCCGGGTGTGAGAGTCCTCTCTAACGCCATCCTATCAAAACCTACCATGATGTCTAAAGATTCTCTCCAGATCACCTCTCAGTCTTTATTCTTCTAAGAGACAGGCTATTCTGCCTAATCGGTCTTGCATATGGACAGGAATCAACGTAAACAGAAAGTGAACTGTTGTTGGAACAAAAACAGCAAGCACTAACGGGTCAGACAGCCATGAGCAAAGCAAATATTTAGCAGCAAGCACTCTTTCCTACATCAGGTGCCTGGTAAGCATGCTCAAACGAGTCTGCTGGACAGCACTTCACAATAGGCGGCTTCCATGGGAATCCCAAATCCCACATTGCAATTGGTGAAATTATAGGCAGTTGGTATCAAGTAGACGTTAACGGAGGGCCCATTACACAAGGTGAAACATTTCATGTTCAACACTAGACAGCCAGGATTATCAATTGGTGTGATGTGGGACACAGACTCCCAAACCTCCCCAACCCCCAAATCTGCAAAATATTACTGTACGATATACCAGGCAAGTTATTGCTCTCTAGTTTTGAAGTTAAAATCTTTTGTAATGTACTTAAACAAATATTATGAATGTAAAACAGCATTTTTCCATATACAATGTTTAGTATAATACATTGCAATATTTTAATCTATTAACACTGTGGTCTGGAAGCTAGGATCTCTGCTCTACATAAATCTGGAAACGTGGATTTTATGGCAGAGATTCAGCTTTTAAGGGAAAAGAGGGAGATTTCTCTGAGTGACATGCTAGGACACAGCTCCTGTATATTGGAGATTAAGGGATTCCTCTATATAATTCAGACTGGGCTAGCTTCCCAAGGCTCAATGCCGGCCCATACTCAGTGACACTTACTGTCTGTCCTCTCAACATCACTCAGCAGTGGGCTCCAAACCAGCAGTTCACTACCTGCTGCTGCTGCTAACTCTTCAGTTTCAACTCTTCCACCAACATCTACCCTGCTCCAGAGTGCCCGACACATTCCGGGCTTCCTTACCTCCAAGAAAACTTCTGAGAGTTGGTGCGTGTAGCCTCCAGAGGAAAACAGGAAACCAGGAGCAAGAGCGTTAAGGATTTCTGGTAAACGATGAGATCTGCCTACTTCTGGCTTGCTCCTCCTGGGCGGAGTTGGGATCTGCTCGATGATATGTTGTTAAAATACAATTACTCCTTTGTTACAACCAGTAACCAGAGCACTTCCTTCCTCAGTGAGGAAAAATCAGAGTTAACGTTTCGGGTCCGGTGACGCTTACTCGGAACTCAGAACTTAGTCGCCGAGCCCACTCAGAACTTTTACGGGGACTTTGCGATGTTGCAATGTCCGCCACTATGTCTAGTATTGCTGCTGTATGAGTCAGTCACTCATTGGCTGTGGAACCTTCTGCAAACACAAATCCCTGCACAATTTTAAGTTCTTTAAGTCACACTCCCATCCAACTGGCATCTCAGTAATTTGCCACGCTGCTCGCTGAACCATAAGAGGGAACCACTGACCAAGAAGTTGCTACCGACATGTACAATTAACAAAAAAAAATTAACGTATCACACCAACATATTTGTTGGCCTCATGACAAATTGGTTAGCTGCTTCCTTCCAGACGTTAGTCAATGAGTGTGTAAATTTCAGCTGAAAGATGAAGTTAATTATACATGAGGTTTCAAGGTCACTGTCTCTTCGGGTCATAATCTGTTATCTTCTAAAAGTGAAAAGTGGTAGACAGTGATAAAAGGTACTGCAGATGCTGGAGAATCCGAGATAAAAAGCATGGGGCTGGATGAACACAGCAGGTCAAGCAGCATCATAGGAGCAGGAAAACTTGACGTTTCGGGCCTAGTGCCCGGTCATTTCCTGAAACAAACAATGATATAAGGTCCCCAAAAAAAATCGTCTGAAGGCATCCTGGCCAACATTTATCACTCAACCAACATCAAAAGGACTGAGGAAGGGTCACTGGACCCGAAAAGTTAACTAATTTTTTTTCTTCACAGATGCAGCCAGGCCTGCTGAGATTTCCCAGCAACTTCTGTTCCTGATTTACAGCATCCGCAGTATTTTCGGTTTTAAAAAAGACAGAATTGGCCATGGAGACATTGGTGTATATGAGAGCTTGGCCTACACAAGTTGGCTGCGGCATTTTCTACCGCACAACAATGATTACACTTCAAAAGTACTTCTTTAGCTGTGAAGCACTTTGAGAAGTCCATTATTGGTGAATGGTGCCGCATAAATCTGTTTCCCTCAGATTGTCTTAGTGGGAACATGCTCACCTGGAAGTCATAATGTTTTGAGTCCATAATCCACAATTGACGATGACAAGCACCTCACCAAGATCTTCCCCTCCATCTTCCACCAAACAACTTCCAAGCCTTAAACAGACCATTGTTTGCAGCAAACTACCCAGCCTTCAGGACAACACTGACCACATCACCACCCAACTCTGTCATGGTAACCTCTACAAGACATGTCAGATCTTTGACATGAACACTACCATCATACACAGGAACACCACCCACCATGTGCACGGCAGATACTTGTGATTCGGCCGACGTCTATCTCATACGCTGCAGGCAAGGATGATCCGAGGCATGGTACATCGACGAAACCATGCAGATGCTACGATAATGGATGGATGGACTCCATGCAACAATTGTCAGACAGGGATGTTCCCTCCCAGTGGGAGAACAGTTCAGCAGCCAAGGACATTTGGCCTCGGATCTTCAGGTAAACATCCTCCAAGGCAGACTTTGGGATACACAACAATGCAGAGTTGCCAAGCAGAGGCTGATAGCCAAGTTCGATCCCCATGAGGACAGCCTCAACCAGGATCTTGAGTTTCTGTCACGCTACAGGTGACTCTCTGCGACTCCACCACACTACACACACAAACATACACACACACTCACTCACACAAACACACTCACACCCACACACATGTTCTCTCTCTCTCTCTCACACACACTCTCCCTCCTCCACACACACTGTCTACCCCACAGATACACTCCCTCCCACACACACACACA
>JAHRHZ010000271.1:7791625-7822071 GCA_024137785.1 Ginglymostoma cirratum
CAGCAGGTCAAGCAGCTGCTTGACCTGCTGTGTTCATCCAGCCCCATGCTTGTTATCTTGGATTCTCCAGCATCTGCAGTACCTTTTATCTCTTAACTGATGCCATTCGTTTGTGCTAATTAGGCCTCTCAGTTTCCGCCTCGAGATCTCATAAAGTTAGGAGATTAGACCACACATGAAGAATGGAGACTTCTCATCTAAGGGTGGACGTAGGGTACATCACTGGAAGTAGTAACATCAGTGTGACATGTGCCTTTTTAAGCCTGAACAAGAAAGAAGAACATAGAAAGACAGATTAAAGAGACTAATGAAACAGCTTCAGTCGTGAATCTGTGGAATTCACTGCCCCAGAGTGAGGTGGATACTGTGGCATTGGGTAAATTTAAGGAGGAGATACACAGGTTTTTAATGCGTAATGGGGAGCAGCCAGGAAAGTGGAGCTGAGGCTGAGGTGAGGTCAGCCATGATCATATCAAATGATAGAGATAGCTTGAAGGGCTGAATTGCCTACTCCTGTTCCCAGTTCTTATGTCTTTGTGTTCTTATGTATGGCATCTTTCACAATCTCAGGACACCCCAAAGCAATTTAAAGCCAAAGACACACTTTTGAACTGTAATCCCTATTGGAATGTTGGAAAATTTGCAGTAACCAATTTGCACACAGCAGTATCCCACAAACAGTGACAAAATAAATGAGCAGATAACTGTTCTCGCGATGTATGCTGAGAAATGAATATCGTGAGAGTACTGGAAAAAGCTTCCCTGCTCATCTACAAATAATGCCATGGATTTATAATGTCAATCCACGAATGCAAACTACTGAAAGACACCATCTTCACTGCATTCCCTCCATCATTCAAATAGACAATGGTTAATTTCTAATTTAACTCCATCAATCCACTTTGGTTTTGTATTTCTTGTTATCCTTGCCTCATAAAAACCTATCAATATCTGTTCTGAAATTTTCCCTATCAATATCTGTTCTGAAATTTTCAACTGACCTTCCTCCACAGCTTTTTAACAGAACAATTAAAAAGGGACCAAAACGAAGGACATCACAAAAGTGACTCAGGATAAGCGCCATCATGTAATCTAATTAAGAAGGGCAGGAGACCATTATCACAATCAAACAAAATTCATTTACTCCTGTCACAGAAGGAACTAAAATCTTTTACACAAATACCACCTTGCGATATAGGGATACCTTGCCTTGATGGAACATATTGTTTTCAGTTATAGAAATAACATCAGCACTGAGTGTCTGTCCAGAACACACTTGTAGGATCAAAGTGGGTGCTAAGCACTAATCATTCAGCATGATGTCCTCAGGGTATGTGTTTATGATATTGTTTACTGGAACAAGGTACGTGACTCATATGACTGCAATAAAGTTGTTTAGCTGCTTTTGCACTTTCTAAACTTAAAGCCAAAAATTATTTTAACCCTTCATTTCTGATGAAGGGTTTAGGCCTGAAACGTCAAGTTTTCCTGCTCCTATGATGCTGCTTGACCTGCTGTGTTCATCCAGCCCCATGCTTGTTATCTCGGATTCTCCAGCATCTGCAGTACTTTTTATCTCTGAATTATTTTAACCCCACAGTTGCTGTCCAGTTCAAAAGCCCCACTTCAAATATTTTAAATCTCCATTAGGCTTTGGCACAAGAGAAGTTGGAAAATTCAACACGACACTCATTGGGTCCAATCAGACCTGATATGAACTGACTGCTTTAGTAGTTGGCTCACACGTCTGAGTGAAAACCCTAAAGGTGTACAAAGACAACTTGAATGGACGAATTCAGGAAACGCTTCTAACCATCCAAGTAGGATGTGAGATGAACCACTCCAACTGTGGTGTTCTATAAAAGTATTTCATAATTTGATTCTCAAGTCTTTCATATGTAATCTCAATTCCATTCGCAACCGAAGGTTTACTTAGTTCAATTTTTGAGGGAATTATCAACCTGAACTAATTTTGATATTAAGTATTCCCATAAACTAATATATTGTGATAAACAATGAACAATCTATGTCACAGTGCAAGTTATGAAACAATAAGCAATATTTACCCATCAATTTTGCCCCTCTCCCACCCAGTTACTGCTATCTGATCTGAACATAGATATTTATTTTGGGGTCAGAACTGGAATTGACTCATGTCTGTTAAATAAGTGTAAGCTATTAGAGCAATTCCAAAGGAACTCTTCAAGTAAGAGTCAGTAACTAAAGTAAATTGACTACTCTGAAAGTTATTGCTGCTATGCTTTAAGCCAGAAAATGTTTTATCATCCATCATTTCAGTTTATCAAATGCACTTTA
This sequence comes from Ginglymostoma cirratum, assembly GCA_024137785.1. Lineage (NCBI taxonomy): Eukaryota > Metazoa > Chordata > Chondrichthyes > Orectolobiformes > Ginglymostomatidae > Ginglymostoma > Ginglymostoma cirratum. The sequence goes on from JAHRHZ010000271.1 coordinate 7,793,942, forward strand.
TCATATTGAGCCATTTACAATTATTGCCACTTGATTCCACATGAGCAAACATTATTCTTTGCACTTTGTGACTTTGTACTCGTCTGTGCAATAAAATCTCCTCTTGTCAGGGTTAAAGGTTCCCAACTCAAACACTATGCACCAGTGATGGGTTCTTTAGTGCCTGTTGTACAGCAACACTTCAGTTGCCAGAATCACATATTGAGGGTCTGAAACAGTGTACCCAAGTACGCTGAGGCAGAGCACTTGTAGTACTCTCGGACAGAGCAACTGTAATGCTTTGAGTACCTGTAGTACTCTGAGGCAGAACACCTGTTCTGCGCTTCGCTCAGTCAATCACTTTCTGTGTAGCCTCATTTCATTTCCTTTCCTCTGTGGAGCACAGGGACATCTTGCTGAGGTTCAAATCCATAAGTTGCAGTTGCCTTTTGTCTTCAGTGACCACTATATGTACATGAACCTTGTTCATGAACATTAAAAAGCGAAGTAACTGCTGGGGCTTTGAATCTGCTCCATTGTACCCCCCAGTTCCCACACACATATGGTTCAAGCAAGGGCCAGTGGATGAGTCACCATGAGCTTAGATGATTTTTGCCTTTTTAACCCTGAGTCTCTGAGGCTGATTGTGGTAAGATTGCACTGTCTAATCTGAATGAGCACAGTTCAGACCGTAGGCTGAACCAAGATTGACTTTAGGTTGACAGAGATTGAACCTTGCTGTATAATATTTTCTGCATTATAATGATGATGACTCTTCAAAAGTACTTCATTGGCATTAAAGCATTTTGGGACATGTTGAGTTGTTAAAGATGCCAGAGAAAAGAAATAAGTTTATTTGTTTAGATCTTGCTGGCGGTGGTGACTCAACTATTCATTATGGAAACTTGGTGAACTTGCCATTTTCCATGAGTGTGTCCTTTAGTACTAAAAGTAAAACTGCTAAATCTGGGGACTTGGAATCTAGAGCAGTGACAGCATATTAACGTATTAAGGTTATCCAATATGATGAAGATAGTTTAGGACATGGAGGGAAACCTGGCTTTGCATGGAATCTAAACACATCAAGAAAGTGTGCTTAATATCTCTTGTGGACTTTGGATATGAAATGTCTACTTATACATTTGGCAATGCAAAATTTCTTCTTGCATGAGACAATGGATGATGCAATTTGAATTAGTGATACTTTTAACAGGTTGTACAGGTAATAGATTGAAATATCAGCTCTATCTTAATTTGGCGAACAGATAAGAAGTTTATAATCAATGCCAGACCTGGGATTGGAAGGTTGATTATATCTGAAATGGAAACAGTACTAATATTCGCATTTGGTATTCATCATTCAACACAGAAAGATTAGCCTCTGTATCAAGCACTAAATATGCCAAGAAACAGTCTCAATTTTTAAGCGATCCTAGTGATCCTTTATAAATTAATGGATCAGCCCTGACTTTTATTATCATGCTCTCATTCTCCTTAGGTCTATCTTGTTTAAATACCAAAGACTAATGAGCATCTGGAACATGAACCAACATAATTTACATAGAAATTCCAAACAGGCTGCTCAGCTCATTTTTCCGTTAAACACCATGTGCTAGACCCTGTAGATCCTGGTCGTTAATACAATGGATTTTTGATTTGTTAATGATTTGTCCTTTGTCTTAGCACACGTGCAATTGATACATTTACCCTGATATTTCATTGGTATGGTGCAATCAATTTCACCATCTGACAAAGTAACAGCTTTCAGATTATGTTGTTTCCTGGTAATTTATCCACACCAACTCAAAAGACTAACCTTTGCTGATAATGGAGATATATACCAGAAGCGCAGACAGAGATTGAACTGATCTGAAGCACTGGGAGAGTTCTTTAAAATATAAAGAAAGATCAACCATTTAGCTCATTATCAGGAACAAAAATCAGTGAAAATTCAAAAGTGATAATATTTGATGCGTCACCCTGTAACATAGTAATGGATTATAATAATTCTGCCACTGACAGTACCTGAACGATTAGCCCTGCAGGAAAAACCAAACTGTTCTTTTGTATTCTGTAGGGATGTGGACTGTGAAGAACCTTATAGCGCATTGTTCTCTAGTTTATTGCTTCTGAGGTCCCCAACCTCCAGTTTCAGAAGATGTGTTAATTTCTATACCTACAGCATGTAATAACTTGCATTACCTAGATATGAGACTAAATGCCAGCCTTAAAATATATACTAAAATTATCCCTAACTTCACTCAAACGTTAAGCAAGGCCTAATTAGCCCAACCTCAATGAGCAAATAAATAATCAGAAACAAAAACAGAAATTGCTGGAAAAGCTCAGCAGGTCTGGCAGCATCTGTGGAAATTGCTGTTATTTTGATGCATGTGGAAGGTGGCCACATTCAGGGGAACAGCTGCAAACACATTCACAATGGATGGGGAAAGTGAGCTGAGGTGTCAGGAAGACGGTTACAAGGGGGTCACTGAGCATCGCCGCAGGGGGAGGTGATGGCCTCGTAACATTTATCGCTAAACTCTTAATCCAGAGACCCCGCTAGTATTCTGGAGGTCTGGGGTGGAATCTCGCCTTGGCAGGTGGTGGAATTTGAATTTATTAATCATCTGGAAATAAGAGTTTAGTGATGACCATGAAGCCATTGCCAATTGTTGGAAAACCCATCTGGCTCACTAACGTCCTTTAGGGAAGGAAACTGCCATTCTTACCTGGCCTGGCCTACATGTGACTCCAGACCCACAGCAATGTGGTTGACTCTTACCTGCCCTCTGGCCAATTAGGGATGGGCAATAAATGCTGCCTGGCCAGTGACACCCTCATCCTGTGAATGAATAAAGAGAAAAAAGTATCTGAGCTAAGGGAGGTGGGGTAGGTTCAGGATGCCTTTTGATGTTTCCTGGACACTCCCCCTGGAGGAGACAAATAGCTCTCTGCTAATGAACTTGGGACGTTTGCTGCTCCTGTAAAACATGAGTAGCAGAAGGTATTGTGGCTATTCATTACCCTTGGTGCCTAAGGCATGACACTGAGCACCTGGTTACTGTCAGTGGTACTTACTCAGTTTCTTGGACATGGATGTCTCTGGATTCGCACACAGTGATCCCAGTCCCCTCTGGAAAGGGTGAGGATTCTCTACTCATTCAGTGAGGACATGGATGACTGGCATCTCCACCCAGCTGTACAGCATTGTTCCACCCTGTTATGGGTTGTCTTCTCCTGCAATGACATAAAGGGACGGTGCAGATGAGTAAGACACAAGTGGGTGGCTTGGCTGTTATTGCTGGTGTACGTAAGGAAAATGGTATTGAAGAGTTCCGAGGGAGTGAGGACACAGTGCGGATGGGGTATAACAAGAATAAGCGAGGAATGGTGTTGCATGCAATGAAGAGGATGTGCGAGCACAAGCCTTGGTGGAAGGTGGATGCAATGGAACAGGTAGATTGAGGGTGAGGTAGTGAGTGTGATCCTTACCCTGGTGGAGAGGAGAAGGTCATTCACTTCGCTGCAGCAGAGCAGCCCAGTCATCAGCACTCTCGAGGTGGCACTGATCCTGCATGACAACCTCCATCCTGGCTGGCACGATGAGGTGTCACAGCCTCCTATGCCAGTGCTTTGAAGAATAGGATGGTGTTCCTCTGCACCATCTCATTGACCAGAGCCTGTAGCTGCTGGTCTTAGGGCAGATAGCTGATAAGCAGCAAGCTGTTCCGGGAAAGGATTGTGGTGAGATGGGCTGGAAATCACATGTGATACCTGCCATTGGAGCAGGAACATAATTAATGATAAATATGGTGAGATAATTCACTCATCCTCACTGTATGAATCTCTCCACAAAAGCTGACACAACTTGAAATAAGCCAAAAAAAAACACAAGATTCAGTCCTTTGTATTCCAGTCCACTTAAAGCAAAGGTCAACTTTCCATTGGTCATTTTGGTTATTGCTGCACTAGCCTGGAGTGTTTTGTGTTCATAAACCGAGGTCCCTGTACAGATTGTGGCACACGTTCCACTTAACAGTCAAAGTCATACAGGACGGAAACACTCATTTTAGCCCAACTGGTCCGCATCAACCATGTTCCCAAACTAAACTGGTCCCATCTGCCTGCGCTTGGCTCATATCCCTCCAATCCTTTCTTATTCGTGGACTTATCCAAATATCTTTTAAACCTCTACCAGCATCCACCACTTTCTCTGGCAGTTCATTCCACAACTGAACCATTCTCTGTGTAAAAAAGTTCCTCCTCATTAACATTTTAAATCTTTCTCCTCTCACCTTAAAAATATGCATCCAAGTTTCGAATTCAACAATCCTAGGGAAAAGACCTTCGTCATTCACCTTATATATGCCCATCATGATTTTATAAACCTCAGCAAGGTCAATCCTCAACCTCCTATTCTCCAGTGAAAAAAGTTCCAGTCTATCTAAATAACTCAAACCCTCCATACCTGACAACATCTTATGGAAACTTTTCTGAACCCTCTCCAATTTAACCACATCCTTCCTGTAGCAGGGTGACCAGAATGATACATAGTACTCCCAAAGAGGCCTCACTAACGTTCTGTACAATCTCAACATGACGTTCTAACTCCTGCCCTCAAAAGTCTGATCAATAAAGGCAAGTTCACCCAGGGCCCTACCATTAATTGTTTGTTAATTGCAATTAACAAACCCTACCTATCCTTGTTTGTTTTACCAAAATGCAATACCTTGCATTTATCCAAATTAAACTCCGTTTGCCATTCCTCAGCCCATTGACCCAATCGATCAAGATCACTTTGTAATCTTAGACAACCTTCTTCACTGATAGTAGGAAGAAGGGTCTAGGCCCAAAACGTCAGCATTCCTGCTCCTCTGATGCTGCTTGGCCTGCTGTGTTCATCCAGCTCTATACCTTGTTATCTCAACCTTCTTCACTGTCTGCTACACCACCAACTTTGGTGTCATCCACAAACTTACTAACCATGCCTCCTAAATTCTCACCCAAATTGTTTATATCAATGACAAACAGAAGTGGACCCAGTACCAATACTTGTAGAACACCACTGGTCACAGGCCTCCAGTCCAAAAAATCAACCCTCCACTACCACCCTCTGTCTCCTACCATTAAGCCAATTTTGTATCCAATTGGCAAGCTCACCCTGAATCCCATCTGATCTAATTTTACTAATTATTCTACCATGCAGAACCTTGTGAAAGGCTTTACTAAAGTCCAAATAAACAATGTCTACAGCTCTGCCTTCAGCAATCTTTTTGGTTAGTTCATTAAAAAAAAACTCAATCAAGTTTGTGAGACACGATTTTCCTTGCACAAAAACATGCTATCTTTAATCATTCCTTTCGTCTTCAAATGCTTGTAAGTCCTATCTTTTAGTATCACCTCCGAAAACGTACCCACCACCAATGTCAGACCTACAGGCCTATAGTTTCCAGGATTCTTCCTACAGCCTTTCTTAAACAAATCCACCCTCTAGTTCTCCAGTACTTCATCCTTGTTTATAGATAACACAAATATTTCTCTGCTAGGGGCCCCACAATTTCTTCCCTCACTTCCCAAAATGTCCTGGGATACACTTGATCAGGTCCTGGAGATATATCTACCTTCACATTTTCTAAGACTTGGAGAATTCCAATTCAAGAATATTCCATTTCGCCTTAATTCTTTTCTTTTACCTCCCTGGCAATAACCATCTTTACATTGTTTGAGCCTCATGGATAACAGTTGTCAATGTTTCATTAATGAGCCAAATTGCAATCCCACCACAGATCCGCGTCAGCTCCTTCTGCCCTCTGGTGTAATTCACCAGGTTTGCTAGGTATCTCCAGTGATTAGTTGCTATGCTACCTAGCTACCATGTCTCCCACACTACATCCTGTACTAAATACAGCTCATGATTATTCAGGAAACAAGGCTGATGCACCCATATATTCCTCTGCTGACGTAGAGCACCATTTCTGAATAGCCACTAAGTTTTAATTGATGTAAAGTAAATACCAACTCAATACAACTTGAGTTTAACTAATGGATGGCCAGGGAACTTGTCGGAACAGAATGTGTTTTATAAAATCTAGGCTCCAAGCAATGATTGACTTATTTTTGTTTTCTAATTTAAGATTGTTTTTCATCCAAAATAAAATATGACATCTGCAGTGTGGTATGTGGTGTTAGAATGTGACACACTAGAATATTATATCCACCAGCGGATCAGGTGAGGACTTAGTCATCGTGAGTCAGATGATACTGTCTAGTATTAATGAATTATTAACACATTCCTTCTTATGCAGTGACAATGTTCACTCGAAACTTCTCCTGTCATGATTTTGTTTCTGTTTCCAGCCCTGTCAGCCCTTGAGCTCTCGATACTCATTATCTTCTTATTTCTTATGCATCCCTGATTTTATTCACTATCACTGGTGGACACTTGTTTAAGCTCTAATTTCTCTGATCATTTCTCTAAGCCTCTCTGTTCCTTTCTCCTATAAGGCAATATTTAAAGCCTATCTCTTTGATCAAGCAATTGGTCAGATGTCTCAAGATCTATCTGCGTGGTATTATTTTTATTTTTAATAACCCTCCTGAGATTTACTACATTAAAACCCTGATATAATTGTGTGTTGCTGCCAATAATGGGGAGGCTTAGTTGTATTGTCAGTGGACTATTAATCCAATAAAATCATGGTTGATCTATTTGTTTTGAATTCCACATTCTCATCTACCCTCAGCAACACTTGATTCTGTTACCTGATGAGAATTTATTTACCTCTGGTTTGAAAAAATTCAAAGTCCTGTGTCCAAAGCCATCTGAGGTGTAGAGTTCCAACGTCACAAGACCCTCAGAGAGAAAACAAATCTCCTCATCTCTGTCCTAACACGGACACCACTAAGTTTAAAACATTAATTTTAAGACCTTGTTATGGAAAGATTGAAAGAAAGACAAATGCAAGGTCCCATAATCAGAGGACAAAGTCTTCAAAGTCAAGAGGTTTAGCATAAACATTGTGACGCAGGGCAAACCAGATCTCCAGTGCTAAAAAAAACCTGAAAGAACTGCGGATGCTGTAAATCAGGAACAAAAACAGACGTTACAGGAAAAGCTCAGCAGGTCTGGCAGCACCTGTGAAGAAAAATCAGAGTGCTGAGGAAGGTTCAGCGGACCTGAAACGTTAACTCTGATATTTTCTTCACAGATGCTGCCAGAACTGCTGAGCTTTTCCAGCAACTCCTGTTTTTGTTCCAAATCTCCAGTGCTATTGGGTTTTCAAACAGTTGGTTACCATATGAAAATGATTTTAATGCTACTCCATCCTAATTTGAAGCCATCTTATTGACAGCAGTTACAGTTAAAATGTAAAGTGCGAGCAGAGTACATTAGAGACACGTGATCACATAGTGAGGTAAAACCCACCATCAGATGAACAAAGCCATTAAAGAGCCTCCAACAGTTAAACAGAGAGGAATACCATCATGGCCAAATCTTCCCTGTTCAACTGCCAATGGCCATACTTGTCAGAAAACACCTGATCTTGTCTGAGCTTGGAAGCTAAGCAGATTCAGGCCTAGTTAGTATTTGGATGGAGGACCACCTGGGAATACCAGGCACAGTGGGTTTGGGTTGGCACGGTGGCTCAGTAGACCTGGGTTCAATTCCATCCTTGGGCAACTGTCTGTGTGTGGAGTTTGCACATTCTCCCCATGTCTGCATGGATTTCGTCTGGGTGCTCCAGTTTCCTCCCACAGTCCAAAGATGTGCAGGTTAGGTGGTTTGGCCATGGAGCATTGCCCATAGAGTGCAAGGCTATGCAGGCTAGGTGGGTTAGCCATTGGCAAAGCAGGGATAGGGGGTAAGGGGTGGATTTGGGTGGGATGCTCTTTGGAGGGTCAGTATGGGCCAAATGGCCTGCTTCCACCCTGTAGGGATTGTATGAACACCATTGCCATTAACATAAGACTAACTGAGGACACAGATGGTGACAGCATGGGTGTTTTTTGGATTTAAATTTCACTTGTATATCAGTTGACTTTTTCCTGCACTCTGCCTTGTTCTGTAAGGTTAAAGAAAAAAAACCGTTGACCTCAGAAAATCACTGTACCAAAGCAACTGGTGCACATCTTTTGAATGGCTGTGAACTGGGTGACATGAGATTCTCGCGTGCCACTGTATTTTTCATGAAATTGGAAGAAAATGTTTTAAAAATTAAGTTAATGACTATTCATAGCAAGCTGGAGTGAGGCTCGATAGATCGTGAACATGCCACTGTCTTTATCTCTGCATTTCAAGCCAGCATCACAAAACAAAACTTTGCATCCCACCTAATTCAGTCACCCTGTGCTCTGTGTTTCCTACTCTTGTAGACTCCGTAAAAAATCCCTCAATGTCAGCAACTCACTCCCCACTCTCGCAGGTCCTACAATGTGCTGTGCCTGAGGACAAAACCAAACAAAAATACTGGAAAATGCAAAGTAGGAGTTACTGACTGTTTTCATCTCAGTCATAATCTGATATAGGAGGGCTGATGCGGCACTAGAGTTAGCCAAATGATTTAACAATTGGTAACAGTCCTGTCTTGTATACTTCAAGCAGGCTCATAGAATTGCAATTAGGCGTTGAAATTCCCACTTCCTAATTCAGGGACTCTTAGACTGATGGAAGTATCCATACATTTCCTGCAGCTTAGCTCAGCTAACAACACTGATGGTGGGTTGAACTGGGACCTTCGTGCTCTGTATGATGCATCACTTACTGGCTGAACCTAAATAAAGTTTAACACTCAAATAAACCTTCACACAGAGAGTCACTGGACTCGAAATATTAATTCTGCTTTCCTTTTCTCTCCACAGACCTGCTAAGTTTTTCCAGCAGATCCTGTTTTTGTTTCAGTTCTCCATAGCTCTTTGTCATGCAACAAAGGAGTTTGAAATATGAGTCAGCTTTGTCTGATTTTGATGCAAACTTTCGTTCAGTTTTGATGCAGAATCAAGGTTAGCATCAGGTAATTTGGAACACTTGTTTTTCTATTTCTGAACCATTCCTTTTCTCTCAAGCATGACTTCTTTATTCTCTGATGCTGACAGAGTGGTATTTCAGAACCACAGTTGCAACAATATACCACGTTCAAACTGCACTGCAACAACATCAACCCTCTTTTGACAACACCTTTCAAACCTGCAACGTCTAACATAAACGAGGAGAATTGTAGTTGCAAGTCACACCCGATCCTGTTGTGGAAGTATACTGCCATTCCTTCACCGTCTCTGGGTCAAAGTCCTGGAACTACCTCCTAACAGCACGGTGGGTCCACATGGACTGCAGCAGTTCTCGAAGCACACTCACCACCACCTTCTCAAGGACAGTTAGATATGGTCAACAAATGCTGATCTTGTCAGCAACACTGAAATTCCATGAAAAAAATAAGCAATGCATGTCTCAGCTTAACATTCTCCCTCCCCACCACACTACTCATCTGGTAATTTCTCCTCCTTTGAGCACCTCGCTGCCTTCTACCTGACTTGCCTTGTCTTTAAAATCCAGATGTTTCATCTTCATAAATGTCTTTCTCCCTATAAATCCGTAGCCATCTCAGGTGGAATCATAGAATCCCAACAGTGTGGAAGCAGGCCATTCGGACCATTAGGTCCATGCTGCCCCGCCGAAGAGCATCGCGCCCAGATCCTACTGTAACCCTGCATTTCCAATGACTAATTCACTGAGCCTGCGGTGGTTCTCTCCACTTCTCTAGTTTTGAGTAAGTCTAGCTTTGCCAATTTGCTTGTATTCCTTGCTGACCCTAATCATTTGTCAGCTTATGTCTATTCATGAGTAAAATTATCTTCACCCAAACACAACTGTTTAACTAATCAACGCTTAGCATGTGACTCCCTCTCCAATTTGAATGCAGCGATCAGTGCCAGTCCCAAATAACATCAGGTCCTTGTCACATCGGCTAATATAGGAAAGGAATCCTGTCCTCTAACGCTGCAGGCATTTATAAATACATAACCAGAGTGATTCTTCTGAAAGGAGCTTTGCTAGGAGCTGCCTTCCTGGATGCATCATCAGGAATGTGGCAGGTTTGTGTACTAACAGCAGCATTGATGTGATAACATGATGAATCATTCTTGCCATCACATTTATTTTTAGCTTAAGTCCAAAAATAAGAAAAACTGAATGAATAATACTCCAAAAACAAACTGAAGCTGATATTACCATATTGTTTTGAAATTTAATAGCAGTGATGGCTATTTTGCAAAAACAAAAAGAAATGGGACTCTAGTGGAAAGCGAGAGATTATATTAATAAGACCTGTACTTAGTTTGAAGAGAGAGAAATAGATAAGTCACAATGTAGTATTTCTAACTTAGCACTGAATTGCAGAGCATAATTCAGGAAATCAGAAGCAGAAACCAGCAAGATTTGTTGGAAACTACAAGAGGGGAAAGTTGGGGGGGTGGAAAAATTAATAAAATACCCTAGAGATATTACTTTAATTGTATGCCTCAAACTACTTTAGTATTTGCTGTTCTAACCACAGTCATGTAACAGCATGTGTCAATATTTATTCTTTTGGGACTTGTTTTTGTGACTTGAATTGCATCACTCTTGCCTAACCTTAATTGGAAGCAAGAAGGTGGACTGGTACGACACTTTGAAGTGCAAAATGGCTGACAGATTGAAAGCAACCTGTCTTAGTAGATTCAACATTTATCGTACCCAATCAATTAGAAGAAATAGAGGAACTGAAGCTTTTAAGCCAGAAATGAACTCTGAGATCATAAGGCCATAAGATAGAGGAGCAGAATTAGGCCATTCAGTTTGCTTCTCCATTCGATCGTGGCTGATATGTTTCTCAACCCCATTCTCTTGCCTTGATCCCCATACTAATCAAGAACCTAAATCTTAAATACTCTCAATGATTTCGGTTCTATAGCCTTCTGTGCTGACGTGTTCCACAGATTAACACACTCTGCCTGAAGAAATTCCTCCTCATCTCAGTTCTAAAGGGTTGTCCCTTCAGTCTGAGGCTGTGCCCTCAGGTCCTAGTCTCCACCAACTAGTGGAAGCATCCTGTCCATGTCCCCTCTGTGCAGGCCTCTCAGAGTTGTGTAAGTTTTAATTAAATCCCTGCTCATCCTTTTAAACTTCATCGACTACAGACTCAGTCTCTACTGCTCCTCATATGACAAGCCTTTCATCTCCAGGATCAATCTTGTAAACCTCCTCTGAATCCCCTTCAATGCTAGCACATCTTTCCTTCGATATGGGACACAAAACTGCTCACAATATTTAAAGTGCAATCTGATCAGAACCTTATACAGCCTCAGCAGTAGATCTCTGCTCTTATATTCTAGCCCTTTAGAAATGAATATCAACATTTCATTTGCCTTCCTATCTGCTAACTGAACCTGCATTAACCTTAAGAGAACCCTGAACTAGGACTCCCAAATCCCTTTGCGCTTCAGATTTCTGAACCTTTTACCCATTTAGAAAATAGTCTACACTTCTATTCTTTTTGCCGAAATGCATAACCTCTCACTTTCCCACATTGTATTCCATCTGCCACTTCTTTGTCCGTTCTCCCAGCCCGTCTGCAATCTCTCCACTTCCTCAATACTAACTGTTCCTCCTGCCCTTGCTGCTCCACCACTTTCTCTGGTAGGCCTCCCATCCAATCAACTCTGGCCAGCTCCTTCCTAGTGTCTTTGGAAGTTATCATTGCAAATTACACACATGAAACCACCAATATCAGTCAGCCCTACAAGCCTATTTACATTGCTTTGTATACGGTGTGCATTTAAGTACAATACCCTCAGCCCTGCATTGGCTGAAACCCCCTTCCCATAGTTGTCCCCTTATTTGGTGTGCCTGAAGTTAGATTCCTGATCCTTTCCATACTCTATCCTATTACTTGTTCTAGAAACTTTAATAACCTCTGCTGAGCTCTCCCCTCCTGTAATGCTTTCCATAAAATTTCCATGCAACCGAACCCCCTGCCCACCACCCCGCCCAGCAATGTTTAATTTACAGCCCTACATTTAGGGATTCACCAAGATTCTGGTCCCAGCACAATTCAAGGTGAAACCTGTCCCATTGAAAGAGCTCCCTCCTTCCCCAGTACTGGTGGTGATTGCCCATGAATTCAAACCCGTTTCTCCCACACCAATCTTTGAGCCACACGTTCACTTCTTTAATGTTGTTGACCCTGTGCCAATTTGCTTGTGGCTCATGTAGTAATGCAGAGATTACTACTTTTTTTGGTTTTGCATTTTTAAAAAAATTCTGGCTGCTCATATTCCCTCATTAGAACCTCTTTACACCTATAAATCGTTCGCACCTATATGGACGACGACAACGACAACTGGATCTTTCCCCTCCTACACCAAGTCCCTCTGCAGCCCAGATGAGATATGCTGAACCCAGGTACCAGGCAGGCAACACAACCTTCGGGGCTCTTGATTTTGGCCAGGGAGAACAGCAACTATTTCCCTAATTATACTAACCCTGATTACAACTACATTTCTCTTTTCTCCCTGCTCCTGAATGGCTCCCTGTATCACAGTGCTACAGTCAATTTGCTCATCTTCCCTACAGCAAAGCTTTTCCCCCCCCCCCCACACTGTCATGCACACAGTGAGCCAGGCTCTCAAACCTGATAGACAAGCTCAAGGGTTGAGGTTCCTTCAGCGCTAGCTGCTGATTTCCTCCACAAGTCTCGCTCGTAGTCCCTGACCACTGACCAAATTCAAGGTGGTTGATCTCATGGGTGGGACAACCTCCTGAAACACAGCATACAGGTAACTCTCCCCTTCGTTGATGTGGACTAGAATTAGGTTTATTGTCAAATGCACTCATGTGAATACAGTGAAAAGTTTACAAGTCACCACGTACAGCAAGCACCATATTAGGTACAAAGGTACCTAGGTACAGAATCATAAATACAAATTCTTAGGAAAAAAATTAGAAAAATAAAGAAATACAAAGTTCAGAAAAACATTCCTTCCAATCCAGTCCGCACCAGCACCTCGCCTCCAGACCACAAATGGCTTCACCTCGAGGCTCTCAAGGCCTGGAGTCCGTGCTGAAGCCAAGAGTCCACAATGACTTCAGAAAGGATACCAGACATTTCAAGTAGGATAGACTCAAAAGAATACTGGAGGTAAAACCCCTAGAATAATTAATTAATTGGATGATGGATGGAGCTTTTTCTGAATAAGTAGCTGCATTATTATGACCTGATGGTTTGCCCATTCTCCATACTTTGTGGGGTATCTATTTCTAACTTTTGCCATCATGAGGTGGCCCTGCCAGCATCAAGGATCTCACAGCAACATCGTGCAAGGTATCTTCAGTACATACAAGCCACTGAAACCAATCTCCAACTTTCTCAATAGAGCACCATTGACAAGGAGATCCAATGCCAGATCAGCTGTACCTGCTCAGCCTTCCACAAAAATACAGCACAAGAGTGTTTGACAGCAGAGACCTCCACCAGTCAAAAGTTCCACTATACAGGGGAATTGTTGTCACCACACTCCAGCCCCACTGTGGGTCCTGGACAATGTATCAACTACAATAAAAGTGCTAAACATAGTACTTGAAGACAGTGTCACGAACAGTTTGGCAAAGATCTTGCAATATCAGCTACAATGAATTGTTAAGTGACCAGATGGCTGTTGTTAAGTGTTTCCATGAATTCCTGTTTTGTCAAGTAAACACTACAAAGACACAGAGAAGTATTCCCGAAGCATAGCATTTAAATTAATGACAGCGAAGAGATATCCTGACTTGTTGATCAAGCTGTCATATTTTGAGTCTGAACACCTTAATGACAAGGCAGGGAGGTGGCAGACAAGGAAGGAAAAAGGAGCAAATCCTGCATTCTAGATCCCACTGCTTCCTGAGATGTACCTTTCCATGCACTCAAAGTCACAAGAGGAGACCGGGTACCTCAGTTTAAGGGTTTTAGCTTGCAAGTTCCAGCCAAGTATTTGATTAGATACGAGGGGATTATTTGAATTGAGGAAGTCTATGCTCGGTTATGCAACTAGTCAAGTAAAAGGCTATCAAAACTCAAGATTAGAAATTGTAAAGAACAGATAAATCAAACCTATACATGTGATAGATGAGGGAACTCTGACTGCTGTCAAGTAATCATGCTAGAATAAATGGGCTTATTTTACTGTTTCTTTCAAATTGCAATATATGCTAATAGCTTGGTTTATTCTGATTCAGTCATTTCTTTTACATAATATGCTTTTTATTATTAAAACCAAAACAGTTTGTGTTTTAGTGAAAGACTACCTTAGATCTTTTTTTAAAAAAAAAAATCTATCAAGCCAAATTAAATCTGGGATCCAACTTGTTCTATAGTAACATCAGCTAGGATCATTACATTCTGTATGTTTGAGATTCAAACAAGGACCACAGAACAGCAGTCAGGAGTTTAAACCCATCCCTTCTTTACTCTCACTGTCAAACTAAGTGAAGTATCTGTACCTATGCCCCAGGTTAGCTCAGCTCATGATGATTGAATTGGAACCACTGGATAAATTTATCAGGGCAAGAAGAAACATTTAGAGATGATTTAGTCTGATGTTGATGCAAACTATTTTCAGTTTTTGAATGCATCAGGTAACTTTAAAATTGTTGGAATCGTAATTCTGAACAGTTACTACGGTACAAGACCACAAAACAGTAACAGGAGTAGGCCATTTGGCCCTTTGAGCATGCCCTGCTGTTCAATAGGATCATGGCTGATCCAACTCTCCTCACATCCATTTTCCTGAGTTTTGGCTGTAACCCTTGATCCCCCTACTCAGTCATCCAGCACAGAAACAGACCCTTCAGTCCAACTTGTTCCACCTGCCTGTGCTTGCCCCACTATCACACCAAACGTTTCCTATTTATGTACTTATCCAAATGTCTTTTAAATATTATAACTACATCCACCACTTCCTCTGGCAGTTCATGCCACACACAAACTACTGTGTGAAGAGGTTGGCCCTCAATTCCTTTTCAAAACTTTCACCCCTCACCTTAAGAATATGCTCCCTAGTTTTGAACTCCCCCACCCAAAGGGGGAAAAAAAAAACACCCTTGCTATTCAACTGATGTCCTTCATTATTTTATAAACCTCTATAAAGTCAGTCCTCAACCTCCTATGCTCCAGTGAAAAAAGTCCCAGCCTATTTTTATAACTCAAATCCTCCGTTCCCAGCAATATCCTGGTAAATCTTTTCTGAATCCTCTCTAATTTAATATCCTTCCTATTGCAGAGCGACCCCAACTGTACACGGTACTCCAGAAGAGGCAACACCAATGCCCTATACAACCTCAACAGGACGTCTCAACTCCTATACTCAAGAGGTCTGAGCAATGAAGACAAGCCTTCTTAACCACCCTGTCTACCTGTGACATCAGTTTCAAAGAATTATGTACCTGAAGTCCTAGGTGTCTCCATACTGCAACACACCAATTAACTGTATTAGTCCTATCCTTGTTTGTTTTACCAAAAATGCTATACCTTGCATTTATGCAGATTAAACTCCATCTGCCACTCCTCAGCCCATTGACCAAATTGATCGAGATCTCTTTGTAATCTTAGGTTTCCTTTCTTCACTGTCCACTATACCATCAATTTTGGTCTCATCTGCAAACTCAGTCACCATGCTTCCTAAATTCTCATCCAAATCAGTTATGTAAATGACAAACAAAAATGGACCTAGTACTGATCCCAGTGGAACACCACTGGTCACAGACCTCCAGTCTGAAAAACAACCTTTCACCACCACCCTCTGTCTCCTACCATCGAGACAACTTTGTATTCAATTGGCAAGCTCACTCGGGGTGTGATCTAACTTTACTAATTAATCAAAAATCTTAGCATAAGGACTCTGCCCCCACAGCTCTATGTGACGGAGTTTCAAAGACTCAACTCTTGGTGAAGAAAATCATCCTCATCTTAGTCTTAAATTGGTACCCCTTAATTCTGGGGCTATGCCCTTTGGTCCAAGACTCTTCCATGAGGAGAAAAATCCTCCCAATATTTATCTTAAGATTCCTACATGCTTCAATAAGACCATCTCTTATTCTTCTAAACTCCAATGAGTAGAGATCTCAACCTGTTTAACCTTCATTCATAAGACGATCCCTCCATTTCAAGATCACCCTAATAAACCTTCTCTGAACTGCTTCCATTGAAATACTATTTTTTAAATAAGTGGATCAAAACTGGTCACCAGATGAGGTCTCACCAGCACCTTATATTGTTGCAATGTGACTTCGCTACTCTTACAATCCAACCCTCTTGAAAGGGCAACATTTCATTAACTTTCCCGATTACCTGTTGCATCGGTATCCTAGCTGTGTTTCATGCACAAGTACCACCAAGTCCCTTTTGTGTTGCAGCTTTCTGCAGTTTTTCTGCATTTAAATACTATTCTTTGTTCTCCCTTCCAAAATGGACTTCACATTTTCCCACATTATACACCATTTGACAAATTTTTACCAACTTGTTTAACCTAACGTTATGTCTCTAAACGGTTTGTATCCTTCTTGCGACCTGCCTTTCCACTTTTTTGTCTAATCTGCAAATTTGGCTAAAGTACACTTGTTTCCTTCAAGTCATTAACATATACTGTAAACAGTTGTGGTCCCAGCACAGAAATGATTAGTGTTTAAAACGCCCGAGCGATTTCCCCCCTTTTCTGCATTTCGTGCATCTATCACCATGAAAGTTCAATCCCTCTGTACAAACAAAAGTGGATTATCAAGGCAAAAAGGAATGATCAGACAATACAACCTATGTTGTGCTGCAGTGCATTCCTATAAACATGCTGAATGCCGATATACCTAAAAAACCAAGGCTTTGTGTGTAAGTGGAATAGTTCTGTTTGACGCCCAGAATATGCCAAGTCACAAATTGACATATTACTTTGTTACAGAAGCTATGGTTTATTGTATCCACTAGTTCAAACTGTGCAGCAGAGGTTAGTCTAACACATTCTTTAAGTAGACACTATCATCCAGATCAGTCATGAGGTTATTGGTCTATTACTTGTTTCTCACTTGTAGGTAGTGCCATACACACAGTCTAATAATCACTACTAGCTTCATTAAGTCAGTGGTCATCCACCCTAAATACTTGCACTTCATATATAGAATAAGGCCTGAAAGCTCAAATATTTATCAAACTTTATATCAACTAGGGAAGGTGGAGTGTCTACATTGTACATTACTCTTCATGATTATATTTCAGACAAAAAAACTTGAACTCTTACTTATGACTAACATTGCACACTGGTATTACTTTAGCAGCACGAGAAAAATCAGAGCTTATAGCACTAGAGAAGGCTAGTCAGCTCATCATACATCCAGAAAGTTGATCAATAAGATGCAAGGAATCATGGATGTGTGTGAAAACAATAAATACAAATCAATTTTCACAGAGCAGGTTTTGTTGTGAAATCAAGAACGCCACTGAAATTATTTTGGAAGATCCAACTCATTACCTCTGTACAAAAAAAAAATTACAGATGTGGAAATCTGAAATAAAGAAAACTAGACAAGTTCAACATTATGGACAGTTAAGACTTCACATGAAGTCCATCAATCAGAACTGGTCAATCGAACTGAAATGTTTCACTCCATACATGGTGTATAACCTGCTGAGTTGTCCCTCCATTATTTTTGTATTTCTTAGTGTTTTTCTATTACTTGAAAATCTATCTAGTGAGCTGTTTCTTCCTAATATGAAGAGGATGCAGGATTATGACTCAGTCAAGTCTCCACAGGAGTTAGAAACTAACATTAATCCCCGGTAAAGGTCAGGATCAAGCTTTGCATATTCATAAGAATTGTAGGCAAAACCAAAAAACCTCCTTGCAGACATACAAACAAAAAAAAAGGAATGAAACCACCAATGGCCACATGATTGTGATAACAGTATGGAGCTGGAGGAACACAGCAGGTCAGGCAGTATCAGAGGAGCAGGAAAGCTGACTTTTCGGGTCGCGACACTTCATGGTTGTGCTTTAATGGACTGGCACATCTTTCCAATTTTACGTTGAATATCCTCACACACAGAAGGCAACCTAATAATTTTTAAACACAAACACAACTTTTACTCTGTCTTAATATAATTTCAGATTATGTGGTTCACCTGAAAATTTTTCTGCAATGGGGCTTCCTATTCGTCAAACAATGTTAAATTGTATGATGCATTTATTGTGAAGTCAATTAGCTGCAAATGTAATTGCAACACTAATTTCTGTTAGAAACAGTAGAAATTACAAACTATCCATAATATTCAGGATTATGTAGAAAATGTTAACAATAAGTATTGCTTTTGGTTTGACAGAACAACTGAAAAAGTCACAAAAAAATGACAGAGGGGAAGAAAGAAGAGAACTCAGCAGTGTCTCTTCAGGGAAGGATTACGTAAAAATACCATGTCCAGTTTTTTGTTTTTATTTTAGCATTTTTGATTTGTGTAGATTTTCATGCAACTCAAAAGTGCTATTGCTTTGTCCAGATATGGAGTGTGTTTGGGATGCAGGATGACTTGCAGAGTTGTAGGTCTTCATTGAAATCACAAATTAGCACTAATTGTCATATGATGTGGAAGTTTTTCAAGTTCAAATAAAAACACAGCATTGTCACAGACGCATGGCTTTATTTCCTATACAAATATACAACTGTCACTTGCTTCTCTCCTCCAACACAAAGCAACATGTAGTGAGTAAAAAAAAGCATCACAGTTGATCAGTTTTAATTCACATTAGATCAAGGGAACATCCTCATGCAGCATCACATGCATTCTCTTAAGTTTATAAGAGATATTTTAAAGAAGTTTCAAAGTTGTTAGATACTCAAAGGTTGCAAATAACTTTCAGTAAGAATGACACATTGGTTAGTTCGTTTTTACTCACACCAGACTAGGAGAAGATAACGTATGAAAAAAGGCTGGAGTTTTTCACAACAGTACAATGTTAGAATAATGCTATAAACAAATAATGCATCATATTGTGCCACGCCATGATACTAATTGTACTTGTGCAAAATAAAGGCAGGTGTTTTCAAAAAACTGAAATAAATCTTTCTGGCTCATTACAAGGGCCACTCATGATTGTCACTTTGGTCAATATTTATACAATGCCATCAAAACAATACAATCAGTATCTGCAGAAGGAAAACAAAACAGAATAAGTACGGAAATAAAATCGGTTTCTCTAGCTTTCTAAACAATATGTGTGGGGGGGGGGGGGGGGAGAAAAACAGACCACAAACAAAGAAGTCTTACGTAAAAATACATTAACCCAAATGCAACAGTTTCCTGTTTTCCTTAAAAGATTATTTGTTTGAATCACTTGGTCCTGCCCAAAAATGATCACAGCAGAAATATGATACAAAATTAGTTTGAACTTTTATTTTCAGTTGAGGAAGGGGAGGATTGTCCATACACCTGCTGCTTGCAATGCAAGTCTAGGAACACTGAAAATAATCAATTTAAAACTGGACTACATGTTGGAAACACTTCATGAAAACTGTAAGAAACATGAAAATAAACTTAGTTGGCCCTCTTCCATTACATCTTTAAATAGAACTTACACCAGACAGAAGCTTGAAGCAAGTTTCCAGCATATTTTAGAGTTAGGAATAAGTGTTTATGCAGTCCTAAAAGGGAAAGCTGTATTTAGCACAATTAAACTGGTAAATCAAGGATTTACAGTTTATTCTAAGCCCTCCAGTAAAGAACAGGGTCCCAGAAAAGCTGATACCATTCCCTTTGTCAGTCTACAAAGGAATCTAGTTTTAATCCAGTGGGCCTAATGAAATGGATTTTTGTTTTAAAAAGTAGTATCCTGAAAAACTGTGTAATTTAGCAGAAAACCACATACCATAATTCTTGTTAAAACAGATTTTTGATCTGGACTACTCTACCTAAAACAAGTCTGCCTGTATGTCAAAGTCAACTGTAGTTATTAGTTATTATTTACTGCAAGTCACAAAGTCTTTCAGACAAGAACATGGCACAGTATTTTCAGTGAGTGTTTATGTTGTAGACAAAGATCGTTCGAGCCCAGATCACTCATTAAAGCAACATAAATATACATTACATTTTTAAAAGAGCTAACAATCTCAAATTTTAATATTAGAGGTAACATTTCAAACTGTTTTCTTTAGCTAGATGGGCCCACTATAAAAACTTTACATCTGTTTAATCAAAATTCACAATGTTCTGAAGTCTGTTCAAAGTCATTCTCACTCACACAGCAGAGTGGGATCCGAGACTGACATTAAGAACATGAAAAATTGTGGGATATTACTACTTACAGGTGTTAGCAAGCTATTTGCCAGTTTAGGGAAATGGGAGGAACTGGAAGTGGACCTATAGTCTGCATAAATTCAAGCTGGATCTGGCCCAGATATGTGGAAGCATCTGATTACCTCTCAAACCAAAAGACACAGAATCAGATGGCAATATCTTCGTTACTGGCTTGCCAAAGATTGGTTAGTTCAGCACAAATTAATGGGACCCAAGGCTTTCTAGTGCAGTCCAACCAATGCTGAAATCCACCGAGCAGGCCAGTAAGACAGAGCATTAGCCATTATATGGACCCACTTCTGTTGGAATGACACTGCACTAAATGCCTAAAGTATGCTATACTTAAATTAACAGAACAGGGAACATCAAAATTCAGTAAACTGAATTACTCTGCTACACCATTTATTAGGGAATCAGACCAGTCACAGTTTACCTGCTCATTTACACCCACAATCCTATGGTGTTAATGTCTTTTTTCCCCTCACTCTGGCAACATCAAAAACTTTGTGCTGTCAACATGCAGAGGGTTTTAAATTCCATTCAAAATCTAAAGTACTGAAATTTATATCTAAGGGAACACTCCCTGAGATCCAACAAAAACAACGAGAACTTTGCCCAGATAAAGAACTAGTATCCCTGACCAAGTTTGAGATTTTCTATCAAAAGATGCCTCATAATCGGTTAAATGTATTTTCTACTTTTTCTTTAAGATTATGGGAAATACTTTCGGAACAACCGAATAAGTGAGTCCATTAACATTAATGTGAGATGGGAGACTGAGATAACATTTATATGATGGGTAAGGGTTAAACATTATACTAAATTAACATAGCACAGACCATCAGACTAGAGATGGAACTTTGGACTTCTAGTTTGTACTGTTCTGGAGCATACTAGAGGATACTTAATTTTTAAGGTAATTCAAGGAGCTGAAGCTCTTAACTCCATCAGTAGGGCAAATCTGGAGACTACTACTCGCCAAATATAAATTGAGAAACCAAGCATTACCAACTTGTTTTACTACAACAGACAGCACAGCTATTAAAAGAGGCATCAATGTTTAATCATTATTAAAGAGGTTTTAACAAAAACATACAAGAGAACTGCAAAACTTTGGGTGCCTGTGGCTAATGTCACAGCTTTCAAAGATGCTACAGATATAATGGAGCTATGTCAGAGGTCATAGTTGCTCCTTGCAGCAGAAGGGAAAACTAGATTAAATGTCATATAATTACCTTTTCTTAATATAAGAACTGACTACTTTTAGAGAAACAGATTTTTAACCAATTGAAATGATTTCTTGACAGGTAACTGAATGGTAAATACCTCAAATCAGACAGATTTCACATGTCTGTCGTCCTGACTGTTTGCACAGTATGGGCTTGGATTGTATATAGTGTTCTGATCAAAGCAGTCATGAACCCTTTCCATGTACAATGTTCAAACGAAGAAAACTACACTAGAATACATACCTGCTGGTATGAGGATTCAATGATTTATTTAAAAACATCCTATAAACTAAAGTAGTACAACATGCCATTACATGTTACTATTCCACAACAAGAAAATCTGGACACATTTGTTCCAAGATGAAGCTATAGAATGCTTTTTCTCCTTCAATTACCTATCAAAATCATCCTCCAAATGAGACAAATCAGATTAAATAAAAACCGAAAGAACTGCGGATGCTGTGAATCAGGAACAAAAACAAAGTTGGAGAAGCTCAGCAGGTCTGGCAGCATCTGTGAAGGAATAAACAGAATTAACATTTTGGGTCCGGTGACCGTTCCTCAGTTCTGAAGAAGGGTCACCAGACGCGAAATATTAACTCTTTTTTTTCCCCTTCACAGATGCTGCCAGACCTGCTGAGCTTCTCCAGCAACTTTGTTTTTATATCAGATTAAACTTGCCTTTTGAAAATGTGTTTTGAGAATGTTAAAAAAACTCTATAGCACAGCTCAAATCTTAAGCTGCATATAAACCAATCTTTAACCAAATTCTAAACTTAGTAGGTAATTTAATTCGTTACTGGCCAGGAACAGAGGGACTTGAACTATTATTGAACAAATCGCTGAGTTTCCAACAGATACTGGAAACTATATTTGGAAATCTATTTAACAATCTTTATTTTTAAAAGCTGATTGCAACAGAAGTTAATCTAAACTTGATTTATCTCTCTCACCTCATTTTAGCTTTCCATTTCTGACCTCATGTCCCAACTTTTCTTAGCCCCAGTTCATTTTATTTTTATCCCTTGGAGTTTTCTATTCCAAATTTTGTTTCCTCAGTCCCACATCTAATTGTAATAGTTTTAGATCCCACACCACAAAGTATGAACATTTCAATCTGCATACTGCTATGCAGCATTTCTACCCCTGTCAGCCCAAAATGCAAACTCCCTTCCCTTTGCAACAGTGCCCTTCATTTGATTAGCTCCTAATGATAAACTACAAGGACTATTCAAACATTAATGAAAATTGTTGTATTGTCAACTGTTCAAGCCCACAGATTGCAGAAATTATGATGTAAAGGGAGAAATACAATCAAAGTCTCAAATGCACATAAAAATAGACCATGTAGAGGTACTTGTTTAAAAAAAAAAATTAAGAATTTATCTTAAGCACCCCCCAGATTTCATACACAAAACCTCCAGGGTCACAAACTTTAATCTCAGCAGCACCATTCATCAGTCTTCACATTCAGACTGTTATTACCCCTGAAATACAATGCAATTTCAAACCACATTACACATACCTAACTGGTAACGGGTATTGCAGGAGGCGCACAGTTGATGCCAGAGCCACCTATAAATGCAATTTCATGAAGAACGACTTCTAGCTAAGCAACAGTTGCATTCTTAGTCATTCTGGAAAGATGAATTTAATTTCTGCTTTACACACTACGGGGTAGTTCCCTCAAGTGCAACTGTTCACATACCGTATAGGAGTCATAAAAAGTGCATCAGTGAGGAGTGTATTTTGGAAAGGACAGTAAGTGCTCTTAGTGAGAGCCCCAAAGATCTTTTTCAAGTGTTAAGCAAGGAACAATCCGTTCTGCTAAAAAAAATTCTGCACACAAAAAAATGAATGGAGTAATTTGCCTTTGAATTTCTAAATAGATAATGGCCAAAATTTCCATTCATTACATGTTTCAATCTTTTAAACAATTGCAATACACCATTTGTTGGTCATAGTTCTGTGATTCAGCATTCAACGCCGTTCCTACAGGAACAAGATTCTGAAGAGGAGATGAAAACCAGGGCCTTCAGTTTGCCAGCATGGCCTTAAAGTGAGAGTTATAGATGTAACCTGGAGGAGTGTAGCTGAACTTAAAACTGTCTGGCACAAAATCGGCCTGACAATCAATATCCTTTCATAACGAATTTGGCAATTTGACAGTTGAAATTTCTGGTTAAGTATCTCCTGTTCACTATCAGTAGCAAGTCTTCACAATTACGTAGATGTAAACTGTTGCTAAAAGAATCTCTATTTTTATAGTCCATGGCTAGAGGCCTGCTCCAGCGAGTATCCTTGTATTAAGACTTGTAAAATTTGTGGACCACAAATACACCAACCAAAACTATAGCCAGAATTCCAAGCATCCACTTGATATAAACATTATCCAATTCCAGAGCTGCTACCTGTTGAAAGAAAAGAAAATACATTAAACTGAAGTCCTTTTACAGAACTTGTACTGGTTATTTTTAAAAAGAGGTAGGAGAATAGACAGTATAGAATAAATTTGTTTAACACCTCATGAAAGATAACTTACAGCTCAACAACTCTGGCTGGATAGATTTTAAACTAAACAGGGCACATGGGACACATTTTATTCACTATGAAAACAAACACAATGCCTCTTGGAAAATCCAACCCAAAGTCATGCAGATTGCCACTTCACGCTCTCATCTTTAGCAACAAAGACTTTGAATTTTAATGAGCCAGTGTTGCAGACACCCATTTACAGAAGCTGCCGATTGTCTAAGTACACAAGGCAAGGTGCCAGGTAAATGATGGAGTGTACAGGATAGGTCAGAGGAGCAGTTTAGGGGACACCAGGTCTGGCAGCAGGATAAGGGAAGAGGTTCCCACGTATGGAGAATAGAGGGGAAGAGTTAGTTGCTGGGGTAGTGGAGGCAGTGTTGGGTCCAGTGGAAGTGCAGTTGGGGGTCCACTGAATAATTACACAGGAAAAGTTAAACCATTTAAGTATCTAGTCTAAATCCTGAGTAATTGTTTATCTAACTGCAGTGGAGCCCTTCGAATTCTCAGATTTAAATGGATACTTTTGGTCAGTTCAAAGCTCAGAGATTACCCAGTGCAATCTTCAATTTTCCCAGCCAATTTCTGAGACAGTTAGTGTTTGGATTCTGTAGGTCCCAATGCACAACTCCCATGTGCACTTCAGAAATGATGTTATCAGAAAACCTAGGTCAATAAAACTTGCTTAACAAGAAATATGAACTGCATCCAACGAAAATACAAGATTCCAAAAACCCCATCAGAACCTGACCAAAAAAAATCAACTTCTCATTCAAAGGACCTGGTTTGATAGCTTAGTCCTTTCGTCCATTTTCTTTGTAAGCTTGAAACAAGCATAGGAATCCAGCATTACACAGAGCTTTGGAGGACAACAACTAACAGATTAACAACTTAACTAACATTTATTTATAGAGTCAGAAATATTCAGCACGGAAACAGACTCTTTGGTCCAACTTGTCCATGTTGACCAGATATCCCGAATAAATCTAGTCCCATTTGCCCTATATCCCTATATACACTCATCCAGAAGCATTTTAAATGTTGTAATTGTACCAGCTTCCACCACTTCATCAGGCAGCTCATTGTATATATGCAGCACCCTCTGTGTGAAGAGAGTCACCCCTTACGTCCCTTTTAAATCTTTCCCTTCTCACCATAAACCTATGCTGTCTGGTTTTGGACTCCCAACCCTGGGGAAAAGACTTGTGTATTTACCCTATCCATGCCCCTCATGATTTTTTAAACCCTCAGCCTCCAACACACTAGGGAAAATAGCCCCAGTCTATTCAACCTCTCCCGGTAGCTCAAACTCTTCAAACCTGGCAACATCCTTGTAAATCTTTTCTGAAGCCTTGTAAGTTTCCCAATATCCTCCTTATAGCAGGGAGACCAGAATTGCACACAGTATTCTGAACAGTGGCCTAACCGATTTCCTGTACAGCAGCAACAAGACCTCCCAACTCCTATACTTAATGCACTGATCAATAAAGGTAAGCTTACCAAAAACTTCCTTCTCTATCCTATCTACCTGCAACTCCACTTTCAAGGAACTATGAACCGGCACTCCAAGGTCTGAGTATTGACTTAGTCTAGGAAGCCATGGAGACCGACAACACAAAAGAACTGAACTTCCCAAATGATCCCAATGGAAGAAAACGAGAAACAACTTTCACTGCAACAATCAAACTGAAATCACCAAAAGAAATGTTATGAATTCACCTGATTTCAGGCCCTGGGCATGCTGATGCATAAGCAAAGCAGGAAAGACCATCTGCATTCTGCTCACTGTTCCTTTTAATCAATTAAAATGGTCCATCCATCCGGGTCATCAGGTGTTTTCCTGCAGGGTTGTGAAGCATGCAAAAACCTGACCACAGGACTGGAACAAATGCAAACAGCCAGTCATGCGACTTGGGACAACCATAAAAGGGGAGTCCCCTGATAGGTTAGTGACTCAGAGAAGTCTGCTGAGATAGAGGCTGAAGGTCACTAGATCTGAACAGCTGGAATTCAGGAGGAACTCCAAGAAACCTTTTGGTTGCTTATGTGCAGTTATGACACAGGAGAACAACTGGGGAGAAGAGTGTGGTGGTCAGCTGCAGGTAGAAGGGGTTCCGTTCTGAAAAGGGTACGGTATTCACAGGTTCTAGCAGCTAGGAATCAGAAGTCCTTCAAGCTAACAGGTGAACAGTGAGGTTAGGAAAACCCATGGGAGCTTAGAAGATGACTGTGGTCGGAACAGCAGCATGGCTGTAAAGCCAACTGAATAGCTCTACTTGCCACGAATAGTTCAGCAGAGATGACAGAAGGAAAGTCACAAGTGGTACTTGGTTGGTGTAGCTCAGAATGGCCAAAGCTAGGGGAAACCCAGAAACAGTACCAGCTTAGTGAAGTTAGCTGTTTGCTGGCAACCTGGAATTGTGCCAGTGAGTAGGCACTAGACAGCAGTTTTCAATGAGATGTGCAGTCACAGGAAAAGACAAGAACTACCAGGACATCAGCAGTTGATAAAGTTCCAAATCAAACACGCAGAACTGTAACCCCATTGCAAACTTTTAATGAGACTGATGGCCCCGTGAGCTGAGAAATCCAGGGGATCTGTCTTGACTACATTTGTTACATCTGAGGGGTATTCAACCAAAGTTTCTACTACCCATATTTACTTTTGTTAATTCTGGAGGTTAGAGTACAAGTTGCACCCTAAGATGCTGTAATTGTTTTGTTAATCTAGTTCTGTACAGTACATTTTTCTTAATTCAAAACCATAGCAACTTGTAGCTAAATTATCAGGCAAACTGTACTTAGTAGAATAAACTGAAACCACACTAATACCCAGTACAAAGGTACATCTTGGGTTTTTCAGCTAGCCCTCTCAACATTCAAGTGGTATCACATGCAGTCAAAGTCCGTCTGTTTTCTTGTAAAGAATTCAATTAGTTCTACCCTCACATGATTTAATCATTAGCAGCCTTCGACAACAGCTTTACTCCAGAGTTCCACAGATGAGGTATACTTCAATAGAAATGCCCCACACTCAGCACAACTGTCCTAATGGCATTGCTTTCCCAGAGTTTAGTTCAGTCAACTCCTCAGTGAGTGTGGTACAGGATGGCTCTCAAATTTTATTAGATTTCGGTCTATGCAGCTGACATTACAGCCATACTACACTTCTGTCTTGACCCACAAGCTGAGATCCAATTTCCTAGAAACCTACTAAAGACTCACTTCTCAGAAGGCTCATGTCACCTTTGGCAATTCCAATTAAGAAATTCCACCCAGAAACTTAGCTTTTGGGTTTCATTTCACTTAAATGAGTTTTCAAGAAAAAAAAGAGAATTGGACTTTGAAACCATTTTATCACATTTAAGTTTCAGGTATAACATTCAGACCCACAAATTAAATGAATTATATAAATGCAAATTGTAACACAATAATATAAATGTCTAGAGTTCTCTCAGTTATCTTTTTAAGAACTTAGGAATGCATAAACAAACATACAAGCACACTTAAGATTAAATCAATGTTAAGAAAGGAATGAATCTGGGCAACCAATTTTCTTAAAAGAAATTGTCGAGTGGGGAGCACTAAGTACATCTTTTACCATTCAATCTTATACATGGAATATGACTGTCATCATTTTCTAACCTATTTGTAAGTGTAAAAAAAACTAAATTTACTTTTTAAAACAAAAAAATTCCTCTCAAGAGCCAAGTTCATTGATTATATACAGATGCCCAAGATCCCAAAATCAACACTGTTTATAAGTAACAAGCATGGGGCTGGATGAACACAGCAGGTCAAGCAGCATCATAGGAGCAGGAAAACTTGATGTTTCGGACCTAAACCCTTCATCAGAAATGGGGGAGGGGAAGAGGGTTCTGAAATAAATAGGGAGAGAGGGGGAGGCGGATAGAGGATGGATAGAGGAGAGGATAGGTGGAGAGGAGGCAGACAAGTCGAAGAGGCGGGGATGGAGCCAGTAAAGGTGAGTGTAGGTAGGGGGGGTAGGGAGGAGATAGGTCAGTCCAGGGAGGACGGACAGGTC
>JAHRHZ010000271.1:7822962-7884293 GCA_024137785.1 Ginglymostoma cirratum
ACCTGTCCGTCCTCCCTGGACTGACCTATCTCCTCCCTACCCCCCTACCTACACTCACCTTTACTGGCTCCATCCCCGCCTCTTCGACTTGTCTGCCTCCTCTCCACCTATCCTCTCCTCTATCCGCCTCCCCCTCTCTCCCTATTTATTTCAGAACCCTCTTCCCCTCCCCCATTTCTGATGAAGGGTTTAGGCCCGAAACGTCAAGTTTTCCTGCTCCTATGATGCTGCCTGACCTGCTGTGTTCATCCAGCCCCATGCTTGTTATCTCGGATTCTCCAGCATCTGCAGTACCTTTTATCACTGTTTATAGGTAGCTCATCTTAACTTTGCAAAGATTACTAAAATTGGCCTCAGAACTCGTGGGTCAAAGATGGAAAGGGGTGTATGCCACCATCAGGAAAACTGGACTATATTAGGCTACGATGAGATACGCTTTGACAACTGTCAAGGCTCATGCATGAAGAATGATTATTTGAGAAAGGTACCTACTGAAGTGCATCAAGCACATAAGAACCACACATACAACAAAAAAAAAAAATGCTCAGTGCACTTAACGTCTCACCCAACTACAAACTGAAATCGGAAAACCAACAATCTACTGCTGAGCACTCACCCAGCCTCCTTGAGCTGCAATCCATCGCGCAATTCTATTTTTTAATACAAACTCTGCAATGAATTTTGCGATTTGACTCAGGAATCCCTTCATACCCTTCTGGAAGACATAAATGGCCATTCGATAGCCAAATCCTAAAAGAGCTATCACACGGCCCCAATTTATGCCACTTTCAAAAAGCCTGCAAAGAGAAAGTACAATTTTAGAAATGTTTTCAAATACGGATTTACCAGAAAAAGTTACATAGAAATTTTGGTATACAATGCAAATTCATGTTTTCAAATAAGGACAACATGACTGCTCCAATATTCACTCATTTATAGCATCTGTTATTATTTCTATCAACAGACTGCATTATAAACTACCACATTAGATGTGGTCAACCCAGCTCCTGTTAAACTGGTTAACTTGAAATGTGCCAAGTTAGCTTTGGAAAGTGAAGCTGGTCAGATAGAAGGGGTAACAGCAGGAGAGCATTTTGGTGATAGTAATCTTAATTCAGTTGAAATTAGTGCATCTACTGAAAATGACAAAAAGAGACCAAGTTTAGAAGTTTTAATTCTAGGCAAGGTCAATTTTATAAAGTCAATGCACGATTTGGTAAAAATGCAGTAGAAACTGTTATGAAGTCATAGTGTTACAGAATTTTACAGCACGGAAACAGACCCTTTGGTTCAATCAGTCTATGCTGACCAGATATCCTAAACTGATCTAGTTCCACTTGCCGGCATTTGGCCCATATACCTCTAAACCCTTCCTATTCATCTACCTACCCAGATGCCTTTTAAATGGTGTAATTGTAGTAGCCTCTAGCACTTCATTCCATAACCGCAGCATCCTCTGAAAAAGTTGCCCTTTAGGTCCCTTTTATATCTTTTCCCTCTCACCTTAAACCTATTCCATCTAGTTTTAGACTCCCCTACCCTGGGGAAAAGAACTTGGCTATTCACCCTATCCAGGCCATGATTTTATAAACCTCAAGTTACTGTCATTCTCTGATGCTCCCCAGGGAGATGCAGGGTGGGGAAGTTCCACCCTATTCAGCCTCACCCTATAGCTCAAACCCTCCAACATCAGCAACATCTTTTTTGAACCCTTTCAAAGTTTAATAACATCTTTCCCATAGCAGGAAGATAAGAATTGAACTAGTACTCTAAGTGTCCTCACCAATGTCCTATACAGCTGCAACATGACACCCTCCCCCCACCCCGCCAATGTCTATAAACAATAGATTGACCAAAGGCAACCATGCCAAATGCATTCTTCACCACCCTATCTACCTGAGACTCCACTTTCAAGGAACTAAGCACTTGCACCGTAGGTCTCTGTTCAGCAAACACTCCCAGGACCCTACCAGTAACTATGTCCTGCCCTGATCTGCCTTACCAAAATGCAACATCTTACATTTATTTAAACTAAATTCCATCTGTTACTCCTTGGCCTATTGGCCCACCTGATCAATGTTTCTGAGATAACCTTCTTCACTGTCCACTGCACCACCAGTTTGGTGTCATCTGCAAACTTACTAACCATTCTTCCTATATTCATATGTGAACCATTTATATAAATGACAAACAACAGTGGACCCAGCAATGACCCTTGGTCACAGGCCTCCAATCCAAAAATCAATCTTTCGCCACCACCCTCGGTCTCCTACCTTCAAGCAAATTCTGTATGCAAATGGCCAGCTCTCCCTGGTTTCATTGCTAACCTGTCTACCTTGTGGAACCTTGTCAAATGCCTTGAAGTCCACACAGACAATGGCTACCACTGTTTCCATCCACCTTCTTTGTCACTTGTTCAAAAAACTCAAATCAAGTCAGTGAGACACGATTTTCCCCACACAAAGCCATGTTGACTATTTCTGATCAGTCATTGCCTCTCCAAATGCATGTAAATCCCATCCCTCAGAATCCCCTCAAACAACGTGCCCACCACTGATGTCAGGTTCATCAGTCTATTAGTTCTCTGGCTTTTCCTTACCACTTTTAAATAATAGCACCACGTTAGCCAACTTCTGGCACCTCACCCGTGGCTATCAATAATACCAATATCACAGCAAGGGGCCCAGCAATCTCCCCAAATTTCTGGAATACACCTGATCGGGCCCCATTTATTTTCATGAGGATGTAGCCATTGCTGGTTGGACCAGCATTTGTTGACCATGCCTAATTGCCTTGAAGCCAGATAAGAGCTAGCCACATTTGTGTGTCTGGAGTTACATGTAGGCCAGACCAACAAAAGATGGCTGATTTCCTTCACCAAAAAGGACATTATTGAATCAGATAAGTTTTTAAAAACAACATACAACGGTTACATGGATTCTGGGTTACCAGCCAGTGACATTACAGGAGGAGAGGAAGGTTCCAAACAAACGCATTACCTTTTTAATAAAAATGATCTAAAAGTCTTCAATGTCAAACGGGTTAAGATAAAGCAAATAAAAACGAAGTTAATTTCATATGCTAGAGCTCAACAGAGCAAAATTTCCTGAATATAGAAAGCATAGAGCAAAATTAGGCAGACAAAAAGGAAGGCATGAAAACAATAGGGACAGTACAATGATGGGAAACACAAAGACTTTATAGACACAAACAGCAGGAGAATAACCAGGGAACAAGAATAAGGCCTGTTAGAGATTAAAAAAACATGAAGGTGGAAAAGATAAGCACAGTTCTCCATGAATAATGTGTCTGTCTACACAAAAAGGGCAATGAAGACA
Source organism: Ginglymostoma cirratum (assembly GCA_024137785.1). Lineage (NCBI taxonomy): Eukaryota > Metazoa > Chordata > Chondrichthyes > Orectolobiformes > Ginglymostomatidae > Ginglymostoma > Ginglymostoma cirratum. The sequence continues at coordinate 7,826,301 of JAHRHZ010000271.1, forward strand.
ATGAAGTTAATGATCTGAAACAGTGGACGGTATAAACTGAGGGAGAAAGGAAATAGTGAAAGGGTTTGAAATCTTTTGACAGTGGATACATCACTATTCAGAGACAAAATTTATCCCAGACTACTAGGAGAAACAAGGAAATAACTGTCACTGACTATCATTTAATTTAGTACTTGCTAGCTACAGGTGTATACTGCAAGACTGCTAATGTACTATTGTTCAAAAAGTGAGGAAATTATAATAGCTAGGCTGACTAGCCCATAACTGTCGTGGGTAAATTATTGGAAAAAAGTTGAAAATATAAATCACCACTTAAAATTATTTGTTCAAATACTAAGTACAAGGGCAAGGAGATTCTCTAGGAACTGCATGAAACACTAGTTAGGTTATAGCACTAAGTACAGTTATACTCATTGCATTACAGAAATGATGTGTTCATGTTAGAACGTGCACAGAGGAGATTTAGAAGGATCTTGCCTAGAATGTAGAATTTTAGCAATGATGAAACATGGTATTGGTTGGGTTTTCTTCTCTGGAAGAAAAACTAAGATTTAACTGGAGGTACGGAAAATTTTTAATAAATTTGAGACTGAACACAAAGAACCAATTTCCCTGAGCAGAGAGGTCAGTAACCATGGAGCATAGAATTAATGTGATAGGTGGATTACACGGGAAGGTGAAAAGAAACGTTTTCATCCAGTGGACAATAGGCAGAAATAATCATTTTTTAATGTACATGGATATGCAGTTGAAATGTAGGTTTTGGTTCAAGTTTGGACAGTAGGATTAGGCAGTTCTCCCTTTAATTAGTAGAGATCAGATGGGTTAAAATTTCCTGAGCAGTCCGTAAAATGTTCTGTTTTGCAACAAATTTCAGTGTTTGAAGTCAATCAATTGTCACTCAACATCTTCAACTTTAAGTCGTGCTTGAATAAGAATTCTCTAATTGTAACAACATACAGCATGATGCCAAATAGAGTAATCTGAGAAGTTGCAGCAGTTAATGCCTAATTTTTGAGCTGTTGATTTAAAATCAATTTTCCTGATACTTCAAGTGAAATGCACCTCCAAAGTTGACACAAGACGGGTTAGAATCGCCAATTTCTTTTCTCAGCTCTACCTCTTGAGGCAGAGTTCTTCGGCCCAATCCCTGAGCCAGAAGCTCTTGATTCTAGTCCCATTACAGGGCTTGATGAACAAAGAAGGTACACTCATAGTGCAGGAATGCATGTTCCATACAAACACATGCCAATGGTAGGCAGTAAAAGCAGAAAGAGTTCCTGATCAGCCAAGTGATGGAAAGGAAGTTAGAGCTACTATCATTATACATAGCCCCAAATTACAAGATGTAAAAGCGCATATTGCCACAACAATTCCGACGCAAAGAGAACTACCATTTATGTAGAAATCTCAAAAGTTCTTGCACATCAAGTACTGAAGGTTAAACAAACTGCTTTACAATCACATTTGTTACTAGCTTTTTAGACAAAACAATGGCGGTCAGCTACTGCAGTAAGTCAGGCTAAAATCAAATACAACCAAATAGAAACCACTTAATAGCTGGGAGGAAAGTGTGATACAATGTGCATTTCTGAATCACTTGCCATGCTAACATTTTAGTGAACAAGTTTGTTTGAATTTTTCCCACTTTTTAAAAAATGTTGCACATCGACAACTTAACTGTAAGAGGTTTATTTGCTGTTAAGTAATCTTAAATGATTTAGAAAAACTTTGGAAAAGGATTAATAAGCAAAATGAGAATGTGTTTACCTGCCCTTTTGCTGTTGTAAAGCAGTATTAATCAAGCAATAGTTAAGACCCTATAGTTCAGCATCCAAAGGAAAGCAGAAATAAAGGACAGGAAATACAATTAGACAAGATATAAACAGCGAGCATTGGTATCAACAATTTTTGAAGAAAATTAAAACTTTGTTTTTCTTAGTACTTAGAAACACAAGAGTAGGAGTAGCCCATTTCATCGCTGTCCTATCATTCAGATAGATCACTGAACTCTGATGCATTCAATCTTTGCTCCATTTCCCTGAACAACAAACATGGTTAATGGTTAACAAACATTTTCAGTACCCCATCTCACTCAATGTTATTATTGTGCAAGCAGTCAATTTGCAACACCTCTACCATTCCGGTCGGATTACTTCTTGGGTTGGCTAATATCAAAGTATATGGCTTGAACTCATTTTTTTGAAAAAAATGGGTTCACATCTGGGGAGAGCCTCCAAATGTTTATAACCATTATTTTGACAATTTTAGAGAAAATGATTCATTCTACTGATATGGCTTGAACTGGTTTGAAATTCAGGCACAGTTTCCTTTCATGTTAAAACAATGTTGATATATGGGTGTATAAATTGAAATAAACACATGGCAATACAGAACTTAAAAATTGCTAAAAAGGAAACTAAGTTGAAACCTTTCATCTTGTACCCATTAGAACGTGGATGCAAGAAAGAGACACCATTTTATACAGCGTGAGAATCGGATGCTGATTGATTGGGTCATAACTGCTTGGAGATGCAGCACAAACACAACCATCAATCTGCATTCTTAGAACAGATAGGTAGATTCTGATTGGTCACGACATTTCCACGAGGACACAGTTTTGTTATGTGATTTTTTTTTTGAAAAAGCTACATTGCTTCCTTTTCCCTACATAAAATATGGTGCCAATTAATTATGTATGCAGCCTCTAGCACACACAAATACATCATAGTGCAGGCCCAATTGAGGATCTTACATTGGTTTCCATTACAGATTATTTAATAATTGTTGGCACATTTGGCCTATATGCCTGGCATCACACCAATGCTGAAACTCAGCCCATTACTCATTTGGGTGGTAGGCAAGACATCCTTTTGACTTGACAGTAGCATCCAGCTTGTGGAGACAACCATTCTAGGATACACTACATTGCAACAGCATGAGGCAGCAGGCTTCACTTTCAAATTGTTGAGACACATTCCCCTTTCAGAATAACAAGAGGTAGACCAGGCACCAATCAAGGCCAAAAGTGGAGGATGTAGGACCTCGCATGAGTCTTCATAATAGCCAGTGATGATATGGTCAGGGTACTGATAGTTCTGCTATAACGTGTTTCATTATCGCGAATTGTCCGTAATGCAATTGATGAATAGCAGACGCTGTTTGGACAATGCAAACTTTTTATGGTATGTGAACTTTCTCTAGCAATTTCCCTATAAACATGATTTTCTATGACTATTTTCTACAGTACGAGGTCACACAAGAATGCAACTATCGCATTATAGGAGAACTACCTGTTATCATGCAGGACAGTTTTGTTATACCCAATATCAGAATCAAGCTTACACAGTGAGCAGATGGCTAGGACCCTGCTTATGAAGTTGCCAAGAAGATTGATTTTGTGGTGCATGGCGCTGTGGGAATCCCAATATTATATTGAGTAGTGAATGCAGATTTGAGATCGATAGTTGCTAGGAAGCCATTTTCTGACCTCTCCAATAATAAACTGAGATGGGGAACTCATTTGAATTGTTCCATTCCAATAACAACTTTGAATGCAAGGTACAGTTAATAAAACAGGAAGAGGAGAAGCTCAGCAGAACTAGCAACATTTCTGGAGAAAGAAATGAGATGATCTCTTTAGAACTGAAGGGGTCTTGAAGAACTCACGTTTGACTTGAAACATGAATTTTGTTTCTCACTCTACAGAAGCTGCCAGACCTGCTGAATTTCTCCAACATTTTCTTACATTCTAGCATCAGCAATATTTTGCTCAAGTATGTTAAGGTGTGCAAAGAAATTCTTTGATGTGGCTGCAGTTTTAAATATTACAAACAGGTCATCTACATAATCAGGTGACACCAAGGGGAGGAAAACTAATGGTTTCACTGGAGATAACCAACAAGGATGCTAGCAAGAACTGGACCTAAAGGGATCCCCAAAACAACACCATCTACTTTCAAGTCTGATTCTTACATTCTACTCTCATGTGTGCAAGACAAAGCTTTAACTTCCAGGGACCATTTACCAAGTCTAATTTGAAATCATAAGCAAGCAATGCTCGTTGGCCATAGCAGAGATTATAGAAATCAATGCATACTACTCCAAAAATTGATTAAGTGCCAATGGAAATCATTTAACAATTATTTGAACTGGTATAGTTAACCTCAGGGGCATCATTTGGAAATTCTCAATTTGTGACTATTTCAAACTAGCGAATTTATTTAAATATCTGCTGTGCCAGCACAAGAAATTGTTATGCAGGTGCATATGACATTTTATAATCAAGATTCAATGTGCATTACAAAGACCAACTGAATAAGAATTAATCTACAGGATGACCGAGTGAGAGTCATGCAACATGGAAACAGACCCTTTAATCCAACTCATCCCTACTGACCAGACATCCCAATCTGATCTAGGGCCAAATGCTGGCAAAATGGCACACATCCCTCTAAATCCTTCTTATTCATATACCCATCCAGATGCCTTTTAAATGTAACTTTACCCGCCTCCACCACATCCACTGGCAGCCTGCTCCATACATGCACCACCCTGTGAGAAAAAGCATTAAAACCGACAAGAACAAAACAGAATGTATATTGTAGACTAGGAAAGAAAAGGCACGTTAGCAATAATTTATGGAGCTAAAACGAGCATGCAAAATGCAAGTGATTTAGGAACATAGAATGAAATAAGAGACATCAACTCAAGGTTAGCACTTGTATATTTTTGAATTGCGGAGCCTAAAATTTATTTGTAGAACATGTCACTACTTATAGCGTTACATACCCTACTCAAAAGGAAGCCAAAACAAAGTTGGAGATAAATGTACTGCTTGGGAATTAATTTGCCAAAACAGAAAAAGAACGTTGTTATAAAACAAAAGATCTTTGCATGCATAGATATGAAAACAGTGATATCTACTACGTATTAAACAGACCACTTGATTTTTTAAAAAATATTAATTCACAGAAAGTTAGTATCACTGGTTAGACCAGCGTTGATTATCCATTTCTAACCGCCTGAGGGCAGTTGAGACTCAACCATATTGTAAGATTCTGGAGTCACATGTAGGCCAGATCATGTAACTGCCATCCTTACCTTTCCTAAAAGGACATTACTCAACTTGATGAGAATTGTATGGGTCATTATTAGACTCAATTCCAGAATTTAAAAAATTAAGTTCCATTATTTACCAGAGCTTTACAGCATTACAGAATATATATAAATTATTCCAGACCTTACTACGTGGTGACTTTAGTACACAAGTATTTACAAATCTTGATGGCACTATCACATCTTGCCACAAATCAATGATTACAACTCCTGAATTTATACATGCCGTTCTATACAACGTCCTCTTTTTCTCCTCCTGCTGCCTGCCCAAAATATATACGTATATAAAAAGCAAGAGGGCAGCCAGGGAAAGGGGTGACCCACTCAAAGACAAAGGAGGGAATCTTATATGCGGAGCTAGAAGAGGTAGGAATACTGTGCGCCCGTATTCACGAACGAGAAGGAATCGATGGAGGATGATCTTGGGGAAGGGAGTATTGAGTTTCTAAGCCAAATTGCTATAAAAAGGGAAGAGGCATTGTGCGTCTTAAAAAGCATTAAGGGAGGTAAGTCTGCTGGGTCCAGATGGGATCTATCCCAGAATATTGAGGGAGGCAAGAGAACAAATTGCTGGAGCACTGACAGGCATCTTTGTATCCTCTTTGACCACAGGTGAGGTCCCAGAGGACTGGAGAATAGACAATATTGCCCCATTGTTTAATAAGGGGAGCAGAGATAATCCATAAAATTACAAGCCTGAGAGTCTCATGTCAGTGGTAGGGAAATTATTGGAAGAGATTCTCAGGGACAGGATCTATGCACATTTAGAAGCAAATGGACTTATTAACGATAAATAGCATGGTTTTGTGCGGGGGCAGGTTGTGCCTCATTACTTGATCGTTTTTTTAGGAAGTGACGATGATGATTGAGGGGGGAAAAGTGGTTGATGTTGTCTACATGGACTTCAGGAAACCTTTTGACAAGGTCCTCATAGCAGACTGGTACAAAAGGTGAAGTTACATTGTATCAGGAGTGAGCTAGCAAGATGGAGACAGAACTGGCTCAGCCACAGAAGACAGAGGGTAGCAGTGGAAAGATGCTTTTAGGAATGCAGGGCTGCGACGAGTGATGTTCCACAGGAATCAGTGCTGGGACTTCAGATGTTTGTGATCTATATAAATGATTTGGAAGAAAACGTAGTGGTCTAATTAGTAAGGTTGCGGATAGTGAGGAGGACTGTCAGAGGATATAGATCAGTTGGAGGCATGGGCAGAAAAATGGTAGATGGAGTTTTATCTGGAAAAAGTGCGAGGTGATGCATTTTAGAAAGTCAAGTACAGATGGAAATTATACAGTAAATGGCAGAACCTTTAGCAGTATTGATATGCAGAGGGATTTGGATAGGTCCACAGACCACTGAAGGTGACAGCGCAGCAGATAAGGTAGAAAAAAAAAAAAAAAGAGGTCTATGGTATGCTTGCCTTCATTAAGTACAGGGATAGGCAAGTTATGCTGCAGCTTTAAAGAACTTTAGTTAGGCCACATTTGGAGTATTGCGTACAACTCTGGTCACCAGACTACCAGAAGAATGCGGTTGATTTGGCGAGGGTACAGAAAAGGTTTACCAGGATGTTGCTTGGTACGGCTGATTTTAACTAAGAAGAAAGATTGGATAGACTGGGTTTGTTTTCACTGGAACACAGAAGGCTGAGGGACAACGTGATAGAAGTTTATATGATTGTGAATAGCATGGATGAGTGGAAAGTATGGAGGCTTTTTCCCAGGGTGGAGGGGTCAATTACTAGGGAACACAGGTTCAAGATGCGGGAGGGGTGGAGTTTAAAAGAGATGTGCGAGGCATGTTTTTCACACAAAAGGCGCTAAGTGCCTAGAATGCAGAGTCAAAGGTAGGGGTGGAAGCAGACACAATAACAGCATTCAAAAAGCACCTAGACGAATACATGAATAGGAAGGGAACAGAGGGATATGGATCCTGTAAATGAAGACAGCTTTAGTATGGAAGGGCAAAACGTGTTGGCACAGGCTTAGAGGGCTGAAGGGCCTGTTGCTGTGCTGTACTGTTCTTTGTTCAAATGGTTTCTTCATGTTTGAGCTACCCAACTTAACTGGTTAGTTGAAACCCAATTAGTTCAACAACATTTTTCTAGATTAAATAAATTAAAAGCATTAGGTTTTCTTTAAAACAAACTGCTTCCACATAAAACATTCTTCAAAACTCTGTCTTCTGCACAACCCAGGAATTTTGCAAATAGTTTGTTTTCACAATTCAAGTCATCAATTAGTTCCTTACCCATCAGCTATTTTCCGAAAGTAGTCGTAAGCATTTCCTGCATTGAGTGGCAAGGTTGACAGCAGATTGTGGAACTCTAAATCATATCTACGGTTGATGTCGTCTCCAATAAGAGCAAGTTGACGGCCCACAAGAGTTGGAGTACTGAGGGACAGATGACAAAAGAAAATAAAAAAAAGGTCGGTCACAGCAACTTAAAGTCACAAAACCCTAAGATACTGAGGAAAAATAGCCAAGGTGGAAAGAAACAAATTTAGTGAATGGGCCAAGTGGCCGGTCTGGTGATACAAAATTCCATAATTCTTCTCATCTTATGTAAGGTAATGTGTGGCTTTTAGGATATTCCATGCAAACATCTCCAGAAAAACTTGCGTACAAAAGACTGCATGAGTGAAGACAAAACAAGATATTAATCTATAATGTATTTTACTCTCCTTCCACAAAAGGCCTCATCTAAAAAAAGTAACAAATTTTAGATAGTATTTCTTCATTCACGTGCCTGCTTAAACACTACTTTTAAGTTGATTTTATATCAGACAAATATCCTACTTTTCAGGAGGCTGCTGCATCTCAATTATCTCTGGATCCTCTGGGACATTTGTTCCTTCTTCCCTCTCCGATTGGTACCGGAAGAAGACGTAACTCCTGAAAACGTCCTCAGTTTCCTGCACAACACCTTCTTCTACGATGCAAAGAAAATTTATCTTTAGCATTTAAATAAACATTCTCCATTCTCCCTTTTTCTATATCTGTAGGCTCTTATTTTATAGAATAAATGCCAAATGTGTATGAAGTTACCCTTTCAGCTACAAGAACAGAATTGCTATTGTACAAATGAGGAATATATCTAGTAATAGAACTAATTGGAGACCAATGAAAAAGAAAAGAGAAACCAAAGAACTGCAGATGCTGGAAATTAGAAACAAAAATAGAAATTGGAGTGAAAGTGGAGTTACTGTTTTGTATCCAGTGACCCTTCTTCAGAACTGATGTAGATTTTAGCTACGAAAGAATTGGGTATAGATGAAGTTGTTTTTTTGCGGGGGGCAGAAGAAGGTAGCAATTAGTGGAGACAGAGTTCAGAGACATAGGAAAACAGTTAGGGACACAAACGGATGGGTAAAGGTCTGCCTGGGAGAATCAAAGCTGCTAATACAGACCATTAGAGACTGAAAAATCAGTTGGTTGTGGTAGCAGCCCATGTGATGACTAGGTCTGGTGTTGGGGCAAGAATATGAAAGGTGGTGCTCTGGCCCTAAAAATATTGAATTTAATACTGAAATCATGAAGGCTACAGAGTCCCCGATTGGAAAGTGAGATGCTCGTGCTGAGCTTCACTGGAGCATAGCAGCAAGCCTGAAACAGGGATGTTGACCAGGGAACATGGTGCTGTGTTGAAGTGGCAGGCAACAGGAAGCTCAGAGTCATTTTTGTAAACAAAACATACCAGCTCTGCATAGTGGTCGCACAGTCTACATTTCGTCTTCCCCATTAGAGCAGACTACGTTGTAAGCAGTGAACACAGGAGACTAGTTTGAATGAAGTACAAGTGAATCACTGCTTCACCTGGAAGATGCATGTCTGGGGCCTTGGAGAGTAAAGAGGAACTACATGGACAGATGTTGCATCTTCTGGGATTGCATGGGAAGGTGCCCATGGGCACGGCAGGGCTGGGGGCGGGGGGGAATGTTGGGAGTGGAGGAGCGGACTAAGGTGTCTTTGTCGGGGGAAACTGTCCTTGCAGAAGGTTGACAAGGGAAGGGAGGAGAATGTATGTCCCACTGGTATTGGTGGAAATGGCAGCTAATGATCCTTTGGATGTGGATGCTGATGTGGTGGTACATAGGGACTGAAGTGCAGGAGATGAGACTAAGCGCCCTGTAACCGGGCACTTGAGGTCAGTTTCAGAATTTTCAGTTCGCGGGCTCTAGCTGCCTCCTCTGTACCATCGACGTGCCATTCCTTTAAAATGTCTATCCCCCATCAGGATGGTCTCATGGTTCTCCACTTCTTCCTGGGGGAAAAACAAAGACCTTAACCATTCCTCTCCTTGACCATCCTTCTTGGCCTGGCGGAGTTCATCCTCACTTTGAGCAACCCTTCTTTTCTTCCCGACAGGGGAATTGTGGCCACGGACACCTGCATGGGCCTTAATTACACGCATCTCTTTGAGGGGTACACAGGACATTGCTTCTTCTAGTCCTACTCAGGCCCCTACCCACATGGGGAAGCAATGGCCTAGTGGTATTATTGATACACTATTAATCCAGAAACTCAGCTTTGAATCCTGCCGTGGTAGATGGTGAAATCTGAATTCAATAAAAAAAACTGGAACTAACAATCTACAGATTACCATGACACCATTGCTGGTGAAAAAAACATCTGGTTCACTAATGTCCTTTGGGAAAGGAAATCTGTCATCCTTACTTGTTCTGGCCTACATGTTCCAGTAGAGTTACAACACTGGCAACCACCCAACAATGTGGAAAATTGTCCTGTACATAAAAAGCAGGATAAATCCAACCCGATCAATTACCGCCCCAGTCTATTCTCTATCATCAGTGAAGTGATGGAAGGTGTCATTGGCAGTGCTATCAAGCAACACCTGCTCAGCAATAATCTATTCAGTGACACCCAGTTTGGGTCCTGCCAGGGCCACTCAGCTCCCGACCTCATTATAGCCTTGGTTCAAATATGGACAAAAAGGTGAACTCCAGAGATGAGGTGTGAATGACCGCCCTTGACATCAAGGTGCTTCAACCAAGTATGGCATCAAGGAGTCCCAGCAAAACTGGAATCAATGGGCATCAGGGGGTCAAACTCTCCATTGGTTAGTGTCAAGCCTGGCAGACAGGAAGATGGTCATGGTTGTTGGTCAGTCATCTCAGCTCCAGGACATCTCTGCAGGATTCCTCAGGGTAGTGTCCTAGGCCCAATCATCTTCAGCTGCTTCATCAGTGACCTTTGCTTCGTAAGGTCAAATGTGGTGATGCTCACTGCTAATTGCATAAGGTTCAGCACCATTTATGACTCCTCAGACACTGAAGCAATCCATGTTTAAATGCAACAAGATCCAGACAATATCCAGGTTTGGGCTGACAAATGGCAAGTAACATTCATGCCACACAAATGCCGGGCAATGACCATCATCAAGATGAGACAATGTAACCACTGCCCCTTGACTTTCAAATGGTTACCTGGGGATTACCACTGACCAGAAACTCAACTGGACTTGCTGCATCAGAGTGGCTACAAGCACAGGTCAGAGGCTAGGAATACTGTGGCAAGTAGCTTACCTTCTATTTCTCCAAAGCCTGCCTACTATTTACAAGGCACACGTCAGGAATAAGATGGAATATCCCCACTTGCCTGGATGGGTGCAGCTCCAACAACACTCAAGAAGCTGGACATTATTCAGGGAAAATTAACATGCTTGACTGACACTACATCACAAGTAACCACTTCCTCAGTCACTGACACCCAGTGGCAGTTTATACCACCTACAAGATGCATTGCAGAAATTCACCAAAGATCCTCAGGCAGCACCTTCCAAACCCATGACTACTTCCATCTAGAAGGACAAGGCCAGCAGACAAATGGGAACACCAACACCACAACCACCTGCAATTTCACCTCCAAGTCACTCACCATCCTGACTAGGAAATATACTGCCACTCCTTCACTTGCTGGGACAATATTCTGGAATTTCCTCCCTAATGGCATTATGGGTCAACCCACAGCAGGTGGAATGCAGCAGTTCAAGGCAACAGCTCACCACAACACCTTCTCAAAGGCAATTAGGAAAGGGCAATAAATGCTGGTTAGCCAGTGATGCCTACATCCCACAAAATGAGTTGAAAAAATAAAAACACTCTGTTAATCAAGTTACATCAGCAGCACCACTTCCCTCATTCGGACTTGGAAAAGTTTATCCATTTTGCTTCCAATTTCCACCTTGCCCTCACCATCATCTGGTCCATCTCCCACTCCTCCCTTGCCATTTGTTTCCATTTCTGGGGATAGACTGGCCTGTGATATCCACTACAAATCCACTGATCATGACAGTTACATTGACTCCACATCCTCACACCCTGATTCCTATAAAGACTATTCTGTTCTCCCTGTTCCTCCGTCGCATCTGTTCGGATGATGCCAACTTCAACAAGGGGCCGCCAAAAAGTCGACCCTCTTCCTCAACCGAAGATTCCCTACCATCACGGTCGACAGGGCTCTCCGTCATGTCCGACCCTTCTCCTGCGCTTTGGCCCTCACCCTGTCTCTTCCCTCCGACAGCACTGATAGGGTTCCCCTGAGTCCTCATTTACCACCCCACCTGCAACCACATTCAAAAGATCACTAGCTGCCATTTTCCACTACCTCCAGCAGGATGCTATCACCAGGTACATTCATCTCCCTTCAATTGCAAACCTTCTAGAGGTTGCTCCCTTCAGGGCACATTAATCCACTCCTCCACTCCCAATACCCCATAGTCCCACGACACTTTCCCATGCAATCACAGAAGATGCAACACCTACCCATTTACTTTTTCCTCCTTACTCTCCAAGGCCCCAGACAAACCCTCCAGGTGAAGCATGAACTTACTTTTACTTCAATCTAGCCTCCTGTATTCGGTGCTTACAATGTTGTCTGGTCTACAATGGGGAGACAAAATACAAACTGGGTACCACTTTGCAAACACTTAGATTCCGCCCATAAAAATGACTGAGCTTCCTGTTGCTTTTTACTTCAATGCATCACTGTGCTCCTTGGCCAACATCTCTATCTCAGGCTTGCAGCAGTGCTCCAGCAAAGCTTAGTGCAAGCTGAAAGAACAGCCCCTCATTTTACACTTGAGGACACTGCAGCCTTCAGGACTCAACGTCGAGTTTGATTATTTTAGAATCCGAGCACCTCCTCCCGTGTCCTTACCCCAAACCCACACACCAGGCATTGTCATCACAATGGGTTGCCTATGGTAGCAGCCTTTGTCAACCACTACTGGTCCCCATTAGCGGCTATTGATACTCCCAGACTGACCTTTACCTCTTCATTTGTCTATCCAACTGCTTTTATCTCTGGGCTCTCCAACGCGACCTCGGAACCACTCCCAGCAATTTCTTTTTTGCTACCAATAAAAAAGAACTTATGCATGGAGGTAGAGGGTATAGCAGGAATAGTAATGAATACATTTCACCATTCTTTACCAAAGAAGATGCTACACAAGTTATAGTGAAAGGAGGTGATTAATACATTTGCATGATTTAACAATGAAGTTGTGGCACTGGATGAACTGTCAATACAAAATTGATAAAACATCCAGACCACATCAGATACATCCAAAAATTGAGAAGAGCGTTCAAATTGCAAAGGAACTAACTAATTTTTCAGTCTTCCTTAGACTTGGATTATGCCAAAGGAGTGGGGAATTGCAAACATTACAGCTTCATTCGCAAAGGTGGAAAGCCCAGCAATGACAGACCACTCGTTTTAACTTTAGAGGCAGGAAAACTTCTAAACATATTCAAGCCATAAACAAAACAATTCATTCTCAAATCTGGCAGCCTTGGGACTAAGGCTGTGCTGTGTTTTGGAACTTGCCATTCTTCAGGTAAAAACAAATTACATTAACTGAATGCAGATTGCATTAATCCAATGAATACAGATATAAGAAAATCAAGCGATATTGATTGCAAAGCACTTTTATGTTAGTGGTTAGGTCACTGAAATTATTACTTCTCATGCATTGTATTTACTAACTCATTCAAGACTCACCAAATTTTCTACATCAGCACAAGCCACGTAAAATGAGAAATTGTTTTTAAAAAACAAGGTAGAATTTTCAGATGCCAAATTTTGAGTAGCCATATTTGAGGGGGGTTATGGATAACCATTTGAGACATAAATCTTTGTTGGCTTTTATTAGTAAGGGAATAAAGTATTTAAATAACTTGAAGTTACCAATTTTGAGATATCTTATAGATGTACATCAAAACAAATGCATATCAAATCATGATGCTCAGTAGGCACCCTTGAGAAACTGAAAGCCATACATATATCATCCACATCGGAACAAACCTTTGTGTACGTTTTTAACAGAAAAATGCAGGGCTGACACAACAGTACTTGAGATTATTCAAAGCAAGCTGTGTTTTTAAAAACCATCCACTCATTTGATGAGCATCCATGACGCAGGCAACACTTGAACACATCCCCTAATTGTAATGAACCAAAAGAAGTTCAATTTAGTCAAAAATACTACAGTTAAAAAACTGAAAAACACGTAACCTATTCTGCTGCAAACTGTGGTCACTGTGCTTCAAGTCCAGTACAAGTAATTAGCATTCTTTCACCAAGACAAATTAATTAGGAAACTAAGTATGTCTGTAATAAGGGAGGAAGTACTCTGGCTAGTTGAGTTTCATATGCAATTTACTATATTCAAGAGGATTTGTAGTAAATTTACTTATTAAAAGAGTAGCACACAAAAATAAACGAGCAATTTGCAAGCTGCTTCCATTATGAACTTAGTCACCTAGCAAATAAATCTGAGATTTCAAATGGTAGAAAGTAAGGTATCAAGGGATCTCCTGCTTTTACCTCTGCACACAATCTTAAACACATTGATTTGCTTTACCTTCACAGCATTTGATCATTATGCTCAAGACAACAGAGATTCTGGACAGTGAAGAACTAATTCAAGACAATGTTATAATCTACGTTTTCTTCCACAGTGATATTAGATGGCCTGAACTCTTGCACTGTTCAAACAACAAACTGCAGTAATGTTGGTACAGTGAGAAAATACAGGGAGTGAGATCTAAAATATTTTAGAATGGTTTCAGGGATTTTAGCATGATGATTAGACTGGAGAAGATTAGGTTATCATCTTTGGAGCATTTAAATATGGATGTATAAGATTAGGACATATTTAGATAAAGTTACTCAAACAAAAGCTAATCTCATTAGTTGTTGATACAAGGTCAAAATGACATGGATACAAAAGATGCAGCAGGGATTAAGGAACAGCTTTTATTTTTATTATGCAGGCTGATAACAATCCAGAACCTTGTGCCTAAGAAGTTGGCAGAGGTGGAAGCAACCAATGATTTCAAAGGGAAACTGAACAAAATAAATTGTTGGGCTATAGGGATGAGACTTATTGGATGTTATATAGAGAGGAGTAGCATAGATTTGATGGTTGTATGGTCTTCTTCTACCTCTTACGTCCCTTTTAAATCCTTCCCGTCTCACCTTAGACCTATGCCCTCTAGTTTTGGATTCCCCAACTCTGGGGAAAAGACCTTGGCTTTTCATCCCAACCATGCCCCTTGTGATTTTATAAAGCTCCATAAGGTCACCCCTCCGTCTCTGATGCTCCAGGGAAAATAGCCCCAGTCTATTCAGCCTCTCCGCATAACTCCAACCAGTCTACCATGCAGAACCATGTCAAACACCTTGAAGTCCACATAGACAACATCCACCACTGTCATTACATTCTTTATCAAGTTAGTGAGACATGACTTCCCACGCACAAAGCCATGCTGACTATTCCTAATGAATCCTTGCCTTTCCAAATACATGTAGATCCTGTATCTCAGAATCACCAACAACTTACCCACCAATGATGTCAGGCTCACCAGTCTTTCTTAAATATAATGGCTCATTAACCACCCTCCAGTCTTCCAGCACCTTGTGTATGGCTTTCGATGATACAATTATCTCAGAAATCGTTTCCCTAGCTTCCCACAAAGCTCTGGGATACACCTGATCAGGTCTGGGGATTTAACCACCTTTATGCATTTTAAGACATCCAGCACCACCTCCTCTAATACAGACACTCTAACATATCACTATTTGTTTCTCCAAGTTCTCTCACACTAAACACTGACACAAAATACACATTCAGTACTTCACCCATCTCCTAGTTACCTTTCTGCCCTAAATCTCTTTGGATTATCCTTAACCCTGTTTGCCAAAGATATCTCACGTTCACTTTCACCTCTCCCGATTTCTGAGTATACTCCTATCGCCCTTGTACTCAGAGGGATTCACTCAACCCCAACTGTCTGTATCTGCCATATGCCTCCTTCTTTATCTTAGCCAGAGTCTCAAGTTCTCTAGTCTTCCAGTATTCCCTAAATCTATCAGTCTTGCCATTCACACTAATAGGAACATACTGCCTCTGGACTGTCATTATTTCAGTTTAAGGCCACCCCACTTTCCAACCATCCCTTTACCTGCGAATAGCCTCTCCCAAATCAGCTTTTCTTGCCTAACACCATCAAAATTGGCTTAACTTCAATTCAGAACTTGAACTTTCAGATCACATCTATCCTTTAACATAACTATTTTAAAACTAGTAGAATTATGATCATTGGCCCCAAAGTACTCGCCCACTAATACCTCAGTAACTTGCCATTCCTTATTTCTCAAGAGAAGGTCAAGTTTGGCTCCTTCCGTGGTAATTTAATCCGCATACTGAATAAGAACATTTTGTTGTGCAACTTAAATTCCTCACTACTCAAGCCCTTATTGCTATGGCAGTCCCAGTCTATGTTTGGAAAGTTAAAATCCCCTATCATTACAACCCGAATTTACATACAAATATCAGAGATCGTTTTAGAAATTTGCTTCTCAATTTCCTGCTGACTGCTAGCAGTCCTATAGTACAATCCCAATAAGGTGATCATCCCTTTCTTATTTCTCAGTTCTATCCAAATAACTTCACTGGACATACTCTAAGGAATATCCTCCTGGAGTACAGCCATAATATTATCCCTGACCAAAAATGCCACCCCACCATCCTCTCTTGCCCTCCTTTCTATCCTTCCTATAGCATATCTATACCTTGGCATTCCAATGAGCAGAGTCTCAACCTGCTCCTAAGACAAACCCTCCATATGAGAATATGTTAGTGAACTTTCTCTGAACTGCCTTCAATTGAAATATTATTTCATGTTAAATAACGGGACCAAAATTGCTCATTGTACTCCAGATGTGGTCTCACCAGCACCTTGTGAAGTCTCAGCTAGACTTCCTATTCTTACAATCCAAACTCCTTGAAATAAGGGCTAACATTAACCTACTTGATTATCTGTTGAACCTGTGAGCTAGCTTCATGCATGCGTACCAACAAGTCCCTTTGCGTTGCAATACCCTGCAGTTTTTCTCCATTTAAATAATACTGTTCTTTTGTTCTCCCTTCCAAAATGAACAACTTCTCATTTCCCCACATTTTGCCAACTTACTTCACCTATCAGTATCTCTAAACTGTTTGTACCCTTCTCACAACCTGCCTTTCCACCTTTTTTGTGTTGTCTGCAAATCTGACTACAGTACATTTACATCCTTCCTGCAAGTCATTATATTTATTGTAAACAGTTCCCTGTGATCTCCATGCTACCCCACCGGTCACAGGTCACCAACCTGAAAAAGAACCTCTTATCCCCAGTCACTGTTTCCTGCCCATTAGCCAACTCTCTCTCTGTGCCAATATATTAACTTCAGTACTGTGGGCTCATATCTTATGACTTAACCTTTCACAAGGCACCTTGTCGAAAGCTATCTGGAAGTTCAAATACAACATCTACTGGTTCCCCTCTATCTGCTCTGGTTGAAACTTCCTCAAAACCGTAATGTGCTCAAAACTATAATGGTATGGAAGAAAAAAAGTGTATGTCAGAAGTCTAATATAGCACTTACATGTTGCTAAGAATACTGAAACATTTCAGACACTACCATAAATATTTTAAACATCAACTCTTTGGGTGGTCATTGTCAAGTAGTGTGTATTAACACATGATGGATAATTCAAGTTTTAATCAGAAGGCACAAGAAATTAGCACAAAATGAATTTCACCCGAGACATCACCCACCTACATTACTACCACAATAATACTAAAGGAAGTCAATGCTGATGAATATCTACTTTCTGAACTTGGTGTCAGCATCAGCTGCACGATGATTAGACACATGATAGAACAGCTCTGCTTGGTTTCAAAAAACAAAAGCACTCCAAATCCAGACCTATTCTAATTGACATCAGTGCAATGTCTTCTTTCACTACACTGAAGTCTGACAATTGTGCCAAAAAACACCAATCAATTAAAGAATGGGATTGAACATGGTATTATTTCACTTAAGGCTTTCATAGAATACTTCATGAGGGAGTCTTTCACATTATTTGCCCTTCAAATTTTATGAAGGGCCAAATATCAGATTGTTAGCTAAACTGCTACTTCACCCATAAACAGCCAAAACATGCTTAGAACAGCAGAATCTCAATTGCATGTGTTTTGGAGGCTGTGTGCACACACAACCTTTAGGCGATATTAATTATGATTCAAAATTATAGATGTTTCTTGTCAAAAGAAGGTGGTTAGTAAGTGCCAAAGAAATTACAGAAGTATTTCAGAGGTCGAGATGAACGAAGAGGGAGACAAAAAACAAAAAACAGAAAAGGGTTCAACTTTAGTAACTTGTTTACTGGCAAATACCCAGGCCATTTAAACAATTAATGCAGCACATCCTCAAACAAAACTTAATTCAGTTCAGTAAACAATAAAAAATAACATTTGCACAAACCAACATTAAGCCATGGCGAATAAAAACGGATCAGCAAATATCAGTAATTTTGACCACGTTCAGGTTTTGCACTTGCACCCAAGTTCACACTGACTTATGTGGATGTTTAAATTGCCTCAATATTCGTTATGGAAAGTGGCAATGTCTGAAACCAAATCATACAAAGGGGGTTAATTATAGCATTGAAAAAATGCTGGTTCAAAGTACGTGAAAACTTTGTGCCCACCTAGCATTAAAAGTATAGAAAAATATTCCAACTTAATTGTAAAGGAGTCAACTATTCCAC
The DNA here is from genome assembly GCA_024137785.1 of Ginglymostoma cirratum. Lineage (NCBI taxonomy): Eukaryota > Metazoa > Chordata > Chondrichthyes > Orectolobiformes > Ginglymostomatidae > Ginglymostoma > Ginglymostoma cirratum. The sequence continues at coordinate 7,844,540 of JAHRHZ010000271.1, forward strand.
TGTGTTCACTAGACTGGTCACTGAGAAACCAATCCATTAACATGAATGATGGTTCATTTGTTTCTGGATTGAGTTTGTATAGACTTAGCTGCTTTTTTCCCCTCGGTGCTGGCTGCATGTGGGTTGGGTGGCATGCTTTAATTAGACTCAAAAAGGTAGTAAAGAGAAGAAACACAAAACAAATCAAGATACAGAAGAGTGATAGGCAAAACCATTCCCAAATAGCAAAGTTATTAAAAACCCAGGAAAAGCTGCCCCCATAAAATGAAAAGTAACCGGCGCAGAGCTGTTCAGCACGTGCTTGCTGCTGATGTGAGCCCAGCAGCAATAAATGAGAGAGAAAAGCAACCTGTGAATGGGGCAGCAGTTAAGAAAGTACGTGATAGTACGGTGCTAGCCAGTAGCTGAAAGATAGTTCTAGGCATACAAGGAGGTTGTAAGGGAGAGAAAGAACAGTTTTAAACTTGTCAACAAATGGGTTGACTGGGATTGGAGAGGTAATAAGGTAATGAAATTCTTGCAAAGCAATGTGGAATGTCTAGTTTAGGACAGGACATCTTCAGGAGCTGTTGTACTTGCCAAAATTATGTCATGGACCTACATAATGAGTAATGTAAACTTTAAATCTGAGACGGTGAGTTGAGATGCAGCAAAACAAAAGGTAACAACTGTCTGGTTAAAGTCTTCCAGATTTCTTACTATGTACTGAAACATATTAGCTGTGCCCTCTCCAGTTCTTGGATGGTGTTTCAGGTGGCTAAGGTGACAGCGTGTATTAGTTATTTTGAAAAAAAGTTTTGTCGCCAACTTCTCTGGTTCTGAAAATCCCCTACTTACAACACTAATTTTCTGAAAATAATTTAATTAAGTTAGTCATGCAGGACCTACCTTTGATTACTAATCAGAAATTCAGCATTGAGTTAAAATTTTGGAAAGGCATGGGCCAGTTTCCATGCATTTCACGTGGATTTTTCTAGAAATTAGGACGAGATGACTAAAATTAGTGCTTCCTTTGTGTGTTGTGGATTTACATTTAATGGAGGGGTGTATAGTATTAGAGATAAAAGGTACTTGACTTTATTGATGAAACCTTCTAACTCTGTTCCTGAGTGTGTCTAACTACCCCACTTCAACACTAACACAGAAGAGATATCCGTCTGGTCATCTAACTAACTTAGCTTTTTCTTCTTTATCCTTTCATGGGATCAGACTATTGCTGTTAAAGTCAGCATATGCTATCCATCCAAATCGCACTTGAACAGAGAGGCTTATTAAACCATTTCAGAGGGTAGATAAGATTCAAGAAGCATATTGCTGTGGGCCTGAAGTCACATGTAGGCCTGACTGGGGAAGGATGGCAGATTTCCTTCCATAAAGGGCATTTGTCTGAATAAGTTCGAGAGGTTGAAAATATAGTCTCTGTAAACCAAATATCGACCCATTAGAAAATATCAAGAAGCCCTCAAACCGAAAAAGAATATTGTTTAGACTGCTACTCAATGAATGCTATCCAGTTCTTTCACGTACACTATTGGACACTCATAAATTAAGAGAATTTTCAGCACAGGAGGCTCCCAGAATCTTGTACAAATTCATCATTAGTGTTTTGTAAGTGGATTGCTGTCACAGTAAATATTTTTAAGAACCCAGATCTCTGTATTTCCAACTTTACAGGTATTTGCAAATGCATACCAAAATATCTTTAAGCGCTCATCGTTCCAAATAGAATTCTTTTCACTATTCCCTTTTTCAAATTTTCTATTTCATATTTCTTTCTGGATGTTCATTTTGAGAGTTATATTCCTGGATTTTTCAGGAGTTTCACGTTTTAGTTAAATCTTGAATTGTCACCAAGCTTCCTCAGAGTGCCAACATGCAAATCATTTTGTACCAACTGGCCCAAAATAGATCTCAGAAGGCACCACCCATATAAAGTCAATCCAAAACATCATTTTTGGTACATTCCTTCTAATATTAATGTCTTAGCTTTCAATATGCAGCAACTTCGCAAACACCTTATGAAACTTCACAAATATCGATCACATTTTCTTTTTGTCTGCACACTAATGTTCTGAAAAAAGTTCAATTCAATGAGCCAAGCAGGGCCTACCTTTTATAACTCGAATGCTGAATATCTCAGATTAGCCCATACCTTTCCAACAGTTGACTAATTTTCGTTTATTTTATGGGCTCTACAAACATACCAACAAATAAAAACTCTCATTTCCTGGTTTATCTTTGTCATTCTGATGTTAGGTGGAAAAACTGATGAGCCTAATCCTATTTAACAACTGAAGTTGAACTGCTTACAAGTATTCACTGCTGAAGCCCACCCATGAATATGGGACATGAACCAGAACAAGAAAAGATGAGCAGCATACATTGTACAGACCAAACATTGCTAAAATAATCTTATGTACTATATCATATGTATATGACCCTGCAGTCTTGGCACTATACAGGCACTTCAATTACTTGGTATCGGTACATTACTTTTGACTCATGTCCCAAATCAGCATAGATAGGAAGCTAGGTGTGAAGAAGATGGTTTTTTCCTGAAACTACTGTTTTATAAATGACAAACAAAGTCACTACATATTCAAACTTTGTCAAACCATGCAAAAAGGCAGAAATAGGTCATATGGAATGAACAAAGGAAAACCATCAGCACGTGTCACCACAAATCTCAAATAACTTGTACGTTTAAGAGTAACAGAACCTATAGCAGACAAGTTCCTGGTGCTCTGCAAATATTAGAGGCATGACAAAATACAAATAAGGGACATTTTTAGCAGTTATACATGTTTGTTGGAGGCATTTTAAAAACTTACAAAATTATCCCCTTGTGCAGAAGCATGGTCTATGGTGTTTGCCACAACACACAGTCAATGAGATATCAGACTTGAAATATTTATGGGTATTGTCAAAAGGACATTCAGGGGATCAGCAGGTCAATGTTAACCACATTAACTCAAGTTAAAAGCTACATTGAAGGGATAATTGAACAGGCTGCATATCCCCTTGACCACTTAAAATGAGATGGTGAAAAAAACCACAGCTATCTGTGCATAATCTCAAAGCAAGTCAGCAAAGGGTTGAGTTTTAGTGAAGTTACAGTTTTTGAAAAAAAAGTGCATGGAGTAGAGTTTGTCTAGAACGTGAAACCGTGCTAGGAATTTCGGAACAACGTCATCTCAATTTGAAACACTGGGTAAATAAGAGTATATACACTTAGGAAGCCCAAACAATCAGTAAATCTGTAATACTTATATCCATTGTGTGCTATATAGGGACAAATCCATCCCTTCCACTTGTACAAGTATGGTGTACAGGAGGGTGCCAGTTTTGTCTCTCCCCTTTATAAATGCAACCGTTTTACTAAACAGTCTGGTTGGATAATAATGGCCATTGGTACTTTGCAGTTACCATCTTTCACGCGTCATTCTAGCCAACGAACAGCATATTATCAGAAGAAAAAGCAGATATGCTGTTGTGATCATGTGAACTAAATGTTCACTTATACTTCCTGTAAATATTGCAAATCAAGAAGGTCTGTGGGATGATATATGAATAGAGAACAAACCTGCCATTTCAACAGCTGATATCTCAAACACCACAGAACACAAAATACATCAGAAAACATTCTTATTTTTCATGCACATTTAAAATCAGAAGACCAGAATAGGTGTAGCATAATTTAGAACCTTTGGTTCCAACTGCTTGCCATGTGGACTTTTGTGAAGCATGTTTTTTAAAACGTCCCTTTACTTCAGTTAAGGTATTCGGACCTTTTCCTTCCAACAGAAGTATTTTTGGGATTCATAATCATTTTAATTACCAAAAGCTAGCACTCACCTGTTACTGGTCTTGATGGGCGCCTACAACGGTTCTTATGCAGTTTAGCTGGGTTTGTTTTGAAAGGGTTTTCATCTCCCCCTCCTGAAGCCATGGTACAACCCAACTGGCCCAAATGTCTACAGTCAATCTACAGGAACAAAAGTTGTAAAGTCAACACCTAACATAAGCAAGAGTTAACCTCCCACCAAACCCTCACCCCCATAGTCGGAGGACTGGCGCTCACAAGCAAAAGTACAAAGTCAAAATAATTTTCACATGGGATGTTACAGAGATAATGCTTATACACACACACATAGGCAGTATCAGGGTGGATAGGTTATTTCAAACCAAGAGTATTTCAGAAAGACTTCTTTATAAAAAAAAATGTCTAGCTAGTTACAACTCAAAATATCCCACAAGCTACATTAACTGTTCTCTACTGCTTTCAGGTATACACTGTACTCACTACAGGCAATGATTTGAATAAGCATTGTGTCCTGCATCTTTGCAGACATGATATCCCATGACCTTTCAAACATGAGATGCTAACAAAGGCTTTAAAATAACATTGTTAATAAGACCATAAGACATAGGAGTGGAAGTAAGGCCATTCGGCCTATCGAGTCCACTCCGCCATTTAATCATGGCTGATGGGCATTTCATCTCCACTTACCCGCACTCTCCCCGTAGCCCTTGATTCCTTGCGAGATCAAGAAGTTATCAATCTCTGCCTCGAAGACATTCAACATCCCGGCCTCCACTGCGCTCCGTGGCAATGAATTCCACAGGCCCACCACTCTCTGGCTGAAGAAATGTCTCCTCAATTCCGTTCTAAATTGACCCCCTCTAATTCTAAGGCTGTGCCCACGGGTCCTAGTATCCCCACTTAACGGAAACAACTTCCCAGCGTCCACCCTTTCTAAGCCATGCATTATCTTGTAAGTTTCTACTGGATCTCCCCTCAACCTCCTAAACTCTAATGAATACAATCCCAGGATCCTCAGCCGTTCATTGTATGTTAGGCCTACCATTCCAGGGATCAATTTAATATGGTAAACCTATTTAACAGCAGTACATTATCTCTTCAGTCTCAACAGTAAACTTTTTTTCATCCATTTGAATCTGACACAAAGGATATAATGACTCTACCGAGGATTCTTGTGGTGCAATGGTAGTGTCCCCTACCACCGACCCAGAAAGCCTAGATAAAGTTTCATCTGCTCTAGAGGTGTATCCTAACCAACAGAAGCTGTTGGAAAAGCTCAGGTCTGGCGGCATCTGAAGAAAAAAAATCAGATTTAACATTTCAGGTCCGGTGACCCTTCCTCAGAACAGATGGTGGCTGGGAAAAGTCAGTTTATAACAGAAAATAGGAAGGGGGTGGGGTAGAGAGTAAACGATAGGATACAGCCTAAAAAAACAGTTGGACAGACAGAGGAGTTGATAACAATGCAGCTGGGAGGGTGAATAGTTGTTAATGGGGAATGTTGATGACTAACAGGTTGTGTGTATTGGCAGGCTACGTGATAACAAGGCCTGGGGTAGGAGGCTAGGACATGGGAGAGTTTAGGACCTAAAATTATTGAACTCGAAATGGAGTCCGGAGGGCTGCAGGGTCCCCAAGCAGAAAACGAGATGTTGTTCTTCCAGCTTGCATTGAACTTTGCTGGAACACTGCAGCAAGCCTGAGACAGATGTTGGCCAGGGAATGGAGTGATGTGTTGAAGTGACAGGCAACAAGTAGGTCAGGGTCTTTTTTGCAAGCAGAACATAGATGTTCTGCAAAGCGGTCACCCAGTCTACCCTTCGTTTCCCTAATGCAGAGGAGGCCACATTGTGAGCAGTGAATGCAGTGGACTAGATTCTGGGAAGTGCAGGTAAAGTGCCGCTTCACCTGGAAGGTCTGTTTGGGTCCTCGGATACTGGGGAGGGAGGAGGTAAATGGGCAGGCATTGCACCTTCACCGGTTACTGGGGAAGATGTCGTGGGGTTGCGGAGGTAGTGTTGGGGTAAAGGAAGAGTGGACCAGGGTGTCTTGGAGGGAATGATTCCTGCAGGTGGATAAGGGAGGGGAGTGTCGGGTGGTGGCAGAAATGGCATCTGATGATCTTCTGGACGTGGATGCTGGCGGGATGGTAGGTAAGGTCAAGGGGAACCCTATCGCCGTTGCAGGAGGGAAGAGAAGGGGTGAGGGTGGAAGTGCGGGAGATGGGTCAGACCCGGTTGAGGGCCCTGTTGACAATGGTTCTAGGGAATCATCGGTTGAGGAAGAAGGTGGACACTTCAGAGGCTCGCTTGTCGAAGTTGGCCTCATCGGAACATATATGACAGAGACAGAGGAACTGGGAGAATGGAATGGAGTCTTTACAGGAAACAGGGTCTGAGGATGTATAGTCCAAGTAGGCTGTGGGAGTCAGTGGGTTTGTCGTAGATATTAGTGGCCAGTCTATCCCCAGAAACGGAAACGGAAACAAAAATGTTGGGGAAGGGAAAGGAGGAGTCAGAAATAGACCGGGTGAAAACTGAAAGGAAAATTCATGAACTTTTCCAATTCGAGACGAGAGAGGGGGAAGGAGCACAGGTGATATCGATATATCAGAGAAAGAGTTGTGGTTGGGGCCTGAATAGAACTGGAACAAGGAATGGACCCGAAATGTTAACACTGATTTTTTTTCTTCACAGGTGCTGCCAGACCCACTGAGCTTTTCCAGTAACTTCTGTTTTTGTTCCTGATTTACAGCATCTGCAATTCTTTCGGTGTGTCTTAACATGTCTGAACAGTTAATTTGAATCAATTAAATGACTATTGTCCACAATTATTCTATATCACTGGGCTCTTGATAGATCTTGAAATATGTGCCTTTACTGACGTGTATCACTCAACCTTAGAAAAACATGTTAAGCATAAGAGAAAAGGTTGTTCTAGTTGTCCAAACTTGTCACAATGAAGATCACAGTAGCACAATGATGCAAAAAAGTCACTATAATAATGTTAAAGTATGTAATGAATCACAGCAACAACCAAATTTAGATGTAAATGTACAGCCAGATTCTTTTCTGGTTTAGTTGGCATCAGCATCTTGGAATTGCATCGCAGTTCATAAAACTGCAACATCATTCATCTCCATCAGCAAATTGCCCCAAGTTACACATCACTGATTGCCATTAGTCAAAAACTTTGAGCTCTTTCCTAATAACCACTGTAGGTGAATTTTTTTTTTTTAAAAAATTCTTTCATAGAATGTAGGTGTCACTGGCTGGGCCAGCATTTACTGCCCATTCCTAACTGCCATTTAAACTAAATGGGTTGCAAGAACCTTTTCATACAGCAGGTAAGAGGCGACCACATTGCTGTGGGTCTGGAGTCACGTCATCCAAACCAGGTAAGGACAACAGATTTCCTTCCCTAAAGGACAACAGTAAACCAAATGGGTTTTTACAATAATCAACTATGGTTACAAGATTGACATAAGGCTAGCTTTCGAAACCAGAATTTCACTGATTCAAATTTCACCATCTAACATGGTGGGATTTGAACCTATACTCCAGCGCATTAGACTGGGTCTCCAGAACACCACTGATTGCAACTATTGGTTCAAAGTATTTCACAAATACTTACTGGAGATAAATTACACAGATATTGGTAGAAATGGAGTTGGTGAAGTAATGGTAACGTCATTGACTAGTATTCCAGAAAACTGGGTTAATGTTCGGGAGAAATTGGTCAAATCCCACCATGGCTGGTGGTGATATTTGAATGAATGAAAATCTGAAATAAACACCTAGCCTAATGGCACTATGAAATCAGTGTTGATTACATCTGGCTTACCAATGTCATTTATAGACAGAAAACTATCATCCTTATTTGGTCTAGCCTGCATGATTCCAGAACCATAGCAATGTGGCTGACTCTTAATAGCTCTTCCAGGCATGTATGGATTGGCAATAAATGCGGGCCTCGCCAGCAATACCCACATCCCGTGAATAAATTTTAAAAATCCCATGGATGATATAGAATTTTTTTTAAATGCCATCTGAATAGAAGACCAAAGTTCAAATCAACGATTGCCATTTAAAAAGAGGTACTGCATCAGTTTGTAACTCAATATTATTGACAGTAAAACAGACCGCTCTCACCTTGCAAGCCAGTGAGGAAGCTGTTATGAGGAAAAGTAGCAAAATCACTATCTTTTAAGTTTAAAGTTTTGAAATAACACTTTGAACAGATCATTAACTTGTGTTAATAGGGGCAAACACAATAAAAAGAAGTTGTCCATGCAGCATGCCTCATACATGAGAGAAACCCAAAAAAAACCTCACATTTCAATGGTGCGCCTGCCTGGACGTAGCTGCAAAACTGGACAAGTACATGAGGACAAGTACTTTATCATGCAGAGAGAACGCGTGCTCATGCTGGAACTAAATGGTTCCATTCTTCTGCATAAAATGTATGGTGCTATTTCAGGAATGATAAAGGTAGAACATGAGTTAGTTGTTCTTCCACATAAGAATTTCCAACTTCAGTCATACTAAAAAGGTAGACTAAACATGGATGAAGCTGCTATCCAGGATGCCATTCATTTCCCCTATTTACATTCAATAGTTCTGGATCCAGATACCTAGATGTAAGTTTATCCTGGAAGAAAGTCACCTGCCAAGCCATATAGTGGTGAATAATTAACTGCCCAAATCAAAAATGTAAAAAGCATGATGGCATAAGACACACAGTTTTTCAGCTCAAATTCAAAGCACATTTTTGGACTGCAAGGTAATCAGTTGGGAAAGGACAGTTGAGATGCAAGGCCTCATCTATTCTGCATAACTGGTAGAGTCAGCTCAAGAACTGTATGTGTTTCCCATTTCTATTTCTATGCTCGAGCACATTTTTCACATTTTCTTTAAATAAGCTAACTTTGCAAATCAAGACTTTAATTATGCCCTTAAATTAAAAGTTGTCAATTCTGCTTACATTTTCAATTTCCTCCACTTCCACCCAAACAAAGGTCACAACAATATCTAATGGAAAGCTACTTCATTATTGTTACATATATAGTATTTACAAATTATACTGTCCTGGTTTTCCATCTAACTTAGGTGACCACCTTGGGCAAATCCAACAGTCAGTGACCCCACTCTAACAGGGCATTACAAAAAGCCTTCAAATAAATGCCAACATTCAACACCAGAAATAGGAATAGTCCGTATGGCCAGTTGAGCCTGCTCTGACAATGCAAATATATGAACAAGAAAAATTATGTTACTCAGTCCTTCGAGCCTGCTCCAGCATTATAAAATCATGGCAGATCTGATTTTAACATCAACTCAGCATTCCTTTGGATCCCCAATAATCTTTTAGCCCCTTAGTAAACAATAACCTATCCCTTAAAAAAAAACTTAAAGGATTTTGCACCCACTGCCTTTTGAAGGTGGGAACTCTAAAGAAGCACAACCCTGAGAAAAATACTTCCTCATCAGTTTCAAATGGGTGATCCCTTATTTTAAAACCATGGTCCCTAGTTCTTGATTTTCCCACAAAAGGAATCATCCTTTCAACATCCACCTAGTCAACTCCCTTCAAGTTCCTAAGTTTGAATTAAATAACTTCCGACTCTTCTAAACTCCGAGGAATACATGCCTGGCCTTTCTAACCTCTCCTCATAAAGCAATCCATTCATTCTAGGGATCAGCCTTGTCACCCTTCTCTGAACTGCTTCCTATGCATTAACATCATTCCCCAAGTAAAGTGACCAGTACTCGAGATGCAGTCTCACCATTATTCTGTATAATGGAAGCATGCCTGCTTCCTGAATCCCTGCTCTTGCATTCAATTTTCCTTGCAGTGGAAAACATTATTAGCTTTCCCAATTACCTACTGTTCCTGCGTACTAACCTTCTGAGATCAATGCACGAGGACGCCTAGACCTCTCTGCATTTCAGATGTCTACAACCTCTCACTATTACGATAATATGCTTCTTTATTACTGTCACAAGTGGACAATTTCACACCTTCCCATATTGTACTCCACTTGCCAGATCTTTGCCCTACCACTTTATCTATATTCCTTTGTAGGTAGGCTCCTTAGATCCTCTTCACAACACACTTTCCTGCCCATTTTTGTGTCAACAAATTACCATACCGTTGATTCCTTCATTCAAATCCTTTATATAAACCATAATAAGTTGAATCCCCAGCACCAACCCATGTGGCACACGATATCCTGCAAGCCTGAAAAAACCCACATTTATTCCTACTTTCTGCTTCCTGCTAGTGAGCCATTTTTCTGTCAACACCAATGAGGTACCTCCTTACACATGAGCTTTTAATACACAAAGAATCAAGGATGATCTTGGACTTCAACTCCACTTTTCAAACCACTTCATAGCTCTTAAAAATTTGTCTGCTGCAGGCTTAAATATATTCAACATCCAAAACTCTATCAGATCAAATCAAATCAATGAATTGGTATCTATTACTCAACATCTTAATCTATTTGCCACAAGACTGGTGTATTTTTAAAAGGCTCAAATGAAACTAGCTCCATTGCTTCTTTAAACAATTCGATGTGCAAAACTTAAAAAATATTCACTTCTTCCAACTCAGTGCTTAGAACAATCAGCCATATGAACAATATACTTGGAACCACTGGAATGAAACTGTACATTGCATTTTGAGCATATTTTGCATTTTTTAAACCAGAGGAACATGGACTGAAAAGTATTATTATATTAATTCTTAACTACCTTTTACAAATTCAAACATCTTTAGGATACAATTCTTAAAGATATTTGGGCATTTGTAAGTTAATAAAAAGATGACAGAGTACATTAAAAACTGTAGAGATTAAGAAATTTGAAGACAATCACAAAGCACTGATCAGAATTAACAAACAAGTTCTCTTTTTCAAAGACTATACTGCAGCCATGCATTACTTAAGATAACCGTTACAATAACAATGATAGACAGCCAGCATCCAGCTCCTACTCCCATTTTACATTCACAAATGCAGCAATTTGTCTTTGCTCCCATACTTTGCTTTATTGCCTCAAAATGTAACAGAAGTGTTAAGTTATTTGGAGTACGAACTATTACTTTCCTGCACTCCTTTCCCATAAATCAAAAACCTTATGCACATCTTTAATAACTGCAGTGAAAATGAAATCTGAACTGTTAACTTGGAATCTTGAGAAGTTGTTATTTGCATACATGTGAGGATTGATATACAATCAGAATCCCTACAGTGCAGAAAGAGGCCACTTGGCCCACTGAGGATGGTAGTGGAATGTTGTTTCTCGGACTGGAGGCCTGTGACCAGCGGTTTTCAACAGGAATCAGTACTTGGTCTACATTTGTTTGTAATTTATAAAAACAACTTGGATGAGAATATAGGAGGCATGGTTAGTAAGTTTGCAGATGACACCAAAATTGGTGGTGTCATGGACAGTGAAGGTGGTTATCTAAGATCAGTTGGGTCAGTGGGCTGAGGAGCAGCAGATTGAGTTTAATTTAGATAAATGAGAGATATTGTATTTTAGTAAAACAAGAGCGCAATTTATGCAATTAACGGTAGGGCCCGGGTAGTACTGTAGAACAGAAGGACCTAGAGGTGCAGGCACATAATTCTTTGAAGTTTGTGTCACAAAGACAAGAGTGGTTATAAAGGCTTTTGACACACTTGCCTTCATCGTTCAGACCTTTGAGTACAAGAGTTGGGACGTCATGTTTAGGTTGTACAGGACATTGGTGAGGCCTCTTTGGGAGTACTGTAGAGAGATCTGGTCACTCTCCTATTAGAGAAAGTTTATTAAATCGGTGAGGGTTCAGAAAAGATTTACCACGTTGTTGCTGGGTTAGGAGGGTTGGAGTTATAGACTGGATAGGCTGGGACTTTTTCCAGAGTATAGGAGGTTGAGGGCTGACCTTATAGAGGCTTATAAAATCATGAGGGGCATATACAAGGAAAATGACAAGGATCTTTTCCCTAGGGTAGGAGATTTCAAGACCAGGAGATTTTTTTTTTTAAAAAGGTGGAAGGAGAAAATTTTAAAAAAAGACATGGCAGGCAACATTTTTCTTTTAGAGTCATTCGTGTGTGGAATGAACTGCCAGAGGTAGTGTTGGATGCAGGTACAGATACAACACTGAAAAGGCATTTTGATAAATACATGAATGGAAAAGGTTTGGAGAGATATGGGCCAAATGCCAGTAAGTGGGACTAGTTTATTTTGGGAACATGGTTGACATGGACTAGTTGGACCAAAGGGTCTGTTTCCATGCTGTACAACTCAGTGTCTATGTCTGCACCAATCCACCAAAGAGCATCCCACTCAAACCCAGACCTCTACCATATGTCTGAAAACCTGCCTGCACATCCCTTCATACTGCTGACAATTTAGCATGGCCAATCCACCTAACTTGCACACTTTTGGACTGTGGGAGGAAACCCACACAGACACCGGGACAACATGCAAACTCCACACAGCCAGTCACCCAAAACTGGAATCAAACCCAGATCCTGGTGGTGCAACAGCCTTGTCAATCACTGTGTGCCTCAAATAATGCACACATGGATCAAGTGTCCTCTAATCATTAAGGCAGGGGCCCAAACCAGTATTACAGTAAGGAGCAAAGTCCCAAACTAAAGCAGTTACAAAAGTAATTGAGAGAACATTAGTCCTTCCAGTGGCCACCTTCAACATATAAACCATTGACTTTCCTTCCACAAAGTCACAGTTCTTCATGTGTGTGGACTTGGCCCTAGTCTTTCAAGCTAAAGAACTCCAGAATAATGGAGAAAACATTCACCGAAGACATAAATTCACTGAAAGCTGCTTAGGAACATGAAACCTTCAACCAAATACTACTCAGATTGTTGTTTCAATCTTCCACTTGAACAACTCTACTTCTGTGGCCAACGACTATTCCATGACCCAATTCTAAAACTCTTGACAGTATATTGACCTGCATTACCTCCACAACACTGGATCAAAGTCAAAATGAGGGTTAAGCTCAAATAGAAATTGGAAGGTACCACCTTGAGCAGCAGAGTCACCAGCATGCACTGCTTCAGTGTATCAAGCTAACTCAACCTGGCTGAAGAGCTGCCATCCAAATGCAGTTGGTATCCATCTCAGAGAAGACAATTCTTTCTGAAGTTTCAAGGGTAAAGTTTGAGTGACTTGCTGTGCTAGCAAACATTGAAACTTATGACATTGTCCCTGTAGACATCTTCCTCAGAAACACAAGATGACACTAATACAAAGTCCACCTATTGGGAAAAGGACCTCAAAAAAAAAATCCACTTGTCAAATATACCATTGGCTCACTAGAGCACAGTTGACACCCGACAAGCCAAAACAAAAATCCTATCTCGTAATGAAGCGCATCATGGCTGACTGCAAGGATTACCAACTGCAACAAAGATCCAGGTTTGAACCTTCAGATTGTGCAAATTCAATCTTCAGCCACTTAAAGCTAGGCCAAGCAAGGAACAAGTGACCACTTGCACAAACAGCTCAAGTTGAAACTGTTAACCGACGACAGACCAATTTCAATTTCAATTAATTGAAAGAGATTAATTTCAATCAGCACTCATACTAACCCAGCTGAAACAGTATGTTCTGGAAAGCGTAGTGTTTGCCTGGAACTGGAAAACAAGTACTCAATCCTAATCTGTATACAGACCAATGTGTAATAATTTTAAAGACACAAACTGACCCATGGTACCCTTGGCTAGAGAAATAACTATGGGCACTAGACTATGTCAATGGGGTTGGAAAAGTCACAGAAGTCTAGGTAGAATAAAAGAATTTTAAAAAGGGCCTTTTAAATTGTATTTAAAAGGGGGGGGGGGGAGGGGAGGGAGTGGGACTTGAAGATGATTGAGACAACTGAAAGCCACAATTTGGTGACAAGGAAGGGTATTGCAGACAAAAGCAAATTTTAAAAGCAGGTGGACAGAGAGGGAAATAAAACTGAAAATAAAAATTGAACACCTAAATAGAATCCATGATAACAAGGTGTGGAGCTGGATAAACACAGCAGGCCAAGCAGCATCGCTTGACATTTTGGACCTAGATCTAGGCCCGAAACGTCAAGCTTTCCTGCTCCTATGGTGCTGCTTGGCCTGCTGTGTTCATCCAGCTCCACACCTTGTTATGTCTGATTCTCCAGCATCTGCAGTACCTATTATCTCTAAATAGAATCCATGTTGGGTACTGCAGCAGTAGAGAGGAGCTATGAATTCAGGGGAGTTTCACCTTTGACAAGTCGAGAATTTACAGAAGAGGATGGTAGCACGATGACAGTGGGGCATTGTGCCATGAAGTTCGAACTGCATCTTGAAAAATTACAAAGCGGAACTCAATAAATCTTGCAGTTTATGGCCTAGTACTACAAAATGGCTTACAAAGGCTGCTCAGTTGTATTAAAAAACGACTACTCCACTGATATCTTTCAAGGAAATGAATTTACAACACCTCTTCGATCAGGGCTACATTCAAACTAAGTCATCAAACTTGGTGAGACTATAACATTTGGATTATCCTAAAAAAATCGTGTTCAATCTCTCCCTGGATTACAAGTGAACACTCAGACTTAAAATTAATACAAATCAGCTGACAAGTCCAACGGCAAAGTCAAACACAATCCAATTCCTTTAGATACAAAGCTTTATCAACTTTCCTAAATAACTATGTTACTCTTTCATCATAAACCGAATTGCATGGTGCGGACACTGGCTATTCAGAGACTGCTGCTCACAACGTCATCTTTAGTTTGTGTCATGCGATAGAGGGAAACGAAGGTTTAATCATTTAACTTTACGGGTAACATTCACTTGAAACCCGATTGTACCTGTCCCAATCTGTTTGCCTCCTTGCTTGCCGGCCAAACAACTGGCCGGTCGCCCAAGAGCAACTACTCGCCTGCCACTCGGTTTCGCCCGCCTCACAGCCGCGTCTTTTGCGTAATTATGTGTAATGGAAAGGCGGAGGGTGAGTTGACAGCAATACCTACGGGCCACATACAGAGATACGCCGCCAAAACCAGACCTTCTCGCCTCTAACGCTCAACCTCCTCGCCGCAACCTAACACTATCAACTGTGCCGATTGGCCAGAGGCCAGGCACGCAACTACTGACCACCAGCGCCTGTGATTGGCCAGTCTCCAAAAACCGCCCCCCCCCCAAGCCTGCGGTGCAGTCCTGATTGGTTCCAGATAGAACACACAGAATTCGGGGGCTGAGTGAGCCAAATGTATCGGGAAAGGTCCTTCCTGCTTCAAGTCAGCAATTTAAAAAAAAAAGCAGGTCATGATGCAACACAAATCACAATAACAAACCGATGCCCATCGGAAAACAACGTATGAAGGGTTTAG
This sequence comes from Ginglymostoma cirratum, assembly GCA_024137785.1. NCBI lineage: Eukaryota > Metazoa > Chordata > Chondrichthyes > Orectolobiformes > Ginglymostomatidae > Ginglymostoma > Ginglymostoma cirratum. Next base: position 7,859,751 of record JAHRHZ010000271.1, read on the forward strand.
GCCCGAAACGTCAAGTTTTCCTGCTCCTATGATGCTGCTTGACCTGCTGTGTTCATCCAGCCCCATGCTGGTTATCTCGGAAAACAATGTAAAATTACTAAAATCCCAAATCCCACAAGTTCATGTATTTAATGCGCAATCAACACAAATATTACATGAAAGAGATACAACTATTTGCGTTTTCTATATTACCGTATAAATTACACTGGTCACATTCGATACCAACACTTACGCTGCAGTCGTTTTATCCTTAGCATCCGAACGCCAGAAATTTTTTTCCAGACGACGAAACTATTTGGCAATTGAAAGATGCATTAAGCGGACTGGCCGTTCAGCACCTCGTTCAAGTCCCTGTAAGTATTGTTGCGTTTATCCGCTATAATGTTTGATTGACTCCCCAAATCTAAAACATTGTAAGAGAAAGTAGAGGGTCTAGGCCGAAACGTCAGCTTTCCTGCTCCTCTGATGCTGCCTGACCTGCTGTGTTCATCCAGCTCTACACCTTGTTATCTTATGTAGAGGAAGTAAATTTTGTTTTAGAATTCGGGTGTTCGGACATGGAGATGGGAATTGAACACGGACCTTTTGGCCCAGCGATAGGGACACTACTGCGCCACAAAATCCTTTAAAGAAAAAAAAAGATGCTTTTAAAAGTGGCAAACCTCTTCATCGTTCCTAATAAAGCTTGAAAATTATTCTTGACTAGAAACCCAAACGATTCAACTCTTAACCACTAAGTATCTTAGTTTTAATCTAGATTAAATTGTTAAATTATGAAGTCTGATTAAATCGAAATGGATTGTAATCCATGGAGTTCAAAGGTTAACAGTGACCGAGGTGTTTAAAATGAACTGTTTCCAAGTAGATACAGAAAGAAACTATTTCCTTTGATTGGAAAATGCAAACCAAAAGGGCACAGTCAGGAGTGAAACTGGGAAACACTTTCACAAAGGACAGTAGAAATCTAGAATTATTTCCCTCAAAAGCTGATGACACTAAACTGGGTTGTGACGAGGGTTCGAGGAGTGTTAGCAGGTCGAGTGAATGGACTAGACCACGGCAGATGGAGTATAATGTATCATGTGTAAAAGTGTGCACTTCGGTGGAAAAACAGAAAAAAAAGAGCATGGTTGGAAAGATATTCTGCCCGCTGGACGTTTTTTAGATCAGAGCCTAAATGTGGTTACCGTGAAAGAAAAAAAGTCTGCGCTATTGATTTGTCTACATAAATACAAACTGACCCCTCAGTCTATTAGAGAGGGATTGCGGCATTCTCGGAGATATTAAACCAAGATACTGTCTGTTTAGTTAAGAATACGTAAAATACTGACTGACGTTATTTAAAGAGTAGATAGGTACATTGGGTTACATAGTTCCTTCCTCGTCTGTCTCAAAGATCTGCTTAACACGAATTTGTGGGCGGGGCCGTAGCCATTTGACTCGTTGCAATTTTACTGTGACAAATACCCGGGAGCTGAAAAAGGTTCCCGGAAGCAGTGATAATAAAATCAATTTTAAAGAAAAATTACCCATATATTTTAATATATGAGCATCATTAACAGAGTGTTGTGTTCAAAGTGTGATAACAAAATTCACCCTCGGGACATACGGGCAACATGGGGGCAAGTCTGAATCTTACAACACTAAAACTGGCCATTTGGCCCATCGTGCCACTCAGGATGTATCTATCCAGACCAAGTGAATTTTCTACCTGTTACCCTTTTAGGTACTTCCGCTTTAACCTACTTTTGCCAATCTATTTCATCAACTACTTTTTTTGTTGCCATATTGGAAGCATCCCTTGTTTTTGTTAACTCTTTTGGCAGATTCTTGTTTCTAAATTTATTTACTTGTATTGCTTTTAGGACTATTAGTTTCCATTTCCCCCCTTCTTTTAGCAAAGTCTGTTCGTTCTTCTTTTGCAAAAATATACTTTATTCTGATATTATCTAAAATTACATTACAAAATAGTTCAACAGATATTCCAGAAAATACAATAAAAATTGTCAGATTACTCATCCAAGCATTACACTTTTAGCTGCCTCCATCCAAATGCAAAATTGGAACATTTACTAAACATGACAAGATACGAAGGGCTTATTAAGTTAACAGACTCTCAGGATATCATGGCAGAAAGAGCTTAGAGAATTGCCTTTCCACACTGTGGAAACTGTCCCAAGTTTTAGTGTGACCCTTCGCATGTCATCCTGGACTTTGGAATGTGTCAATCTGCAACACCCAGTTGAGGATAACTCTTTGCATCAGATGATCAAGAGAATTCCGGGAGACCAGATGCCAGCTTTCATCAAGTTGGTGGTCCTTCGTATGTAGTTGATGTTTCTTTTGTTGTGTCTCAGGAACAGTCCCAGAATCAAACTCAACAAGAACCCATGCATTTCTTCCCAAATCTTTGCAAAAGACACATTCCAGAAAGGGGTGTGTGATAGTCTCTTCATCACCACAGGTATTTCGAGGACAGCAGATGGTGCAGGCATGCATAAAAGATCTAAAGGGTACTGCCCTTCTTACCAACAGCTCTTGGAGCTCTTTTGAAAGTTCTGGTGATGAGGCATTCTGACAAATGACTTTGAAAGTCTGCTCAGGGAATCATCCAAAAGGATTGACCTTCCCTTATTCCTTCAGGACCTCGATGATATTTCATACTGACCACTGCTTGATGGAATTGTGGTAGAAAGCACTTTCCTGTTCAAAATTTTCCACAATGGACAGGCAATATGGTACGGTCCACCACCTGGTGTACCTTGGGTTAGGTAGAACCTCAATACATAGTGAAACTTGGAGTTTGACCATCAAAGTCATAACCCCATGTGACAACTTGTACCAATAGCTCACCAATTTTACACACAAGCACTTAAACCCACCTTAATAGGTCTTACATTCTTCCATGTCTGCTGCCTGTTAACTTAGAAGTACTTTTTAATTCTAATGCCGTTTATCTCTCCCAGACCTTTTATTTCTGATAATTTTTTTCCTGATGATTCATTCCGGGGCACCTCCATCTATTGAATTTGCTTACCTTCCCACAGCTCTGGCTAATTTCCCCATTCAGACATTATATCTCAAAAGGACTGAGATCAACCAGACCATAATGTACAGTTAGCTAAATAAGAGCTCTGGAGTCAATGTATGCAACATTAACAACAAAACAGGGAGTTAGACCTATTCAGCCTACAGGTTACGAATGAAAGAGATTAGGATAAAACCAGGTAAGACCTTGAGCTAAATAATCCAGGCCCTAGAATTTTTAGAAATGATAAGGAGAAAGTGGGAAAGAGGGGTGTTAATACTGACAAAAGACACAATTATAGCAAAAATTAAGGATTTCAGTAAAAATGATCAGACATAGAAAACGTAATAACTTCAGCTCAGAATTCCACACGTCGTTAAAACATATAAATTGGTCAGCAATTTGTTGCCTGGAAGTGACAGCTCATTGATTAGGAATTGTCACAAGTTGCTGTCTGATTTCAGCTTTTCTGCATCCTGAAAATGGCATTTCAACCTTAAATTAACCTCCCCATAATCTTCATTCCACTAAGTTCACCAGAGGTTTACTTTCAGTAATTTATAACACAAGTATCTTTGTGAAAACGTGTTCATTATTACTGACTTGCAGACAATTACTCTTGCCCAGAAAGTGAAAAATTTTAAAAAGCAAAGTACCATGGTTTCAGGATTTATTGTCGGAGATTTGTTAAAAAGATTATTTTTTTCCCCTCTGTCAGACCAATCTTTATTTTGCTTTGTTGAAAACCAGACTTAGAATATTGACTCTGTTTTGCTCTCCAAAGATACTATCAGACTTGCCAACTTTTTTTTCCCCCCCACTTTTCTTTGTTCCATTTATTTTGTCTTTCAGAACCAGATTTGACATGGAAACTTCCCTTTCTAATTCGCACTTCTTCTTTGATTGAGAACAGTGTTAAGTTTTTCCTCCCAAAAATACATTGGTATAAAGGAATTTCTTCTCAGTACACTGAGATACAAAATAAATTTGTCACAGAAACTTAAGTTACTTCATGTTTAAGTATCCCTTATATGATATGACAAGTTTCATTTCTGTCAGCCACTACTGCCTGAAAATTAACTATCACAACTGAGTAATTTTTAAATATTTTTCTTTTTCTTCTTATTTCTCTTCTCTACCCGATTTGACATCAAATTCACTCATCCTAGTTTACGTTTCCTCATTCTGACGTTGCATTGTTCGTTTCATAGAACATAGAACATTACAGCGCAGTACAGGCCTTTCGGCCCTCGATGTTGCGCCGACCTGTGAAACCAATCTGAAGCCCACCTAACCTACACTATTCCCTTATCATCCACATGTTTATCCAATGACCATTTAAATGCCCTTAAAGTTGGCGAGTCTACTACTGTTGCAGGCAGGGCATCCCACGACTTTACTACTCTGAGTAAAGAACCTACCTCTGACATCTGTCCTATATCTATCACCCCTCAATTTAAAGCTATGACTCCTCGTGCTAGTCATCACCATCTGAGGAAAAAGGCTCTCACTGTCCACCCTATCTAATCCTCTGATCATCTTGTATGTCTCTATTAAGTCACCTCTTAACCTTCTTCCCTCTAACGAAAAACAGCCTCAAGTCCCTCAGCCTTCTTCCCTCCAAGCCAGGCAACATCTCCTCTGCACCCTTTCCAATGCTTCCACATCCTTCCTATAATGCGACGACCAGACCTGCACGCAATACTCCAAGTGCGGCCGCACCAGAGTTTTGTACAGCTGCAACATCACCTCAGGCTCCGAAACTCAATCCCTCTGTCAATAAAACCTAACACACCGTACGCCTTCCTAACAACCCTATCAACCTGGGTGGCAACTTTCAGGGATCTATGCACATGGACACAGAGGTCTCTCTGTTCGACACACTACCAAAATCTTACCATTAGTCCTGTACTCTGTATTCTTGTTACTCCTTCCAAAGTGAATCACCTCACACTTCTCCGCATTAAACTCCATTTGCCACCTCTCAGCCCAGCTCTGCAGCTTATCTGTGTCCCTCTGTAACCTGCAACATCCTTCTGCACTATCCACAACTCCACCGACTTTAGCGTCATCTGCAAATTTACTAACCCTTCTACGCCCTCATCCAGGTCATTTATAAAAATGACAAATAGCAATGGCCCCAAAACAGATCCTTGCGGTACACCACTAGTAACTGAACTCCAGGATGAACATTTCCCATCAACCACCACCTTCTGTCATCTTCCAGCTAGCCAATTTCTGATCCAAACCACTAAATCACCCTCAATCCCATGATTCTGTATTTTCTGCAATAGCCTACCGTGGGGAACCTTATCAAATGCTTTACTGAAATCCATATACACATTAACCGCTTCACCCTCATCCACCAGTTTGGTCACCTTCTCTAAAGAACTCAATAAGGTTTCTGAGGCATGACCTACCCTTCACAAAACCGTGTTGACTATCCCTAATCAAATTACTCTATTCTAGATGATTATAAATCCTATCTCTTATAATCCTTCCCAACACTTTACCCACAAACCGAAGTAAGGCTCACTGGTCTACAATTACCAGGGTTGTCTCTACTCCCCTTCTTGAACAAGGGGGCAACATTTGCTATCCTCCAGTCTAAACACAATCCTTCAACCGGAGTGGTTAAGTATACATAACAAAAACAGAATGTGCTAGAGGGAACTTGGCAGGCCTGACAGCATCAGTAGTGAGATAAACAAAGTTAATGTTTCGAGTCTAATGTAATTCTTCCCTCTTTACAGATCTAGGTAGGAAATTAGTTACCAGGATCTCAAAATAGTAATCTCTTGATTACTCTCAGTACCATAAGCAAGTGAGTTCAGAAACAGGAGATTAAAGCTGATGCATGCATGACTGGAAAGATGCAACAGGGTGCGTGACTTTATATTTTAGGACAGTTAGTGGCTCAGAGAAAGATGCCACCTGTATAAACCAGATGATTTGCACTTGAACAGAATTGGTGTGTTTTTGCTAGTGCTATTGGACTAATGTAGCAGGAGTAAGAATCAAGAGAATCTCAGAGATGGAATAGCAAGATGCACAAAACAGTGGGAGAGATAAATACCGTTAGAATAGGGTACTGAAATTTTAATTGGTAGGATCAGAATAAAGGAGAAAATAATAAAGTCTAAATCAGGGTGACTTTGATTAGTGAGTTACAGGCATAAAGTGCCAAGTGGATATAAGATGTTGTTGCAAAGAAAGAGACTGGGCTCAAAACAAAGCAGGTGCGAATGTTAAATAATCCTGGATACAGGCATTCAGGAAAGAAAGAAAAAGAATAAAAGGAGGGTGAGGAAATCAGTATTGATGAAGGATAGCACTATCACGGTGAGGAAAATATGTCCCCAGAGATTTGTACAAGGCAAAGGGCAAAAAGGGTTTGTATGGTCTGTCAGCCTCCATCTAGTGGAAAGAATGTAGAGGGATAGAGTTGCAAGGAAATGGCAGAGAAATGCAAAAATTATATGGTAATTATAATGGGAAATTTTATCTGATATAATAGTAGTAGCAAAAATGGCAGTGAAAGTATTTTTAAGAAAAGTTTCTACAGCAGTATGTTTTCAATCCATCAACCTGGATATGAGATAGTCCATGTGGATCAAGTGTCAGTCAAAGAGTATTTAGGGGACAAATTATCATTTTTATAGGGTGGTTATGGAAAAGAACAAAGAACAATCCAGAGTAAGAATATTTAACTATGGGAAAGGCAACGTCAATGGGGTAAGACAGTTCTCAGCCAAATATCGGAGTCATAGGGTGGCAGGAAAAGTGATATGAACAACATATGTCAGGTAGAAAATACAATTGAGAACGAAACTGAATACAGAAGGTTCAGTGGGGAGTGAAAAAGCAAACTGAGTATCAATATAGAAGGGAATCCCAAAGTCTATCAACATATAAAAAGACAAAGGATAGTAAAGGAAAGAGTAGGGCTAGTTAGAGAATTACACATGGAGAGAGAGGGAAGAGCTGAAGTATTAAATCAATACCCTACATCTGTCATTACCAAAATGATACTACCCTGACCATGGTAAGAAAGGAGGCAAGTCAGATAGAAGGAGGATTTAAAATTGTTCAGGAGGTGGAAACAGATAGACTATTTATGCACAAAAGTTGGTCGGGCACTAGAACAAGATATGATCCAATCAAGGATGCGGAGGAAAATTACAGTGGAAATGGGAGAAGTACTGACCATAATTCTTCATTCTTCTTTAAACCTGGAAGTAGTGTCAAAGCTCTGGAGAATTGCAAACATCACGATCTTTTGATTGACAAGGCAAGCAGAACAACTACATGCCAGTCAGTTTAACTTCAGAGGTGGATGACGTTCTGGAAACAATAGTTCAGGATTACATGGATAAGTGATGTTGATTTAAGGAAAAGCCAATATGGATTTAAGGAAAAATTGTATTTAACTAACTGTCTGGAAATTTTTTGATCAGGTAATGGAAGGTTTTCAAGGGCAGTGCAGTTGATGTGTGTAGATTTTCCAAACACATTTAATACAATGCCACAGATGCACATGGGAACAAAGTTATAGTTCATGGAATAATAGCAACATGGGACACAGAATTGGTTGACATGAAACAAAGTAATAGTTAATGGTTTTATTTTGGGCTGAAGGAAGGTTTGTAGCAGAGCTCCCCAGAGTCAGTGTTGGGATCCTTGTTTCTCCTCAAAAACATTAACAACCTAGGCCTTTATGAAAAAGGCACAATTGCAAAGTTTGCAGATAATACAAAACTTGGAAGGATTGTGAACTGTGAAGAGGAAGGCAGTGTAGGCTATCAAAAAGATATTGACAAGAGGTGGAAAAAATATACCAGTAGCAAATGAAGTTCAATGAAGGCAAGTGTGAAGTGGTCATTTTGGTATTAAAAAAGAGATACAATGACATCAAGGCAGTTCTAAATAACCTCTACGTACATGTGCACAAGTCATTGAAGGTGGCATGACAGGTTGAGCAAATGCTTAATAAAGCATGAATTATCACAGGCTCTCTTCATAGATGCATGCTGCACAACAGCAAAAAGATAATGCTAAACCTCTATAGGACTCTGGTTCAGCTGTAGCTGGGGTACGTGTCCAGTTTTGAAAATGAACTGTGTGAAAGCATAGGAGAGGGTGCAGAAAAAAATTACAAGAATGGCTCCACAGATGAGGAACTTCAATTATGAAGATAGTTTGGAGAATTTGAGGCTGTTTTCTTAGTTGTAGAGTTATACAGCACTTTAGTCCAACTTGTCTTTGCCAACCGGATATCCTAAATTAATCTAGTCCCATTTGCCAGCATTTGCCCCATATCCCTCTAAATGCTTCCTATCCATGTACCCAAACAGATGCCTTTTATATGTTGTGGAGGTGCTGGTGTTGGACTGGAGTGGACAAAGTCAGAAGTCATACAACACCAGGTCATGGTCGAACAGGTTTATTTGGAATCACACAAGCTTTTGGAGTGCAGCCGATTCGTCAGGTGGAGAGAGAGAGCAGGGCACACAGACAGAGTTTATAGGCAGAGCGATCAAGGGCAGAAAGATCAAAAGATCACAACTCATGAGAGTGGAGTGTCAGACGATCAGTCTCTGCAGGTGACCAACAGTGTTAGACAGTGTGTAAAATATTTATAAAGTCAATGTCAGTGCTGCGCTGTCATGACAGTCAGGCAGAGCTGTAAGAAAATACAAAAGGTGACATCTCAAGTCAGACACTGAATTGTAGATGTGAGGCTTTGTTCAGAATCTGCCTCAGAGTTTTAACCTGGAATCAGGCTGGTTTTATTCCAAAAGCTAGAATTTATAAGATGCCACACTGACTACGACTACAAATTGTATATTTTTTGAACAAAATAGAATGCATTAAAAATAAACAAACATCTTGGATGAAATGATTCACCCCTTAGATTTGTGTTCATGCGTGAGTGAGCGTGTTTGTGTGCGCCCGCGAGCGTGCCTGAGTGTAAAACAAGTAATTCAAAACTGTACAAACTAATTAAGGTAGCGTGATCATAATTTATCAAGGTGAAGCTGTCAAGAAGTCATCTGACATACCACCCATAGAAATTGTATGATTTTTTTGATCTCCTCGCCTATAAACTCTGTCTGTGTACCCTGTTCTCCCACTGCACCTGAAGGGGCTGCGCTCTGAAAGCTTGTGAGATCCCAAATAAACCTGTAGGACTGGTGTCATGTGACTTCTACTTTTTAAATGTTGTAATTATACTAGCCTCCAACACTTCCTTTGGGAGCTCATTCCATACATGTGTCACATTCTGCATGCAACAGTTGTCCTGTAAGTCTCTTTTATATCTTCCTCCTCTCACCTTAAACCCACACCCTCTAGTTTGGGCTCCCCTACCCTGGGAAAAAGACTTTGGCAATTCACCCTATCCACCACCCTCACAATTTGAGAAACCTCTATAAGGCACCCCTCAACCTTCAACAATCCAGGGAAAATTGCCCCAGTCTATTCAGTCCCTTGCTCTCGTTCAAACCATCCAACCCCAGCAACATCCTTGTAAATCTTTTCTGCACCCTTTCAAGTTTAACAACATCTTTCCTATAACAGGGAGACCAGAAATGAATGTAGTATTCCAAAAGTGGCCTAACCAATGCCATATACAGCTGCAACATGACATCCCAACTTCATTACTCAATGCACTGATCAATAACAGCAAGTGTACCAAATGCCTTCTTCACCACCCTGTCTACCTGGGACTCCATCTTCAAGAAACTATGCACCTGCACCTCAAGGTCTCTGTTTGACAGCACTTCCCAGGACTCTACCATTAAGTGTATAAGTTCTGCCCTAATTTGCCTTACCAAAACGCAACACCTCACATTTATCTAAATTAAACTCCACCTGCTACTCCTCAGTCTCTGGCCCATTTGATCAAGGTCCCATTGTACAGAGATAACATTCTTCACTGTCCACTACACCACCAAATTTGAAGTCATCTGCAAACTTACTAATCATCCTTCTCCTTTATTCACATCCAAATCATTTATATGAAAGTGATGACCCAGCACCAATCCTTGTGGCACACCGCTGGCCTCCAGTCTGCAAAGCAATACTCCATCACCTTCCGTCTCCCAGCTTCGAGCCAGTTCTGTATTCAAATGGCTAGCTCCTCTGTATTCTACATGATCTAACCTTGCTAACCAGTCTACTGTGCGGAACCTTGTTGAATGCCTTACTGGAGGTCATATGGATCACGTCCACCTCGCTGCCTTCATCGATCCTCTTCATTATTTCTTCAGAAAATCTTAATCAAGTTCGTGTGACACGATTTCCCACACACAATGGCATGTTGACCATCCCTAATCTGTCCTTGCCTTTCCAAATACATGTAAATCCTGTCCCTCAGGATCCCTACCAACAACTTACCCACCACTGATGTCAAACTCACTGGTCTACAGTTCCCTGGCTTTTCCTTACCATCTTTTTTTAAACAGTGGCACCACTTTAGCCACCCTTCAGTCTTCCAGCACCTCACACGTGGCTATCAATAATATAAATATTTCAGCAAGGGGCCCAGCAATCACTTCCCTAGCTTCCCACAAACTTCTAGGGTACACCTGATCAAGTCCTGGGGATTTATCCAGCTTTTTGCATTTTAATACATTCAGCACCTCCTCCTCTGTAATATGACACTTTAAGATATCATGATTTATTTCTCCACGTTCTCTAGCTTCCATATCCTCTTCCACAGTAAATACTGAATGGGTATTTCACATCAGTATTTTACCCATCTCTCGCAGTTCCACACAGGAATTTGATGATGGGGCCCTAATCTCTCCCTAATTACTTATTTGCCCTTAATGTATTTACAAAGAACAAAGCAGCACAGGAACAGGTCCTCTGCCCCTCCAAGCCCGCGCTGACACATTTTGCCCTTCCATACTAAAACTGATTTCACTCACAGGATCGTATCCCTCTATTCCCTTCCTATTCATGTATTTGTCCAGGTGCTTGAGTGCTGCTATTGTGTCTGCTTCCACTACCTCATCTGGCAGCATGTTCCAACAATTCACCACCCTGTGTGTGAAGAGATGCCTCGCCCATCTCAAATTCCCCCCATCCCATGCCTTCAATCTGTATCCCATAGTAATTGACCGCTCCACCCTGGGAAAAAGCCTCATACTTTCCACTCTGTCCATGCCATTCACAATCTTTTAAACCTCAGGTCACCCCTTGACTTCCTACGTTCCAGTGAAAATAAACCCAGTCTATCCAATCTTTCTTCTCAGTTAAAATCCCCTATACCAGGCAACATCCTGGTAAACCTTTTCTGTACCCTCTCCAAAGCATCCACATCCTTCTGGTAGTTTGGCGACCAGAACTGTATGCAATATCCCAACTAAAATTCTATAAAGCTGCGGCACTTGTTGATCCCTGTACTCCATCCCCCTTTTGATGAAGGCAGGCATGCCATAGGCCTTTTCTCACTACATTATCTACCTGTACTGCCGCCTTCAGTGATCTATGGACCTGCACACCCAGATCTCTGCATATCAATAATCCTAAAGGTTCTGCCGTTCATTGTATAATTTCTACTTGTACTTGACTTTCCAAAATGCATCACCTCACATTTGGCTGGATTAAACAGCATCTACCATTTTACTGCCTATGCCTACAACTGATCATTATCCTGTAGTGTCCTCTGACAACCCTCCTCACTATCTGCAATCTTACTAATTAGACCATATATGTTTTCCTCCAAATCATTTATGTAGACCACAAACAGTAGTAGTTCCAGCACTGATCCCTGTGGAAAGTCACTAGTTCCAACCCTCCATTCCAAAAATCATTCTTCTACCGCCACCCTCTGTCTCCTATGACTAAACCAGTTCTGTATCCAAATCCATCTTGCCAGCTCATCTGTGATACATGACTTCACCTTTGGCACCAGTCTGCCATGACGGACCTTGTCAAAGGTTTTACTGAAGTCCATGTCGACAACATTAACCACTTTCCCTCAATCATCTTCATCATCCCCTCAAAAAACTCGACCAAATTAGTGACACATGACCTCCTCCGTACAAAACCATGCTGTCTATCACTAATAACTCCATTTGCTTCTAAATGCATAGAGATCTTGTCTCAGAATCTTTTCCAATAATTTCCCTACCACTGACATGAGGCCTGGAATTTCCTGGATTATCCCTGCCACCCTTCTTAAACAATGCGACATTAGCTATTCTCCAGGCCTCTGGGACATCAACTGTAGCATCTCTTTGGATTCTCTTTAACCCAATTTGTCAAAGCTAGCCCACGTCCCCTTTCTGCGCTCCTAATTTCTCTTGAGAATACTCCCACTGCACTTGTACTCTGAGGGATTCACATGATCCCAGCTGTCTATACCTGCCATATTCCTCCTCCTTTTTCTTGACCAGAGCCTCAATTTCTTCAGTTATCCAGCATTCAGTACAGCCACCAGCCTTGCCTTTCATACTAATAGGAACATACTGCCTTTGGACGCCTCTCATTTTGAAGGCCTCGCACTTTCCAACTGTCCATTAACCTGCAAATTGCCTCTCCCAGTCAGCTTTTGAAAGTTCTTGACTAATACCATTAAGATCGGCTTTACTCCAGTTTGAAACTTTAATTTTTAGATCAGGTCTATCCTTTTCCATAACTTTTAAATTTAATTGAATTATGATCACTAGCACCAAAGTGCTCTCCCACTGACACCTCAGTCACTTTCCCAAGAAAAAGTCAAGTTTTGCTCCTTCTCTAGTAAGTACATCCACAGAGTCATACAGCACGGAAACAGACCCTTCAGTCCAACCAGTCCATGTGCCGACCATAATCCCAAACTAAACTAGTCCCACCTGCCTGCTCCTGGACCATGTTCCTCCAAACCCTTCCTATTCGTGTATCTATGCAAGTGTCTTTTAAACATTGTAATTGTACCATATACCACCACTTCCTCAGGAAGTTCATTCCGCACACTAACCACCTTCTAAAAAAATTTGCCTCATGTCTTTTTTAAATCTCTCTCCTTTCACCTTAAAAATGTGTCCCCTAGTCTTGAATTCCCCTATTCTAGGGAAAAGACATCTACCATTAACTCTATCTTATACCTGTCATTATTGTATAAACTTCTTTCAAGTTATCTCTCAACATCCTGTGCTCCACAGAAAAAAGTCCCAGCTTATCCAGCCTTTCTTTATAACTCAGACCTTCCATACCCGGCAACATCCTGGTAAATCTCTTCAGAATCCCTTCCAGCTTGATAACGTCCTTCCTATAACTGGGCAACTAGCGCTGGACACAGTATCCCAGAAGAGGCCTCACCAATGTGCCGTACAACCTCAACATGGCTACGCAACTTCTATACTCAAAAGGACTGAGCGACGAAGGCAAGTGTACCAAATGTCTTTATAACCACCCTGTCTATGTGAGACTAGGTCCCTCTGTTCTACAACACTACCCAACGCCCTACCATTAATTGTATACACCCTACTCGTTTGTTGTACCAAAATGCAATACCTCGCATTTATCCAGATTGAACTCTGTCAGCCATTTTTCAGCCCGTTGACCCATTTGATCAAGATCCCTTTGTAATCTTAGAAAACCTTCTTTACGTCTACTATGCCATCAGTTTTGGTGTTTTATCTGCTAACTTACTAACCATGCCTTCTGTCTTCTCATCCAAATCATTTATATAAATGACAAAAGAAAACCCAGAACCGATCCCTGTAGAACATCACTTAACGGGCCTCCAGTCCAAAAAGCAACCCTCCAATACTCACCATCTCCTGCGGTTAAGCCAATGACACATCCAATTGGCAAGCTCACTGGGAATATCACATGACGTAACTTTACTAATTAGTCTACCATACAGACACACCGAAGAATAATTTCTTCTACACACTTAAATTCCTCAACATCCATGCCCTTAACACCATGGCAGCCCCTGACTATGTTTGGAAAGTTAAAATCCCCTACCATAACATCCCAATTTACTTACAGATATCTGAAATCTCCTTAGAAATTTGCTTCTCAATTTCCCACTGACTATTGACAGGGGTTTGGTGGGGGGGGTGCTATAGTAAAATCCCAATAAGGTGGTCACCCCTTTCTTATTTCTCAGTTCCACCCAAATAACTTCATTAGACATTCTTCCAGGAATATCCTAACTACAGCCATAATTTTATCTCTAATCATATACACCATGCCCTTCCTCTCTTGCCCCATTGCCCCCCACACACCCCAGCCCTTTCTATCCTTTCTATAGTATCCATACCATGGAACATTAAGCTGCCAGTCCTGCCCTTCCCTGAGCCACATTCATGTAATTTTTTGGCGATTGCACATACAATCATGCACGTAATCCAGTCTTACTGCCCGGGGATCCCAATAAAAATGGCAGATGTCATCTTAAGGCCCTCTTTTGGCAAAAGCCTCAGAGTCCCTACAGTATGAAAGCAGGCCATTCGGCCCATCCAGTAAACAGCGGCGTCCAGAAGAGCATCCCACCCAGACCTAGACCCCTACCCAACCCCTGTAACCTAGTTACATTTCCCACAGTTAAGTCACCTATGCTGGACACTATGGGCAATTTAGCGCAGCTACTCCACCCAGCCTGCAAATTTTTGGACTGGGGAGAGGTAACGCATGCAGACAAGACGAGAACATGCAAACTCCACAGACAGTCGCCCAAGGCTGGATTTCTTAACGCCGTGAAGAAACAGTGCCGATCACTGAGCCACCGTGCTTAGTGAACAAACACTTGCCCTTTACCTTAAAACTATACCGTCCTGTTTTTTGGGGCCCTCTAACAAGGACAACGTTCTATCTTATCTGTACTCCTCATAACTTTGAGCATTTGTAATGTGGTTACTGTCGTAAAGTTGGAAATAACAAAGGAGAACAAAACCGTAACTACAGAAAAATCTGTCAAATTATATGAATATAAGTAATCTGTATTCCGTATTATGGACCATAAGCACCCTGGAATATCTGACCGGCTGAGGTCATCTCAGCCTTCTACTATTTACAGACCTGAGAAATCTGGCTCATTTTGACATCATAATTCCCCAAAAAAAATCAAACTGAAAAATACACAATCACTCTATTGACGCGGTTATTGCCGGTTCTATGCTGTGCGATTTACTCACTGCTCCACACGACGGCAGAAGGAACCGCAGCTCACCATCAGGTTGCTACCGCAAACATCGTCGCTGTGCCCCACGGGAAATATCAGGTGACCAAACTCAGCAGGCCCACGCAAAGAAAATTACAACGCCCGTGGAAATCGCGCATGCGCCTTACGCAGCACGGTGCATTGTACCGTGCGCATGCGCCTTGTTCATACCGCGGGACGAGGCGTTCATTGATACGCATGCGTGTTGATAGAGCGCACGGGCCGTAGAGGTTTGACCGGTTCTTAGTTGGATTGAGGCGACTTGTAAAACTGTGCTGCTTCACGATCAATGTCTTCCGACATTGCAGATTTTATTCATTGACCTATTTATATATTTCGACTCATTGAACGTATGGCCGGGAAAGTAAAATGGGTGACAGACATCGAGAAATCGGTGCTTGTGAATAATTTTGAGAAGAGGGGCTGGTGTCAGACTTCTACTGATGAAGACTGGAACTTCTACTGGTGGGTAAACACGGCTACTGCTTGCTGATTTTAGTTAAGTTGTCATTTATTTATTATTTTACCCAAGGGCTTAAGAAGGAACCGTACTGTTAACCCAATGAGCGTGATGTAGGAGGTGCCTTTCACTGGACCCTTCAGTTGTTTCTGGTGGTTAACGTGGACACTAATTAAATTATTTCCACTTTCTCACACCCTCTATAACACCATGTCAGGTTTTCACTCCCCGGTCTTTATCATTCTCGTCCCGTGCCCTACTTGTACCTCTCCTGATCGTTGCCTGTGTTGACATTTCTCACTTTTCTTTTTACTCCTTACAGGCTACGTTTCACAAGCATCTCTGGTAATCGTCTTCTGTTGCATTCAAACAAGATTAGCCTTGGCATAAAACCATTTTGGCTTTGTGCTAATACAAAACCTATAGCGTAAATCAGATTTTAGGGTCTGGATGACTTTGAAACAATGCAGATAGCACAGAGGATAATTCAATTCATGGAACAAAATTCTAAATTCTACTGTACATCCAGATGATTGGCACACTGCCAAACTGATTTTTAAATGCAAAAATGTCAAAATAAAAAGGTTCCAAAAAGGAGTTAAATTTGAAAGACCTTCTCCCCCAGAAAGTCTTCCTCTAGTCTCAGATCCGCAACTTGCCTACAAAATAAGTATAAAGGCTGGCTTATTTTCCAGAGTTCCACCCATCTTGATAAAGTCTTCCTATTTACACACCTTTCCAACAAAGAGTTTATGGAGTTAGCAAGAACTGCAGATACTGGAGTCAGAGACAAACATAAATGATTTTATGACATTGAGCTGGAAGAACACAGCAAGCCAGGCAGTATCAGAGGACCAGGAAAATTGATTTTTCAGGTGGCAACTCTTCTTTAGAAATGGGGAGGGGGGGTGGAAAGAAGGGCACTGGGAAATAAATAGACAGGAGGGGTGGGGCTGGAGAAGGTAGGTGGGATGGTGATAGGTGAATGCAGGTAGGGAGTGGTGGGGATTGGTCAGTGGGATGAGTGGGCTGGATAGGTGGGAGAGAAGATGGACAGGTTGTGTCAGGTCAAGGAGGTGGGGGTGAGAGGGATGGTTGGACATGGAATAAGCCTGGGGGTGAGGAGATTTTAAAACTGGTGAAATCTACAGAAGTGTAGACTCAGGGACTATTTCATAGAGCAGCTGTGCTCTGTACGTGACAAATGACAACATCTTCCGGTTGCCAACCATTTTAACTCCCCCCTCCCACTCCCTGGGTAACATGTCCATCCTGGGCCTCCTCCAGTGTCACAATGACACCACCTGTGAACTGGAGGAACAACTCCTCATGTTCTGCCTCAGGAGCCTACAGCCCGATGGCCTCAACATACAATTCACTAGTTTTAAAATCTCCCCACCCCTGGCCTCAACTCATGTCCAACTCTCCCTCTCATTCCTATCTCCTTGACCTGACACAACCTGTCCATCTTCTCCCCACCTATCCACCCTACCCTTGCCACCACCTGCATCCAACCTTTTGCCACCCCACCTACGTTTCCCCAGCCCCACCAATCCTCCCTCCTGCCTCCTTGACCTGACACAATCTGTCCATCTTCTGTCCCACCTATCCACCCCACCCATCCCACTGATCAATCTCCACCACTCACTACCTGCATTCACCTATCGCCATCCCACCTACCTTACCCAGCCCCACTCTTCCTCTCTATTTATTTCCCAGCTCCCTTCATGCCTCCCCATTTCTGAAGAAGGGTCCCGACCCGAAATGTCAACTTTCCTGCTCCTCCGATATGCCTGGCCTGCTATGTTCCTCCAGCTCCAGATTTGTTGTTTAAAAAGTTTATGGAGATCTTTATTGACTAAGAATGATCCTTAATGTTTAGCAGCCTCTCCTGCACTTTTTCTTACCCGCCAAATCAAATCTTCGCCCAAGCTCTACCTTCACTGGCCTTTAACATCTCTCCTTATACTTGCACACTTGTTCTCTCTTTCCCTGTTTTCTCATCTTCACCTTTCAGGATTCATGATATCCACCTGCTTTAATTCTCATCAAACTGCTAACCACCAAATTTTTCTTCCTGACTGCCACACTAAAGTATTTCTGATTCATCTCACAATGAAAAACTCTTGCCCTATCTCTAAATGCCCTCCTCAAAGTCTTTTTAATGTGGTGTTGCCCACAATTTCTTTTTCCATGACTCTGAATCTTTCTAATTAAATTTCCATCTCGACCACAACACCCAAACATTGTAATAAAACTCATGCATGTATCCTGACTCGCAATAAGTCCTGATTGCTCGTCGACCAATAAATTATGTAGGCTATTTCTCGATTTTAAAAATAATTATCCTCATTACCAATCTTCTACAAACTTGTCCCTTCTATCTCTACAACCTCTTTCAACTCTATGAGCCTAAAATCTGTGACCTCATCTCTTATATATGTCCAGTTTTAATAGTTTTATGATTGGTGAATATGTCTTCAGTTGTCTTGGTCTAAAATTCTGAAATTTCCACTTTAAATCACTCGTCCTTTAAATCAATCCAAAAACAAAACTCTTTTGGCTATCTGTCCTAATATCTCCTATGTGGCTCAGGACTAAATTGTTTTATAACATTCCTGTTTAATACACTGGAAGTTTTAGCATGTCAAAGGTGTTATAGGTGTTGTTACAAGGAGGGAAGAGGCTTTAATACTAACTAATTAGAATTGGTTGAACAGAAAGAGCACCTACTTTGAATTCTTGGACAAAAATGACCTTTTGTTAAAAAAAAACACAGATAATAGTTGCAGAGGAATTTATCACTGCTTTTAGAATAATTGCAACTGTTAATTTGCGTTATTAAAGTTGGATGGGTATAAAAAACAACTTATTCAATAAATTCCTGTTTTATAATTGGGACACTGCCTTTTCCACAGAGAAGGATTTTTCAGCACCACGTTTAGTTGAGGGCGTTATGTGGCATGTAAAGATCCAAGAAAGAGGAACCAGAAAAGATAGTGAATTAAACACGTAGAAAATAGTATCGATAAGAGGAGGGCTTATGTTTTTGAAAAGTGAATGTAAATACTTCAATGTCCTAAAGGTTGTCTTCTCTTGCACGTTTGTTCTCTTAGGATGAGTGTACAGACAATTCGAAATGTTTTCAGCATTGAAAATGGCTACCGTCTGAATGATGATCAAATTGTGAACCATTTCCCAAACCATTATGAGTTGACGAGGAAGGACCTTATGGTAAAGAATATCAAGCGCTATCGCCGAGAGCTGGAAAGGGAAGCAAGCCCACTTGTGGAGAAGGATGAAAATGGGAAATATGTTCATCTAGGTAAATGCAGAAACCTTAAATACAATAACAGAAATTTGATCTAACCATTGGAGGACATCTTCACTGATGTTGTGAATGACGCCATTATTCAATTTATTTTGATAACATCTGTTATTTGATTATTATTTTAATGTAAATATAACTACTGTAGAGTTCCTACAAGTTTTTGGTAAAGCACTACTGTTGTTCACGTTCAAATTTTAGGCCAGCATAGGTTGTTGTACTTTAGTTCATGAA
This sequence comes from Ginglymostoma cirratum, assembly GCA_024137785.1. Taxonomy (NCBI): domain Eukaryota; kingdom Metazoa; phylum Chordata; class Chondrichthyes; order Orectolobiformes; family Ginglymostomatidae; genus Ginglymostoma; species Ginglymostoma cirratum. The sequence continues at coordinate 7,878,964 of JAHRHZ010000271.1, forward strand.
GTCCTAAAAAACTATCTGAAGTTTTATTCATTGTTAAATGCATGAATCCAGTCTTGTATTAAAAATGCTGAATCCAAATTGACTATTTTGATCACTTGATTAATACTGTAATAAGGTACGCTTATCCATTGATCACAGAACTGATGGTGCCCTTTAAATCCATCTGTTTGGCTATGTGCCCTAATATCTCCTCATGTGCCCCAGTCATATTCTGTGGAGCTGTATTCATAAAGCTCTATTTTCAGTATGGTGTTTTTATTGAAGTAGTTTTAGCATGATCACATGTCCAGTTTTTAACAGGTCTGTCCTTACTGCAAATATCCCAATGTTTTCTTAAAAAGTAGCAAAGTTTTCACCTTCATTATGTCAATTACATTAAATCATGAGCCAGTGTTACCAAGTGTTGACTGTTTCAGAAACAAAGTGACAGATAAACATCAGGTAGTGCTTTTAACAACATATAAATAATTTCTTGGTTGTACAGAATGTAAACCTTGCTTAAAAACAGATGAAATCAAAACAGTCAACAGGACTGGCAAGCAAGAAACCAAGCTTAGACAGTGAACATCAATTTATTCAGCATTAGAAAGGAATGCTGAAGGGAACTGTTAATTGTCATTCTTAGTTGGCTGAAAAATTCAGGCTGGGCATTTAGACTATGATTGCATAGGGTGTTGCGATGGGGATTGCAGGAGGGATTTGTGACCCCTTTCTCAATTTAAAAAAAGATGTTATGTATGGACAAGGTACTATGTGTTGATTTTAGTTTCTAGCCCAATTAATTATCTTAGATTGGTTCCACTGTAATTTTAGTACAATCAGTGTTATAGGCAAATGCTGTCCAATAGCAGAACCACATCTAACATTGGACATGGTATTATGAAGTTTGTAAGCATGGGTTGGTTGAACATAATTGGCATGTTGCTCCACTATTGTTTAATGTGGATTGCCAATCATTGGGATATATGATATATTGGTATATTATTTCAAATGATTTAGGAACTGTATTGTCATGAATACTGCTCACTGCTTTATTTTAGTAGTAGTGGCAGCAGTTTCTCCGAACAATGGAAAACAGTTCTAGGTGCAAAGCATTGCAAGACTAACCACGTGCATTTAGTTTAATATTTACTCAAAAACATGCAAATCCTTTCAATGAAGCACTGCAAAAATAATTCAAGCTTATGAGAAAATTACTTCAGTAACTGATAACTGTTATAAGTCAACACATTGAACACATTTTTCAATTGCTCATGGAGTCCCTAGTATCAGCATATTTGGTTATAAATTCACAATAAAGTTGAAAAAGTGTGGAGCGCCATGTGTTTTTGATTTTTTTTTCTTTTGGTTAACACAGAAACTGATAAAATGCTAATGGGAAACCTTTGCTTCACATACTAGACACTTTAGACACATTTTCAGGTGTTGTGATTATACATCTCAATTGATTATAAAATTGCATGGTTCTGATTTGATTGAACTCATTTGAATATAATATGCTGCAGGTTCACAATGTATTGTTATTATTTGGGAACTTGGGTGCTAAAGTGAGGACATTTGGATTTAGTTTTCAGTTCTATGAAGGTCTGACTTACTTTTAGTAAGGTTATTTTCAGCAGTGAACTAAAATAAATGTTTCCAGGATATTATGATTCTAGCTATATGACCAGGAAGCTTCCTGGAGAGGTAATTGCTAAAGTTTTTGCAGATTTGAGTTTTACCACTGAGCGAAGAAGGGCCCAGAAACAGGTTCATTCAGAGATGAGGTCTGTAACAGCAGAGGTGCTATTCGTATCAGTCTCCAAAACAGTCAGAGCAGGGGTGGAGAGAAGGCTGCAGTTATAGAGTCATACAGCATGGAAACAGACCCTTCAGTGCAACTCGTTTATGCTGACCAGACATCCCAATCTGGTCTGGTCCCATTTGTCAGCGTTTTGGCCCATATTCCTCTGAACCTTTCCTATTCATACCCATCCAGATGCCTTTTAAATGTTGTAATTGTACCTGCCTCCACCACTTCCACTGGCAGCTTTTTCTATACACACATCATCCTCTACGTGAAAAAGTTGCGTCTTAGGTCATTTTTAAATCTTTCCCCCTCACCTCTAGTTTTGGACTCCTTCACCTTGGGAAGAAGACTTTGGCTATTCAGCCTATCCATCGCCACATGATTTTATAGACCTTTATAAGGTTACCCCTCTGCCTCTGAAGCTCCAAGTAAAAAAGCCCCAGCCTTCAGCCTCTCCCAATAATGCAAACCCTCCGGTCCCAACAACATTCATATAAATCTTTTCTGCACCCTCTCAAGTTTATTTATTCAGAAGAAAACTCCAGAAGCAGAGGTACCAGGGAGGAAGGCGTCCAACAAGGCTATTGAAGGGATGCGTTTAAGGAATTCACATTCAGTGTAATAGTCAGCTGAGTTGGTAGCTTGTTTAAAGGTCTAGATATATTATTTGAAGAAAACAGTATTGAGTGAATGCACAGAATTTGCTGAAAAGGAAACTAATTACAGCCTTGCTTGCTGAATAAGGTGTTTTAGCCTGGAGGTAAGGGTGACCCTTTTTCACTGAGGTTGATTGTAACGTCATTATTGGAATAAAAAGGTTAAATCTTTATTTCTGTTATTTGTAAGATGGTATTTCTTGTATAATGTAATGTAAGTTTGCACTTTTGTGTAAGATACTTCTGTTATTTCCTTAAATATGTTGGCAGCCTCTTGTGAATAAGTTCAATGACTGACTTCTGTAGTAAACAAAAAAAATGTCTATCACAATATCCCAATCCGTGACCTAATTTGTCTAGTAGTTCCATCAGCTTGGAACATGAGTAATTTTACTAGGAGTCCTGTATTCGGCATACATCAGAAGTTGTAATTTTACAGATGTTGAAACTTCCACAATAACTCCCTGATGTTGTATTGAGTCATGCAGGATGTTCCTGTAGTTCGACTATTCTGTCGTTAGCTGATGAAAGCTAGAGATGCTGTTGAAAAATTGTCCCAAGTTATCATTTTAGATTGCCAAACTGAAAAGTGCAGGTTGGATTGGATCAACTTTTGGTGGAAGTAGTAAAAAATAGCTGATGAGAAGAGATCAGGATTGTTTTCTGACTGCTAGGAAATATCAGCCAGGGATCTTGGAAATAATGGGCACTGTTTTATTATACATTGGAAACACCTTGTACTTCATTTTGGGTTTTGTTCTAGGAAATAATGCTCTATTGATCAAGAACTCTGGGCTAAAAAGCTGAACTGGCAAAATAAGTTATTTTATAGAACTTGTGGGAACATAGAAACAGGAGCAGGCCATTTAGCCCATCAAGTTTTCGCCATCATTTAAATAGATCATGGCTGATCGTACATTACAATGCCTGTTACCCAAACTATTCTCTTAACCCTTTACGCAAATATTTATCAAGCTCTACTTTAGAAGTTCTTAACGACTGAGCATTTTTAAAATTCATTTGTGGGATGTGAGCATCGCTGGCCCATCCCTAGTTGCCCTTGAGGTGGTGGTTATGAGCTGCTTTCTAGAACTGTTGGAGTCAACCTGCTGTGAGTTGACCCACAATGTCCTTCGAGAGAATTCCAAGATTTTTGACCCAGCGACAGTAAAGGAATGGCTATATATTTCTAAGTCAGGATGGTAAGTGGCTTGGAGGGGAAGTTGAAGGTGATGCTGTTCCCATATATCTGTTGCCCTTGTCCTCCCTATGAACTATGTAAGAAACAATTTCTCTTTGAAGAACATCCTTCTTAGCTATACCTATATCCATAACAACTGATACACCCTCCAACCCCAAGTTCCTCTCCAGCCACAATACAATATCCTTAACCCTAATACATGACAGACAACACAACCTTTGACATTCAAAGGTTACAATCTGAGCAAGTGCAAGCAGACTAGGACAGAGAGGAATGAAAATTTTAACAAAAAATGTGCATCAGTGCCTAAGGCCATTACAGGAGAGAGATTAAAAAAATTAAAAGATCTCTATTGAATGCATGAAGTATCTGCAGTCAGATAGGTGAACTAGTGGCAGAAATAGAGCTTAGCGATTCAGATTAATCGTCATTACAGAGACATATTTACAAGGTGATCAAGAGGAAATAATTTTTCAGAGATAGAAAGAATGATAAAGAAGGAGGGTGAGCCTTGATGGTGAAGGATTACATGAAAACGTACTAGTATGAAAGGATCTGGCCTCAGGAGATCGTGAAATAAAATCAGTATACCTGAAAATTAGGAATAGCAAGAAGCATAAAACACTGGTGAGAGTAGGGATAGCCCCCCTTAATTGTAGGAGAACTATTAAACAAGAAGTTGAGCAAGGCAATGTGATAATTGTGGGGACTTTATTTCATATAGACAAGGATGACCAAATTGGCAAGTGTTCAATAAGATGAGTTTGTGGAATGTTTTCATTATAGTTTATGGAAGCAAATAATTGCGGAACCATCTAGGAAAAAGCTACTTTAGATCTAATATTGTGTAATGAAGCAAAAAGAATTAGTATTGTTGTAGTAAAAGATGATTTGAGAAATGGTGATAACACAGTTGCATTCTATGTTAAGTCTGAAAGTGGCATATTCCAAATGCAAGCAGCAAAAAAAAAACTCGGGAAGAAATATCCATCTATGACTGACTTAGGAGGTGAAGGATTGCATTAGATTAAAAGAAGAGGCTTATGATATCTCAAAATTAATGTATCAAGTCTTAGGACTGGGAGTGTTTTAGAAGTCAGCAAAGGACTACCAAAAATGGATGCATAGCAGAAAAGATAGGAGGTATTCTAAAAGCAAAGCAAAAGAAAGTCAGTTTCATGTGGGGTTTTAAAAGCAAGATGAAAAGTAGCAAGGCAACAGGATTCAGACAGAAAGTTCCATTGAATAAAGTTGAGATAGCTGAAGGCTGTACCTAACTTTACATAAATTGTTAGAAAGAGGTGACAGACAGATGCAAGAGTTAAGGACCAAAGATATAGCTCATGCATGTGGCTAGAAGAGTTTAAAGCTATGGTAACAACATCATTACAAAGCACTTTTTTAAATAGAAAATTATCCCAAGAGGCTTCGTGTTCATGAGAGTGAGAGATGCTGAATCAAACAATGAGGGATAGCATTGGACAGCATAATCAATGAGGTACAAAAACAAAGTTGCTGGAAAAGCTCAGCAGGTCTGGCAGCATCTTTGAAGGAGAAAACAGAGTTAACATTTCGGGTCCGGTGACCCTTCCTCAGAACAGGAACAGTCCTGAGGAAGGGTCACCAGACCCGAAACATTAACTCTGTTTTCTCCTTCAAAGATGCTGCCAGACCTGCTGAGCTT
>JAHRHZ010000271.1:7884693-7949604 GCA_024137785.1 Ginglymostoma cirratum
CTGAGGAAGGGTCACCGGACCCGAAATGTTAACTCTGTTTTCTCCTTCAAAGATGCTGCCAGACCTGCTGAGCTTTTCCAGCAACTTTGTATTGTTCCTGAATGACAGCATCTGCAGTTCTTTCCGTTTTCATAATAAATAAGGTGTTTTTTTTAAAAATATTTTAAGAAAAAGGAGACTTTGAAGAAACGGGTGGTGAAATGGGACAATTTTGTTAGGAGAATTAAAGCAAATAGGATCTAGGCTGTAAAAGCCACAGCTGCAAACAGGATGGGTGGAAGGAGCAAGGGAAGGTAGTTTAGGAGAGTGAAGAATTCATATGTATGGATAACAATTTTGAATTTGTTATACTGCCTGACAGGGAACAAAGTGAAGATATCAGTGATGGATAATTAAGGCCATGTGTGTGTAGGATGCAAACTTTTTGAATGAGATAAAGTTCATGAAGGGTGAAGGAAGGGAAATCTTAAAGTTAAGAACTGCAGAATGGAGGTGACAAAATCATGCAGAATAGTTCTGGTCGTCCTCGTGATTAGCTGGACAAAGTTATATCTGCTTTGAGACAATCCTGAGGGTTTGAATCTTTATGCAAGATTGAATAAGACAATAAGATATTATATTGTTTATTTAAGAAAAGGAGTAATGGCTTATTCATGACTATTAAGCAGTCTGACAAGATAAAAAGCACTGCTTGAAACAAAGTTTGTGCAAAGCTAGAGTTGTGTGTTATTAGCATACAAATGAAACTGGTTTCATGCATATCGATAATATCACTAAAAGAATTTATGTAGATGAGAAAGAGGGTTTTTGGATGGATTCTCTGGAGGTTACGATATGGGCATGAGGAGTCATTGCTTCTTCTCTGATCTGCTTATAGTATGCTCTTGTGCTATTATTTTGGAGCACACTGGTACCTTTTGATGGAAGGACCGCAAGGACATTTGTACATCTGGATGGACACCCAGCTTGTGGTTTGGAGTGGGGTGTGTTCCAGGGCTCCTCCCTTGTTCCCTTAGCATTCTCTCACTTTTTTTGTACCTACTTTAATGCTGACAGCATCCATGCTTTGCCTCGCCTTTTACTTCTACCTTGCTTTAATGTTAAGTGCAGATGCAAAGCCAGGCAGGTTGTCATGGCTGTCGGTAGTGATCAGTAAAGGGGTGGGCATGTTTCTGTACAAAACCATGCCACATTACAGTCTTGCTTCACCATGTGTTTGTCACACATATGCCAAATGCACTGCATGTGCATCAACCGAGTGGTCACGTCTCAAAGTCTAAGGGGAATAGTCGTCCATTAGGAGGAACGCCCTTCATTCACGGAATTCCAGCTCACTAAGTCAAGAGTAGCCTCTGATTTTAGTCCAGGGATTGGGAATGGTCAAACAACTGCTTAAGGTAGTTTGGGCCATTGGATCTACACCTGTACAGTCTAGGGAGTGGGCTACGGTCAGCAGTGCAACCAGTGCAGGGAGTCAGAAGTAGACATTGTGGTGCTGTGTAGATATCAATCAGGGGTCTGGTCACTCATTGTTTGGGCTGTCTGTTTGATTGGCCCAGGGGTATGGGCTGTGTTCATTCCTGGGGATCTGTCACCCAAACATCATTTGGGTGATATCAAGGGCCAGTGCTGAGGGAGGGATGCTGGGGGAATTAATTGTGGGGATTGGAGGCTGCATGCTGAGATGCAGAGAGAATTACAATTTAGGGAGAGGGTAACTATATATAAGGCAGGGAGACAATAGAGCTTTGAAAGGAAAGGGATAATGTTGGGGGGGAAAGCTCCCATAGGGAGAGAATGGTGCACTACTAGATTGGACATGTTTATTCTATATGCTTATGGCTGGATAGGGGAAAGTGGGAACATGAACTCGTAGATAGACAGATTGGGTGGGAACTTCAGCAAGTTCAAAGCCTATGGGGTTGACTGGGAGGGTTACTGAGAATGGAAGGTGTGCATTTGGGTATTCACTGAGAGTAAGAGGGGAGCCAGACAAACTCTGAGAAGTGACTGCTGTTTCCTTCCATCATGCTGTAGATAGTAAGTGTGCAATGGAGATGAAAATAGCTGCGGCAACACCTGGAGTGGCTGGGCTAAGTATTTGACTCCGAGAGGGAGGAGGCTTCATCTTCAAGTGATGAGGCCATTTAAACGGCAGCACGTTATATAGACACCGTCCACTGAAGCTCAAACATGCCTTTGAGTAATACATGTGTTGTGAACCTTAGCCATTAACCTACTGTGTACCATCCAAGTCCTTTCCCCATCCTCTGTTAAAGATAGCTATGACACACAAACAATGTTTTAGGGCCTGGAAAGATTGACTATGATTCTCAAAGTAGCAATCACCATTCTTGATTCTATAACCTCAACAGCTCACTTCACACCTTGGACCATAAAACATAGTGTAGCATCAAGGATGGCTCAGCTCTGTACCTTCAATGTTGTATTTGCAAATAGGCAGACATTGGATCACACAGCTGATGAAGAAAGGTGAACATGTATTTATAATAAATTGTCATCTGCGCCACCTATGTGTCCTCCAGAGATGATCTTCTTTCTTTCTTTCTCTCCCACTACATCTCAGTGCAGTCTTGGATTCGGGAACTGGGTTTTGAGGGAGTGTGCCCTGTGGTGGAGCCCTTGATCTGGGAGTTTTGCTTGGGCAACCGTCAACATTTTTGTGGATAGAGCGACCAGACATGCTGAGTCTATCTTGTCTGGAGACAGGTACACTCTTATGAATGTGGCAGGCAGGTTGAATGTGGAAGGCCTAGCCAACTCTGGTGTGTCATGAGTGGAGATTTTTGGGACGCCTGTCTGTTGCTCCTCCTCCAGCTGGGTGCCTATTGGCATTGCTTGTGAGGAAGAGGCACCTGGAATAAGGTGAAGGTTCCTTGTCTTTCTGTTGCCTCTAACATGTCCATGGAGACAGCCCAGGTGCTGGCATTCCTAAGAAAGCAGGGTCTGAATGGTGTTGCTGCAGTTCTGCAAGCTTTGTGTAAAGTTGTCTAGTGCCTCGACAGACCTGCCTATTGTTCCTATGTCTGCTTTTACATGTCAATTAAGTCATGAATTGCTGACACCAGTTGGGGTCCTCTCCAGCTTGAGACTGAGCAGGTACCTGGTCTGCAGAGTGTTCGAAGTGCCAGCAACCTGGGCTTTTCTCCCTCTACCAGCTGTGGAGATGTGCCAGTGATGTATTCACCAAGGGGTATTCCTGACTCCAGTTTAGCTATTATACCCACCGAGATGACAGGATCTGAGCTGATGGATGTGCAGGAAGCAGCCTCGCTGATGTATCCTCTGGGCATCCGTGAGGTGGAGGAGGATTTGTCTTGTGGCACCACTCTCTTGACAGCAGAGACTGTTGTAATGCTGCTTCTGCCTGCATGGAGGCAAAAGAAACAATGCATCACAAACAAGGGATAGACATTCTGGTATATTTAAGAATATTTTCACAGTAGGTGGATGTTGGAAGAATAGCACAGTAGTGGATGATGCTTTTTACTTGGTTGCTAAGACATGGATGTTTCTGTGTTGCCACCTGACTGGTTCTAGTGAGGGTCACAATCCCCTCACAGGGGGTGAGGAGCTGAAAGTTGGACATTCACCACTCGTCCTCACTTTTTCGGCCTTATTATGAGCCATTTCTTCCTGGAATGAGGGTGAGGGCAGGATTGAGTGAGGTAAAAGTCGATGACACCAGCTTTTTAGTTCTGGCGCAGAAGGGGAAATGTGGTGTGGTATCCCAAGTGAGTGAGTAGGCAGTGCAGAGGGCATGCAGAGTTAGTAGATGGCACTTTGCAGTGGGGAGAGCAAGTGAGGGAAGGTGTTGCATGTATAGTGAGAGTGGTAGAGCATGAACCTTGTTGGAGGTGTTGCAGTAACTGAATTAGAGTGAGTGTGAGGTAGTAGAGAGAAAAGAAGGTAATTAACCTTGGGGCATTTCTGCACATGTGTCTGGACCTTAGAAATTGCACTGATCCCTTTGAAAACCAGGTTGGACCAGGCTGGCAGAGTCTAGGGTCATGGGATCCTCTGCTAGTCCTGGGAGAAGAGGATGACCGTCCTCTGCACCAGCTCAACCCCCTAGAAATCTGTTTGCAAAGTGGGGTGCCAATTTCCCATTGTCTGCAATGTTTGGGGTAACATCATGATCTGTGTATGGAGGCTGTGAATGACACTGCTTGACAGCTTTTTAAAATGACGCTGGCGCCAGGGATCTCAGTGTATCTCGGCAAGGGCAGGTAACTCAGCACACAGCAAGTGGGAGAATCTACCTAGTGTCAGATGAATGGTGTGCCATAGGGGCACAGTACCTAGTTAATAAGGTGAGTTTGTGGTGATAGTGTAAGAAAATCTGCTAGGCCTCGCAGAGAAAATCTCTCATGAAACTTGACAAAAACAACTTAATTGATTTCTAGTAAGATTCAGCCTTTCAAGTTAATCTATTTGTTTAAATAAAAGCATATTTTGTGTGTGTGTGTCTGTGTGTGTGTTGGAGTACCTTGAGTATTACATTTACCTATACCAGAGGTATCAGTTATGTAGTTATGTGATGAACTGCATGTGGTGATTGTTACTGTGATAGCAAATATGTAACGAATGTTTCCAACTCCCATTTCTTAAAGCTGACAACTTCATGTTGAAGTTTCGAACTTAATGTACCCAATAATGTACCATGCAGTTCTGGATTAGATGCATGTTCAGCTCCCCCACCCCTTTTCAAACAGTCACATTTAGCTAGATCCTTAGAACTGCACAACTGTGGCAGTACATTTCTATAGCATCTGTATCTGGTTTTTTTTTTTGATACATTGATCATTATTTTGAATAGATGTCTGAATAACATGCTAATTCAGTTAAAGCCTTTTGTTTTGTGTTCGGCACCTGAACCTATGTCAGGCCTTGGAGATTGTGTTCAAGATTCTATCAAAGAAACCTTTTCTTGTACTGCTTATCATGAAACAGAATATTTTCCCTCCTGTTAAATATTGCATGGGGATTACTTACGTTTAAGAGCAAAACTACAGTTCTAAAGAAGCCATACGTCATTCAATGTTTCTCTGTCTGTTTTCTCTGTGTTTCTCTGTCCATAGATGCTGCCACACCTGCTGTATTTCAGGTTTCCAGCATCCATGTTATTTTACCTGTATTTGGTAGAATTAACATATACTCTTTTGTCAGAATTTTCTGACCTCAAGTTTTGACTTAGTTGACTGACTGCTTTTTTCAGCATTTTCTGTTTTTGTTGTAGTCTAATCCTACTCATTTAATCTGGTGGGTATGTTATCAATCAAAAGAGACATTGTATGAAAGACAGCCTTATTCATCTGGCCTTGTGATAGGTATAAAATGGCTTCAGGGCAGACTCCTGTTGGGTCCTCCTGTAGATGTCCCCAGCATCACAGATGCCAGTCTTAAGTTAATTTACTTCCCTCAACAGGACATCTAGAAACAGCTGTGGGCACTGAATATTACAAATGTTATGGGCCTTAGACTTGGCGACTTTCCAGCAATAGTACTGAGCACCTGTGTTGCATAACATCTTGTGTCCCTAGCCAGGCTATTCCAGTAAAGCAACACTGTCATCTACCTGACAAGAGAAAAATTGTCCTGCACACAAAAAGCAGGACAAATCCGAACCAACTAATTACTGCCCCATCAATCTACCCTTGATCATGAGTAAAGTGATGGAAGAGGGTTGGGAGATTCCAAAGCTAGAGGTTATAGTTCCCTTTCAAAACCATGCGTCATCCTGGAAATACATCAATGTTCCTTCATTGTCACTGGGTCAAAGCCCTGGATCTCCCTCACAGTGTATGTACACCAAATGGACTTTTCAAGAAGGCAGCTCACCACCACCTTATCAAGGGCAACTAGGCCCATCCAGCGATGCTCACATCTCATGAAAGAATTTTTTAAAAATGTTTCAGATAGACAGCAGTCGTACATTTGTTCCTCCAGTCTGCCACTTGTGAATAAACAAAAAATTGAGCCATTTACTGTCAAAAGAAAAGATGTTTTTAGTAACAGATTCTTAGCATTGGAACCTTCCCCCACTAACAGAGGTAGTCCACAGTGGAGTTGAGTAAAGTTATGTATAATATTATATAAATGGCATTTGTAATTTTGGAGAAGCCATTCATGAATCTGCACAGTTCTCCTGTCATAACTTAAATCCAATCCATACAGAATAGAAATTTGACAAACCAGAAACCAGCTATTAAGTTCCTCTTATTTTGGAGATGTTTAAATTATTGTAGTCTAAACACACTGTGGTTTTAAGGAAGAAAAGGAAGAGTAAAGGATTTCAGGGCTTCACTCTTTGTAATAATGCGATTTGATTTTCTTTCAGATTTTATCCCTGTCACATTCATGCTGCCTGGGGATTACAATTTATTTGTTGAGGAATTCCGAAAGAACCCAACTAGCACATGGATAATGAAGCCATGTGGAAAGGCTCAAGGGAAGGGAATTTTCCTCATCAATAAACTTTCCCAGATTAAGAAGTGGTCACGTGACAGCAGGACTACTACGTAAGAATGATTTTTGTTTCTGAATGTTTGTGGGGGGAGAGGCCGCAGGGATGCAATGACCACACCAGACTATGGGAACCAGGAAAAGGTAGGATGGTGCAGGTGCATATGGATGGGTTGGCAAGGGATTTGGAGAAGTGTGAAGTCAGTGGGTTTAATGGGATGGGCTACTAGGAAGGTGATGTGGATATTTTGGAGGCTCACTGGCACTCTCAGGGTGAGCTGGAAGTTGCTGACAGGAGTGCCCACTGTTGGCTTTCATCGTGCTGGAAATTGAAAATATGCAGTGGGGGGGAAATGGCTGCAAACACACTCTGAATCGGGGTGGGGGGGGTGTCAGGTGACTTGACTTGTGAGAGATGGGGCTGCAACAAACACTGATCATGGGGCCTTTAAAATGGAGAACATAGATCACAGGCCCATGCAAAGGATAACACAAGCAATGACCGTCCTACAGCTTTGACCCTTTTTGTATGTATCTCTTGCTGGCTCAGCCACTGGTGTACAACTGTTTGACATCTACACCTTTGTGCACAAATGGATCCAAAATTTTCTTTTAATATTCGCTTGGATGTGGGTGTTGCTGGCTAGGATAGCATTTGCTGCCCATCCATGGAGCTTTGTCTGTAGCCATTTTGTGCTACAGGATAGTGCTAAGATGCATTTACTGCCCATGCAGAGAGAATGTCAAACACCTGACAGTTAACACTAGGAACATTTATGCAGAAATTAATAGTGGTAAGCCTGTTTCACCTGTGCCAGCAAAGTGCCCTGAATAAGTTTTTTTTTTTCTTCTTTCCCTCGTAGGAGGGTGAGGACATGGATGTTGGGCACCCTTCCACCCATATGAGCTCTTTCTGCTTTGTTATGGAGCTGTTGTCTCCTGTGATAAGGAAAAGGTGCGGAATGGGTGGGATAACAGTCAGTGGCAATGGTTGTTAGTGCTGGTGCATGTGGAGGAAAGGTGGTGAGATGTACAGAGGGACTGAGGAGGCAGCACAGAGAGCATAGAGGATTATTGGTGTGCGAGGTAAGGATGGGTAAAAGCAAGTGAGGAAAGGTGCTGCACACAATGGTGAAGGTGGTAAAGCATGAGTTTTGGTGGGAGTGGGTGTTGTATCAGAGATAGAGTGAGTTTGAGGTAACAGAGAAGTGTGACACTTACTCTGGCAGAGCGGAGAAGTTCATTGACCTTCTTTCTGCATTGTTTCGCCATTCCTCTGCAACCTGGAGTGACACTAATTTGAGTGCGGACCCCAGAACAGACTGGCAGAGTCTGGTAGTATAGCTTCCTTTGCTGGTCCTCCAGGAAGAGGACATCTTTCCTTTGCAACAGCCCATCCTCCAGGACCTCCAAGTCCTTGTTGTAGAAATGCAGTGCAATCTTCCCATTCTCCAACATGTTCCAACTCTGTCAGCCAATGAACCAGTCAGCTTTAGCATGCTAGTGCTTGTCCAGGTGCACAGTGGCTTTTTAAAGATAGTGCAGGTGCGAAAGATCCACTCTTGCTAGGCCTCATGGCAAATAACTTGACGCAACTCAAACTTGGCCAAATAAACATAAGATTCAGCCCCTTGTTTCTGTATTGAGGGACTGTAGAATTTGGCCGAAGAGTAAAGAGACATACTCGGTAAAGGTTGCAAATACAGATTTTTAGTTTGACATTTCATAGAATCATGCAGTACTGAAGAGGCTTATTACAACATTTCAAGTGTTCATCCAAGTACTTTTTGAAAGTTATGAAGTTTCCTGCCTCAACTACCCTCCCAGATGGTGCATTGCAGATTCCCACTACCTTCTGGGTGAAAAAATGTTTCCTTAAATTCCCTCTAAACCTCCTGTCTTTCATCCTAAAATTACACCCCCTCATTATTGACTCTTCAACTAAGAGGAACAGCTGTTTCGTACCCACTGTCTCCAAGCCCCTCAAAATTATACATCTCATTAAGGTCCCATTCAGCCTCCTCTGCTCTAAAGAACTTATTCACCTCTAAACTGCACCATCCCAGGCAACAGGTGTATCTCCTGAGCACGACTAATCCATCTATATTCTCCTGTAGCATAAGACCTTCTTCCGCACTATCAACTAGTTCGACATTCTTTGTGTCAAACTTACTTATCAACCCCCTACAATTTCTTCTAAATTGATTATATGTAATCACAAACAGTAAGGGGCCCAGCACTGCCCCTGAGGTATGCCACTGGAGACCAGCCTCCAGTAATACAATCAACCTCCTCATACTAGCCTCTGCCCATTATCTTATAGTCATTTGTTCACTTACTGAACCCTCTTTGATATCATTTTAAACTTACGAATAAAAATGCTTCATTAATCTTCATCAAATCTTCATTAATTTACAGGTTTATATCTCCTGCTGGGAAGGAGGCTTATGTCATTTCATTGTACATAGATAACCCACTGCTGATTGGTGGAAAAAAGTTTGATTTACGCTTGTATGTATTGGTGACCTCCTATCGACCATTAAAATGTTATATGTAAGTGAAAATGTTCAATTTCATTACTTCTGTCTCTATCAATTGGAGGGATCTTAAATATAAAATTCTACATTTAAGCATTATGCTTGTACGTCTTTTCTTCAAAATACACTTCTACAAAATTTAGAGCAGTACTTGAATGATGTGTAGAATTATAGTATTATTTTTTAGGATGATACATTGATGAAAAACAATGTTTATCTCACCTTTTCACTTTACAATGTGATATAGTAACATCATTAGCAGAAAGTGCATTTGACGAAGCTAGATTCATTTTTCTTTGATCTGGATACTAGAGATTTAAAATAGAGATCTTAGGCATGGAGATCAGCATGCAGAGATATTCCATCTTTGCACAGCTTTATCTTTATTTTGACTTTTTTAGGCTTTCTGAAAACATATTTAAAAATAATTAAAAATGAAACGCACCTATATTTGACATCAGCAATTATAAAGCTCACCAACAGTCTCATCTGGCAAATCATCCAGTGGCCTAAGCTGACATGCAGTAAAGTGAAATATATGACTATCTTAAAACTGGAGATGATATTTGAAATGGCTATAAGCATATACTTCAATTTAACTTTCTGTTTAATCATGACAACAAAGTGAGAGTGAGTGCTTAAAGAATATTGAAGAGAAATCATGAATGGTTTGGTTAGAACAGTCCTTTGGGTCTAGGAATTGAGAAGTCATTTTGAGGTTGTACAGGACATTGGTGAGACCTCTTCTGGAATACTGTGTCCGGTTCTGGTCATCCAATTATAGGAAGGATATTATTAAGCCGAAGACGGTTCAGAAGAGACTTACCAGGATGTTGCTGAGTATGGAAGGCTTGAGTTATAAAGAAAGGCTGGATAGGCTGGGACCTTTTTAACTGGAGCGTAAGAGGTCGAGAGGCAACCTTATAGAAGTTTATAAAATAATGAGAGGTATAGATAGAGTTAATGATAATTGTCTTTTCCCTAGGATGGGGGATTTCAAAACTAGGGGGCACATTTTTAAGGTGCGAGAAGAGAGACATGAGAGTCAAATATTTTACACAGGGTAGTTCACGTGTGGAATGAACTTCCTGAGGAAGTGGTGGATGTAGGTACAAATCTGACGTTTAAAAGTCATTTAGATAAATACGTGAATAGGAAAGGTTTGGAGGGATGTATGCCAGGAGGAGGCATGTGGGACTAGTTCAGTTTGTGATTATGTTTGGCATAGACTTATTTGGCATTGACTATTTGGACCAAAGCGTCTGTTTCTGTGCTGTATGATGCAAATCAATTTCAGACACAAATCAACATTAGAATGAAACAGGCAGGGTGGAAATTTTAATGTCCTTTTGTGTTGATCCATCCTTGAAGGAAATTATGAATTTCCCAGATGCTTTGAATGTCCACTTTAATCAGTGCTCACTTGAGACTTGGTACTTTTTATAATTCAAACAGCAAAAAGCAAATGATTTGCAGCAACCTTTCTAATATTTATTTATCATCAGTTTTTTTTTAAAGTATTGACCAAAAGTTCTTAGAGGGAACACTGGCAGCCACCTTCCTCTAAAAGCCACTATTGTTGAGGACATCCAACACCAGATCAGATGTGTCACATTGGCTTTCTACAGACTGTGGCAGCTTGTGACTGACAACAAAGACCTTTGCAAGTTAACACAAGTCTTGGTGCACAGACCAGTTGTCACCACCACTCTCCTCTACAACAGTCAGACATGGACTGCATACCAGAGACACTTAACAGTCTTAGAGAAATTTCATCAGCAGCGTCTGCAATCCTGAAGATTCAATTAAAGGACTGTAAAACAAACTCTAATGTCCTTGAAGCCACTTGCACAAGCGTTTGGACAAAATCAGCTCTGACATAATTACATTGCCCAGATGGTCATAAAGTGTCACCCTCTCCAGGTCCTGATTTCTCAGCATTCAAATGGCCAGAGGCCCAGGGGAGGACAAAGGAAATGCCAAGAAGATACTCTCCTTGAAACATTGCCACATTGACATTAATGCCTGGGAGGTAAAGGTAAAGTTGCCATAGTCCCACTGGACCATAAGGAGAGAGGTTATTAGAGAGAGGTCACTAGGAGTGGTTTAACCTGAGGGTCACCATGGCTGTGACAAGAGGAGAGATTGAGAAGGAGAGTCCTTCATGGTAACCCAAACTGGTTTATGAATTGAGGTAACTTGAGCAACCCCCCCCCTCCCCTCTACTGCCAACAAAAGTTCACTGAAATCTCTTAAAATGGCAACAACTCTGTCCATCAAGCTGTATCATGCTTTTGAGTCCAAATGGCTTAATGGTGAGACAGGGCAATGGCAGAGAAAGCAAATAAAGAGAAATAAATTCTGTGTTCCAGATCCTGGGCATCATAAGATATCCCTCAGTATGTGCCCAAAGATCTACAAGTTGTAATGCAGCCTCTTCAGTCACTACTCATTACATGGCAAAAATCTGTGACCCTGAGTAGATGTTATCCTCAAACTGTGGGACAGCTGATGACAACACTTGCATTAGAGCCAGTTTAAAGAAGGTTGATACATTATAAATAAGGGGTGTCTCATTTCAAACAGACAAGGATGAATTTCTTCTCTCAGAAGGTTGTCAATCTTTGGAATTCTCTTCCACATAGAACAGTGGAGGTTGGGTGATTAGTATGTTCAAGGCTGAATTCGACAGAGTTTTGATTGACAAAGGAGTTCAAATAGAGAGTAAAGGGGAGTTAGGCTTCAGTTAGGTCATCCATCATCTTATTAAACAGAGCAACAGCTTGGTGAGCTGAATGACCTATTCTTGCTTCTCTCTCTTATGTTCACATAAATCCAGTCTATTTTCTTGTTCCTGTACGGTGGTCTGTACAATTTTGGAAACTACTTAAAAAATGATAAATTGGAAATAGACACAGTTCAAAAGAGATTCAGTAAGCTGATTTCTGAGATGAAGGAATTGATTTATCAAGAATGGCTAAACAGGTTAGGTCTTTATTCATTAAACTTTAGAAGAATGAGGGGTGATTATATAGAAATATACAAGATTTTGAGGTTGCTAAACATGATAGATGTTGAGAAGAGGTTTCCACTAGTGGGGGAGTCTTAAACTAGGGAATATTGTTTCAGAATAACACTCAATAGAAATTGGGGCAGAAAATGTCTGGAATTCTCTGCCCCATAAAGTGGTAGAGGCTATATCATCAAAAGTATATAAACGGGAGATAGAAAGAGTTTTGAAATAAATAGGGATTTGAAGGCTATGAGGAGTTGACACAAAAAAGTCATCGAGGTCTTGGGCAGATCAGCCCTGATCTTATTGAAAGTGGGTCAAGCCTGATGGGCTGAATGGCTTTCTACTGCTCTAGTTGCTTATGTTCTTCTGTTCTCCTGTTTTAATTTTTTATGCTTTGCAATAGATGTTTCGTTGCACCTTTTGGAAAGTTTTTTTTTACACTCCTAGCTTGTAAGCTTTTGGGAAGCCAGAATGATGAATTGTGGCATTTCATAGGTCAGCGTTATATAGTTTTCTAATGGACACAGCAGATTGTTTGTAGAACCATCTGCAAATAATATTTCCAATATAAAATCAACTAAGTGTAGTAAAGAGATTAAGCACATTGTTTCATATGTGAAATAGGAGAGAATTTCAACTAATTCATAGATCATTAGAGTTTGCTGTGTTACAAAATGTGCTGAATGGTTAAAACAAGTGGGAAATTGATGTTTATTGATGTAATGAAATATTAATCAAAGAGTTTGTGATCTGCAAAATTTAACTAAAATTGTATTACCTATGCCACACATTGTTAAAAGTAACTTGCATGTCAGATAATGCAGTAGATGGTATTCAGCGAGATTGGTGAAATCACTGTATGGATAATGTGTTAGTTTTACCAATAACATTGACCATGGTAATTTACTGCATGCTACTGAAATCTGACAATGGAAATTTAGTTAACAGTGAATTCTCTTGCAGGCCAAGTATGGAAACACATTGTTTATTTCCTTTACATTGTAGGTATCGACTAGGATTTTGTCGTTTTTGTACAATGAAATATACTCCGAGCACCAGTGAATTAGATAACATGTTTGTGCATCTTACAAATGTATCTGTGCAGAAACATGGGGTAAGTTGACTAGATCCTGCATTTTGGATTATTAATTAGCCCATGCGATAAGATAGGAGCATGACAAATAGGAGCAGCAGTAAGCTATGACGTTTTTTTGCCCCTGCTTCACCATTCAATAAGGTAATAGCTGATATTCTACTCCAACTTCACTTTCCTCACTATCCTGAACATACCCAACAACTGAGAATGCACTGACCCCTCGGGTTGGGAATTGCAAAGATTCACAACAGTTTTAAAAAATAAATTTCTGTTCATCCCATTCGAAAATGGCCAACCCTTATTTCTAAGATTATACTACATAATTTTAAACTCTTAGGCCAGTGGTAACATGTTCCCATGATCTATCCTGTCAAGTTCAAATTTTCAATGTTTCAATTTTCCCCATTCAGAGATCCACTCAATCTTTCCATTATAAGACAATTCCTCTCAACCCAGGAATAAGTCTAACAAACCAGTATTAAGTTCTCTCTAAGGCAAGTATATCTTTCCAATCTAAGATCACTGACATTTCCCAATCTCTTGACATTTTTAAAAAGCATTCTGTTTTTCTACTTCTCGTTTGAAATTAGATAACTTCACACATCTCCACATTATATTCCACCTCGTCCAATCATGTCATCTGTCTAATTTGAATTAGAGCCTTTTCAATTTCTCCTCAAAGCTTACTTCCCATATAATTTTTAGTTGGGTTCATTATATTCTAATTCTTCATCTACATCGTTTATTTTAGACATTAGATTTTATATTGAATTGACTATTGGCTGGAGGCAAAAGATCCCATTGCCTCACCTTGAAAAAGAGCAGGCAAGTTAATCCTTGTGTTCTGGCCAATATTTATCCCTGTAGCAAAATCACAAACCCAGATTATGTTGCCATTTTCACGTTTGTGGGTGTTTGGTGTGCTCAAATTCATTTTCATGTTTCTTAAATTACAGCAGTGAATACACCTCAAAAGTACATATTTGACTGTAAAACACTTCGAGAAAGATTTCCCTCTGTGCTATTAATAAAACTGTTCAGTTGCAAATGCTTTGTGCAATCGCGTTGTTCCTTTAGCTTTAACATCTTTTCTTTTCTCCCACAATTGCCTTACTCATTAAAACTTTACTCACTCCGGTGAGTCTCTGTTCCTCCTTGATCTATTCTGCTTATTTGTAATTTGTCAAGGCTGGTTATTTTTCTCACAGGCAGTTCTCTTTAAGAACACGGGAACTGTACCTGAATCAAACAGCAAAATTCGCAAAGTACACTTAAGTGATTATCTGTCTCCTTCATAGGAAAAGTCTCATAATTTCGCTTAAAAGAGACAACAAGGTGTGGAGCTGGATGAACACAGCTGGCCAAGCAGCATCATAGGAGCAGGAATGCTTGACGTTTCGGGCCTAGACCCTTCATCAGAAATGGGGGAGGGGAAGAGGGTTCTGAAATAAATAGGGAGGGGGGGAGGCGGATAGAAGATGGATAGAGGAGAGGATAGGTGGGGAGGAGGCAGACAAGTCAAAGAGGCAGGGATGGAGCCAGTAAAGGTAAGTGTAGATGGGGGGGTAGGGAGGAGATAGGTCAGTCCAGGAAGGACGGATAGGTCAAGGGGGTAGGATGAGGTTAGTAGATAGGAGATGCGGGTAGGGCTTGAGGTGGGAGGAGGGGATAAGTGAGAGGAAGAACAGGTTAGGGAGGCGGGGATGAGCTGGCTGGTTTTGGGATGCGGTTGGGGGAGGGGAGATTTTGAAACTTGTGAAATCCACATTGATGCCATTGGGCTGCAGGGTTCCCAGGCTGAATATGATTTGCTGTTCCTGCAGCCTTCGGGTGGCATCATTGTGGCATTGCAGGAGGCCCAGGATGGACATGTCGTCTGAGGAATGGGAGGGGGAGTTGAAATGGTTCGCGACTGGGAGATGCAGGTGTTTGTTGCGAACTGAGCGCAGGTGTTCTGCAAAGCGGTCCCCAAGCCTCCGCTTGGTTTCCCCGATGTAGAGGAGGCCACAACGGGTACAGCGGATGCAGTATATCACATTGGCAGATGTGCAGGTGAACATCTGCTTGATGTGGAAAGTCTTCTTGTGGCCTGGGATTGGGGTGAGGGAGGAGGTGTGGGGGCAGGTGCAGCACTTCCTGCGGTTGCAGGGAAAAGTGCCGGGTGTGGTGAGGCTGGAGGGGAGTGTGGAGCGGACAAGGGTGTCACGGAGAGAGTGGTCCCTCCGGAAAGCAGACAAGGGTGGGGAGGGAAAAATGTCTTTGGTGATGGGGTCGGATTGCAGATGGTGGAAGTGTCGGAGGATGATGCGTTGGATCTGGAGGTTGGTGGGGTGGTACGTGAGGATGAGGGGGATTCTTTTTCAGTTGTTATTGCGGGGACGGAGTGTGAGGGATGAGTTGCGGGAAATGCGGGAGACACGTTCGAGGGCGTTCTCGACCACTGTGGGGGGGGAGGTTGCGGTCCTTGAAGAATGAGGACATCTGAGATGTACGGGAGTGGAATGCCTCATCCTGGGAGCAGATGCGGCGGTGGCGAAGGAATTGTGAATAGGGGATGGCATTTTTGCAGGATCTCTCATAATTTCGCTTACTGTTTTTGAAGTCACCCTTTCCTGTATCCACCTAGTCAGCCAGTTGAGATAGATATACATTGTGGTCAATGGTTAAGTTTGCAAATGATAGCTGGTTTAACTGTGCTGTGTTGCAGGTTTGCATGCTGCTCATTTATTTCTGGAACCATTGTTCAAATGATTTGACAAGTGTCCTGTTCCTTCTAGCTGTTGAGAAAGTTGTTTGTGAACGAAATGTAGGCAGTTTTAACCCACAGGAATAGCCCACAAAACAAGTTTATCGATCCTAATGTCCTTTCTTTGTCCCGAAAACAAAACTTGTTTTGCGTTCAGCAGCAAATCAACACTCTTTTAAGATAACCCTTAAGAAAGCAAGTGCAAAGTGTAAATATTCACATTGGTACATTAGAATTTTTTTTAGGCAACTGAAAGTGTGGACTAACCTCATTTTCATCCGCACAAAACTGAAGACAACAGGAGAAAAGTGGATGGAACAAACCCTGCATTAAACTGCTGTAATTATAAATCTTATTTTTCCTCAAAGCAGGGAGTTACTTGCAGAATTGTGGGAATAAATAAATAACCTGCACTTGCATCAAGCTTCAAAATAATCAGAATTTACAAAGCTGACAAACACTTGAATACATGTTACCTACCTTTCTATCACAGAAAAATGTATGCCTTTTCTTTCCCACAGTTTTTAATTGTGCTTTCTAATAGTGGACTAGCTTCAGTGGGATTTCCTTAACACCTCAACCCATTGTCCATACCTCATGTTGATTGGTTATTTATCTGTGGAGGACATAATAACCTACCCGATTGCTGTCCTTACCAGACATACATAAGTCATTAGTTTTCTGTCCGGAGTGGGAGCATTTATTTGAGATAGCAAGCATGGGGCTGGATGAACACAGCAGGTCAAGCAGCATCATAGGAGCAGGAAAACTTGACATTTTGGGCCTAGACCCTTCACAGAAATTTCTGATGAAGGGTCTAGGCCCGAAACGTCAAGTTTTCCTGCTCCTATGATGCTGCTTGACCTGCTGTGTTCATCCAGCCCCATGCTTGTTATCTCGGATTCTCCAGCATCTGCAGTACCTTTTATCTCTGGGAGCATTTATTTATTTGTTTACATATTTAGAAGCGCTCTTGCACACAACTGAATGATCCCACAACCCTGCCCCCAATCACCATATCATGTGCAGTAGTTTTTCATTTATTAACCACCACCAGTAAATTACCTGTGTTTTCCAATTGAGTAATGTACATGTAGAGCTTATTAACGGCAATGCAGACCACCAAAAGTGAGAGAGAGGGAAGGAGCTAAATCAAAATGGAATTGGAAGGGGGCAGCAGGCTGTCCATTCCTCCTTTAAATCGTGTGGACACAATTATATAATCATTGTTCTCTTTCTAGGGTGACTACAATCCTATCCATGGTGGGAAATGGTCAGTAAGCAACCTGCGACTGTATCTGGAAAGTACACAGGGGAAGGATGTGACTGATAAACTCTTTGATGATATTCACTGGATAGTCGTTCACTCACTGAAGGCTGTGGCAGTAAGTGTGTCAAGCAAAGGGTTCTTTCAAAAGAATTGCTATTTGTTATCATTTGTCTTTCTATTCATACTTTTCCCTTGCATCTGGACATTTTCTGTGCAAAGAGCTGGGAAAAAATTAAATCCTTGGTAAAGGAGAAGTCAGTTTGAATAGGTACACATATATTTGTTGTTTGCTTGCTGTGTTTGAAGAGTTCTTTCATGTTAATTTGAGATGGATACAATGTGAGTGTAACTGCTTTTTCCAATTAAGTGAGTGATTTTTCCCTGAGTTTTCAAGTATAGTCCTAAATAGTGAAAGTAGATCCACTGTGTTGGTACTTTTCCATGGTAGTCGCATTGCTGTTTTGTGCAAGCACGGCCACTTCACTTCCTCTGCAAATGGCTAGGCTCTGACATATTTGAAGAACCTCTCAAAAACTGATTGTTCACCAAATAATAATTTGTGAAAAACCACCACAAATGACTTTCTTATGGTCACCTTTCTCAAAGA
This sequence comes from Ginglymostoma cirratum, assembly GCA_024137785.1. Classification (NCBI taxonomy): domain Eukaryota; kingdom Metazoa; phylum Chordata; class Chondrichthyes; order Orectolobiformes; family Ginglymostomatidae; genus Ginglymostoma; species Ginglymostoma cirratum. Next base: position 7,902,452 of record JAHRHZ010000271.1, read on the forward strand.
AAATATTGTGTAGTTTTTTTTAAAATGCCTTTTAATTGTGATCAGATGTAGCTGATGCTGCTTTCAGCTCCTCCTGCCAGGAGATCTGCTGTCATGCTATGTCATGCTTGAGCCATCCTCTCTCATCCCTTGTGACTCATCTATAACATCCATCATCCAACTACACCTGGCTTGTCCTCTTCTTCTGACACTTGCCACTTTGCCCTGTAGATGGGATTTCAATAGATTCCCAGCTCTGATCAAATGGCCAAAACACCTGACATTTTCTTTTCTGGATGTGACTTTGTAGAGTTCTTTTTGGATTTTGCAATTTCAAGCAATACTTCATTTGTCTTATGGAGTATAAAATAAATTTTTAGCATACATTGTAGTGTACACATTTCAAAGTCCTCTTTCTTTTTTGTTATTGTCCAGATTTCTAACACACAGGATAGAATGTAACATCTTATGAGTGTTCTTCTTTGTTACAAGCTTGAATCTTCCTGTTGACAGATCATTCATCTTTATGAAATCACTTCTAGCCATCTGATCTTAGCATTGTATATTCTATCTTCTGTTCTCGTTTGTCTAAAGTATACAAGCTTATCACTTGTTCTGGAATGACACCATCCATTTAAATCTTCATTCTAGTTTCATATGTATTCCTTCTAATTACCATTGTTTTTGTCTTCCTGGTGTTCCTACTCGATCCATACTCTAAAAAGTAGGATTTTACTTGCTCTACAGTTTTCTGTAGGGGGTTCTTCTGATTCTGTAGGTAGCACTGTTTGTCAATGTACCACAAGTTTATTTAGCAATGATACAGTTTGAGGTATAGGAAGAAGTATGCTATATCTAAAAATAAAATAATCCTACAGAAAGAACCTTTTGCTATTGCCTTGATTATTGAATTTAGTCTATTTTGTTCAACATTGTGTTACTGTGCATTCCAAGATGGCAGAGATGTGGGAAGTCAGGAACAAAATAAAATGATGAGAAGGTGTTGGTTTTATAAAATGAACATAAATCTTAATTTTTAATGATATAATGCATGCAAAATGTAATTTCTCTGTGTGGCACTGGGATTATTATGTGAAAGGCTGCAATGCTCCTCTGGAACTGATGCCCAACTGGTGACAGATGGAGATGTAAAGAAATGGTGAATGAGTGATTTTAATTAGCTTTCTAATTGGAAACAGTTTAGAAATTGGAGATTGAAGGAGATCATGTAAAACACTTCAGTATTAATTTGTGGATGGGATAAAGTAAATTATTTGCGGCTGGTTTGGCTCAGTTTAATGGCACTGCTTATCTCTGTCTCTGAGGCAAAAGGGTGTAAGTTCAAGCCCAGTATGAATTTGAGAGCACAACCCCAGCTGATGTTTCAGTGTAGTATTGAAAGTGTGCTGTGTTATTGCATGTGTTTTTTTTTGGATAAAGTATTAAACAATCTGCCATTCCAGGTGGCCATAAATAATCTCTCAGTAAAATGAAGGTGCACAGGGAGCTCGAGTGACCTGGCCTATATTCTTCACTTAGCCAACAGCACAAAATTCATAAAGAAACAGAACACATAAAAAAAAATTGTTATTTTGCTGATTGTGACTTTGCTGTGTGAAATTTGATTGCTGCATTTAATTACATTGCAACAACGGTTACACTTTAAAATCACGTATTCACTGTAAAGTGCTTTGGGATACCGAGAACATGATAAGGTGTGTTAGAAATGCTGCTTCTTTCTGTACCCTGCAAGCAATAATTCGTTTTTCATTACAGAGCCCTGAAAAATATCTTAATACTGTTGAAATATATATACTATATATATTATATATATTTCAACTTTAATATAATGCTTTAATATAGTGCTTAATATAGTGCTTTAATATAATATAGATTAGCTTTTCAACTTGTTTGTCTGTGGTCCATTTGTAAGAATACAAAGCCTGAGGAGTTAGAAACGAAGTATAAATTCATAGTCATATTAAGTTGTGTAACTCTCAGATTCTAGTGTTCCTACATTTATAATTCATCCACTATTTACGAAATAATCTTTTCCTGCCACTAGGATTGCAAAATTCAAACAAAGGGAAAACAACAATTAAGTGAGAACAGGACTAAATTTCCTGGACTTGAAAGACAGATTTTCCAGGGCTCTGAACAATGCAAGAGCTTTAAGTGTATTCTTGTATGTGGGAGCTATCTGTGCACAAATAAACTTTCACATTTAATATGTTACACTTCAAAAATAATTCACTGTCAAGCATGTTGAAGACCCTGGTCCTGAAAAGTGCAATTAAGATTGCTTTTTTTCTTTCACGTTATTACATCTGGAACATGGTTATAAGCTGCCCTGCTTTTTTTAATGGAAGACTGTTGTATTATGTGTATTTTAATTCTGTAACTATGTATTTGCACCAAACAAAGCCACTGGCTGTGTTAGTCCAGCCTATTATGAATTTGTTTGATACTGACTTACAGCCCCCTCTTTGTGTCAACTGCTGAACAAGAAAAACAAGCTTGTCTGGCCACATGAATGGAACTGTAAGCTCAGGTGATTTCCTTAAAAGAAGAGCTTTGATGATAAAGAACATTATTTGCATTATTATGTCCAAGGCTATCATACCCTTTGTGTTTGAATCATTGTCTTACATTTGATTTTTACAATTTTTTAATATCTGAACGATGTTGCAATATTTTATTAAGTGGTTGTTTGACAAAATTTCTCATGTACAAATTTTTTTTGGTGTTTTCACAGCCTGTTATGATTAATGATCGACACTGCTTTGAATGTTATGGTTATGACATCATCATTGATGACAAACTGAAGCCATGGCTCATTGAGGTAATGACTGAATATGATTTCTAACAAAAAATTAAAACAATTTTGCACCTCAATTTTTACTTACTGACTTCATTTAGGTGAATGCATCCCCTTCTCTTTCTTCTACCACTGCCAATGACCGTATTCTGAAATACAACCTCATCAATGACACCTTAAACATTGTTGTACCAAATGGAGAGATGCCCGACTGCAAATGGAGCAGGTGCCCTCCAAAGGAAGCACTTGGACACTATGATCTCTTGTAAGTTTTGCCCTTTAGCAAATTGTTATGTCTTCCTATTTTCTTTTGTTCATCCTTAACACTATTTCAGCTAATAGCAGTACGTCAACACTTGGTTCTGATAGTTCTTTAGCATTTCAGCCAGTCACAAGGCACAGTTACAGAGGAAGAAGGACGTAAGGATTCAGTTTACTTGAAAATAAAGGTTTTCACAAACACGAACTTGTCCCAAATTAGTACATTGGCACCCTCGGCCTACATAAAAAGTTAATCCTACACACTCACTACCCACCCCAGGCTGGCAACATATTCCATCAGGTTAAGAGTTTGACTATCATCTCTCTGTTAAATATTTCCAACTTAAATATTTCCCTGCTCCTATCATCCATTTTCTTCCTTCAGAGTACCCAACTCTGTTCCACTGGTCTCTCCTTCAAAGATTTAATTGTTTATTGCCTTTCCAATCTCCTGAAAAGCTTTTCAATTGAATCTCAGCCCTATTTTCCTCACAAGGTTCTTCCATTGGGTTACTCTTTGTTCCATGATTATAACTATCATTTAAATATCCCTTATTTCTTTCTTCTGGCTTCTGCAACTTCCTTTTCTCAGTCAACTTCACATTGCACAATTCCCTAGCATTGTTTGCACCATTACGAGAGACCTCAGCGCTTGCGAAGAAATTGCTGTGATCATCTGTTTGAGCTAATTTTAGATGTACACCACAGAGCTTGTAGAGTCTGAATAATGCTATTTAATGAGAAACTTTATTTCAAATTTTAGAAGAGAGCTTTTGGATAGTTCTTGGCCTGAGAAGTGGTGTTGCTCCTCCTCTTTCCTCAGATATGATGAAGAGCTGGCTCAAAATGAGGGTGTGGAATGTGAGGGGAAGCCTCGTATGGGGCCTTCTCTCAACAAAGGCAGTCGATTGAAGGATACCAGAAAGCCGTTTTCAACATGGAAATAAAATCGGTTTGATATTATATCACTAAATAGATGCCTAGCACTAGAAATGTTACACAGACCAGTGTTTATTAAAACCATTCGAATTGCAGTATTAAAGCTGCTTAATTTTTTGGAGGCTATTTCTGGACTAAGTTGACATGTTTTTAATACAAACTGATACAACTGATAAATCTGGACTTGCATTATAGTATTGCAAACTATTTTCACTGAATTCAAGGGACCATCAGTTTGATTGACCTTGCAGTTACTGTGCAAAAATTACCAAATTATTGGTTGGCAAGAGGAGGAAGATGTAGATTTACTAATTATACCATCCCATATCATGTTCAGATCTTCACATGGTATAAAACTATAATTACGTTTGTTTTATGGGGTATGTATTCCCACTGCGAAAATGGTCAATTAGAGCCCACATTGGTGCAGATGCCCAAAGACGTCAGTCACCTGTGACCTGACCTGTACGACCAGTATGCTTTTGCACGTCTGCAGTTGACTTCATAGTTTCAGTGCGTAGAGTCACCTTCCACATGTGTACGAGTCAACAGCCCCCTCCCCACATCTCTGCACACTCCTCCTCTGTAGATATTTGAAATGTTCAGGAATAGTCCTGAGATCAAGGGCAAAAGCAGAGCCTGCTCCAGCCTTCCTGTCAACATCAGCCAAAATCCAAAACACCCAGTCTAACCCCATTTTCCTTTTTTTTTGTTTTGAGAGATGTCAGTATTTTTGTTCTGCACCATAATTCAGTTGTTTCCATTGCTTGTCAGTGATGTAGAACTGCAACACTGTATTTCTGCTCATGAGCACTCACTGACCTTCTGCTTTAAAATGTCTATGACCGCTGAAATAAAAGCCATGGGAGACAGGATGCCTGCACGAAGCCGCGGGTTAACACGCATAACTGGATGCTAAGTAGTTGAATAAGGGCATATTGAAAAACCATTCAAGTGTCAACTAGCTAGTGAGGTAGTGTATTTTTAATTTGATTGTGATGTGGCCACCATTCAGCCAAAGATCTATTTAAGCAGGAATCAAGCTTTGTAATGGTATTGTATGCTGTTTAGTTTGTGCAGGGCAGCTGCACCCATGCTCTCTATAGTACATTTGTAACCACCTGGAAATACTAGCAGGCAGTGCTGTTTGTACTTACACTTGTATGATTTTTTTGCTTTTATGGAGATACCCAAGGTAAAGTTACAAGTACCAAATTGTATTTAATGGTTTTGGCATTTGAGATGTATGCTGTTCTGATATCAGCTGTAATATTCAAAGTTGTTGAGGAATTTTGTTTGCTACAGAAATCGCACTGGCGTTTATTTATTTATTTATTTTCACCTCGAATATACCTCATTATATTTAACTTTATGGCTGATGTTTTTCATACCTATCCACATAATCTAATAAAGACAAACCACTGTTATTTTACCAACTTGCAAGGTTTCTGGGATTGCTTCATCATTGTTTAATATAGCAGTACTAGGCTTGCCATCTACAGAAATGACAGTGTCAGCAACCACATTACTTCCTATTCTCATATTTCCCTCCAATACAATTTCCATATGAGGTCTTGGAGTAGATCTGTAGCTTGGGTTGTGGGCGTGGAGGTTGGTTGGTTTGCCGAGCTGGTTTGTTGTTCCACAGACATTTCGTTACCATGCTGGGTAACACCATCAGTGCAGCCTCCGATGAACCGTCGGTATGTTTTCCCGCCTGGTTTTTAAACTCTGGGGTCCGTTGAGATGGATTGCCTCACTTCCAGTTTTCCTTCGTAGTGGAATGTATATGGGGTTGATTTCAATGTGTTTATTAATAGCATGCTTCGTGGAGTGCCATGCTTCCAGGAATTCTCGTGCTTGTCTCTGCCTAGCCTGTCCCAGGATCTTGGTGTTGTCCCAGTTGAAGTCATGGTTCTCCTTGTCCATGTGGATTGAGATGAGTGAGTATTGGTTGTGTCTTTTTATAGCCAGTTGGTGTTTACGTACTCTTGTTGGTTTCCTTCCTGTTTCTAACAAACCAGCTCAGCGAGTCAACTAACCTCTATTTCCATATGAATTCTTACAAAGGGCAATTCAAGTATAAGTAGGTTCCTCTGCTCCCCCAACTAATACAGAAATACTTAAATCAATTACAACTCCCTACCCAGAACTTCACTTGAGATGGTTTGTAGAAATCACATCAAGCATTCATTTGACAAATTCTTAGGAATGGCAGCTGGCCAATCTGTCACACGGACAAATATCTTGATACAAAGTGAGTGAATGAAGCCTGATCAACCTAGCAAAGTGTAGGAGGTACATGGATGTGTTTGCATTGTTTAGGAATTTAAGTAAAACTTAGCCCCTTGGATCTGTACTAGTGTACCATTTACAAAATGGATATGAAAACAGGCATAAAAGGAATTTTATTCATTATGACCACATTTTTGTTTGGAGAATGCTACTGTTTAGTTAACTTATGGCAAATCTTTGGTTCCAAAGTAGCAATAACATAATGCTCACTTTTTGACACAATTGAAAAAGTTTCAATTTCTTTTCTTAATCCTCTCTCATATCATTAGCAGCACTTTCATTCCTTTGCGGTGGGGTGTTTAAAATTACATTTTACTCCAAATAAGGTAATCCACAAAATGTTATTGCTTTAATGTGCTATGCTTTTGTATTTAGTTGAGAATTTTTAAAATTTAAGTTGCGTCCATTTTATGCTGCCACAATTTAAAAACCCGTGCTTCTTCACATCAAGCTCCATGTTGGTAGAACTGGGATGGAATTGAGAAATAAAAAAGGGATGATCATATTTCTCTCCTCACCTACCATGCCACCACCGCCCCCCCAAAAAAAGTCAGTGGGAAATTGTGACATAGAACATAGAACAATACAGCGCAGAACAGGCCCTTCGGCCCTCGATGTTGCGCCGACCTGTGAACTAATCTAAGCCCATCCCCCTACACTATCCCATCATCATCCATATGCTTATGGAAGTACTGTTTAAATGCCCCTAATGTGGCTGAGTTAACTACATTGGCAGGCAGGGCATTCCACGCCCTTACCACTCTGAGTAAAGAACCTGCCTCTGACATCTGTCTTAAATCTATCACCCCTCAATTTGCAGCTATGCCCCCTCGTACTAGCCGACGTCATCATCCTAGGAAAAAGAATCTCACTGTCCACCCTATCTAATCCTCTGATCATTTTGTAGGTCTCTATTAAATCCCCTCTTAGCCTTCTTCTCTCCAATGAGAACAGACCCAAGTCCCTCAGTCTTTCCTCAGAAGACATTTGTAAGGAGAGCTTTCTATGGTTAGGTGGATTGGGCAAACTAAAGTACTTAGTGTCCAGGGATGTGCAGGCTAGGCACATTAGCCATAGGAAATGAGTTATAAAGATAGGTAGGAGGGTGGGTCTTGGTGGGATGCTTTTCGGAGGGCTGAACAGCCTGTATCCACACTGAAGGGATTCTACAATAAGAATGATAGGGTTGTAATGGTAGGGGATTTTAACTTTCCAAACATAGACTGGGACTGCCATGGTGTTAAGGGTTTGGACAGAGAGGAATTTAAATGTGTACAAGAAAATTTTCTTATTCAGTACATGACTGTACCACTAGAGAAAGAGCAAAAGTTGATCTTCTCTTAGGAAAATAAGACAGGGCAAGTGACAGAGATGTCAGTGGGGGAGCACTTTGGTGCTAGTGATCAAATTTTAAAGTAGTTATGAAAAAGATTCAAAAGTTCAAGTTCTAAAATGAAGTAAGGCCAATTTTAACAGTATTAGGCAAGAACTTTCAAAAGTTGATTGGGAGGAGCTATTCGCAGGTAAAGTGACGTTTGCAAAGTGGGAGGTCTTCAAAAATGAGATAACAAGAGTCCAGAGGTAGTGTGTTGGTGTGAAAGGCAAGGCTGGTAGATGTACAGAATGCTGGATGACTTAAGAAACTGAGGCTGTGGTCAAGAAAGAGGAAGCATATGGCAGATATAGACAGCTGAGTATAACGGCAGTAGAAGTACACAAGGGAAATCAGGAGGGCAAAAAGAAGACATGAGATAACTTTAGCAAATAGGGTTAAAGAGTACCCACAGAGATTCTACAAATACATCAAGGGCTAAACAGCAACTGTGGAGACAATAGGGCCCCTTAAAGATCAAAAAGGCAGTCTAATATGTGAAACCACAGGAGATTGGTGAGATACTAAACAAGTATTTCACGTATTTACTGTGGAGAAGGACAAACTACAGAACATGGAGAAATAAGTAGTGATATCTTGAACTGACCATATTAAAGAGGTAGTGGTGCTGGATGTCTTAAACACAAAAGTGGATGAATCCCCAGGACCTGATCAGGTGCAGGAAGCGGAGGCTTGGGGACCGCTTTGCAGAACACCTGCGCTCAGTTCGCAACAAACAACTGCACCTCCCAGTCGCGAACCATTTCAACTCCCCCTCCCATTCCTCAGATGACATGTCCATCCTTGGCCTCCTACAATGCCACAGTGATGCCACCCGAAGGCTGCAGGAACAGCAAATCATATTCAGCCTGGGAACCCTGCAGCCCAATGGCATCAATGTGGATTTCACAAGCTTCAAAATCTCCTCTCCCCCAACCACATCCCAAAACCAGCCCAGCTCATCTCCACCTCCCTAACCTGTTTTTCCTCTCACCCCAAGCCACACCCCCATCTCCTATCTACTAACATCATCCCGCCCCCTTGACCTGTCCGTCCTCCCTGGACTGACCTATCTCCTCCCTACCCCCCTACCTACACTCACCTTTACTGGCTCCATCCCCGCCTCTTCGACTTGTCTGCCTCCTCTCCACCTATCCTCTCCTCTATCCATCCTCTATCCGCCTCCCCCTCTCTCCCTATTTATTTCAGAACCCTCTTCCCCTCCCCCATTTCTGATGAAGGGTTTAGGCCCGAAACGTCAAGTTTTCCTGCTCCTATGATGCTGCCTGACCTGCTGTGTTCATCCAGCCCCATGCTTGTTATCTCGGATTCTCCAGCATCTGCAGTACCTTTTATCTCAGGTGCAGGAAGTGATTGCTGGGCCCCTTGCTGAGATATTCATATCATCAATAGCCAAGGGTGAGGTGCAGGAAGACTGCAGGGTGGCTAAAGTGGTGCTATTATTTGAGAAAAGTGGTAAGGAAAAGCGAGGGAACTAAAGACCAGTGAGTCTGACGGCGGTGGTTGTTAATTGTTGGAGGGGATTCAGAGGTACAGGATTTATATGTATTTGGAAAGGCAAGGACTGATTGGGGAATAGTCAAACATGGCTTTGTGTGTGGGAAATAGTGTGTCACTAACTTGATTGAGTTTTTTGAAGATGTGGCAAAGAAGATTGAGGGCAGAGCAATGGGCATTGTCTATAATCAACTTCAGTGAGGTTCTGCATGGTAGAAGGATTCACAAAGTTGGATCACATGGAATACACTGAGAACTAGCCACTTGGGTACAAAATTTCACTTGAAGGTAGGAAACGGAGGGTGGTGGTGGTGGGGGTGGGGGGTTGCTTTTTGGATTGGGGTCCTGTGACCAGCTGTGTCACAAAGATCAGTGCTGGGTCCACTGCTGCTTGTCATTTATATAAATGATTTAGATGTGAATGTAGAAGGTATGGTTATTAAGTTTGCAGATGACACCAAAAGTGGTGGTGTAGTGGACAGTGAACAAGGTTACCTCAGTACAACCAAAGGGCTGAGGAGTGGCAGATGGAATTTATATAAATCAAGTTTGCATTTCAGGAAAGCAAGTCAGGGCAGGACTTATACACTTAGTGGTAGGATCCTGGGGTGTGTGGCCAACCAGAGACCTTGGGTGCAGTTTTCATAGTTCCTTGAAGATTGAGTCACAGGTAGACAGGGTGGTAAAGGTGGCATTTGGTACACTTGTCTTCATTGGTCAGTGCATGGAGTAGAGGAATTGGGAGGTCATGTTGCAGCTGTACAGGACATTGATTAGGCGACTTTTGGAATATTGCGATCAAGTGTAGTCTCCCTGTTATAGGAAAGAGGTTGTTAAACTTGAAAGGGTTTAGAAAAGATTTACAAGGATGTTTCCAGGTTTGGAAGGTTTAAGCTATGAGAGGCTGAATAGACCAAAGCTATTTTCCCTGGATCATCAGAGGTTGAGGGGGGAACCTTAGAGGTTTATAAAGTCATGAGGGGCACGGATAGGGTGACTAGCCATGGTCTTCTTTCCAGGCGAGGCAAGTCCAAAACTAGAGGGCATAGGTTTAAGCTGAGAGAGGTAAAATATAAAAGGGACCTGACAGGCCAAATATTACTTCATAACCTCACATGTTCAATTGTACATGCCAGCATAAGGACTTTGGTTATAGTTTCCCTAATTTTAGTTTAGTTTAAAGTTGAATAATTTGCTGCCCCAAGTATGTAGACTAAAGTGCGACAGCACTTCATGATGCAGTTCTAAAAAATAATGCCTGCATCTAAAGGCAAATATTCAAGGTCAGGATTTGCCTATACAAAAGCGGTAATTCCTTACAGCAACTCTAATAAAATAATCTGTTCTCATTTTTCCAGGCTAAAGATGTTCCCTTTTACCACATAGCCTTTTGCTTTCCGTCTCTTTCACATGCTATTATTCCAATCTATATTTGACTGTTTTATTTCCAACTGTTTTAGATTAAACCAAGCAATCTGATGTAACAAAAGACTAACCTGTCATTTTGTAGCCAGGTCTCCGCTCTAATGCTTCAGGATTGACTCAGTGACAATGAAGGAACATGGAAATATTTCCAAGTCAGGATGGCATGTGATAGTGTTCCCATTCCAGAATACTTGTTCAAATTTTTCTTAGCCTTACCAAGAAAAACAACTTTGCTTAAATGAAATGAAAATATTTGAGTAAGATGAATGATTACTCTGCTTCCATAGTTTGTTTTTCAAGTGACTTTATTTTACACAGCAAGTTGTACACATTTATTGGGGTTGTCCACGACCACGGCCAAATCCGCCTCTCTGTAAAACAAATGGGACAATAATCAATTTGTAAAAGTCTGAACCACCTCACCAGTACAGCTTAGGAAAACATTGTCATGATTCACTGGATCGGTTCAGAAAGTACAAAACAAAAACATATCTGCTAACTCCCCATCTAGTACAGGAATAACAGTTTACTTGTAAGCAACACATTTTACAGGCATTGGGTGGTTTGTGATACTATCAATGGATGCACAAAGGAAGAGCAACAACTGGGCCAGCCCCTGCCTGCTCTGCCATTCACTAAGACCATCTTTGATCTGTATGTTTTGAAACCCACATGCCCATCTACCCCCAGTAACAGTCGATTCCCCCAGCAAGAATCAATCCACTTATCTTAAAAATATTCATGACACTGCTTTCTTAGGCACAGATTCTAAAGGCATACAACCCTCAAACAGAAAAAAAATCTCAAATCCTGAAAGGATGAGCCCTAATTTTGATATGCTACCTCTAGTTCTGAACTCGAGAGGAAATATTCTTTTCATATTCCTCCTTGTCAAGGCATTATACACGTCAAACAAGGCACCCCTCACTGCAACACAAATGAGCCCAGGGTGTACAATTTATCATGACAGATACACAATTCCTGATAAAACAACCCATTCAATGCAGGTGGGACTAGCAATCTGGGCCAGGAGAATGCTGAGGGACAGGGTCCCAACAAAGCATCTAAAATGGAGTTTAAATCCAATTAATACTCAAATTGAAAACTAGTCGTCAGTAATGGTAACCAGTAAATTATCACTGGTATTTAAAAAAAAAAAACGCTGCTGGTTCATTATTGTTCTTTAGAGTAAGAAATCTGCTGTTCTTACTGATCTGACCTACATGTGACTCCAGATCCACAGTGTAGTTGACTCTTAACTGCCTGGAAAGTCAGTCAGTTAAAGGACAATTATGGGTGGGAAACAAATGGCACATTCCGTGAAGTACAAGGGATAAAATCATTTTGCACTTCAATTAGCCAAATGATTTTGAAATGCAACTAGAAGTGTGTAATTTATTTTTAAACAATGCAAAGAATGTTGTAGAACTCGAAAGAGTTCAGAAAAGATTTACAAGGATGTTGCTAGGATTGGAGCGTTTCAGCCATAGAGCCTGAATAGGCTGAGGTTATCTTCCCTGGAGCATCGGAGGCTTAGGTGACCTTGGTTTATAAAATCATGAAGGGCATGGATAGGGCGAATAGCCAGGTCTTTTCCCTAGGGTAGGGGAATCCAAAACTAGACGGCATGGTTTAAGGTGAGGCGGGAAAGACATAAAAGGGATGTAAGAGGCAACCTTTACACACAGAGGGTCATGCATGTGTGGAATGAGCTGCCACAGGACATGATGGAAGCTGGAACAATAATAACATTTAAAAGGCATCTGGATGGGTACACAAAGAGGAAGGGTTAAGAAGAATATGGACCAAATGGGACTAGATTTATTTAGGATATCTGGTCAGTATGGACAAGTTAGGCCAAAGGGTCTGTTTCTGTGCTGTACATCTGACTTAACTAACAGCATTATAATGGACAGTCCCTTTGACTTATTCAATGCTTTGGAACTGGCATAAGTTATTTTCCTTACTTCAGCCACTGGATCAACAAATTTCAAATGATTTTGCACTCTCACCCCCACTTTAGAAAGAAGGCAATACTTACAAACTGGAATTCTGTGGCTGCACCAGCACCAGCTTCAGCCTTTTTGTCTGCACCAACTGTAAAAACAATTAAAAGGTATCTATAACTCTTTCCGACTGGGATAGATCCAAACCTTTCCTATTCCTGGTATCTATCCAAATGTCTTTTACATGTTGTAATTGTACCCACATCCACCACTTCCTCAAGACCCCTATACCCTGTGCCAATAGTAACTTGACACAGCAGCCCGGAATAACAAGCATGGGGCTGGATGAACACAGCAGGTCAAGCAGCATCATAGGAGCAGGAAAACTTGATGTTTCGGGCCTAAACCCTTCATCCAGCCCCATGCTTGTTAGCCCTATGATGCTGCTTGACCTGCTGTGTTCATCCAGCCCCATGCTTGTTATCTCGGATTCTCCAGCACCTTTTATCTCTGACACAGCAGCCCGGAACTCAGTTTCTGAAATAAACTCACCTCTAAGCTAAGGTGGCACCCGATGATTCAGGGCAAAGGGCTGACCCAAGTGGGTAAAGAGAGATGGATATACTTGATTTAAAATAAGGATGGGGACCCAAATGCTCTGCAATCCCTATAGCTACTTTTTGACCAAGGGCAGGTATTCTTTCAATCATCCAACAAACCTTGGGACCTGGTTGCGTACCCCTCCCAGTCCAGCTTGTAATTTAAGATGCTCCACTTTTCAGTTAAGCTGCTACTTAATGGAGGACAGTTCTTCAACAATCATGTGACTCCATGGAGAGTTCTTTATGTGATTTAATATTCAAGTGCAGAGTATCACACTAACAGAACACACAAGTTTAGGTTACATATTTCCTGATACTTGCAAACAATTCAGTGTCACACAAAATATGCAGAATATAGCCACAACCATATTCAAAGCCAGACTCCCAATTTCAACAGACAACAATTACCTCAGATTAATGGCCAGAAAAGGACCAAACAAAACTGCAACACTCCAACAAACTGCACCTCTATCAGTAAAAATTGAAAAGAGTGACAAGTAAGCCTAGGCTATCTCAGAGCTTATCTACAACAGGTGGATCAAGAAAGGCTACAGACAACATTGACAATGGTATGAAAATGAAATCGCTTCATTTCTTCAGGAAGAAGGAAAGCCATAAAGAAGCATTCGTATCAAGACTACAAAATTTCATTGCTTGCCAAAGCCAACAGAGACATAAGTAACATCTGGTCAAATCTTAAGCTAAATAACCAGCACCCCTCAACCCATAGAAAATGCCAGATCAGGCAAGGAGCTGATCGAAGACCCATACATGACATAAGATCCAAAAGAAACATTGTCATTACCCACTTTCACCCTACATCTATCCTTTTCAAATATTTAGAAAATGCAGACAAACTAAAGCACAGAAAAAGGTCACTGTGCCCATGTTTCCACTGGCTGAAAAACGAGCAACCCAGCCTGATTCCATGTCCACTTATAGGACTTCAGGTGCATATCTAGGCATCTTACAAGGAAGATATTCACATTCTAAAAGCAGTGAAGACAAGACAGTCTGACCCCAAGATAAGGAGGGGGCCTCAGTTTGATAAAAGGAGACATCTTAAGGTTTGACTGTATTAGCAGAATGGTTTTACTTTTCTGCAAATGCATTTTAACTTCAAAGATGATTTTATAGACCTTTCAGCAGTTTAATTAGAATATGTTTCTTACATGCTACGGACGGAGAAGCTCGGAATCCTACAAATTGGGAATCGATGCTGGAACAATTGTTCATTTTAAAATTGTGACTGTTAGGTTCTTGCTAACTGAAGGCATCAAGGGACATGGGCAAAGATGGATTCCGTGCAGAAAGGCTGCAGATTAGATACTAGTATGGCAAATAAGATTAAGGGGCTGAGACATCTAATTGTGTTACAAGCCAGTGAAGTTTAATTCATTCAACTACTGGAATCCACACTTGTACCGTCATTAATCTACGTAACTACCTAGTGTTCCCAATTGTGGTTCAGTTGGAACTACATGCGTTAATACTCAATAGTCTGGCCTCACTCTAAAAGTCCTCAATAGCTGCTGTATTGGACTGATATACAGAACTTCCCATCACCTTGATGAGTAAAGGCAACATCCAGCACGTTATTACTTAGCCACAAAGAACAATAAGGTTCAACATCCACCCCATTCAAATACTGGCATTAAAATCCTATGGCAACTGCCTATGATTCATACCCTAGTACCAAAGTTACCACCACAAGTCAAGGTGAGAAAAATTATTTGAAGGTATAATTCATGCAAAACATCACTCCACACACAGACTTGTATTTAAAATCCAAGGTCGTCACAGACAAAGCCCAAGATGACAGTGCAGGAACTTCCACCTGATGAGAAAGTTTATAATTAAATGCAGACCGCGTGACCACTTTGCAGAACATGCCCACAAGAATGACCTGATCTTCCAGTTGCTTGCTATTTCAATTAACCACCTCGCTCCAGTGCGAATGTTTCCATTCTGGGTCTGCTGCTGTGTTCCAATGAAGCTCAATGCAAGCTAGAGGAACAACTCTATACAGATTTTCACAACTTCAGAGCATTACTTCTGCTCTCCAACTTCTTATTTTTCCTTTACCTTTGTTAGCACTACCTTTAGCTCTGGGACACCCTCACCATCTGTTCCACTCCTGCCTACTCCACCATCAACAGCATTAAAACACTATTCTCCAGCCTTTTTAGTTCTGAAGAATATAATCGGGACCAAAAACGTTAACTGCGTTTCTCTCTCCACAGATACTGCCAAACCTACTGAGTTTCTCCAGCACTACTACTTTTTATTTCAGATTTCCAGCTTCTGAAGTGATTTCGCTTTTATTAAAGAAATTATACATCCCAGTCCTTGTTTCCACTCTAAGATATTTCTAAACTTGTGCTAGAATCAAATAAAGAATTTTACAAGGATTGCTAAGGTTTGAATTCAGGCCCATATGGTAAAAGTGTGCAAGGAAAATTCAAGAATTCTTTAAATAGAGCAAATCCAATACATTATCTGGGCTAAATCTATTACTTCTCAAACTGACCAGTTAAATGCAAACAAACAATTTAAAAAGAAGATCAGTAGACTTCTGTTACTACTGGCTGCGTTTTTAAAAACAAAGTAAACAGCTACTCAAGTTCCACATTGTGGACAGAGGAGAAAAGCCTTTTGGAGGTTCTGGAGGGGGAAGAAAAAACTCAAGTTTCTTTGAGCTGTGTCCAATTTGTTGCATTATCAATGAATTATAAACTTGGATGCAGAATCAAGTTAGATATGATCCATTCAACTCTTGGCTAATGATCAATACTTACGGGGAGCAGCCCGCCTGTAAGTGTCTCTGTCAGCTTCACCGCGAAGACGAGCTGGACGGTCCTCACCCAGACCTGCAAATTTTCCATAATGTTAACAGATACTATATTTGAAGGGTAAAAGATCAGAATTAACTTCAATTTATACACCATTTTAAACAAGGTGCTTCAGAAACAGTAAAGCTAATTGTAAATGTTTGTAATGTGGGTTAATACCCTCGTATACCCATTGAAACCCTAAACAGCAATGAAAAAACTGGCAGCATTATCTATTTTAGTGCCATTGGTTGGCTTATTAAGATGCCAAGATGACTTTTTTTAAAAAAAAAAAAGTCTTGCCCTTACCCCAAAAGTTAAGCACCATCTAAAGGACAGTGCAACACCTCTGAATAAATGCCAGCATTAATTACACGCTAAGATTGATTCTACGGAACCCAAATCTTTGAAAATAACACAACGAGAGTTCAACCATTCGGCCAAGATTGATGTTAAAATAAGAGCAGAACAAAAAGTAGATCTTAGCTTGAGGCCAACTAACAGCAAAGCTATTCCACTGTAATTGGGGTGGCTATAGTCCCAAGCGTCTTGAGGATTTTCACAGCAAATTCTACCTAACCACCACAAAAAGGGTAGGTAACAGATACTATTTGAATTTTGCCATTCTTCTATCAGAGCTTGATGCGAGAACACTTTGGTAAGTCGCAATTTTTAAATTTAAGAACTTTAATAAATGCAATCTAATTTTAGACATCTACAATATTTGGTAAAGGCTGAAAAATCATTTCTTGACATACACTGGTCAACTGGGCTTTTTCTGTATCACGTTGTGTCTCACTAACATGACTGCGTTTTTTTGAAGTAGTAATGAAGAGCAGCAGACAAATTCTGTGTGGACTTCGGTAAAGTGTTCAACAAGGTTCTGCATGGTAGTCTGGTTAACAAGGTTAGATCGCATGGAATACAGGGAGAATTAGCCATGTAGATACAGAAGTGGCTTGATGGTAGGAGACAGAGGGTTGCTTTGCAAACTGGAGGCCTGTGGCTAGCTGTTTGCAACGAGGATCAGTGCTGGGTCCACTGCTTTTCATCATTTATATAAACGATTTGGATGTGAACGTAGGAGGTATCGTTTGTAAGTGTGCAGATGACACCAAAACTAGTGGTGTTGTTGACAGCAAAAGGTGGCTACCTCAGAGTACAGAGTACAACAGGATCTTGATCAGATAGGCCGATGGGTGGCAGATGGAATTTAATTTCAATAAATGTGAGGTGCTGCATTTTGGCAAGGCAAACCATGGCAGGACTTATACACTTAATGATGAGGTCTTAGACAGTGTTGCTGAAAGCGACCTTGGAGTGCAGGCTCATAGTTCCCAAAAGTGGATTCCCAGGTAGATAGGATCCTGAGAAGCCAATTGACGTGCTTGCCTTTATTAGTCAGTGCATAGAGTATAGGAGTTGGGAAGTCATGTTGTGGCTGTACAGGACATGAGTTCAGCCAATTTCTGAATACAACGTGCAATTCTGGTCTCCCTATTTGTGAAACTTGAAAGGATTCAGAAAAAGATTTACAAGGATGTTGCCAGGGTTGGAGGGTTTCAGCCATAGGGGAGATGCTGGGGCTATTTTCCCCTGGAGCGTCAGAGGCTGAGGGGTGACCTTATAGAGGTTTATAAAATCATGAGGGGCATGGATAGGGCAAATTAGCCAAGGTCTTTTCCCCAGGGCGAGGGAATCCAAAACTAGAAGGCATATGTTTAAGGTGAGAGGGGAAGGATTTAAAAGGAACCCAAGGGGCAACTTTTTCATGCAGGTGATGCATGTATGGAATAAGCTGCAAGAGGAAGTGGTGGAGGGTGGTCTAATTACAACATTTAAAAGGCACCTGGATGGGTATATGAATAGGAAGGGTCCAAGAGGGATGAGCCAAATGGGAGTAGATTAATTTAGGATATCTGATCAGCATGGACAAGTTGGACTGAAGGGTCTGTTGTATGCTGTACAGCTCTACAACTATATTTGCGACTAAGGTTCAAAAGGTACATCACAATTAATTAATTCGAGATGTCCGAATCCAGACAGGCTTGACTCAGACCGACAGAATCTTGGTATAAAACTGGATTTTAAAAACTACAGCACCCCAAGGAAGTTGCTTTTTACCGCATTTAAACTTTAAACACAGTGCCTTGCTACCGTTTAAGAAATGTGCAAAAGAACTTAATGTACTCTGAATTTGTTTGAAAATGCAGCAACCTCACGGGTAAAGTTTTGTTTGACAAACAGACTGGCCTATGACAGACAAAAGTAAGCTTGGTGGTACCACCACCAAACTGGGTCGCAACTTACGGATAAAACATTGGCAAAATAAAGTGAGCACCATGTACAGCCAATAACAGTCTCATTTAAGTGATCGAAGAATTTTTATGATGTATGGAATACAAAGTGTCAATTGCTACACACTATTGATCACAACAAGCTTCAAGTTATCTGTTGACTTATTTCATGCACAGTATACCTTGTGACCAGAACAGCCTAGATCTCTATTAACCGATTTTCACCAATTCTCTGAACTGGCTGCTTTGATGTGGATAAAGTACTGGAGTCCAATTTCTCTACTTGCGGAGAAGCAGCCAAAAGAGTAGAATACACCAACATCAATAGGTGAGCTGTACTGCTTCTGTATTTATAAGGCATCATGGCACACAGCCTGAATGCAACGTATTCCCTCCAAAGCTCAAGGAGTTCTCAATATTATTGCTGAAGAACACAGCTGTGCAGACACTTGGCCAGTATCACCAGAACAGAGAGCTACTCCAGTTGATTACACAGCAACGTTCCATAAAGCTTCCCAATTATTCAGGATACTGAGGCATTAGGAGAGCAGGCTATTCAGCCCCTCAATTTTATCTCATCATTCATGGCTAATGCTAGCACAACATCATCTATTCACCTTGATTCCATAAGCCTTGATACCCTTGTCTACTAATCTTAGTTTTAACATTAACCTGAGCAGCAAACTTTGAGGACAGAGTATTTGCATTCTCAGTGTACAGAAGTGGGCATTAAAATTAAATCTAGGCCATTCTGGACAAATGCAAGTTACAAATATAATTCATAACCATTTCTACTTATGTAGTGACAATATACTTATTTTGCTTTGGATGAATGCACCACAACAGTGAGAAACTGGTTTTCAGCAATATATATATAGGAATCTTGTGGCATATACACACAGAAGTCCTAAAGTGTCCACACTGAACCTCCAAAGAGTGTCCCACCAAAACCGACACCATTTCTGTAAGCTTGCATTTCCCCAAAGCTAGTTCACCTAGCCTACACATCCCTGGACACTGGGCAATTTAGCATAGCCAGTCCACCTAACCTGCAGTGAGCCATTATGCGACCCCAATTTCTGCACACGTAACTCTTGCCTTTTCAGCTGGAAATAGACATTACCCCTTACTACACATCAATCTTTCCACAGCAAAGTGTACAAAAATTTATACCGATCTTAGCTGTTGCAGCCTTGAAGGTGACAATACTAATGCCTAGTCTTGGCTATTTTTTTCTCTATTTTCTTTTTCCCAGTACATTATCTTTGCAGTGAGCCCAGGTAAATATATTCATCAGCCCCATTTATTCTCAATGTAAAAAGACTTGACAAGACAGAATGTCCAGAAAAAGATTCCAGAACCACTTTGTACATTTATTTTTCAAAGTAGTCAGTTAATGTTAGCCACACACAACAAAAAAAAGTTACAAGAAGTGCTGTATTTCAATATTTATTGAATCTAAGCTTTTGTCAAGCTTGTCTAATGTTAACAACTGCAGGATTAATTAAATAGAAAGTGTATTACCTTTAGGCCTTGGCCTGGCAGTCTCAGGACGAGTCTGGCGACGTAGAGTAGCAGGAACAATTTCAGGAGGAAGGTGAAGGTAGTCACGTAGGTACTGGATGCCCTCGTTTGTCAGATACCAGTAGAAATGTCGCCAAGCAAACTGCTCCTTTACATAACCACGAGATTTCAAAGACTAAAATCAAGAAGAAACAACTTAGTGTTAGGGTGTTTTCATTTTTTTTAGTATATTTGATATACAATTTGTCTTTCAAATTGAATCCTTCATGCTTAAAATACAATATCTGAGATTCTGAACTACTAACTGGAGTAAAGCAAACTTAGAGACAAATATGCAGCTTTCAGGGTAGAGTGAGTATCTATCTATTTGTTCTAATATCCAAAAAATGTCTTCCATTGTCACCACTACAGCCCTCAAGTTACTGATCCATATACTGCAATGAATTGCTCTGTAAGCAGGCTTTTCAGATTGACGAGGTTTTTCATTCATTCACAGGATCTGGGGCATCACTGGCAATGTCAGAATTTGTTGCCCAACCTGAAGTGTCCTTGAGGTGGTCGTGGTAAGGCATCTCCTTGAGCCATTGTCATCTGCCTGGTGTGGGTGAGTCCACAGTTCTGTTAAAAGGGGAGTTCTGGATTTCGATTCAGTGACAGTGAACGAACAACGGTACAGTTCCAAGTCAGGAGATGGCGTGTGGCTTGGAAGAAAAGTTGCAGATGGATTTGTTCCCATGCATCTGCTGTCTTTATCCTTCTAAATGTTAGAA
This sequence comes from Ginglymostoma cirratum, assembly GCA_024137785.1. NCBI lineage: Eukaryota > Metazoa > Chordata > Chondrichthyes > Orectolobiformes > Ginglymostomatidae > Ginglymostoma > Ginglymostoma cirratum. Next base: position 7,923,029 of record JAHRHZ010000271.1, read on the forward strand.
GTGGTGGATTTAGAACATATTGTCAAAAAAGGCTTAATGAGTTGCTACAGTACATCTTTTATGTGGTAAAGACTGCTGTCTCTGTGCATTACTAGTGGAGAAAGAGAATGTTCAAGTGAGTGGGTGAAATACCAATCAAGCAGACCCTTATCTTGGATGGCTCGAGCTTCTTCAGTATTGCAACAAGTACTTGTACCTCACAGATGATCCATTGACTTTTGGGAGTCAGGTGGTGTGTTACTACGACAGAATTAATAGCCTGACCTGTTCTGGCAGCCACGATATTTATTTGGCTGGTCTAGTTGCTGCTGGTTAACAGCAACCCCCAACAGGCTTACACTGGAGGATTCAGCAATGGTAAAGCTACTGGAAAGACAGGAAATGGTTGAATTCTGTCTTGTTGGAAATGGTCATCATCTGGCAGTTGTGTGGCACAAACATCACTTGCCATTTATTCGTCAAAATCTAGTATAGTCCAGCTCTTGCTGCATACATGGGTACAGACTGCTTCAGTATTTTAACAGTTGCATAGAATACTGCACAATCAGCAAATATCCCCACTTCTGACCAGAGGATGAGGCAGCTGAAAATGGTTGGCTTTAAAATACTACCTTGAAGAACACTTACAACTACGTCCAGGGACTTTGATACACGGCCTCCAATAACCACAATCATCATCATCTATGTATCCGACTCCAAACCCCTACCATCCCAAAATTCCTGTTTAGCAAGGGCTCCTCAATGCCACTTGGTCAAATATTGCACTGATACCAAGGGCAGTCAATCATACCTCACCTCTTAAATTCAGCTCTTTTGTCAATGCTTGGATTACGGTTATAATGAGATCAGGAGCTGAATGACCCTGGTGGAGCCCAAACCGAGAACCAGAAAGTAAGTTACTGCTGTGTAACTGAGATAAAAGGTACTGCTTATGCTGGAGAATCCGAGATAACAAGCGTGGGGCTGGATGAACACAGCATCAGAAATTTCTGATGAAGGGTCTAGGCCCGAAACGTCAAGTTTTCCTGCTCCTATGATGCTGCTTGACCTGCTGTGTTCATCCAGCCCCACGCTTGTTACTGCTGTGTAACTGCTGCTTGTCGACTACACCATCTACCCCTTTGAAGTTTGAGAGCAGCCAGACAGGTGATAATCAGCTAGGATGACTGATTCTACCCAGGCAATTTTACACATACTAGGTAATCGGTAGCTCTGTCCCTTTACTGGAACAGCCATGCTGAAGGCAGTTAGCTTGAGCACGTCCTTAGTATTATTGCCAGAATGCTGTCAGGGCCCAAAGCCTTTGTAGCGTGCAGTGCTTTCAGCTCCTTCCTGATATCATAAAAAGTGAACCAAATTGGCTGAAGACTCACATCAGTGATGTCAGGGATTTCAGGAAGTTGGATCACCCCTTAGGACTTCTGACCGAAGCGGTTTGTAAAAACGAGGCCTGTCTTTCGTTCTGATCGACGTCAATCCTCTACCTTTGTGATCTCCAGATCTATAACACTTTGAGACAACTGCAACTCTCTAATGCTGACCAATCTTACCACCTCTCCACCATTAGAGATCATGTATTCAGCTGCCAAGACCCTAAACTCTGAAATACCCTCCACACACCCAATACTGCTCACTTTCCTTTTTTAATATTCACCTTTAAACATTATCTCCCTGAACAAGTTTTTGGCCATCTGCCTTAACATCTCTTTCACTAAAAGTCAGTGTCAAATTTGTTTCATAACGTGTATACAAAGTTTCTTGGAAATAGATAGACTGTTTATAAATCATAGTTATTTAAATACGATACCTGCATGGCTTTCATTACATGCAGGTTTGGGACATTTTTGTCTGCCAGTTCTGGATGTTTTGGCATATGTACATCCTTCTTGGCTACCATTACCCCCTCCTTGAAGAGGAGCTCATAGATAGCAATACGATTCTTCTTAGGCATCAGCATCTGAAATAAAACAGAATAGGGGACTTCAACATGTGGAATTCCACAAGATCTAGTTTGATCATAACCTAATATTAGTGATTCTCTCCCAACATTAAATCTAATACATGTATATATTCACTATAACATTTATATTATATTTTTTGTCAAGTATAATCCAGAAGTACTTTGGCAGTATCTGTGGCCTGGCACACTCAGTCCCTCTTGTTTATAACCTCCATCCAACAGCCTATAAAACAATTCTGAAGTTTGTTTTAAGAAAATAAAATAGCAACAAGGGACTTATTACTAGTTATAAATTAAATCATTACTGGTTAGAGACGAGATTTACAAAATTCAGTGTCCTAGTTAGACTCCCTCCTCCCTGTCCCTTTCAAAATTCCACCATAAAGGTGTCGGTATTGTGAAGTGCCTCTTCAAAAGTTGTCTTTCTTCAACACCAACATGTCAATCTCTGTAGGAATGTCATCAGCAAAGGCAGCTAGAGACAACAGGAGGTAGGGCATATGCCGGGCTTCTGAGGGGCCAGCCCAGACCAGTAGCCTGGGTTCTGTATTGAACATGTGACTTCCCACGATTTGGTAGCCTCTCTGCCCAAAGGCCCAGTCCGGAGGCTCACATTAGAGGCACAACCTAAACTGCTGATGAAAACTGCTTTCAAACCAACATTTTCATAATGAAGATGAAACAAAGTAAATTAATCAAAGTAGATTGTTCTAATCTTTAGATGTATTTTTATTAGTTACATTTGAAGATAAAATACAATCCATTTTTGAAATATCACACTTAACAAGCTACTCAAGAGGCAACTTCAGAATGCGACTCCAAGCATACAACTTAGAAGTAGATCAGTCAGAACTCATCTTTGAAACAGCGGTACAAGAGGAACACTTTCACCCCCGTGAAACCAGAAAGCTTGCATAAAATATTAACTTAATATTAACTATAACGGCACAAAACAGACACCTTTAAAACTACACAACATCCTAGAGAAACAACTTCCTGTAACTTTTATTCAGTCAATTAACAGAGCCTGAGGCCTACCCTCTCTATATCACCGCAGCAGCAGCAACTGGGAGGTATTTTATAAACTATTCAATAAATACTCATGAAATTATAGAAATGAATGAGGGAATAAATACAGATGACGCGTGTAAACCACTATTGAGGTCTTGAAAGTTCACCCCAGCGGGATGTTAGAGATATTTAAGGATTTGGACAGCCCTTCTTTACATACCTTGAACTCTAATAATGGGGCTGAAGCCGGAAAAGAGCGAGCATGCGCACTCACTGCCTCTTCCTCCTTCGGCGAGGGTCCTTAATATTGCAATCTGCGCTAGCTGCCCTGACTTAAATAAATTCTCGAATAATTAGAAGGAATAGCTGAGTTTGATTTTTTTAAAAGAAAAATTAGATTTGACAAATGTAAATTGTATTTTATCCCGATAGGTATAAAAGATTGGGCGCGTTGGTCAACTGGGTCTCGAGGGGCAGCCGTTAGTAACGTTGGTTTAAAGGAGCGGTTGTGGATATGGCGGGAGGCGGTAAGGGTACTCTTGGTGTTTGCTTTTGCACAGGGGTACGGCTGAGTCGCGGTGTTGTGGCCAACATGGAGCCTTTTATCCCCACTTACAGTGCTTCATTTGGGCGCAGGGGTGGTGTTTCGGGCAGTCATGCCTGCTGGGAATTGTAGTTCTCGGTAGATGTTGTTGGAGCAGCACCAGGACAGTGAGTGGCGCTTAACAACAAAATCAGGCTGAGGATTTGTGAGATTCAGCGTGGGCTGAAATAGGAAGACGGAAACGTGGGCTCTAACAGGAAAATGCTGGGAATATTTATGCACAAATATAAGCTCAAATGGGAATATAGTGTGAAGATTTCTGCAAAATAGTAGGATGCTGGGAATATTTCTTCACAAATATAGGCTCAAATGGGAATTTTCTGGGAATCTAATTAAAATGTTGAAAATACATCAAGGACAGACTAATCTTTCCTGTTATCTGCTTTCAGAACTGGAATCTAATTATATAGAGCTGCAACCCCGCCCCCCCACCCTGCCAATCCAATGAATAATTCACATGAAGAAATTTGAAAGTCTGTGATTCATGTGGCTGATGCTGATATTTAATACTTTGTCCACTCAATTCTGCAATTATCTCCAATATCTGGACTTGGTTTCCTTGTATGTGCCACATTGAAATTTGTGCCTTTTATTTTAAAGGCCAACAGATTACTCTAAGCATCTCCCTGCCTGCCATATCTTGCCATTCAAATAACTGTTGAGATAAAAGTACTGAATTTGTTCACATTACCTAATTGGCTTATTTTCAGTAACAGTTGCAGCCATTTCTGATTATTTCATTGTGTCACTTTCTAACCTCAAACTCCTTTCAACATCCCAATCCTACCTTCTGTAGCTGCTCAAGAAAAATCTATCCCTTGATGCACTTGCACCCGTCCAGAATCCCAACTGTCTACCTTTTGGTGTCTGTAGCTATTGATTTATTCCTGCTCGACCTTTTGATGCTGTAGGCCATGAGGCGGAAGAGTGAGGCTTTGGGGGTGGCCTGTGACAAGTGGAAGGGAGGTAGGAATAATGAAGGGGAATTGGGTTTGGATAACTAATGTTAAATGAGCGGGAATGAAGATAATTGCCTCCAAAAACCAGAAAATATCTTGAGAAGAAATCTTGGGACAAGGCAGTAGAATTGTACCCTATTTTAATCCTCAATAAAACCTATTATTCTCTCACACCTGACTATTCTCCTGCTATGGCTGTCAACTTTGCTCCATTAAGAGATGCAGACTTCACAGAATATGGCAAACAACTTTTAACCATTCATAGGTAAAATGGCTGAAGGAATGAAGCACTGTTGTTTCTTATTAAAACTGCGCAGTGTTCTAGGATCTTTTTCAAACTACTACAAACTGCCTATTAAACTACTCTCCCCTGCATTCTTCATGCTGATCTCAAACAATAATTGCAGGAAGTTTATGGATTTGTTTATCACTATGATCTAGAATGCTAGGTAAGTACGATGCATATCATTCGGCTTAGTTGTCTGGAAAATCAAGACATCTAGTACACCATAAGCTGAACTGCATAGGTAGGTGTAAAACCATAAGAAATGGAGGATCAGGAGTAGGCTGTTCAGCTCCTCACACCTGCTGCGCAATTCAATAAGATCGTGGCTGATCTGACTCTTGTCATATCCAATTTCCTGCTAATTCCCCATAATCCTTGTGAAATAACTCCACAGAGGCTGCTATTCCCATCACCAAGTCACCCTTTATTTACACAAGCATAGTACTTGACACTGAGCCAGTCTCAGAGTGAGCAGAACTTCTGACATATCTGTCAGCCAGGGGTCCCTAATTGGACCAAGTTAACAGCCCCAGTCAGGAAACTCGTATTCTATGAATTCCACATGGCTGAACCCGTTAAAATCACGACACTATGATGCCCTTAGTGATCAAGAGTCTACCTATCAGAGCTTTAAATATTCTGTGAATTTTGCTGCAGGCAGCAGAGACTGCTGCATTCTCTGCAAGGAGAGGTGAATGCTGTGTAAACATTAGTGAACTACTCTAGTTCTGCTCTTGTGATGGAAAGATAATAATTGATGAGGTGACTAAAAATGAGTGGGCTGAGGACAGTGCTCACAGGAGTCCCTAGTGTCCTAGGCTGGGATGTTGGCCTCCAGTGATTACAACAATCTTTCTATATGCTGTGTGTAATTCCAATCACTGGCTAATTTCTGCTGATCCCTATTGACTTCAAATATTACCTGATTGTTGATGTCAGTCACTCTTCTCAGTATTGGACTTTTGTTCTTATGTCTGAGTTTGGACCAAGCTTTAATGAGCTTTGGAGCTGAGTGGTCTTTGGATCAATGCAACGCACTTCCACCTGTACGGTAACTTGACTTGGAACTTGGTGATAAATCTCTGCATATGTTAGGCATTTGGCTGACTACAAACAAAATCCCAAGCTGGAGAGAAAGACTTACTGATCACAGAATACCCAGCATTGAAGATACTAATAAAGTCCAAAATTTAAACTGCAGGATTTTGTTCTCTTGTCATAAGCTTGTGTTTCCAATTTGTTTTAGAATATGTGGCTAATTCCTGGCATTTCTCCAAAGAAAGCGTTTAAGTCTTAAAATCCTAGGCCTGTGATTCCTTAGTTTTCATTCCTTACGCTATTTACGGGGCAATTTTCTTACTTCTCTGCTGGTTCTGAAGGAATTCGCTCCTTATTGTTGTAAAGGTCTATATTGTGTTAAGAGCCCCCTTTATGTTGACTGAGTAACCGTTCATGTATGAGCCAATCGTATCACCGCTGAGTCTTCTTGACTTGCATATACACATGTTCAAAACAGTTGTTGAATAACAGTAAGGAATGTCAACTTGAGGCTATTGTCCTCTTCCTCAGACATTTGAAGAATAATTACAGTGTGGTCCTGGCTGAGCAACTCACTGCCTTGGACCTAATCATGTGAGTGTCCATACATTTAATAGTAGAACAGCATCAACAATAATTAAAATAATGCAACTCAATTTTTTAAAGTACAAATATAAACATTGCAAATTTGACTTACAGATTAACATATAACTAAATAAGAATAAATAAAAATAATAAAACCTAAGTGAAAAAGATGATTCAAAATGAATTTGCACAGAAGTGTTCTGTGTTGATCTACAAAATGGAGTTTCTTTAAGATTGGTTGAAATTATGTGATTGGGCAATATTGTAACGTATTACACTGAACGGATGATGTTAGAGGATGGGGGTGCATTTTAAAACCTGGAAATGCTCTATTTCTAATTGTTCATTTTTTTTTCTCCCACACTGTTTTAACTAAACCCTTGATACCTGTTTTATGCTAAATTGTGAGGGTAATACAATATTCATAGTTTTATGACGCTGCAGGTTGTGCTATTCCTGGGAACAGCCAACAGGAAGCACTACTGAACAGTGTGACATTCATCGATATTTCCTGACACAGGAAGATCTTTGTAATCTTGGTCTCTGAGTGCATCCTAGTCAGCAAAACATGATTATACTTTGAGGAAATAAGAAAAATTGTCAACACTGGAAATCTAAACTAAAAAGTGCTGAAAATGCAGTACTGGTGAGCCTATTGATTTAGTGCATTCAGTTAAAGGCTTTGGTAGAATCTGAAGTTTCCTACAAAATTGTTTCACAACCATTTGGGGTCATAACTGATGTGAGTTCTACAATTTGACAACTGCAATTGGTGAAGGAGATGGTGTAAAGAATCATGTGGGTTTGACATTTTTGTCTTGATTTTCCCTTCTAGAACCTGCCTAGAATTGATTGGGGTAATATGAGGACCATGGAACTTGAGTTTTGAAAATTTCCCTTCCATTTTTAGTCTACATCATCATTGAGCATTTTGGGCTATAGCCCTGCATGCACATCTTCTGACATCATTGGAGTCACAATTACAAAACCTAGGGGAAATTTGAATTTGTTATAAATAAAGAGATGCATTTAGATTTAATTTTCACCTGTTCTCACTGCTTACTGTCAGCAACAATTTATATTTTTAAGAATAAATATTTTAACCCTATGGCTATAGAAATATAGAATAGAAATGAACAAGTTTTCTTGTAAACATAAATCAAAACAGAGGATAGATATTTGTTTTCACAACCCCTAAACTATAAATACATTAAATACCCACAAACCAAAAACTTGGACACATATATGTACAAAAAAGGTTATGTATAGAGGTGTAATATGCATTTATAGACTCCTAACAGAGTAATAAGAAACAAGGCAGTGATTGGCCTTTATTTCAAAAGGAATGGAATATAAACATAAAGAGTTCTTACTAAAATTGTACAAGGTACTAGTCAGACCACACTTAGAATACTATGAACAGTTTTGGTCCCCTTTTCTAAGAAAAGTTAGACTAGCCTTGGAGACAGCCCAGAAAAGGTTCACTAAGTTGGGTACTAAAGGATTTTCTTATGAGGAGAGGTTGAGCACGTTGGACTTGTACTTATTAAAATTTCGAAGAAAGATGGGAGCTTATTGAAACATATAAGATTCTTAGGGGGCTTGACAGAGTAGATGCTAAGAGGTTGTTTCTCCTTGTGACAGAGTCGAGGAACTGAAGGCGTAATCTCAAAGAAAGAAGTCACCCACTAAAGGCAAAGATAAGAAGGAATTAAGTGAGGAATTGAAATTAGAAGGGAGTGAATCTGTGAAATTCTTTATTGCAGAGGATTGTAGAAGTTGTGTTGTTAAGTATATTGAAAGATGAAATAGACAGGTTTTTAACAGTAAGGAAATTGAGGATTATCTGGACCAGATGGACTACACCCCAAGGCTCTGAAGGAGATAGCTGAGAAGATTGTGGAGGCATAGGTGATGATCTTTCAGAATCACTGGAGTCCAGGAGGATCCCAGAGAACTTGAAAATGGCTAATGTAATACCTGTTTTAAAGAAGGGAAGGAAGCAGAAGACGGGAAATTATGGGCTGTTAGCCTGACCTCGGTCATTGGTAAGATTTTAGAGTCCATTTTTAAGGATGAGTTTGTGGAGTACGTGGAAGTGCATGGTAAAATAATGTGGAGTCAGCACAGCTACATCAAGGGGAGGTCATGCCTGACAAACTTCTTAGAATTCTTTTGAGGGGCTAATGGGCAAGTTAAATAAAGGGGAGTCAGTGGACATGATTTATTTGGACTTCCAGAAGGCCTTTGTCAAGGTGCCACATGGGAGGCTGCTACATAAGATAAGCCCATGTGTTAGGGCAAGGTACTCACATGGATAGAGCTTTGGCTGAGTGGCAGAAGGCAGAGAGTGGGGATAAAGAGGTCTTTTTCAGGATGGCAGTTGGTTACTAGTGGAGTTCTGCGGGGGTCAATGTTGGAACCACAAACATTCACATTATACATTAATGATCTGACTGAAAGAACTGAGTGCATTGTTGTTAAGTTTGCAGAAAGGTGGAGGGTCAGATAATGTTGAGGAGGCAGGAAGACAGCAGAAGGACTTAGACATGTTTGGAGAGTGGGCAAAGAAGTGTCAGATGGAATACAGTATGGGAAGGTGTGAGGTTATGCACTTTGATAAGAAGAATAAAGGCATAGGTTATTTTCTAAATGGGGAAAGGCTTTGGAAATCTGAAGTGCAATGGGACTTGGGAGTTCTAGTTCATAATTCTCCTAAGGTTAACATGCAGGTTCAGTTGGCGGTTAGGAAAGCAAGTGCAGTTTCAGTTTGAGAGGGCTAGAAGGCAAGAGCATGGATGCACTGCTGAAGGTGTATAAGGCTCTGGTCTAACAGTATTTGAAATATTGTGAACAGTTTTGGACCCTGCATCTAAGGAAGGATATGTTGGCATTCGACGGGGTCCAGAGTGGTTAGAGTCATAGAGTAATACAACATGGAAACAGGCCCTTCGACTCAAACTGGTCCATTCTGACCACGGTGCCCACCCAGCTAGTTCACTTACAGTCATAAAGTGATACAGCATTAAAACAGACAACAGGTTGAGGATTCTGTGCCTATACTCAGTGAACCTTAGAAGGATGAGGGGGAATCTCTTTGAGTCTTACAAAATACTGAGGGGCTTGGATAGAGTGGCCATGGAGAAGGTGTTTCCACTGGTAGGAGAGATGAGTACCCAAGGGTATAGCCTCAGAGTGGAGGCATGAATCTTTAGAACTAAGATCAGGAGGAATTTCTTCAACTAGACGGTGATGAATTTGTGGAACTCATTGCTGCAGAAGGCTGTTGAGATCAAGTCTTTGAGTGTCTTTAAGACCGGGATAGCGAGGTTCTTCATTAGTAAGGAGATCAAGGGTTGCGGGGAGAAAGCAGGAGAATGGGATTGAGAAACATATCAGCCATGATATGAACAAACTCAGTGGGCCAAATGGCCTAATTCTTCTCCTATGTTTTATGGTTATCGGGAAAGAGCAGGAAATCTTGAGGATTGTCAAATAACCATGATCTCATTGAGTGGCAGAGCAGGCTCGATGCATGAAATGGCCTACTTCTTCTACATCTTATTGTCTCACAGGTTTTTGAAGTGGAGGTTGAAAGCACCTGAAGGATTCCCTCTAGGTTGTTTGAATACAAATGGAGGATGGAGGTTTCTGGCTTTTTGAGACAAAATTAGGGTTGAGTTTCTGTCATGAAGAAACCTAATCTTGTTGATGAAATAAAATTTAGGCTGTTTTTCACTGCAGTTGATTCAGAGTAGAATTCTTTCTTTTTGACTGTGTGTAATCTTTCACTTTGAAGTAAAAACATAGAAAGCAGGAACAAGAGTTAGCCAGGCAGACCATCGAGTCTTTTACATTATTTAATATGATCTGGCTGATTCTGTATTTACGCAGTGTATGTGCTAGGTACTCATAGTCTTCCCGTGTCCTTTAGTGTCTTTCTAGTCTGTCTATTTCTTTCATAAATATATTTAGCGATTTAACCTCTACTGCTTTATGATGTCGAGAATTCCATAGGTTCACCATTCTCCGAGTGAAGAAATCTCTCGTCATCTCAGCCCTAGATGGCCTACATAAAATTCTGAAATCGTGGTCCTTGTCCTAGACATCGCAAAAAGTGGGAATAATACCCCTACCTCCAGTCACCCAGCCCTTTAAACATTTTAGTAAGATCACCTCTTAGTTTTATAAGCTTAAGAACTTTATGTGGTTGTAGTACATTATTCTTTCTTTGTTTCTTTCAATGCCGGTTTGTTAATTTGGACAAGATTAAGAATTACTGAGAGAGTTAAAGGTTGTAATGATGAGCAGTGCCTCTTTCTTCTAGCTAGTTCTCCTATAACTCGATAGTTGCGTTCTTGTGTGACCTTGTGCTATAGAAAATCACATTATAGGAAATTCAGTACAGAAAATCACTATACCTGTACAGCAGAAAGTTTGCATTATCCAAACAGCATCCACTATTCATCAGTCGTGTTACAGCCAGTTCGCGTTAATGAAATACACACATTATAGCAGAGCTACCTGTATTGTGTTTCAGGAGGTTTTCAAAGACTTGCCAATGACTCATTAGCTCTGTTTGGAGTAGAACCTGAGAGAGTGGGTAGGGAGGATGCATGGGGGAATGGTAGGGGCACAAGGGTGGAAATGTCATTGACATATGAAGGGAATGTGAAGAGGTATGAGGGGGAATGAGGTATATGAGGTTCTATGGATAATGTAAGGTGGCATTAAATAAGTGGGAGCATAAAAAGAGAATGGGGTATGGGTGCAGGAGGTGATCCTCCTGACTGTAGCCCCACTCTAATTCCCAGAGAAGAAAGTCTTGTGTGATTTCCCCAACTTTCAGAACTGCAGAATGACCTGACTCATGGTGGACACGAGGGAGAAAATTCGGCCTTTTACCTGGGTTCAGATTTAGCCTTGGCTGACGGGTGAGGTTTTTGATTATTTGCTGGATAAAAGTGTTTTAGATGCAATGCGTTTGATCAGTCAAGTGCTGTTCCTGGTTATCGTTGGCATGTAGCATATATACTAACCCAACAAACTAGCAAAAGAATGGACACACAGCACTATAACAGCAAGCAGACCAAAAAGAGTGCTTTACATGTGTCTTGTGACTGAAGTACAAATGGACTTGGATTTGTTTTGACTTTAGTTACAACTTTGTCCAACGTTTTGTCATTTTCATTGAAGGAGTGAAAAGACTACCACATTGCATTGTGCAACATTGTTTGATCGAGAATTTACTAAAGGCAAATTTGTCCACTGACGCACAATTTATTCCATGATGTGCAATCTCAAATAATTTTGGTTTTGAGATAATTTGGGTAATTACTCACAGTTTGTACTCTATCATAGTTGTGCTTTTCAAGTCAAAAGTTTTTTTTTCTGGAAGGATTGCAGTCATTTTAAATATGTCAATGATAAATAAAGGAGTTCTATGGGAAAAAATACAAAAACAGAATTGGACCTACTTTATGATGAGTTGGTAATTTGTTTCAATATAGGAGTCAGTCAGCGTAAAGGAAATGCACCCTGTTCTTGTTATAAATCGATAGCATCAATGGAGAATTAAGTAGCTAGAGGATTAAATAGTGGATATCCAACACCAGTTTAGGAGACACAGTGTGAGGTATACATGAGAGCAGGAAGTTGCAAAGGGACACAGACAAGTAGGAAGTGTTGTGTCAGATCAAGATCAATGTGGGGAGGTGTGATGTTGCCAACTCTAACTACATTTGATTTGATTTATTTATTGTCATGTGTATTTATTACAAATACAGTGAAAAGTGTTGTTTAGTGTTGCCACTCTCCAGTGCTATCTTAAAACACAGAAAGTAAATGAAAACATAGAATATAAAGCTAGAAAAATAAAGCATAAAGTTCACCTTATTTCAGTAAAGTTACATGGTCTTTGGAACAGCTCCTACTTCTAGTCAGCCGTGGACCGGGATCCGGGCTTCTTCATCCGAAGCCTCAAGTCCCTGCTATTAAACCAATGACAATGCTGCAACCACACTTTGCTGCACCGTTGGAACAAAGAGTCACCACTCCAAGAGTTTTCTAGATGCCAAGAAACTGGGAACTTCAGAAGAGTTGGACATCCATATCTATATAAGTAATCAATAAGACTGAGAAATTGTTGCAATTTTTCTCATTGGCACTACAGCACAACAATTTATACAAAGCTTTGGTCAGACTCCATTTGAAGTGTTTTACATTTTGGGTGGATCAGAGTAATTCAGTGCTCAATACTATGCAGGTCATTTTTTAAATCTCCATTAAGAGTACAGTGGAACATAGCATTGCACATTATGCTGGCATTTGGCCTAATACTAACCTCACTTAAAAATGGTTGCTCTTAATAGTATAGAACCATTGAATGGTCTAATGGAATCCACAAATTAATTTATTAAATATTTATTTTCAAGGGATGCACTTTCAGACAGGGCAGCCAATATTGGGGTTAATTTCTCAAAGTTAACATGGTTTGTGTTTGAAAATGCATGGAAGTTCCATGGACATCTGGAATTTATAGCATCCCAACCTTGACGTTAAACAGCAAGTTATGAATTATTGTAGCATAGTAAAGTGGAATTTTTATAGTTTAGAAATATTATATTTGTTTAATTAGCTCATATGAAAGTTTGAAGGAAATAATTTAATTAGAAAACGTGCAAATGAGTCCACCTTTGAGAGCATTTAGACCACTGTTTACAAATAAGTATGTTTAACAAGAAAGATTAATTTTTTTTTTGTCACATTTCTTCCTGGCTTCTGAGGCAGCAGTTGGCCTGAGGACCAAATCTTTACATGTGTGCTTAGAAACTAAGTATGGGCCAGCTATTTGACCAGGGGGAGTTTCACTTCTACAACCATTCCAGTTTGCATCCAAGGCATACTTTATTGCTGGGCACAGTGTTTAGCAATCTGGAATGGGAAACCAAGTCTAGCAGGAAAGAAGTCAACTGTGTTTTAATGGCCAGACTGAAAATCAAACTAATGACATATCAGATGGAAACAAAAACAGAAATTACTGGAGAAACTCTGCAGGTCTGGCAGCATTTGTAGAGAGAAAGCAGAGCTAACGTTTCGAGTTTAGTAACCCTTCTTCAGAACTTTGCTTCAGATTTCCAGCATCACCAGTTCTTTGTTTTATTTTAGCGACATTTCAGTCTCTTTGACTTAGGGTCAGAACAGCTGACATGCTGGAGTGCTGACAATTCATTCTTTTTCCTCGATGTTTAATGGTGCTGTGTACATCTTTTGGACATCTAAGTTCCAATCTAGCAGACAAAATAAAATGCAAGCATTTCAGCTGGAAATTTGCTGCAGGCCATTTGTGACATCAGGAGTACACATGAGACTATGAAAAACACAGAATAGATTACTTAACATAGGACTTTTGAACTTATTTAGAACTATTTTCAATTTTGGGTTCGCACCTGTGCCAGAACTGTGGCAACACATGCGTTAACTGGCAAGAGACCTCTTAGCGGTCATATTTAAAAGAAATACACAGTATTTCCAGGTCAGTTGCTAGTTTTTTTTATTTCAAGTTGCTGGTTAAATTTTGGGTGTTAATGGTCTCATTCATTCACGAATCTCACTCACACCCTTGACAGTGTTCCATTGGCTTGCATGGGGGAAGGATTTGTTGGTATTACAGAATGGCTGCTATATTAGTTTGACTACAGTCATGGATATCCAGTGCCTTTGCGACTGGAAAATGAGAGAGAACTGCAAGGAAGGCAGCAGAGAGTAGGAGCAGATTCCACAAGAATAAGGAGGTAAACACTGTACAACAGGCTATAACCATAGTAAGTATTCAGGTAGCTTCTTTCTTAGGTAGATTGAGGACAAATGTACAAGATGCTGTTGGTTAACAGAGGAGCTTATAAGTGTGTTACAACATTTGCTGCAGTCATGATTTCGGCTATACCATGAGCAGCACTGCCTATGTCTGCCAAGGTGACCATCACCCTTTTTATGCCATAGACTCCTTTCAGATTGCATAAGCAACAAATCCTAAAGTTGCCATTCACTGCTGTTCAGGAAGGTAACTGAGGCCACTAGACCAGGGGAAACACTTATTTTCTTCTCCATGAGTAGAAAAATCAGTATGAAGGAGCACTAAGCTTCATCTGCATTACAGCCCCCCATTACCTGTCCAGCAGTTGTATCACATGAAAGAGGTTTTACTCCTTTAACATGTTAATGACCAAGCAGTCAACCTGCTCAAACAATGTTTTCACTGCCCAGACCATTCAGAAGGAGCTGTGCATTATCCCTGAGTGGGTATCCAGATTAAAGTTACCTGTTACATGTTTCATAACTTTGCCACAATCTGCCTTTACCACCATTTGGATAGCAAGAAGTGAGCTTTCAGTGCAACTGTGAGCTGTCAGGAGAGATTTCTTGATGGTGGGCAGCAGTGTCTAGTTGATGGATTTTGCACTTTGTCCATGTTGGATAGAATACTCTCCATTCTGTGCAAAGACATAACATGGATTGGAGCTTGATTTCTCTGTATACTGTGACCTTGTGCACCAGCTTGCTGGCAGACTGCATAGTGCAACTAGAATATCCTGGAATAAGCCGCTCAGTATTCACTGGTTGCTTCATTTTGAGCACTTTATTTTTCAGTGCAATGAGGTGTTTCACTTGGAGCTGGTGTACTTGGTCACTGCCTTTGACCACTCTGACCTGGAGTGCTTGGCCAACTCCCCAGGCAGCAGCAGGCACACAGCGGCCTGGATCTCCTGGGAGTTGATGGAACTGCACTTGTTTTTGGCTTGGTGATAATCTCATTGACAAATGAGTTCATGATGTAGCTAGGCTAAAATACAATGAATCCTTCTGGTAAACTATACCAATGGCACCCTTCATACTTTGGTCAGTGATTCAATATGTGAAGATCTTCCCCTTGTCTAGAATGTAACATACATGTGATGCCAGTATCTATGCAGGTGCTCACAAGGGTGAGATTGAATACATATCTTCAGGAATCTTCCTCCAATAATGCCATATCATTAGCACCTGCAAACAAAGACAAGAGCTTTCTTTTTGTATGAAGGAAGAGCAGAATGAAAGAAGTCACCAGTGAAAACATTTGCAGTTGAATAAATATCACACACTGACTGACTGTGACAGTGTTAGTGCCTTTCTTTTTATAGTCATGCATGATTAGGCTTTGATAACTATGAAAGGTGGTGCAAATTTTAAACCAACAAATGTTAATTTAATGTTTCTGAACAAATTGTTTTAAATTCTTTGCAGTGATCAGTTGTAGAATTCATTGGTTTGCAGTGCTCTATTTCTAGTGCAGTAATTATGTCAGCATTCACCACCCTGACCTGATAACCAAGGGTGTTTATTGGAGAGAAAATGTCAGGTTTTCCTTTTGGCACAATGGTACTTGTTATGGGAGCTTGATAAATGCAGTTGCTGTTCAATGTGATCTCCAGAACACTGGGCAGAATCCCATTAATGAAAACAAAATCTGTCTTGTACAATCATATGACCGATTGTCCCTGCCAATAACTTATGGAATCTTTTATATAATTCTCCTTTTAGTAGTCTAATATCTTGTGTCATTTTGTTCTCTGGAGTACCTTTAATAAAGACCATTATTGCTGATTACTGTCAATGCTGTTTACTTAAGAGAAATCAATTAATTGCTCTCCACATGCAAGAATATTGTTAACAGTAATATGTTTAAGCTTCAGATTATGGAATATAGTGTAATTGGAATGTTTTAATTGAATTGCTGTCAAACATTTCACTGACATGGATTTGTAATGGCCCTTTTGCTGATTAGCCACCAATGTGACATAAAGAGCCACAAATTTAAAATAAAAAGATGCAGAGCCTGATTAAAACTGCATGACATAATTGGTTCTTTTCTCCTGGTATAGTTATTGAAATGAACCTTTTTTCCTTCTATGCCCGCATCACTCCTTGCCTGAAGGGCAGATAAGTAATCTGATTGTAGGCTTTCCTCTCTGAACTGCATAGTTGACATTAGAATCATCAGAAATTTGTGTTATGAGAAAAATTATTGATGTGATCCTGCTAGATAGCAAAATATTCAAAACACTGAGCTGAAATAAAAACAAAAGTGCTGAAAATACTCAGCGGGACAGGCATCATCTGTGGAGAGAAACAGAGCTAATATTTCAGGTCGTAATGATTCATCATTGGAAACGAAGAAAGATAGAAATATAATAATTTTAAAAACAATGGGAGTGTGGAAGAGGCAGGAATAACAAAAGGGAAGGACTGCAATAGTGTAAAAAATGGAACAAATAGATATCAAAAGATTTCATTATGCAACAGTCAAAGAAAGTGGTAATAAGAGAAATTACAGAAACAAAAGTTTTGTCCAGATGAGGCTCAAATGGCTGTGGTAGATATTTAAATACAACATGAAGGGATAAAGAAAGAAACGAGACAAGACCAAACAATAAAACAAAACAAAAAAGGAAAGAACACGAAGAACAAAATGAAGGCAGATTGTTGAACTTGATGATCAGTCTAGAAGGCAATGGAATACTGAAACAAAGGATAAAGAGCTCCCCTTCAAGCTTGCATTGAGCCTCACTGTAACAGGATTTGATAAAGGATCAGAGCAGGAACAAGGAGAGTTAAAATGACAAGCAACCAAAAGCTTGAGATCATGCGTACAAACTGAGTGGATGTGTTTCACAAAGCAGTAAATACCAGTAGCACTTTATTCTTCCTCTTGTTCAGAAGACCACATTACGGACAGTGAATACAGTATACTAAATTGAAAGACAGACAATTAAATTGCTATTTCAATTTTGTTTGTTTTTCACTTGTGTTTGGAGTTTTGAATGATGAATGGGGGAGTGAAGGGGTATGTGTTGCATCTCCTACCCATGCTCAAAAGGTGCTGTAGGGAACAGAAGAGGCTGTTGCAGGGTGCTGAGGAGTGGACGAGGTGTCAAAGAGGGAATAGTACCTTCGGAATGCTATAGGGGAGGGCAGTTGGATGGTTGCTATGTAGTTATTCACATCTCATCTGGACATAACTCCTGTTACAACCCTAACAGTGGGTATGGTTAAATGAAATGAACTCCCTGATACTCATTTTATAAGCAACATCTAACAATTTATTTATCTAACTCTAACTGAACAAAGTAACAGGACTACTAACAAACTGAACAATTACCCCTTAACTACTGACTATTCCTGAATAAAACAAAATTCTAATGGTATGCTGTTCTAATAGATGCAAGTCCTACTAACATAAACCAAATTAATAAAAAAAATTACAACTTAATCTCTCAAAATTACAGTCAGGACAAGTGTTCTAGAATGTTCTTTGCCTTCTCCACTGTTTTCCATTCAGGAACGCCTTTTTTCGATCGAATGATTGTGTCAGAAATATTAGCTCAGAGTGCCGTAGTACCTTTATTTAAATAGTGCTTACTCTGAGAGCTTAGAAATTTCTGTGTGAGCCAGTGAGTTTCTCTTAAGATGGTAGTTCGCTCTCACCGATTTTCAAGTACACTCTTCTTTTATACCCTTGATGATCTATCAATTTCTTACGACAGGTTTGGTCCTAGGTTGTCAACACCATCAGATTTAAATTTAATTGTGTTTTGGTATCTAGGGCCTGGTTTAAATTAATTAGTTAAATTCAAAAACCTGCTGTCTTGGTAAAAATGCTGCTTTGCCTGCTAACACTATAGCCTTCCGATACAATGTTTGAATTTCAAGAACTCTCTGTGCATCTGCTGCTACCTGCAGACATTTCTTTAACCTCCAAGCCTAAAACAAACTCATCTTTTAAAGGGACTACGCATTCTTTCCCCTCCCCCACCATCATCTTACAAACATCAAATACTCTATCCAACCTTGTAACACAACCATGGCTCAAGGAATTCTGTTACTCCAGTCCCACCACTCTACTAATCACAACATAAAACGAAAATATATTTCTCAGTTAGTGTGATGCCAATTACATACTTTATGTATATCAGGTTGTAAATAAAAATCTTATCAACTAGATTTTTTTTAAAATATAGAGTTAATAAACTGGCCTGTTATCAAAATAAAACCTATTTAATGAATATAAGGTAACCGGTTAGCAATAAGAAAATATAAATGTTTATCCCTCCAAAAAAACCCAAAATACACACTTCAGCAAAAGAGAAAAATAAAAAGATTTCACTCTGCAGAGGTTCACTTTAAAATAAAAAAAAAACACTGTATGGTCAACAGGGTTATTTCCAAAGGCAAATAGGATAAGATGTTGAATTTTATGCAGTTTGTCATTCTGATTTTCTCGTATGTGTGGTCACCAATCACATACAGTTGCTTTTTATGTCTCGGCAGAAAAAGGTTGCTCAGAAATATAATACCGAGAAGTCCAGTCATTCTTCCAGAAGAATATGTTACATCCTGAACTCAACAATAGGGTTCTTTTCAGAAATAGGAGATCTCAGTTAGACAGCCCTTCATGTTGCTCACCACCTGAAAATCAGATAAAACAACAAACTCTCCATGCATTCACTGTTTGAAAATCCCCAGCAGGGTCTGCAGCAGAGCAAGCATATGCCAACAGTCATGTGATTTCTGGAAGCATTGTTTAAAGATCTGCTTCAATGCTGACAGTGACTGTTCAATTATCTCATTGAAAGAATCCACTACAGATATTTCTACAAAACTTGAAATAAATCCATTTTTCCAAAACAAAACTTCAAAATGTAAGTCCTCCAACTAGTATTAATTATGGAGCGTTTTTGAACATTGTCTTCCTCTGTTCTCTGCCCAAAGACAGGAATACCTATAGCACCACAATCTCCACCACAGGTAAAGCAGGAATCAGATCCTGAATCTTGCTGGAATGGAGAGCAAACCTTGTGCTGTTAGGACTAATCTGTTCTAGAATGGTCATTTAACCAACTAAGCCAACCTTAGAATCTCTACAGTGTGGAAACAGGTCATTCAGCCCAACAAGTCCACACCGCCCTTCAAAAAGCATCCCACTCTGACTCATTCCACTACTCCTGCATTTCCCCATTTCTAACCCACCTCATCTAACATTCCTGGACACTACAGGCAATTTAGCATGGCCAATCGACCTAACCTGCACATCTTTGGACTGTGGGAGGAAACCAGAGCACCCGGAGGAAACCCATGCAGACACCGGGAGAATGTGCAAACTCCACACAGACAGTCACCCAAGGGTGGAATTGACCAGCCCCTTGTGCTGTGAGGCAGCAGTGCTAACCACTGAGCCACTGTGCCACCCTTGCCTTGAATGTCTGAGTTCTGTGGCAACATGCAGTTTTACATGACTGGTGAAGTCCATAACAATGAAAAGTGACGGTAGAGATTCCAGCTTTCTTTCCATAACATAGCTAACCAGGAATTGCTCCACCTTTTACTGCCACATAATGCACCTTTCTTGGCCAACAGTGTGACTTGAATCGATGTTTCTGGCTCAGAAGCGGGGACATTACCCACTGTGCTATAAGATCTCCTCTCTTTGTTTCTGTGTTATACCCAACACCACTCTCTTTCCCAATTACATCATGATTTTTTTGATATTTAATCCCTCCCCTGCTCTCATTTATTTTCCTTCCTGCTCGCTTCAATTTGCTTAAAAACACTTTATCTCTACAGGTGCTTTTGAATATTTCTGGCATTTTCTGTTTCTTATTGTATTAGGGAGAAATGTTTTGAATGGGCTGTCAGTTAGCCAGTATTTTCTGTGGACCTAGGAAGAGAACTTCAGTACTTTTTTCTATTCAGCCTTTTCTATGAATTTCTCTGGCTTGGTGGGGTTAAATATTAATGAGCAACTTTTTTCTCATTAGGCCAGGTTCTTCCCTTCCCTAACTTGGCTAAACACACCCGGGCCACATCCTATATCTCTTTACTTTGTCCAAGTCTGAGTCAGGAAGTTAATGGTTTCACCTGACTCTGTCCCTATCCAGGGGATGCCCCAAAGGATGAAAGTTGGGAGAAAGTTCTCTGCAACTCCCTTGCTTTTGAAATGAATAAGATGATCCCACTATTTGTAAGTGTAAATGATTTATGAAATGTTACATACATTTATTTTGACTAATACAGTGGCTCAGTGGTTAGCACTGCTGCCTTGCAGTGCTGGGCACCCAGGTTCAATCCCACCCTTGGGTCACTGTCTGTGTGGAGTTTGCACATTCTCCCTGCGACTGTGTGGGTTTCTGCCAGATGCTCCGGTTTCCTCGCTCAGTCCAAAGATGTGCAGGTTAGGTGGATTAGCCATGCTAAATTGCCTGTAGTGTCCAGGGGTGTGTAAGTTAGGTAGATTAGTTATGGGAAATGAAGGGTTACAGGGGATGGGCCTGGGTGGGATACTCTTTGGAAGGGCAATGTGGGCTTGTTGGGCTGAATGGCTTGTTTCTGCACTGTAGGGATTTGATGATTCGATGACTAACCAATTTGGATTCTAAATAATTTTTCTTCCAGTGGGAAAGTTGCTGTTCAGAGAACTTAACCCCCTCAATGTAACATTTATCTGATATCATTTTAATATTACTATCAAGAGCTTTCCATTGCAAAGTGGCAAAAATATAGGTAGAGGGTGTAAAATACAAAAACATTGACATAACATTTATAATATATTTTGAAGTAACCATCAATTTGCGCAGAAAAGCAAGTATAAATGTTGAGTATATCAGTGGCATGGAGTTATTTATTATTGTATTTGGAATGAATCAGCTCAATGTAATATGTTTTGTATATTTTATATCTTATATAGAATATTAAAAATTATTACTGACTATAGGACTGAGTTTGTAAATGTGTACTTGGCTGCTACGCTGTTTCATATCTGCATATTAATTTGAAAGCAGAACTTTATATGCTTGAAAGCAAGGAGAACCTTTGGAAATGACGTAAAGCTTGCTTTTTCACCTGCAGATCTATGTTGTTGTGTTCATCTTTCATCTGCAGACTTGCAGTCATGCCCTTCAAATGTTTTTCCCAGAAGACAGCTCTCTATCCTATCACAACATTACTGGCTTGAAAGGAAGGAGGCGGTTCTTACAGCAAGGGTGATAGAAAGCAGTGCAGATTTTGACCTTTATTTTCATTTATTTGAAGCTGTAGCAATGTCTTCAATAACCAAGATTAAATTCATTTCCTTTTCGGAAGTCCTTTGTTCTTGTTGAAGTTTGGAAACTAAGTAAACTTTTTTTCGAGATAAACAGATTTGGGAACCTCTTACCTGGTAATGTAAAAATATGCTGAATTCACTCCTCCCTGAAATATCAGGTAGTGGTTCTGAAGGTGTTCACGTTCATGTTATTTTGGTTCTCCTTATTCTACTGATGTCACATACAGCCTGTGGGTGGAGTCAAACAATTCTACTCTATCATTCAGATGTAGCAAGTGTATCTGTTCCAGCTCCCTAAGTAATTAAGTATGAGCAAATGTAATTTTACTTATTGCTGTCATGCAATAAACCTTTTTGTTGTCTAAGAATAGGGTCTTTTCTGCAGATATTCTATGATGCTATATCCTCTACCAGTTCTCAATAGATTGATGGATCTTGTGCCTAAGTCAAGGGAGGAATGGTGGCAGCAAACTACCTAAAATAGGCTTTACCCAATGTCACACTGGTCGAGGTGGTGAATACCACAAGGTACCAGAAATGATCATCTGAGAAAGTATCATATTCCCATCTTGGACACAGAATAAATTATGTTATATAAGGATCCATATATATTTAATTCTAAACAGATCTTAATTACTAAGGTGTAGTTTACACTGACATCTCTGATTTATTTAGAAGTTTTGAATTGTGCCATAATACAATTCAAGTTAGTGCACTTCAGAAATCACTTTATGAACTCAAACATATTCCAGAACCATCAATGGCAGGATAGATCAGTTCCCAAATTCCTCTCTGACTAGTTTTATTTTGGTTTGGTTGTTTTGTGGCATTTTTTTGCATCCAAGATGTGATGGAAGTGATGGATATGAGGAAAGAAGAGTCCATTGTTTTCTTTCTAACCGCAAAGCAGGCAGATGTATGGACACGTGGCTTTCTGTAGAGTAACTGGATTCTTACTGAAGCAAAGACCAACCAGATGCATTTATGTGGTTCTGCAGGACTGAAAGCATAAAACAGTTTCACTCCATTGACATGCAAATTGGTTTGCCATACTATTTATATAAGCAAACTACCCTGGCAATAGCCACAACATTTTCATGGTAAGGCAGTCTTCTGTTTTGTTATCTAAGGGCAACCACAGCGGATCAGAGGCTAGCTTCTTAGAAATGAGGAATAACCCCCTGTACACATGGCTGACTCCATGAAAGCTGTTATCATGATGAACATCACGGGGCAATGCATCCGCATTGTTGAGCAGCCAAGGTGCTTTGTGGTACTGACTGGAGGGCATGTGCTAAATTTTATACAAGTGAACACGCAGCCAATACAACCAGGCATACGGAAGCTACCTATGGAAGAGGAGGACTTCTCAGACCACTTTTCTTTGGACTGGTTAGCCTAGAATGCCTATTGAGACTATGGACACTACCCCATTACCACTATTGTGCCACATTTTCCCAACTTCCCTTTCTTCTGCCACATATCATCACAGTATCCGCTTGTTCAACAACCTGAAATAAAAGGCACCAGCAAGAAAACTAATAATATAGGCAACATTGCAAACAAAAATGAACAATTTTTGTAGGTGGCGGTAATGGCACCAGACTTGTAATCTAGAACCCCAGTTGAACGTTTTGGGACATGGGTTTGAATCGCACTGTGGCAGCTGTTGAAATTGGAATTCAATAACATATCTGAAATTAATTAAAGCTGACCTTTTGGCGGCCATGTTGCCACTGTCAATTGTCATAAAAACTCATCTGGTTCAGTAATGTACTGTAGGGAAGGAAATTTGTTATCTTTACCTGATGTGGTCGGCAAATGACTCCAGATCCACAGCATTGTGTTTGATTCTATGGTTTGTTAGGGTTGGGCCTAACCAGTGACACCTTTATCACATGAACAAATAAAAACAAATGAATGGCTTCAGGCTGCTGGATGCAGTGACGTCTTCCATTGCCACCCTCATGTTTCTGTGTGCTACCTTTGCATCAAGGAAATGGACTACAACTACAAAAAGTTCCATTCCATGAAGTATTAAGGCAGATGTGCTTGTCCTTCACTGGTTCTGCTCTGCCCTAGTTATAGAACACCAAGTCCTGCAAGAAAGAGGGAAGTAGATTAATGATTGTGTGGCAATTGTATGTGTGCGATGGCTTCCACAGCTGAACAGGTCTGTGGAAGCAGCAAGATGTGGCTGCAAGGCTGGCATCATTTGAAGATAGGTAAGGTGAAGTGGAACATTTGACTAGAAGACTCTAGCCTTGACTGCTGATTAGTGATAGGTCTTACATTGAGTGGTTAGTGGTGGTTTGAAACTATTTTGTGAAAAATGCAATTATTGAACTGCTGCTGCACTTCTGCCTGGTCTTCAGGGTGAGATTCTGTGATTTGACCATTCTGTCACCTTTTTCATTTACCCTTCAGAGTGTAGTCCTTGTGAGCTTCCTTGCACCCTGTGGAAGCATGACCTCCTGTCAGCTTCCTAGCATTGCATTTGAGAACTACAAAGCCCTCCTTTTTCCCTGTTGCTCCATCTAGGATGTTTCTCCTTACAATCAGTTACGGTAGAAACAGTCAGCAGGAACTTTCTTGTGGTCAGTGCAATTCTCCTTTTAAGAGAGACAATCCGGCTGGAACAAATGATAGCCATGTTGTATACATTTGTTCAGTGCTGAGACAGCACAGCAACACTGATTGAACAGTCAGCTGAACACAATCATGGCAATGAATTGTCACCATGAAGTTTGTAAGCTGCTTGTCTCAATGGGACCATACACAGGCTGATTACAATAACTAGCTTCTAATCTGTCTTTCATTCCATTACTGTTGATATGTGAGAGCCAGATTCTTGCATAATTCCACATTCTCTAATGAAATCCTCTATTTGTATCCCTTTCTTTGTACTGAACAAGCCAGCAATCCATGACTGTTAAGGAGCAGACAGTTCTAAGTATTGTTAGGTAAAACATTCAGTTCTGCCCAGCAGTAGGGGAGGGGCTTATTGCAAGGTCATGCAGGATGATTGGGGGTTACTGAAGAAGAGTTCAAAGATTACAGTTATATGGAAGGCGAGAGAGATGTTTACTCCATATTAGATAGTGATGCTTTAGCTATATTGTTGGGAAGTAAACTAAAATACACGAGTTCTGTGGTGGATCACTCGATAAGGAGACAAGAAGTTGGCTGTGCCATTAGAATTTGGGAATATATTCTAGCAGTCAGTAGGCAGCTAAATGTTGAAGTCATGGTTCAGGAATAATCCTGGGTACTAAAGGGGCCCAGAGAAACCCTGTACCACAAATAGTTCAGTACATTTGAGAGAAAGGGTTGAGAAGTTCACAATCACTTAATAAAATGGAGCAAGATTAGAACTCTGAAAATCACAGGGCCAGAGACGTGTAAACTCAGGAAAGAAGGTTGACCAACTAGAACAGGAGTAGTCATTGGGAGTGTCCATGAAGGAACTTCTCTTAAGGGGAGGTTTCAAGGCCAGATCGACAGAAATGGAATATTGGGATCATTCGTGAAGTTTTGATGACTCACCATGTCTTTGACATTTTGGGGGAAATTACTGGGAAATCTATGAGATCTGGCTTGATCGAATTAGAAGTGTATTACAGTGTGTATGATCGCTGTCTACCACTCATATTAGCCACATGGTAATTCTGGATATTATGGTAAAGTTATATACTAGATATATGTATTTTAGATTGTTAAACTGGTTCTGATGTTGGAGAGTAAAGTTTACCGATAATTATTCAAAACTGCAGAATCTTGTAACTTTCTTCTCTCAGTAAGTTCTTTGAATTTTATACTTTGTATACTTTAATAAAAAGATTTCTTGTCCCTAGCTAGATCTTAACATAATTTGATGCTCTGGTCTGAGATTTTAATAATGCACATTTAGTCCCTTGAATCAGAAAGATGTGCATATCCATCAAAAACCTGCTACTTTCCTCATAAGTATGAAGTGTCTGCAGCTTTGCATGAGCCCAGATGAAATGCTGCTTCCACACTGTGTTACAAAATGACATCTAAAAGTTGAACCCCATGTATTCTGGTTGTGGCAACAGCGTCAGGGTTCTTTTCCGTACATTGGCGAGATAGCTATCCTTGTCTCTCCTGGTAGTTTGTATTAATGGTTCTGCACGGAGTAGTTTCCACTGAGCTTTTAGCAACAGCTGTCTGATTCTGGTAGGTTTTTACAAGCTCCTTCTTTACACCGTTGTGCATAATACTGTTCTCTGTAAATACATCTTCTGTCTAGTACAGACTTTTCTTCACAGTCTCTTGCACAAGATTGTTAATGTACCTTTATATCACCAAATACATCATAATCTCATCATATCCATTCTTGTTATATGATACTTTTGCAAATCATTTGCATTTTCATACTTTAATAAATAGATATATATGTATGGTGCAATAATGGATTGAAGAATAAGGTGGCTAACAGGAAGCCAACTGATAGTATGTTCTGTCAAAAAAGAAATTACATATTTACTTTTTCCTTAGTTTGATTGCAATATATGCTATAGCTAGATAGACAAGCAGTATCTTTGCTCTTTTTGGCAATTTTCTACCAGTTGCAGAATCTGCTAAACTCCACTGGTATGACTGATCTACTATCAATAAAGGACCATACTGGAACATTTAAAACTATTGAATGTAAGTGCCAGGCTGCAGAATGGTGTCCACATATCACCACCATTCTGCTACCCACCCCCACTTTATCTGCAGCTCCCCCTAATCCCCCCATCCAGTCCTGAAGAAGGGTAATACCCGAAACATTGACTTTTCCTTTCCTCCAGGTGCTGGCTGGCTTGCTGTGTTCTTCCAGCCTCCCGTTTGTCTACCTGCAGAATTTTATACCAGATTAACCTCAAAGGAAAGAACACATCTCAGCACTTCAATTTAACAAGCTGTGGGGCTGGATGAACACAGCAGGCCAAGCAGCATCATAGGAGCAGGAAAGCTTGACGTTTCGGGCCTAG